>CM060912.1:849578174-850793174 GCA_030737875.1 Allium sativum
TAGCCATAATGATAGGTAAGTTTTTGTGTATGGATCTTTCTATAGAGGAGTTAGCAAGGTTGGAATGCGCAAGATGCATGGTCATGGTCACCCCCGATAAGGCTTTACCAATCGAGTTCTCTATTTTGTTAATGGATGGTACAAAACAGATGGTTTATGTAGAATACTTGTGGAAGCTTGAAACATGTTTAAAGTGCAAGCACTTTGGACATGTCAATGAAGCTTAATGTGGCTTGAATGGTGAAAAGATGAGTGTAGCTAATCAGTCCAGGCTTGAAAGAGGAGCTAATGATGTTGGCAAAGACATTTCTATAGGAGTTAAGACTATTTTTGTTAATAACAAAGTAAACAAAAATAGGGACAACCTTACAGTTAGAAGGAAAGACCTTTGAAGAAAAGTAATAAGCAAGAAAAGGAGTTATGTGCTCCCATTAAGTAATGGAATAAATTAGAGAAACATTGTTCTGAATTTGGATAAGGTAGTGAGTAAGCCTGTGGTATTTATGATAGTAATGGAAGGAAATAGATTCAATATGCTTATCGATGAAGGGAAAGACATTGTTGCGGTTGAAAAGTAATTGAGGAATGATAAACCCAAAACATTTATCACATCAACAGATTACAAATAATAGCATAAAATATGAAACCATAGAATAGTATTCATCATCACGACAGTGGAATCATAAATGTCATCATCATCAGAGTTGCACAGATACAGGATGCTACTTAGTACATAAAAGTTTCCAACAAGTAGATAATAAGTCTAGAACATCATCAAATACAGCATAGATAAGGTGATGTCTAAATGTCCAAAATAAGAGATAAAAGGTAGTCTTTGTCTTCGGCCAAAAGAGCACCCCATGCTACGGTGCATATCCCAAAATAAAGCCTGTTACTTGTTTATTTGGTTGGCCGTGTAAAAATCAGGGCACCTGAGTTTGCAAGTGAAAATAAACTATGAGTCAGTCATGAGACTGGTATGAGAAATCTTACTTAACTTATTTAATAATAAGGCTAATCATAGGACCACACCGTTAACGCAGAACGGGTTTACTCCATTGGATTGCCAGTGCATAAAATAAGAAAATCTTTTTAACAACACAATGCTTTTTAGAAAAATGAAACCATTATAAGACTCAAGTCCCATCACACAATGCAACGCAAACCGGAGAATAGAGTTTTACCTTATAATGGTCAAATATGATTGATATGTATAAAACAAAAATCATTTGATATTATTATTAATGTCTAGTCATTTTAAAACACTTTTCAATATAAATGTATCAATCCTAGATGGCATAGTACCTCATCCTACTATGTCGCCATATATAGATTTACAATCAAATTCGTAATGTTGTATTGGAAATTGGGTTTCCATCATGAGTCAAGGCTAGGGATGGCTCCTCCCGATTCGAGACACTCTAGAAAATGCCTCAGGATCCCCCGTAGTAGACCCTTGGATGCGGTAGGGTCGGTCCACACATACTATAGTGGATTAGTTATTCCTGAACAATACGTTTCCCGGTCCTATCAGACCTATCACTTGGCTAGTAGCGACCAATATCCGAGGGCCTTAACAATCCATCATCCACATAAGTAAAAATGTCTGGCCTGCATACCATGACACCACTTCTAGCTAAAAAGAAACGCAAATTCTCCCTACGGTCCCTATCTCGTTTTTGACTCATACCGGGGTGTGAGGCTCGCGAAGTAACGTTATACACAAAGCTATGCTAATTAAAGCTGTGCTTCGATCATTAAGCATAAGGCTCTATTTTCAACAAAATCCATGATCATTTGCATCTTAGCATGCCACATTTACAATCCACGCCATGTAACTAATGTCGATCAATATATAACCTCTAAGCTCGTACGTCTTGGAGAAGGGTGTTAAGCAAGAGAATAAATTCTCCGCCACCAAACAGATATATATTTAATAGAAATCAATCAACACAGAATAAAATCCAATGTTAGACACACATCCATTTACAGGTTCGTTCTGGGTCTGAACGAAACCGGTGACACCTTATTCCTCGTTCCGTATGTCCAATACGGAAGAGAGGTCCTCGCATATCCGGACAATCAACAAGTACGTTCGGACAACTACCACTTGAACCCATTCTTGGGTGCGACCAATTCAGGGCATCAGTAGTCGTCCATTCGATGTGAAGATCGTCGGCCTTCAACCACCGTTTTCAATGTCTTTGACTTTAAGTCATCGTATAATTATTTGAAATGAGATTTAAATCGGCATTTCAAGTAATTCTCGAATATATATATAATTCAAATCATTTATTTCTTTGGTTAAATTTATTTCAATTCTATATATTAATGTCAAATAAATCTAACCATCCATATTACTTTATAAACCAAGGGAAATTGGTTTATTTCCATTCCATATCATTTATAATATTTTATAATGACTTTTAGCTATTTTTATTTAGGTGAAATTAGCCCAATTAATTCGAACGACTTTTCAGGCCATTACGCGACCCTAGCGGTGCTTTTATCCAGATTTGAATTACACATTTCTCGAAATCTGTGACGACCCCATTTCCCGTACAGACGGAGACAAGGGTAATCTTTGGAATATAACACAGAAACAGATAACAGCAGAGCAGAATTAAATAAATACACCAGATAATGCACAATAGGATATTCTAGATAAAAGTAATCATCAGAGTTACACAGTATACAGGATCATACTTAGTACAAATGCAGTTCAGATACACATAAATGTCTACAGCAGAAAACAAACATAATGTACAATAGGAGCTGAACAGCATAAAAAGAGATAAATGATAGAATCCATCTTCAGCTCCAGCTATCCAGAAAGAACCAGCTAAACCTGAATATAAGGCTGCCCATGTAGAAAAAGGGGCACCCAAGTTTGAAAGTGAAACAAACTACGAGTCAGTCATGGGACTGGTATGAGAAATCTACTCAACACATTTAGAATATGGCTAATCACAGTACCACGCCACTTTCGTGGAACGGGTTTACTCCATAGGAATTGCAGTGGATCCCAGTAAGATCATTGCTATCCAGAATTGGAAACAGACTCGTACGCCAACAGAAGTTAGAAGTTTTCTCGGGTTAGGCAGTTATTATCGGAAATTCATTAAGGATTTCGCGAAGACATCTAGTTCCTTAACAAAACTGACTAAGAAACATTCGAGATTCAATTGGACTCCGGTATGTGAGGAAGCATTCCAGGAGCTGAAATTAAAACTGACAATTGCTCCAGTGTTAACCATCATCGATGGCAATCAGGACTTGAAAAGTCTGGATTGAAGCTTCCAGAGAGGGCCTTGGTGCAGTATTAATGCAGAGAAGTCAAGTGATTGCATATGCTAGCCATCAGCTGAAACCACATGAGAAGAATTATGTGACTCATGACCTCGAGCTGTTAGCCATCGTATTCACCTTGAAAATCTGGAGGCACTACCTTTTGGGTGAGAAATTCGAACTGTTTACAGATCACCAGTCGTTGAAGTATCTATTCACCCAGAAGGACTTGAATCTGAGGCTGCAACGTTGGCTAGAGTTCCTTGCAGCATATGATTTTGAGATTCTATACAATCCAGGGAAAGCCAATGTCGTGGACGATGCGTTGAGCCGAAAGAATGTAATGATCGCCAGCTTTATTATTACGACTTCCTTGATTGACAAAATATCCATTCTTCAGAAGGAGGATAACTTTATTAAGGATATGATCAAAAGGATTCAGAAAGGTGAACCCTCGTGTTTTCAAATAGATAACGACGGAATCCTGAGATTGAAAGGAAGGATTTGTGTTCCTGGCATCCCCGAGCTAAAAAGGGAAGTGTTAGACGAGTGTCACAAGTCCAAGCTGAGTATCCATCCTGGCGTGGCCAAAATGTACAACGATCTCAAGCGAACATTCTGGTGGAAGGCTATGAAAAGAGACGTTTCGATATATGTTAGTCGATGCCCTACTTGCCAGCTAGTCAAGAGCGACCAACAGAATCTAGCTGGATTGTTACAACCGCTAGACGTTCCTGGTTGGAAGTGGGAACATATTTCTCTCAGCTGGAAACGCTCAAATATTCTTTCTGTAGAGCTCACCCAAGCTTGAGTTTGAATAATAGATTCATTGCCCGAGAATTATGCTCCGCCCAGATTTCGATATCTCTTAAATAGAGCCTCTAGATCTGGTTTTGCATTTCTTCTGTTTCTGACACTCATTTTCTAGTACTTCTGTAAACAGCAGATCAAGCGTCAGGTCACAGAAAAGATATTTTAAAACATAGAAACATATACATCAAATGTAAATGTGTCTAGTGGGGTGTATTTCCTTCTGCTTTACTCATACTAGGATATTACTGATCCTATCTGTATAGAGTTACCCGTCCTAGAACACTACTGGTTCTATTTCTGACGAGTTCGTTAATATGTTATATTCTAGCACTAAGCTTAACCAAAGCTCTGATACCACATTGTGACGACCCCATTTCTCGTACAGACGGAGACAAGGGTAATCTTTGGAATATAACACAGAAACAGATAACAGCAGAGCAGAATTAAATAAATACACCAGATAATGTACAATAGGATATACTGGATAAAAGTAATCATCAGAGTTACATAGTATACAAGATCATACTTAGTACAAATGCAGCTCAGGTATACATAAATGTCTACAGCGGAAAACAAACATAATGTACAATAGGAGTTGAACAGCATAAAAAGAGATAAATGATAGAATCCATCTTCAGCTCCAGCTATCCAGAAAGAACAAGCTAAACCTGAATACAAGGCTGCCCGTGTAGAAAAAGGGGCACCCGAGTTTGAAAGTGAAACAAACTACGAGTCAGTCATGGGACTGATATGAGAAATCTACTCAACACATTTACAATATGGCTAATCACAGGACCGCGCCACTTTCGTGGAACGGGTTTACTCCATTGGATTGCCAGTGCTTTAAAACAAATCATTCTTTTAAACATCGCTATGCTTTTTATAAAAATGAAGCCATTATAAGACTCAGTTCCCATCACACAATGCAACGCAAACCGGAGGATAGAGTTTTACCTTATAATAGCCAAAATATGCTTGATACGAATAAAACAAAAGAATTTGATATTATTACTAGTGTTTGTATATTTCAAAAGCATTTTCAAATCATAAGTATCAATCATAGACGGCATTAATGCCCCATACCACTATGTCGCCATATATAGGTATACAATGAAAATCGCACAGTCATGTATTTGGAAATTGGATTTCCATCATGAACCAAGGCAAAAGATAGTCCTTACCGACTTCGAGACTGCCTAGCCCGAGCCTCAGGACCCAGACTCAGGTGGGCCCTTGGATCGTCAGGGCCGGTCCACCGATGTGGATTAAAATTCCTGAACAATGTGTTTCCCCGCCCTATGGGGCGTAAGTGAGCCAACGAATGACTCCATCGGACCCAGATCGTCCGATCAAACCGAGGCGCCTCGCAACAGTAACAACCACATAAGTCAAACTCGTCAGCGCGTGTAAAACCACTGACGCCACTTCTAGCTAGGAAGAAACGTGTAACACCCCGTATGTTGAATAACTTGCTATAATATAAAACAGGGCAGAATTAAACTTTAAAATCTGAATCAGGGGAAACGGGCTATGCCATTGCGTTCATCTCGGAAAAATACGCGAAATAGAGTCCGAGTTTTCGAAAATCGGAGTCCGTATGACCCAGATATGGCCCGAAGAAGTTTCATAAAATTTAAAAATAGATTTAAAAACAGAAATTTCAGATTTCAGAAGTGGCGGGAAAATTCCCGCCAGACCCAGGGGGTCGACCTGGGGGTCGAATGGGGAGTCGACCCTAGTGTCGACCTGGGGGTCGACCTCCCTGGTCGAGCCCAGGTGACCTGGGTGCATCAGTATGGCTTTTGGGCCGTGTTTTGGTGGCTAGGACGTGATCTGACGGCTCTAATCTAATTTAGGGTTAATCTAATGGCCTAAAACACCTAACTAATCTATAAATACACCCTAAGACTACCCTAATTCATACTAAAAATAGCTGCAACACCGTTATGCCGTCAAAATGCAACTTGAAGGAGCCTCCATCAATCTAAAGAGGAGGAAAGCTTCTCAAATCAATCTCTAATCAACTCTAGCAACTTAATCTTCTTCTTAGGAGTGCTAATCAACAA
Source organism: Allium sativum (assembly GCA_030737875.1). Taxonomy (NCBI): domain Eukaryota; kingdom Viridiplantae; phylum Streptophyta; class Magnoliopsida; order Asparagales; family Amaryllidaceae; genus Allium; species Allium sativum. Next base: position 849,584,342 of record CM060912.1, read on the forward strand.
GTTGTGAGTTTTCTATAGCCTTAATGACCAATTGATGAAATGATTATGATAGGATATAATGAGGTTATGGCTATGAATGTGGATCAATGCAAGATTATGTTATCATATGCTATGTGTTTGTGATGTTATGCAAGTTATGCTAGTTATGTGTTATGTGTTCATGATGTTATGCAAGTTATGCAAGTCAAATGCTATGTGATCATGATGTTATGCAAGTGATGCATGTCATATGCTACATGTTCATGATGTTATGCAAGTTATGCAAGTTATATGCTACATGATCATGATGTTATGCAAGTTATGCAAGTGTTAGGCTATGTGTTCATGATGCTAGTTATGCAAATTGCTATGATAAACATTGATCCATTATGACACCATGATTATGCAAGTTTGGTGTATGATTATATGCAAGTTCATATATGACATGTTATGCAAGTTTGGTGTATGATTATATGCAAGTTCATATATGACATGTTATGCAAGTTTGGTGTATGATTATATGCAAGTTCATATATGACATGTTATGCAAGTTTGGTGTATGATTATATGCAAGTTCATATATGATATGTTATGCAAGTTTGGTGTATGATTATATGGATGTTCATATATGACATGTTATGCAAGTTTGGTGTTTGATGATATACAAGTAACATGTGCAAGTTTACACCTTATTATGATATGCATACATATGCAAGTTAACCCCTTTGTATGTCATACATACATATGCAAGTTTACCCCTTTGTATGACATAAATAACTTATGCAAGTTAACCTCTTTATGACATATGTGATTCATGCAAGTTTGGGTTGATTATTTATGCTAGTTGGGTTGATGCTATATGCATGTTGACACCTTTAAACCCATGTTGATGTTAATGTTATGCAAGTTGAACCCATTGTATTCGTGATGAATCTTCCCTTTTATGTCATGTTGGCGAATTACGTGGGGAACGATGGGGTTAATATACATGTTAATGAAATAGTGTGAAGTTGGTATGAATATACATACCATAAAGTGGATGGACATAATTGAGTCAATTATGTACATCGTTAAAATTGGAATTAATTAGGGAAAATTAATTCGAAAAAAGGGGGTGATTAATTAGGTGTAATTAATCCACTAAGACACGAGGTTGGACCCTTTTGTAGCGTAAGACTGCCCGGAACCGACCGGCAAATCCAGCGGCTACAAATGATTGGCCCAATGTGAGGGGTCTTAGGCACAAACTTAATACGTGACAAGTGTAAAGACACGAGGTTAGACTCGGTTATGGCGTAAGGCTGCACGGACCCGACCGGCAAATCCAGCTGCCATAAGAGATAGTCTAATGTGAGAGGTCTTTACAACGGTTACGTTCTTAATCAATTAAGAAACACTTAACCATATTAGCATGTAGAGGACATGAGGGGTTAAGTGGGTGCCTTGGGTGGCATGTGGAAAAATCTAGTGGTTGCCTTGGGTGGCAATAGAAAATATGATTAGAATACTTAACCGAAGTGGAACATGTAATTAAACATGATTAAAGGGTTAAGTAAGTGCCTTGGGTGGCATGGGGAAAATCTAGTGGTTGCCTTGGGTGGCAATGGAAGATAAGATTAAAATACTTAACCAAAGTGGAACATGTAATTAAACATGATTAAAGGGTTAAGTAAGTGCCTTGGGTGGCATGGGGAATATCTAGTGGTTGCCTTGGGTGGCATTGGAAGATAAGATTAAAATACTTAACCAAAGTGGAACATGTAATTAAACATGATTAAAGGGTTAAGTAAGTGCCTTGGGTGGCATGTGGAAATCAAGTAAGTGCCTTGGGTGGCATGGGGAAATCTAGTGGGTGCCTTGAGTGGCAATTGATATATGATTAGATGACTTAACCAAACTTTAAACATGTAAGTGGACATGATTATTAAAAAGGGTTAAGTGGGATGCACTAGAAACAAATGACAAGCTTAGGTGGTAGCTTGTGGGGGCCCATTTCAACCAGTAACCCATATGTATCTTATTGGGCTCGACCCATGTCGAGGACGGGACACGCGTACTGGGCTTGACTATAAGAGGCCAAAACGGGTTAGCGGTGGCAACGCAAGTCCAACGGGTTTCATATGCGTGTGTGGACCCGGGCTGGTAGGTAAGACGTTGTTGCATCGTGTAGGTATAAGCCGTGCACCATTGATTATCGGGTTGCCACTTTGGGGAGTGATACACCCCACTGTGGGGCCAGCACGGGTATCTACGTTAGGGAGCCGATCGAATGGTAGTAGTGGGTACACCTAGTGGAGATAGGGGCAGACGGCACCTATGTAGTCAGCTAGGGGTACACGAGACTACTATTAAATTTACTAAGTTGTGGGTACACCTAGTGGAGATAGGGGCAGACGGCACCTATGTAATCAGCTAGGGGTACACGAAACTATTATTAAAAATTACTAAGTACACTTAGTGGGATCAACCTTTAAGTAGGAATTACCCTTGGGTGGTAGATCTGGTGTGGTGCATTGTAGGAATTACCCTTGGGTGGGTAGATCTAGTGTGGTGCAGTGTAGTATTTATCCTTGGGTGGATAGGCGCGTCTTTACCGTTATCTTAGTTTATCCTAAGTCTAGTTGGCTACTTAGTGTAGTCATTTATCCCCAGTCATACCGTACCAGGTTTATATCATACCCTAATTACTTTAATGATTGTATTGTTAAGGTTATAGGGCTCACTCAGATTTATGTATGACCCCGTTGTTTTTATCTTTTTCCCCAACCCTCAGGTTCTCAGAGTGGGCCTAGCACTAGTGGGCTTTGATCAGATTGCTTTATCTATCTTTCGGAGCTTGGACTCTTGAAGAAAAGCTCGGTTATCTTTTCTATTATGGCTATTAGTATGTAGTGGGATTATGTACTTATGTTTTAACGAGACGGATATTTTGTACTTGACTCTTGTTGGTTTTTGAGATGTAACCAAACATGTTTACCTTCTGCTGCAATGAAATGATGTTTTAAATTTCAAGTATTACTTATATCTGTCTTGTTGTAATTTTTCAGTTCTATATTCACTTAAATACTCCACCGAAGCTAAGGCATTCCCTTTGTGAGTGACCTTAGCGGGTGTGGGGTGTTACACGTGGTATCAGAGCTTAAGGTTACCAGAACAGATAAAACTTTTAGAAAATTATTTTTCTAAAAACATTTTTGGAAGAAGTATTTTCAAAAACATGTTTTTTAGAGAAAAGTTTTTGAAAGAAAAGAACATAATCCCCAAGAGCCATATATCCTTCCTTCGATTCTCCATTTTGAATCTCTTTCTCTTTTTGAATTTCCCCTCCGCGTAGAGATGTCTTTTTATGATAAATAAGGACTTCCGCATGAAGGACGGAAGAACCACTTCAAGGGACTAAGACGTTTGCCAGGCTAAGAAGTTAGTCCAAGGAGGTGGAGGGCTTATAGGTACCTTTAAGATGGACGAGAGAGGAAGGTTCAAATAGCTATTAGGTAAATAAAGGACGAAACCACATCGTGGTAAGAAGGCCATGAAAGGAGAATGTGAAGGGGAAGGCTAGTTGTTTTGGAGAAATAGGACACCTTGGGGTTGTCCAAAGAGGTAAGGACGAAGTACAGGATCTTCTGGAGGGTAGATGTATTCCCTCGCGACGGGTATACCTGATGGGGGTAGGACCGTCTAAGTTGAAATTTGGTTCTCTCGATCATCCTGTTCGAACTTTATTCGACTCTAGTGCACCAAATTCGTTTATATCATCATCATTAGTTGAGTCACTGCACCTAGACACCAGTTTAGTAGATGATCCAGTGGTTGTTTCAAACCCAATTGGGGGCTCCACTTATTTGTACATGATATGTTTGGGTTTGAAGACCCTCATACTTAGCGTTGAGTTTAGGGGTGATGCTTTTGTTTGGGCTTCACGGGCTATGGGTTGATTTTGGGCATGGACTGGTTATCCAGTAATGGTGCCGTTCTTGATTGCGAAAAGAGAGTTGTTGGGCTCATAACCCGCTTAGGTAACACTCTCGAGATCTCTTGTAATCCCATAGATTTTGTTATGCTAAGTTATCTTGAATCGCTTGACGCTTCGGTCGAGAGTTTGCGATCTGTTAGAGTAGTCCGGGAGTACTCGGATGAGTTTGAGGAGATGAAGGGCTTACCTCCGAAGCCGGAGATAGACCTCCGAATATATCTGGTGGAAAATTCTAAGCAAGTATCTTTGTCAGTACGCCACATGGCTCCTCGTGAGAGGAGGGAACTCCATAAGCAAGTAGGGGAGCTGCTTGGGAAGGGGTTCATAAGACGAAGTATATCGGAGTGGGGTGCTCTAGTAGTTTTTGCCACGAAGGCGAATGGGTCCCTCAGACTTTGTGCAGACTATGGAGAGCTTAACAAGCTCACAAAGAAGAATAGACACCCATTGCCAAGGATTGATGATCTTTTTGATCGGTTGGTTGGCGCCTCAGTGTTTCACAGTTGGACTTAGCCATGGGGTTTCATCAGTTGGGAGTGACTGAGGATAGTATAGACAAGACTGCCTTTAGGACTCCGGATGGTTTCTATGAGTGGCTGGTGACGCCATTTGGTTTGGCAAACGCCCCTGTATACTTTGTTGCTTTGATGAGGGTGTTCAGGGAGTTCCTTAATAAGTTTTCGTATGTGCTTAATAGGTTAAGCAAAGCCAGTTATTTGATCAACGGTGGTTTTAGAGCGAGACTGGCAAGGACATCCAGAGTTGGACAAGGGCTTAATCATTTAGCCGTTTTACTAGTATCATCTCACGTAGGTCGTCTGATTCGAAGGAGGTATCCCTTGGGTGTTTGTCTGATATTGGTTTAGGCCTTTGGGGTTTGCACTTGGGGGATGTCGAGTTCGACTAGGATGGTCTGCGTGAGAGATGGATAGTTGTGACGATTTTGTATGGGAGAATATCCTGGTTTTCTCCAGAAGTGGATAAAAGCATACCCTACATCTTAGGGAAGTGTTGGAGACTCTTCGAGCGCATAGTCTTGAGACAGCAAAGGTGGATGGAGTTCTTAGCATCCTATGATTTCGAGATAGCGTACACCCCAGTAAGGGTAACGTGGTGGCGGACATCTTGAGCAGAAAAAGGTTGTCCTTGAGTCCATTGTTCGTGGAACAACGAAGCTTGGAATTTATCTCGATGTTTGATTTCAGATCTTCCGTTGACTTTATACCCGGTTTGCTAGCATCCTTGGAGGTCAGACCTACTCTTTTGAGATGGATTGGCGAGGCACAGCGGGACGACCCACAGTTGGTTGAGTTGGTAGAGAGGCTCATAAGGGGGGAGTCGTCCAGCCATTTGAGTAGGTACACCCTAGATGATAGGGGGTGCTTGCGTAGAGACGGTAGACTTTGTGTACCGCAAGATGAGGGTTTGAGGAAGGCTATTCTTGATGATGCACACCGTTCTAGGATGACCATTCATCCCGGTGGGGACAAGATGTACCAAGACATGAAGCGAGTTTTCTTTTGGGCCGGTATGAAGAAAGATGTGGCCGAGTATGTCGCTAGATGCTTGGTGTGCCAACAGGTGAAAGCGGAGCAAAAGAAACCCGATGGGTTGCTTCACCCATTGGAAGTTTCGCAATGGAAGTGGGATAGCGTCTTGATGGATTTTATTGATGGGTTACCTAGATCGAGGAAGGGTAATATGGGAATTTGGATTGTGATAGACAGACTTATTAAGAGTGCCCATTTCATACCCGGGAAGAGCAAGAGGACTGCTCCATGGCTAGCTTCAGTTTATCTTCGAGAGATAGTTCGGTTGCATAGGGAACATGACGTATTCCATGTGTCACATTTGAGGTAGTGCCTACATGAGACCGCAGAGGTGGTAGAGCCGAGCCTGCTGAGAGAAGTGGAGGTAGAGCGTGATGCGACTATTCGACGAGCTCCTACCCGCATCCTTGAGTTAGAGATTAGGAAGTTGAGAAACAGAGAGGTTCGACTAGTCAAAGTCCAATGGGGAGAAGATGATAGCAATGCTACTTGGGAGACAGAAGCGAAGATTCGTTCATAGTACCCATTCCTTTTTGGAGGGTATGTCTTTTAACTTCTCCTGTATCGTTTGTCTAGTACTTATCTTATCTTTAGTATGTCCTCTCATTAGTACCTTTGACCTTTAGATAGGGTAAACCTATGGTTGAAACATGTGTTTGAGACATGTTATGATTGATGGATGCGTGTGGATGCAAGTGGTTGCTAGTGGTTGCTCGTGGATGCATATACACACACTTTAGGCACTAGATCGGCTCAATCACTTCATATTGCATATTGCATAAAATTGTGTGTAGGTAGCTATATTAATGGATGTATAATGGTTGTGTTATCACATGGATAATGCATTTTGGTGAATGATTGTGCACTCATGTAGAGATAGTATGTGTCGATAAGGTTCTTTCGCATACATATTGGATGCATGGCACTATCATGGTTTGCATTAAGGAGGTCAACTAAATCAGTAAACCGCCTAATTTTGCATTAGACAGGGAACATATACACACACTTTTTGCATATGTTCATACGGCATTAGAAACTTTAAGGACAATGGATGCCAGTGTTTGATGGTTTGAGTAGATGGTTGTTTGGATGGTAGGATACATTCTTCTTGACTTAGAGATTTCGGGGACGAAATCCTTTAAGTAGGGGAGAATGTAACACCCTGTATGTTGAATAACTTGCTATAATATAAAACAGGGCAGAATTAAACTTTAAAATCTGAATTAGGGGAAACAGGCTATTCCATTGCGTTCGTCTCGGAAAAATACGCGAAATAGAGTCCGAGTTTTCGAAAATCGGAGTCCGTATGACCCAGATATGGCCCGAAGAAGTTTCAGAAAATTTAAAAACAGATTTAAAAACAGAAATTTCAAATTTCAGAAGTGGCGGGAAAATTCCCGCCAGACCCAGGGGGTCGACCTGGGGGTCGACTGGGGAGTCGACCTGCCCACCAGGTCGACTGGGGAGTCGACACTAGTGTCGACCTGGGGGTCGACCTCCCTGGTCGAGCCCAGGTGACCTGGGTGCATCAGTATGGCTTTTGGGCTGTGTTTTGGTGGCTAGGACGTGATGTGACGGCTCTAATCTAATTTAGGGTTAATCTAATGGCCTAAAACACCTAACTAATCTATAAATACACCCTAAGACTACCCTAATTCATACTAAAAATAGCTACAACACCGTTATGCCGTCAAAATGCAACTTGAAGGAGCCTCCATCAATCTAAAGAGGAGGAAAGCTTCTCAAATCAATCTCTAATCAACTCTAGCAACTTAATCTTCTTCTTAGGAGTGCTAATCAACAAGTTGTGAGTTTTCTATAGCCTTAATGACCAATTGTTGAAATGATTATGATAGGATATAATGAGGTTATGGTTATGAATGTGGATCAATGCAAGATTATGTTATCATATGCTATGTGTTTGTGATGTTATGCAAGTTATGTGTTATGTGTTCATGATGTTATGCAAGTTATGCAAGTCAAATGCTATGTGATCATGATGTTATGCAAGTGATGCAAGTCATATGCTACATGTTCATGATGTTATGCAAGTTATGCAAGTTATATGCTACATGATCATGATGTTATGCAAGTTATGCAAGTGTTAGGCTATGTGTTCATGATGCTAGTTATGCAAATTGCTATGATAAACATTGATCCATTATGACACCATGATTATGCAAGTTTGGTGTATGATTATATGCAAGTTCATATATGACATGTTATGCAAGTTTGGTGTATGATTATATGCAAGTTCATATATGACATGTTATGCAAGTTTGGTGTATGATTATATGCAAGTTCATATATGACATGTTATGCAAGTTTGGTGTATGATTATATGCAAGTTCATATATGATATGATATGCAAGTTTGGTGTATGATTATATGCATGTTCATATATGACATGTTATGCAAGTTTGGTGTTTGATGATATACAAGTAACATGTGCAAGTTTACACCTTATTATGATATGCATACATATGCAAGTTAACCCCTTTGTATGTCATACATACATATGCAAGTTTACCCCTTTGTATGACATAAATAACTTATGCAAGTTAACCTCTTTATGACATATGTGATTCATGCAAGTTTGGGTTGATTATTTATGCTAGTTGGGTTGATGCTATATCCATGTTGACACCTTTAAACCCATGTTGATGTTAATGTTATGCAAGTTGAACCCATTGTATTCGTGATGAATCTTCCCTTTTATGTCATGTTGGCGAATTACGTGGGGAACGATGGGGTTAATATACATGTTAATGAAATGGTGTGAAGTTGGTATGAATATACATACCATAAAGTGGATGGACATAATTGAGTCAATTATGTACATCGTTAAAGTTGAAATTAATTAGGGAAAATTAATTCGAAATATGGGGGTGATTAATTAGGTGTAATTAATCGACTAAGACACGAGGTTGGACCCTTTTGTAGCGTAAGACTGCCCGGAACCGACCGGCAAATCCAGCGGCTACAAATGATTGGCCCAATGTGAGGGGTCTTAGGCACAAACTTAATACGTGACAAGTGTAAAGACACGAGGTTAGACTCGGTTATGGCGTAAGGCTGCCCGGACCCGACCGGCAAATCCAGCTGCCATAAGAGATAGTCTAATGTGAGAGGTCTTTACAACGGTTACGTTCTTAATCAATTAAGAAACACTTAACCATATTAGCATGTAGAGGACATGAGGGGTTAAGTGGGTGCCTTGGGTGGCATGTGGAAAAATCTAGTGGTTGCCTTGGGTGGTAATAGAAAATACGATTAGAATACTTAACCGAAGTGGAACATGTAATTAAACATGATTAAAGGGTTAAGTAAGTGCCTTGGGTGGCATGGGGAAAATCTAGTGGTTGCCTTGGGTGGCAATGGAAGATAAGATTAAAATACTTAACCAAAGTGGAACATGTAATTAAACATGATTAAAGGGTTAAGTAAGTGCCTTGGGTGGCATGGGGAATATCTAGTGGTTGCCTTGGGTGGCAATGGAAGATAAGATTAAAATACTTAACCAAAGTGGAACATGTAATTAAACATGATTAAAGGGTTAAGTAAGTGCCTTGGGTGGCATGTGGAAATCAAGTAAGTGCCTTGGGTGGCATGGGGAAATCTAGTGGGTGCCTTGAGTGGCAATTGATATATGATTAGATGACTTAACCAAACTTTAAACATGTAAGTGGACATGATTATTAAAAAGGGTTAAGTGGGATGCACTAGAAACAAATGACAAGCTTAGGTGGTAGCTTGTGGGGGCCCATTTCAACCAGTAACCCATATGTATCTTATTGGGCTCGACCCATGTCGAGGACGGGACACGCGTACTGGGCTTGACTATAAGAGGCCAAAACGGGTTAGCAGTGGCAACGCAAGTCCAACGGGTTTCATATGCGTGTGTGGACCCGGGCTGGTAGGTAAGACGTTGTTGCATCGTGTAGGTATAAGCCGTGCACCATTGATTATCGGGTTGCCACTTTGGGGAGTGATACACCCCACTGTGGGGCCAGCACGGGTATCTACGTTAGGGAGCCGATCGAATGGGAGTAGTGGGTACACCTAGTGGAGATAGGGGCAGACGACACCTATGTAGTCAGCTAGGGGTACACGAGACTACTATTAAAATTACTAAGTTGTGGGTACACCTAGTGGAGATAGGGGCAGACGGCACCTATGTAGTCAGCTAGGGGTACACGAAACTGTTATTAAAAATTACAAAGTACACTTAGTGGGATCAACCTTTAAGTAGGAATTACCCTTGGGTGGGTAGATATGGTGTGGTGCAGTGTAGGAATTACGCTTGGGTGGGTAGATCTAGTGTGGTGCAGTGTAGTATTTATCCTTGGGTGGATAGGCGCGTCTTTACCGTTATCTTAGTTTATCCTAAGTCTAGTTGGCTACTTAGTGTAGTCATTTATCCCCAGTCGTACCGTACCAGGTTTATATCATACCCTAATTACTTTAATGATTGTATTGTTAAGGTTATAGGGCTCACTCAGACTTATGTCTGACCCCGTTGTTTTTATCTTTTTCCCCAACCCTCAGGTTCTCAGAGTGGGCCTAGCACTAGTGGGCTTTGATCAGATTGCTTTATCTATCTTTCGGAGCTTGGACTCTTGAAGAAAAGCTCGGTTATCTTTTCTATTATGGCTATTAGTATGTAGTGGGATTATGTACTTATGTTTTAACGAGATGGATATTTTGTACTTGACTCTTGTTGGTTTTTGAGATGTAACCAAACATGTTTAACTTCTGCTGCAATGAAATGATGTTTTAAATTTCAAGTATTACTTATATCTGTCTTGTTGTAATTTTTCAGTTCTATATTCACTTAAATACTCCACCGAAGCTAAGGCATTCCCTTTGTGAGTGACCTTAGCGGGTGTGGGGTGTTACAAAATGCATGTCCTCCTTGAGGTCCTTTCTCCCGTTTCTGGTTCATACCGGGTGTGAGGTTCGCGAATTCACATTATACACAAAGCTACGCCACACAGGCGGTGCTTTGATCATCACCACAAGACTTTGCTTTTCAACAGAAGCCCTGATCATTTGCCACTTAGGCATGCCACACTAGCAATTCATGCTATGCGACTGATGTCCATCGATATACAACCTCTGAGCTCGTGCGTTTTAGATAAGGGCGTTAAGCAAAAGAATAAATTCTCCGCCGCCAAACAGATGTATATTTAACAGAGATCAATCAACACAGAATAAAATCCAATGTCAGACACACAGTCCATTTACAAGTCCGTTCTGGGTCTGAACGAAACCGGAGCACTATATACCTCGCAAACCCATAGATCACCACGTACGTCTGGACGATCACCACTCATTATCCATATTTCGGATGCCTCCCAATCAGGAGCTCGGTTACCATCCAAACGAGGTGTAGATCTCCGGTCTTCGACCATCGTCTTCATCTTCGATTTCTTATCGTCGATTCAGTTATTCAGAATGGGATAAACCCGGTCTTTCTGAGAAACTCGCGTATATAATAAAAAAGTGCAACACTAACATACACACGCATCATTTCAATTCATTAGTCACTAACCGTCAATCAGTAAGAGAATGATTTCCCAAATATTAACCCCGAAGGCCGAAACCAACATCAGATCAAAACCCAAGAAACCATTTGACTTAGCCAACCTTCAGTTAGGTTCTAAATTTCACATCCATATCGTTTATAATATTTTATAATGATTTATCGCTATTTTTATTTATTTTAAAATAGCCAATTTATTCAAAACGACGCTTCGGGCCATAACGCGGTCGTGGTGCTGTTTTTCTTCATATTTGAATTAAACATATCTGAAAATCTAACCGTTGGATCTTCACAAAATTTACATCATTAGAAAGATCTTTTCAAAACGTCAAAACGAATCCAACGGTTCCAGTTTCGGGAAAATCCGACGGTCGGATCTCCCGATATAATCGTTTGAAGTTTCGATTTCAAAATACGAACTGCAGCGTCGTTATTTGATTAAATATAATTATATTATATATATATATATATATATATATATATATATATAAAATCGTTTCTGGCGCTGTTTTTTCTTCAAATTTGAATTAAACATTCCAGACAATCCAACCGTTGGATTTTTACAAAGTTGGTGCCGTTGGAAAGATTTTTCCAAAGCGAACCCAACGGTTGCGATTTCAGGAAAATCCGATGGTCAGATCTCCCGGTATAATCGTTTGAAATCACGGTTTCAGAATACGAACTACAGAGTTGTTATTCGATATATTTTAATTCTATTTATATATATATATATCGATTCTTCGATTTCAAAGCTATATTCTTTTCATACATTTGATAAAAATGATATTTTTATCTAACTGTCTTCTATTTCAGCACTTTGCTCTATTTAACAATTCATTTCAAAACACTATTATTTTATATAGTTCATATAGGTAATAAAAATAGGATTTTTATTATAAAACAATTTCTTTCAAAACAAGATTATTTTATATAATTCATATAGGTAATAAAAATAGGATTTTTATTATAAAACAATTTCTTTCAAAACAAGATTATTTTATATAATTCGTATAGATGATAAAAATGTGATTTTTATATTTAAAACACGAATACCATTCATTCAACACATGAATTTTATTCAAAATTTCGGCAGCATAACGGCAGGGTAGTTAAAACCGGGACCGTCCCTAGTACGGCTCCTCGCTCTACCTTAAAACCTCGCGGTTTTTGACAATGGGGAATCATGCATCTAGTTCGCACGCAGGCGGCATGTATATGTTTTTCATTTCCACAAACTAATCCTATGTGGTTTCAACCAAATATTTCTCAACCACAAACGGGTATTTTTCAACCACAATCAATCAATATCAACCACAAACAATTCCAATCAACCATTCGCTATCAATCAATTTTCACGCCAATCACAACCAATAAATATCGTCCATGGTTTGTGGACGAGGGGCGTATATATATATATATATATATATATATATATATATATATATATATAGCATTTCACTTCTATTTCAACACATATATAATTTTTACAACGCATATATAACTTATACATCGAACGTACAACTTATACAACGGTTATACAAGAGGTGTACAACGCTTATATAACTCATACATCGACTATATAATTTATACATCGTCGTTTTCCATATCGTTTATAATTTAGAAATCTCAAATTGGGTTCCACTCCACCAAAAATAGCAGAAGGCTCAGAAAAATATGCGGTCTCTTCTAAAATGTAGAAGATGTCCACACGATTCCACTGTCTCTTGTTTCACTGAATTTCGATAACACAGCAAAAAGATATGATTTTTCAAAGTTTTGCAACGGTTTAAATGTGTTAAAATTGTTGAAAATAATTTCAGCCGTACCTTTAATAAAACGTTCAAAACTAGGTTTGAATTTTTCGATCAATCCGTGCAATGGTTCCACGATCGGGTTTTGGCACGTTGAAGGTCTTCGAATGGCGCGCCAGGTGGTGGGGACCGCGTCAGGTGCGACGGCGGCAGGTGGTGGCGGCGGGGCTTCGAACGTCGCGACTTTGAGGCTTCGATTCTCGACGGATACAACTCGATGGAGGGCGCCACCTATATGGATTTGAAGCTGGAAGAGAGCTCTTCAAAATCCCCAACAGGAGCAGGGTCTAATTCTTCGTGTGGAGGGAGTAATCAGAGGAGGAAGCAATGAAGAGGGAGCCGCCGTCGATCTGTAGGGTTACGGGTTTTTCGATTTTTTTTATTTTATTTAATTTATGAAAGAAATAATTCTATTGGCCGATGGTTTTAAAAAGGGGGTTTCTGACACGACCACCAATCCAAACCCAACGACTGTCGTCCCTAGTGTTTTACCCCCATTCCGAACACAATGGGATATGTTTCGTAGGCCCATTCGACTGTTTCAGTCAGTTTTCCTTCAAATTAAAATATATAACATTCAATATTCAATTCGAACGTACATTTCAATTTGCCAGGGCCACAAACTGATTCGAAAAATTCCAGAAAAATAAATCTAGCTATGTTTTGACGATACGGTCCCAACAAAACTAGTTTCGTCAAATTCTGAGACCGTTTGCAAAAAGGCCCATTTCTGGTCGATCCAATTTAACTGTAATTGACCAAAACACATTTTCCTTTGCCACGCTCACATACTAGCTTCAAAAATTATGAAATTTGAAACCTAGCAATAACTTCACATCCCGGATCCAACAAAAGTGGTTTCGTCAAATTCCGAGGTCGTATGCAAAATGGCCAATTTCACGGGCTATATAAATTCCATATCGACCTTTCTGAAAATTCATTTGGCCATAACTTTTACTTTCCGCTATGAAACTTCGATTTTTCAGATTCGTTAGAAAGGTATTCACTAACAGATTTAGATATTTCTGGTTTCACTCAAATCAGTTTTGTTTTGCACCCGGTACAGTCCGACAAAGTTTGAATTCCATTTTTCAAACTGCAACGCCTTTTCAGGCCTTGTTTATAATTATAATTAATTATATTCGTTTTCAAACGTCGATTCAAACTCACTTTTCAATGCAATTATTTAAAATATTTATTTTAAATATTTAAAATCCATTATTTTAGCCCATTTAAAAATTTTAAATTGGTTCAGATTTTCCGGGTCATTACAAAATCTAACCGTTGGATATTAACAAATTTAATATCGTTGGAAAGGTCTTTCCAAAGCGAACCCAACGGTTCCAGTTTTGGGAAATCCGAACGGTCGGATCTCTCGGTATGATCGTTTAAATTCACGATTCCAAAACGCGAACTACCGCATGCGCTTCATTTTATTTTAATATATATATATATATATATATATATATATATATATAATTCGTTCGGTGATTTCAAAACCATTTATTTTATTTCATGTAAATTTTGTACAATTCATATTCATGTTTAAAATTATATTTTTAACATACAAACATATATTTCAAGACATGACTATTTTAATTCACTTCATTGACATGTTAAAAATAATGTTTTTATCTAACAAAAATATTTTAACATGTGATTCTTTTATACTACTTCACTAACATGTTAAAAATAATGTTTTTAAGTAATAAAATCATATTCTAACATATGATCCTTTTTACATTAACATCGCTAACATGTTTAACAAATGATTCTTTTTATATTAACATCTCTAACATGTTAATGACAATACTTTAATCTAACATAACATATTTAACAAATGATTCTTTTTATATTAACATCGTTAACATGTTAATGACATTATTATAATGAATCAAAACATATTTAACAAAGGATTATTTTTCTAACTTCGCTAACATGTTAATGACAATGTTTTAATGAGGAAAACATATTTTTAACATATGAATATTTTACTAACTTCGCTAACTTGTTAATGACAATTTTTTAATGAATCAAAGCATATTTTTAACATATGAATATTTTTCTAACATCGCTAACATGTTTATGACAAAGTTTTAATGAATCAAAACATATTTTTAACATATGAATATTTTTCTAACATCGCTAACATGTTAATGATAATGTTTTAATGAATCAATACGTATTTATAACATATGAATATTTTTCTAACATCGCTAACATGTTAATGATAATGTTTTAATGAATCAAAACATATTTTTAACATATGAATATTTTTCTAACATCGCTAACATGTTAATGACAATGTTTTAATGAATCAAAACATATTTTTAACATATGAATATTTTTCTAACATCGCTAACATGTTAATGACAGTGTTTTAATGAATCAAAACATATTTTTAACATATGAATATTTTTCTAACATCGCTAACATGTTTTAATGAGCAAAAACTCTTTAATGAATCATACAATAAAAATGTAATTTTTTATTGTCAAATCATTTTATTTAAAACATCAACTTTTAATGAATTAAACATGCAATAAAAATGTAATTTTTATTGTATAAACTTTTTATTTCAGACATGACAAATTTTGTGATTCATACATACAATAAAAAGGTAATTTTTATTGTATAAACATTTTATTTCTAACATGACAAATTTTCTGATGCATGCATACAATAAAAAAGGTAATTTTTATTGTATAAACATTTTATTTCTAACATGACAAATTTTGTGATGCATACATACAATAAAAAGGTAATTTTTATTGTATAAACTTTTATTTCTAACATGACAAATTTTGTGATACATACATACAATAAAAAAGGAAATTTTTATTGTATAAACCTTATATTTATAACATGACAAATTTTGTGATGCATACATAAAATAAAAAAAAGTAATTTTTATTGTTAATATATTTTATTCCTAACATGAACATTTTTGTCATTCATAAACAACAAAAATATAATTTTCATTGTTAATATATTTTATTCCTAACACGAACAGTTTTGTCATTCATAAACAATAAAAAATATAATTTTTATTGTTAATATATTTTATTCCTATCATGAACATTTTTGGTCATTCATAAACAATAAAAATATAATTTTTATTGTTAATATAATTTATTCCTAACACGAACATTTTTAGTCATTCATAAACAATAAAAATATAATTTTTATTATTAATATGAACATTTTAGTCATTCATAAACATGATTCGACAAATGATCTATTTATTTTTTACTACACAATTCAATCCAACAATTCATCAAAACCACAATTAATCAAATTCCAATTTCATACAACACATATATGAATTTTATATAGCGAATATATATATAAATTTATTGTCGCAATCACAAACAATTTTATTTTAAATTTAGAAATCTCACATTGGTTTTACTCTTCAAAAATTGTAAATCGCTCTAAAATTTCTCTGGTCACTTCTAGAATGCAGTAGACGCTGTCATGATCCCAATGGTTCCTATTTCATCTGATTTCGACATATTATGAACAAGTTATGAATTTTTAAAGGCTAACGACATTTTAAATTTCATTAATTAAGTAATTAAATAAATAAAATCCATCTTCTTCCTCATAGTACGTCAGGTCGCCAGTTTCAACCCTTTTGTTTGAACTTAGGGTTCGATCCTTCACTCAATCCAATGTGCCTGCTACTGATCGGATGCTACAACGGCGACGGTCTACACAAGAGCTTCCAGCCGCTACCCTTATGTCAAACTCGACGGCGGCTAGGGGTCCCACTTCTCGAATGAAGGACGACGGTTTGGGTGGCCAAATCAAGGAAAATACAGAACTCCATACGATCTCACCATACGGATGTGAAGAGCAAAAAGAGGACATCAATATTGCCTTAGGGATTGAAAGATTTCATTGCAAGGATTAAAAGAATTTGAGGGGAATAGGTTTGAAATTTTATGGCGTTGATCTATAAAGGGGGCGGCGGCTACAGGATTAGGGTTTTTTGAAATTTTTCTACTGGTTAGGAGTATTTATAATTGAGTTATTTAATTCTCTAATCTCAAAAAGGCCCGTTAATCCATATGAACTCCTAATCAAGCCCAACGACTGTCGCCCTAGCTAAATACCCTTATTTCGGACATAATGGACTATGTTTCGTAAACCCATTTGACTGTTTCAGTCTATTTTTCGTTAAATTAAAATATAAAACATTTAATATTAAAATTGAACGTACATTTTAATTTATCGGGGCCAAATACTGATTCCAAAAATTCCCGAAAAACAAATCTAGCTATGTTTTGACGATACGGTACTAACAAAATTAATTTCATAGAATTTGGAGACCGTTTGAAAAATGTTCTTTTTAATGATCGATCCAATTCAATAGAAATTACCAAACGCGTTTTAATTTACCACGCTCACATATTAATTTCAAAAACTATGGAAATTTAAACCTAGCAATAATTTGACATTTCGGATCCAACAAAAGTGGTTTCGTCGAAAACGGAGCTCGTTTGTAAAATGACTATTTTTAAGGGCTTTGTTATTATTTAAAAATGGAATTTTTAAATTCTGACACATTTTCTAACAAAATTTCCTTAATTTTTTTTAAATTGGTTCTGATTTCTCGTGGGGGGGGGGGGCTTACAGGTGAGATTGCTAAAATTGATGATATGTTTTTGTGTGCCATCTTGTGCAATGGTAATGGAGTTGCTGTTAACAAGGAGCAAACTAGAAATGGTACTAATAATGGTGATCAGTGACTATTAGTGTTGAACAACGTGATGTACAAACTAACTTTAAATCTCCTCCAAATCGACTTAACACTGCAATGAGTAAATCTCCCTTGCCAAGCAACTTGCAACCTAAGCCTAGTTTCCTTAATAAGAAAACATCCCCAGAGCATAGATGTTGGGAGTACACCTTCTTCAAGCACGAACATTCCCAAAGTTACAAGACAGCCTGCTAACTGTGATATGGAGAATGAACTCAATTTGAGTAAAGGAAACCAGGTCACAAAGAAGATCCATTCTTACAAGCATATTGCACCACCTCAAGGGAACAAAGCTCCTCCTCCTATGCCATCTACAGTTAAGGAAACTACCTCCAGCTCACCACTAACATCCTCTCTACCTGAATATATCACGCGAAACAAAAAGAATGTGGTATTGACAGGGAAGCTTTTTGATAATGACTAAATGGAAGAGCGGCTTGTGCAGTGTGGATTGGTGCGGCTAGCAAATTTGAAAAAAAATGAAACGTTATGTTTGAGTGAGTTTGTGTTGTTGCAAATGTAATGTAGTAGTATGTAATCTCCTTTATGTGAGTCTTGTTTGCCCTTGGCACTGTCACTTCCCTGCGTGGAAGTCGTGTGTTGCTAGTCGACATACAAGATGTACATCGCCTGTTATCCATGTACTTATTATTTTTTTATAATAATTAAAGTGTTTGCGGTCACTTTGAAAACCGGTCAGCTTTGTCAAAAAAATGATATTATGTTACAAAAATAATTTTTTATGTTAGATACGCCGAGTTTCAATCTAGAAATATTTTGATTTAAATATATATATATATATATATTATATACATATATTAATATGTAACGACTCGACTTTCGAACACCTCGGAAGTCGTGCCATTATTTAGTAATAAGAATGGATAAAAGATAGAACTAAAGAAAAACATCAAAATCTCACAGCGGAACTTTTAAAAAAATATAATACCACATAATACGATATATCAGAGTCATAATACGTCATAGTGCAGTACATCAGATACATGGATACATGCCCATTCCAACATAAAACTTCATAATTATACATAGATACTGTAACTGACTTGCAACTTCATAAATATAATATATAGACCGCCTTGTAGAAAACGTCCCATCCAGCTATTCCAAAAGTTATCCAATACCTGGTTCACTTGTCTACTTATAACAAGTGTTATAAGTACCCAAGAGTTTAGGGAAAACACAGAAAAATAAACTTCGGGTCAGTCAGGGGATAGGTATGAGTAAACAATTTAAAACAAGTTGATTACGATAAAGAATGTCCCATAAGACCATGTCATAAAAATGGAATGAGTTTTTCCCTTATGAGAATCCAAAAATAACATAGCTTAACTTTCGAAAACATTTTGAAAGAAAAGATAATCATAAGACCGACCCACACGTAAACATGGATGGTTTATACCTTACGATAGCCCAAAACATTTTTAAAATAATAATATACTGATATTATAATAGTGTCTAGGGTTTCCACAAATAAATTAGAATTTAGCGGAACACTTACATCTCACGCTCGACATATATAGTATACAAACAAAACCGCTTGGCTCTTAGGGATAATGGATTTCCAACTATGACAAGGTATGGAACCACCTTCCGATAGTGTATCTCTAGAGAGGAATACACTGGGTTCAACAAGAACATCTTGCAACCCGACCCACACATGACCGACCACTCATTTCTCTTAAGTGCATCGAATATATTGTCACCGACGGTTAGGCGCACATAACCATTATCAGAGATACAGAAGTGAAAGAAGTAACAAAGTGAATATTCTCCAAATGGTGACAATACACCCTAATGGGAGCGACCCACATAGCCATGTTGCTTGCCCGATTTTTGTCATTTTCCGGTGAGAAGCTTGAGGCTAGGCTTACCTTTAGACATATCAGCTCTTTATTTACTTTGAATGCCACATCGTCAAAATCTGCCAACCACTAATTGACTTCCCCAAAAATATATTACGGGTATAAAGCTAAGAGAAATGAATTCCTCCACCACCAACATAACTACGTTTGGAGAGATCAACGTACGTGATTGGGTTAGATATACTCTGTCATACATTCGTCCATACAAGTTGTTTTGGGATTGAACAAACCAAAGGCACTATTATATAAATCTATCTTAGGCAATTTCTACCTAGGATTAACAGAACAATCCTTGCAAAACTCCGTCTTCTATTATCTTCCATAATCTCTGATTCGTAATGGTCAAATTGAAGTGGAATATATGTTCTGGACTCCTCAAAACGATCAAAGTTAATATCTTTTACGGTCAAGTGATACTTAAGGGGAAACATATTATTAAATTCAAAATCTGACATTGTATTTATTCATCATTACTTTGATTTTTAATTATTTCTTGACTCTGAAAAACAGCTATCGTTTCAAGTCGAAAAATCGTACTTAAATATTTGAATTCGTCATTACCATACAGCATTACTACAAATCAACCACCTTCTGATAATTACGACATGCCCTTAATTATTATTTAACACCTCATATCACAATTACTTTCTCGTTCTTCAGAACAATTTGAATATATCTCCTTCCTTTATTATGTATAATAATTTAATTTCATCATAAATTAGATACAAATTTGATTGAAAATTTTGATGAACTTTTAACTTATATTTATCTCGACGACTTCTATTTTATGTTTCCTTTTATTACAAAGTCGATATAATAACTTTATAAATATATATTTATTTTACATAGTATTTGGGGATTCTAAACAAAACACTTGTTTTCAACATTGTTTTACTTTTCCTATTTCGATTTCCTTTCCTTACTTTTCTATTTATTGATTATTTATTTACTTTATTCTACTTTAAACAATCCATTTAATTTAGTTATATGAATTTAGGGATACTTAGAATATTTGTTTTAATATATCATGGATTTACTTCTATAATTCAAACCTTATTTCTTTTGATTTCTTGTTTTCTACTTTTCTATTTTTCTCTATGTTTTCTTTATCTATTCCTTTCTACTATACTTATCTTCTATTTATATATTTATATTTTTGTTTTCTAGCTTTTATCCCATATAGCCCAACTACCTTCCTCCTTTTATTTAATATTTCCTATTTCTTATTTAATTTTGCTAGGCCAAAACCTTTAAGACCATTTCCCCTTTTT
This sequence comes from Allium sativum, assembly GCA_030737875.1. Lineage (NCBI taxonomy): Eukaryota > Viridiplantae > Streptophyta > Magnoliopsida > Asparagales > Amaryllidaceae > Allium > Allium sativum. The sequence continues at coordinate 849,605,122 of CM060912.1, forward strand.
CTTACTTATTTGCCAGATCTGGATTTTTCCTCACCCTAAAACTAACGATCCACATACTGGATCACTCACATTTCAATTGTAAGATCCATTTTTTCTGATTTTGCCAAATGCCAAAAGCCAATGTGCCAAACTCGAGTTTCGCAAGGGAAAATGCGTGATCACCATAGGGTGATCACCCCAAAATACTCGCCTCGATCTCCTTCTTCTCTTGTTGTTGTTTTCTTCTCTTCCACCATTCACATGTGTTGTGTGCACATGCACAAGCTACCCAGCCACTCAACATCGATCCTGACACTCCATACCCACTCACCATCGCCACCCGACGTTGACCCAACCACCAGAGTCTGCCCTAGCCACCTAAACAGTAAAATGACTGTTCAACCCGAACTGGAATGAAATAATCGAACCAACCCATCACTAGAGAACTTCCCACTTCTGCCACCACATAGATCTGATCAACGTCAGACATCACCACTTTTATGTCGATTCTTAGATCTTCCATCTCGCCTTGGTAGAGTCGAACTCGATGCACCATTGAGGGTTCAGTTCATGCGCGAAATGACCTCATAAAAATAGCATACGAAATCCAAAACAGTTTAAATCTCCTAATTTTAAGCTATGGAAAAATTATCTAACAATTTTTCCATGTTCATGGATCACTATTGCTTCTCCAAAATCAGTCTCATGATCCACGATTACTTCGATCCCCAGAAATGGCCTCATTTCCCTTTTCCAATCATCTCAATAAATCTCTTCAATCCCATCATTAAAAATAGCGATTTTACAACCTACATTAATGTTTTGGAAACACGAAATCATACATCTATTCTGAAGTTGAAATTACTTTGAACAAATCGTATTTTATACTATGGAGATATATATAACCCCGCTTACATGTAGACATCACCTCATAATCAGTTAGAGTTGAAGTTATAGGTTTTTGAAGTGTGGACAAGAACATGTCTATCAGTACTATTCACCACAGTTAACCACTAAAGATAAATCATAGGTTTTTGATCTCATAACATCCATTTGTTTGGTTTGGAAATGAATAACATGTCAATATATAAGTGCAGAAATATACATATCAAAATTTGGTATGATCATGGTAATAGTAAAGTGTTATATTCACCCATTGGTTCTGTTTTTTATACACAGTTTTGTTACAATGGGATGTAATGTTTCATGTCCAATAAACATATCATCGTGTGAATTATATGTAGTACTCTGCATCCACAAACAAGTATGCATTACCTAGTAACAGCAAAATGAGATCTAAAAAGTGTATTAACATGAAGTTTACTCACCAACAAGTTGCTGCCTGGGTTATCTCTCTTGTCCTTACTTTGGGTTAGTTCAAGTGAGGTGTGAGTGAATGATGTGTATTCTGGTATCTATTTATAGGCAGGAAAAATGAATAAAATAGTGTATGCAGGAAAGGAAGTAACATGGGTAGCTGAAGTTATGTCTCTCATAGCTGCTGCACCTATGATAGAAAAGGGCGGGTTGTTGATTGAGAGCAAACAATGTGCAGGCTTTTCAAGTTTTAATCTCAAACATCAGATGTATATGGCCAGGCAACAAAGGAGGTACAATAATCTGTTAAGAACACATGCAAGACTCCATTTTCAAAGGCTAGGCTCTGATTTTAGCTTGCTAGTACAACAGTTGATTTAAACAACACATGCCTATTGTATGAATTGATTGAACGATGCAAGATATCCTTTCATTTAGCTACGCAACATGTATACATTTGTTTGAAAAAAAATTGCTTTGTTCTTAAGAAAACAATCTATTTCTCCTTTGATTTGAAATGCACGAATAGCCACTATATTTTACCTGGAAAAGACTTCTTATTTAAGGTGCTAGCTGTTTGCATTTTTGTTTTTCAGAGATCTTAGTATATAGGCTAGTGTTAACTATGCTTTTGTACAGGCTCTGCACAACCACAAAAATGTTTTAAAAGCATATAATTTTTTTTACAAGTCTTCTTAGATTTAAAAGTATATCCTGTCACCACTTCCTAATGTTAAGGCTAGTAGTTCCCATTGTTTCTCTTTTACACATAGGCACATTTGTGTACACATCAAAGATTGATTTATTGTTTGCAGTATAAAGTGATTTTAACCTTGCATATGTTCAATTTGTGTCATTAGATATTGACTTTTATATAAGCTAAAAATCTAGTGTAAACAAAAGTTAAAATATTGCTTACTCTCCTATTTATTATATTAATACTTTTATAACAAATTAATATATATATAACATATATATACATAACTGTATATATTTATATATACATACATATACATAGGATTTGAAAAGATCAAATTTCAATTTCAATAAATATTAACTCTAACTAATTTAATTTTAAAAAAATCAATAATTATCGATTAACGAAGTCAGTAATAAAAATCCAGGACATTACAGAATATAAGTTTCCATGTATATGTATACTATTATTATCTTATTCATATATATAATATATATATATATATATTCAATATTTCCAAATTGAAACTTATATTCAATACATGTATAATATATATATATATGTATATATTTAAATCAAAATATTTGTAGATTGAAACTCGATGTATCTAACATAAAAAATTATTTTTGTAACTTAATATCAATTTTTTTGATAAAGCTAACCAGTTTTCAAAGTTTACACACACGCTATATCAATCTAGGTATGTTTGGGTTGCATTATATGCCATTGATTTTTTTTTTTGGGAAGGTCGACCGGTTTTTATAGTGATCCGTAACACTCTTTTATTTATTATGAAATAAAAATACAAGGTGTTCCAGGTGATATGCGGTTCACATACCAGCTAAAGGTTCTTCGACACATAGAAGAAACCGCAATTAACACTACTCGTTACATCATATGACATACAGAATCACTACTAAATTAATGCCTTAGAATAACATAACAAATAGACTGACAAAAAAGGGGAAAAAGCAATACTTCAGCCCATGTCGTCCTCAAGACCTTTAAGAAGTTCAATTTTATTGCTTCTTTTAGTTGGAGCACTTCCCGACGTTCTACATGAAGAAGAGACAACTAACAGTGAGTTGATGATTGTTTCAGTAGGAGCTTTGTAACCTGGACGTGGTTTAATATGGTCGTAAGGACCAGCTTTCCTTATGGGTATTTGAATTACTATGTTACCAGTGAGAGGAGTTGTTGGGCTGGCAATACATGGAGGAATAGGAGAACTGATGACTTTTGATTTTTCATGAGGCCTCGGGACATTACTTTTGCTAACATTTAGAAAACCCGGCTTGAACACCGATGACGACTGCTTGGAAGCACTCATTTCATTTGACCCAACTTCTCACGCTCAACGGCATATGTCTCCATGGAGTTGTAATTAGAAATCATAACATCCATGAGTTTAAGTTTCTCAGCACAAACCAAAGGTTCAAGCAACCCACTTACAATTTTCAGCACGCAATGATTCGATCGATTCACGTACCCTTTTGTCTTCAACCCTGTGTTTAGCTTTATCATTAGATTTATACTTCTTTCCCTTCTAGTCACTAACGGCCGCACAATCAAAGTTCATATGCAAAAATGAATCGAGTTTTGCCACATCATTGCTAGTGTTCACATCTGCAAAAATGTGTTGTTTCTTGCAAGTATCCCCAACTTGCGCAAAACAAGAGCCATTGAATATTATATATATATATATATATATATATATATATATATATAGGAGCGGCTATTTGAACACAAAATTAGACACAAAGAGAGAGACACGGAGCCTCGACCATTGGATCTTTTTGTCTTTATATGGAGAGGTGTAACTCATGGGTGATCTAATGGTCCAAATCAATTGTGTCACCATCTCTGTCAAAATTTTGTGTCTCTTTAGATTTTCATATATGTATATATGTATATATGTATATATATATATATATATATATATATATATATATATATATATATATATATATATATTGTCAATAATGCAATCCAAACATACCTAGATTGATATAGCGTGTGTGTAGTGTGTTAGGATTCAAACATCTATTCTATAAGCTCTGAGCTTCAGTTGAAGCCTAGATGCCTATTGAGCATGCATTAGAGTTCATTATCTCTCTATTTTTAAATTTGCGTGTAGTGTGTTAGGCTTCAGATGTCTGCTCTATAAGCTCTGAGCTTCAGCAGCCTGTAATGATTTTGTTGGGACTAAAAACAAAACCAAAACCTCTAGTATGAAATTTGTAATGTTGGTATCCTTATTCAGAAATGTTGGGGAGCCCGAAACTTCAGTTTCGTATGAAATTGTGGCTTAAGTGGCAAGTTTACATTTGCCACTTAAGTCAGCAATTAATGTTGAGGGGGGAAATTTACAAAAATACCCTCTAATATCAATGAAGGGGGATATTTCGGGCAAGCCCGGGCGTTTTTTCACCCGGGCCTTCTAGCAACGCCCATCCTTATGTGTTGAAGTTGCTTAAACTAAGTGTTGTTGTCATGGTTACGTACAGTTACACATGAGTTTGTCTGTATCAAAATTTGCCATGTTGTCTCTGTTTACAATTCGTTAATACAAATCAATTCACATTCATATTGCTAATGTTAACATTCCTTATTCTTTCTCATCCTTTAGCTGTAAATCATACAACTTACCGCAAATCATGTATAAAGAAGTATCATGGAAAGATAGGCTAAATAAACTACACTAGATCTCGTATAAGTTCTGAAATAAAAAAAAAATCAATAAAATGAAGTAGAAAAAACTAGGGAAGACGAATGATCGCAATTGTGGTGCTAACATTACTATAAATCGGACAAGCAAGCATCATCCCCTCAAATTCAGTCCTCGCATGGCACTGGTGGCAAAAACAGAGATGCATGCATGGCACCAGCGCTACACTTGCTCTCTTCTCTCTACACTTGATGCACTTTCCAATTTCATTCCTTCCCCGCATCTCATATTCTCCCTCTGCAGGTCCTCCTCCTCCTCCTCCTTTTTCTTCTTCTTCTTCTTCATTCTCTTCATACTCCTCTACTGTTTCTTGCAGGTCTCCAGTTTTCTCCAACAACCCTTCAGCTTTATCTTCAAATTCCAGTATGGTCTGCCGTCGATGGCTTGATGCGTTATAAACTTTGTCCATTGGCTCACTTCATCTACCTTTGCTTCCACGGTCTTCCCCAGGTGATTCTCCTCATTCATCGCTTCTTCCAACTCTCTCATATGCTTCCCATCTAGTGTTGTCAATTCGGTATTTAAGTCAACACATGATGAACGTCCATCGCTTGGTTTCTACAAGCACAGAGTATGAAGATTCTCCACCTGTTGATCTTTAATATATAAGTTATCAGAATATTTAAATGATAAATTAACTTAATTGAATAATTAGATTGAGCTAATTACCTTTATTATTGCTTACGTATCTTCTTCAAACATCAAAATTGTGTATAACGTACATACATAAAATTAAACCAAATACATTGTGCATAAATCTAAAGTTATAGAAGACATGGTTCACGAAACATGATTGTGTGTATCATATCATTTTGGGCTTTTAACTCATTTATGCCTGTTTCAAAATAGTATAACAGCTTTAATCATGTTTCGGATTTATTTACACATATAGACCTATTTTATTTTACGTTGGAGCTTTTTGAAAACTCGCTTTTGCATTTTAACATTTTCTGTTTAAAATGCATTGGCTAATTTTCAAAACTCGCCAATGCATTTTCTATAGAAAATGCATTGGCGAGTTTTGAAAGTTAGCCAATGCATTTTCTGTACAAGTATAGTATTATTAAATAATTGATACTATATTTCATAATCTTTGTCAATAATTGATCTTTTTTTGTATAACATCATAATTAATATTTAAATACTATTAATAATTACAAACTAATATCACATTAATATTACAATAATTAAATACTTACAATATTAATAAATAATTAAATAATATTACAATCTAATATGTATATTCTTATACAATAATTATTTAAGTTAAATAATATATAATTTATATAATTAAATTTTTATAAATGTTTAAAATATATTTTTTTACCTAATGTATATGCCATAATTAATATATATTTTATTTAATGTATATGCCATTGCAACATATATATTCAGTATTTATAAATATATATTAAGCAATATATTTAATGATTGATAATTTATAAATAAAAAGAAAAATTTAATAATTTATTATTTAATAGTTTTTATTGACTAGGAACTATTTATTATTGACTATTAATTATTTAAAATTAATTATTTAATAGTTGTTATTTATTAAATACTACTTGTAATATTACTTATACTTAATAATTAAATACTATATTATATTTTTTTTAAAATATTATATAATTTATTTGATTTGGACATAACTTACAATCTATTCGACGAAATATTATATATTTCTTATAATATATATGGATTCTATTTGGATGTATGGCATTGATATTCGTATTAATTAAACAAAGTTTGAACGTATGATTTATAATATAATTAAAAATGAGCTCGTAACGTTGTGATAGTTTGTAGTTTTAAGTTTTGAACTTCAACCAATATATATAATTCATTATAAGTCGGATTTCTTCGAAAAAAGAAACGTTTGAATCTATTAAGCTATATTTTTCTAACGGAAAAGAAAAATAAAGATTTTATATTATATATTTGAGTTATATCCAAATTGAATTTTCAAAAAGTCGCTATGGAACCGTTTCTTAAATAATATATGTTATAATATAATCTATTAATAATACAAAATTTATAATATTATTATAATTTATTATTTAATATATTAAATAATATAATATATTCTTATAATATTGGTTATGCTTTACTATTATATTATTATAAATATAATATATATATATATATATAATAATTTTGGTGTAAAATAGAAAATAAATTGTAATTAATTATAACTAAAATATATATTCATAAATTATACTTATAATAAACTTTAGATTTTGTAATTAATTTAAATATGTTGACTTAAATATAATATGTTAGGAGCTAATAGTTAACAAAATTTATTTTTACTATTTAGTACACTGTTTATTATAATTATAAACTATAAATATATATGTTGCATTTAATTATTTTAAACATTTATAAAATTTAATTATATAAATTATATATTATATAACTTTAATAATTATCGTATAAGAATATACATTTTAGATAGTATAATTAATCACAAATCTATATTTAATTTTAGTTAAGTATAATTTTAATTTAACAAATTTATATTTAAATTTATACCAACATACAAAAATTATACAATAATTTATTATAATTATATCTATTTAGTTTAATATAAATTATAATTTATTAAATAAATATGAATTAATATAATTATATGTTACATGTTTATACATTATTATTTATATGATTAAATAAAAGTAAAACTATGAAAATTATGTTATTCAATAATTATGTAATATATAAATTATTTTAATATATTATATAAATTATAATATATTTATATCTATTTAACAATTTTAATTCATAATTAATATTTACAATTATATTAGTAAATATATTACAGAATTATAATATAATTTTATATTAAATACTATTATATTATTTACTATAACAAAATCGTCATTCGCTATTGAGAATTTTGATATAACTAATAATATTGCAATATATATTATTATGATAATTTTAACATTTAATTATTGTAATATTATTTAATTATTTATTAAAATTGTAAGTATTTAATTATTTTAATATAATTGTGATATCAGTAGTTAATTATTAATAATATTTAAATACTAATTATGATTATACAAAAAAATATCAATTATTGACAAAGATTATGAAATATAGTATCAAATATTTAATAATATTATACTTGTACAGAAAATGCATTGGCTAACTTTCAAAACTCGCCAATGCATTTTCTAGTCAATGCATCTTGTACAGAAAATGTTAAAATGCAAAGTCGAATTTTCAAAAAGCTCCAATGTAAAATAAAATAGGTTTATATGTGTAAATAAATCTGAAACATGGTTAAATCTGTTATACTACTTTGAAACAGACCAAGTTACGTGAATTTTCCTATCATTTATTGATCTCAATAGTTCAAAAATAGTTTTGACTATTCGCTCATCAAATACATATATACTTAGTTACAAGTGAAGCATGGATGATCATTGGTATCATTCCGAACACGGTGACCTTTTGTTGGGAGTAACCTTTTTTTTATTTTTTTTATATATTTTTTTTTTTTTTTTTTTTTTTTTTTATACCTCTATTGCCACCCGCATTCAATTATGGCTCCATATAAAACGCACTAACGCACAACACAGCAAGCTATAAAAGCAAAAAATGGCAGCTTCATCTTCATTCCCCAATCATCCTCCCAATTTCAAAAATGCCCTGCCATCTCTTGCTCTTCCTCCTCCTACCACTCACCTTCCCGCCGGCCACTTCATTGTCAGACCCACCAACTAAGCTCCTTAACAAGGCATGCAGTATGTACAACGCATCCAATCTCCTCTCCCTCGACTCCACTTTCTCAGTCCTCCGTTCTCAGCTCTCCAACTCTTCCCTCTTCGCCACTTGCCATGCTGTACCCGCCGATTCCGACATACCTATCTATTCCATGTTCTACTGCCGACCTTACCTCTCCCTTCCTTCCTGCCTTTCCTGCTTCGCCAACGCTTCCGCTGAGATAAGCACCTGCAGGTTCGCCAACGGCGCACGTGTTATTTTGAATGGATGCTTCCTTCGTTACGAATCCTCCCCTTTCTACGAGCAGACCACTTGTAAAGGTAACTCTGCCATTTGCAGCAACGCAAGTGGCAACAGCAGCCCGGAAGTCGCTTCCCTAATGTCGGATCTGGCTGCGGTTACGAATCGGGTAAATGGATACTTCGCAGCAGCGGTTAGAAATGGATTTTATGGTGTCGCTGAGTGTGCGCGGACAGTTAAAGCGAGTGGGTGCAGTGATTGTTTGAAAGTTGCAGTTGCAAATGTGAAAGGGTGCTTGGGGAAGAAGAAAGGGACCGCAGTGGACGCGGGTTGTTTTATGAAGTTTTCGGATGAGCCTTTTTTTGGGGATTACCCGACTGTCAATCTTCAGTCTCTTCTGTCCTCCTCTTCAGCCTCAGGAAAGTCAAGCAAAAAGGTGAACATCGTCATAGGAGGAGCAGTGGGCGGCTTTCTTCTACTTCTAATTGCAGTCTTGTTATGTCTATGGTTAAGCGAATCAAAGTCAAAAGCTTGTGGAAGGGGTAATTCATTTTTATTTTTTGTTGCTTATTTATTAATTAAATACCATGAACTGTTGGTTACTTAAAAAACTCATTTAAACCCACTGCATTTTAAAATTGAAAAATGAGATTGGAACAACAATGAATTTGATAATGTTGCGATCTTAGCTGATGTATTCAGTAGAAAAGAAAAAAGACCTACGATGTACTCCAAAAGTTAAATCCTCTTTTTTTTTTTTTTCCTCCAAATTTCAATTGGTGCTTGTTTTCAGTTTGCTGCCATGTATAATCCAAAGTATTAAATTACAAGAAAGGTGTTTTAGATTGTATTGTCTAAATCCATTTGAAATGTTTTCTTTTAAGATTATCCCTGTAAGTTCACACTGCAACTAATAATAGATACCTCAATTATCCAAAAATTATTTTCAGCAATGAAAATGTTAAAACCTTAGTAACTTTAAATTGCACGACGATATAATGAGTGCTTATTTGATTGAATTTATCATACTAGACTATTGATTTTTTTTCAGCATCGATGAGGAACTTTTTGTAAAACTAGCAAGTTATTTTGTATTATTTTCTACTGCTAGTAGTATACTAATGTACATGTATAAAATGGATCAGAAATGAGATATCCATCAATATATGAATCTACCTCATATATAAATATTTGTTCAAATTTCCGCCCTCACCAGAGGAGATCAATTCTGCGTACGTCACTATGTGTTAGTTAAAGCAAGATTAATTAAATTATACTTGCATTGTCTAAAGAGAATCAAACTGTTTTAGAAAGTGTATTTATATATAAAAATTAAAAAGTATCAAAACCTTATGAAACTATCCAATTGCGAGCTGGTAATTTGTACTTTGAAAATATAATAAAAAGTACCTTAAAATTGTTTAATTTATACCGGTCGGCTGCCTTTGATTATCGTCTTCTTAGTAACGAAGGTTACTTTGGTGTTTTTTCTCAACTTATTTTTTTTAAGTTGATTAGTATGTAGTTTGAAATGATTTAAACTTAAAACTAATGGCTTAAAACCAAATCCTTGAAATGTAATTTTGATTGTAGCGGTATAACTAGTTACATTTTGAATCTGTGTATATGAATGGCTAGATGATTGGCATGCAGATTTAAAGCTACTTTATGCATTGTGCATTTAATTTACTTGTCCTAAAAGTGAAACTACTATTGCGACATAACATATTTTGGCAAAAATATTTATATGCAAGCTTTACATGGCTTTTCTTTCATTGGAGATTTCATTGAGATACATTATATATTTCTTTGTCGGTATATGAAGCAGGAACATGAATTTTACGTTGATTGACTAATTTTGCAGATAACATTCTTGGGGCTACAGAGCTACGTGGACCTATCAATTTCCGATATAAAGATCTTAAATCCGCCACCAAAAATTTCAGCAATGAAAACAAACTCGGAGAAGGTGGATTTGGTGATGTATATAAGGTCCAGTTATTCATCTCTTTCCTTTAACAATATCAAAATAAATTATTTCTCTTCTAACTGTTTTCCAGTACCAATATTAATTATTATGCTCTGATAGGGTGTATTGAAAAATGGCGATATTGTGGCTGTAAAGAAATTAGCAATATCTCAAGCAAGTAGAGCCAAGGCAGATTTTCAAACTGAAGTAACACTTATAAGCAATGTTCATCATCGCAACCTAGTTCGATTGCTTGGTTGTTCTAGCAAAGGTCGTGACTTGCTGCTAGTTTATGAGTACATGGAAAACAGCAGCCTTGATAAGTTCTTATTTGGTAAAGGCCTGATATATTATCAGTAATACACTACTTTAAAATCGAAGATTGTTTTTTTTTTTTTTTTTTTTTTTTTTTTTTTTTTTTTTTTTTGATGATATCATATGCGTTTTAACAGGTGAAAAGCGTGGCACTTTAAGCTGGAAACAAAGATATGATATAATTGTAGGAATAGCTAGAGGGGTTGCATATCTCCATCGAGAATTTCATGTCACAGTTATACATAGAGATATAAAACCTAGCAATGTATTACTAGATGATGATCTTCAGCCAAAAATTGCAGACTTTGGTCTTGCAAGGCTTTTACCAGATGATCAGACTCATGTCAACACCAAATTTGCAGGAACTTTGTATGTCAAAATTTACATTTATTTAGTTTCACATAACTTTCATATATACCTTTTTTTAATCAATGTGTAAATTCATCGCATTCATGTTATGACAGGGGTTACATAGCACCAGAGTACGCAATGCATGGCCAGCTTTCCGAAAAGGTCGACACATATAGTTATGGCATAGTTCTTTTGGAAATAATTAGTGGGAGAAAATCAATTGATCCTAAGCTTGAACTTGAATACCAGTACCTACTTGAATGGGTAACCTTCCTAATATGTTGCCGAAACTACAATATTGATATTATTTTCATCTGCATGATAAACAACTTTTATATTTTCATAAGTCTAGTGAAACATAATCTTTTAATTAAGTAGGAAGTGCAAAAGCCTTAATTTTATATTTTCATGCATGTACGGGTCACCACAATAGGTACTTAATATATACTAAATTTGTAGGCATATATCAATTTGTTGCTGGACACAAACAAGAGTGAACTAACTAATTTATCTTGATGTATGTCTAAGGGCATATGCATAGAAATATTCATTTTTTCTTTAATGATTGCTTGAACAGGCATGGGGATTGTATGAGAGCGATGAGTTAGTAAAGTTGGTCGATGAATCAGTGGATCCTAACGATTTCAGTGAAGACGAACTCAGGAGACTGGTTGAAATAGCTTTACTTTGCACTCAATCCATGGTAGCTGCAAGGCCGACTATGTCAGAAGTGGTCATACTCCTGAGTAAAGTGGGGGCCTCGGTCATTCCTACAAGGCCTACCTTTATAGATGTAGTGAATAGGGTTCCTAGTGATACTTCTGCCTCTAATAGCTCATATGCCCCTTCTAATGCAACTGTTTCATTTACACAAATGTGTGGACGGTGAATGTCATTAAAGGATTGTATATGTGTTCTGATCTGCCTTCTGTTGCATACATATTTGTTTGTACATTTCAATTTGATAGTGTTGTACCATTGGTTTGCATGTGCATGTAATTATATATAACTATAGTTTGTAGATTTGTGAAATCATTAATTAAATGGTCTATAGATTTACTTCGTGGACTAGTTTATGCTTCTACAAATTATACCCATACATGCATATGCTGTTTTTTCTTTAATTTTGAAAATAATAGCGATGCTCAATTCAAGCACATGACCGGTTTTGATGTCTCGGATTTGAATTCATGACCTTTAGAATCTCGATCTAAAACATCATGCTACTTCTAAGTCAAGAATATTTGTTAATGTAATAGAAATTAGTTTCCTCTATCTTATAACTAAGACACCATTCTTTTGAGTTTGAAAAAAGACCGTTTTAAAGCTTACTCTTAGCACTATGTAAACACAGAGTTATTCATATGGCAAAATATTATGAGCATTAAAAGTTTTCATACCCTTGTGATGTGACATCAAATAAAGAAAAAATAATAAGAACCATTCTCTAATACTCCTCCTTAGACACTCGATGCAACATCTATGAGCATTGACGGTTTACCAACCAGAAAACAACGAACAAAGGAGCAAGACCTAGTAGATAAATCAGTAATCTAATAAGAAAAAAGTAAATAGGCGAAGTAATAGTATTTTCCTCAAGGTGATAGCAAGTAAGATGATAGCTAGTTTTAATATCTTTGGTTCGCTCATGAAATATTGAGTAATGAGTAATTTGAATTGCACATTATCATCACAAAATATACGAGTGAGGCAATGGAAAATACTCTCATATCTTCAAATAATGATTGTAATCAATCGATCTTTTTGGTTGTATATGATATGGAACAGTATTCTGCTTCGTTGGAGGAATGAGAAACAATAAAAAAATTCTTAATCATTTAAGAGATAGGAGATTCACCCGGCAAAATGTAGCATTCAGTGACTAACTTGCGATCAGTAGGATCACCACCATAGTCGACATTTAGACAGGCATATAATTCCGAGAAAGCAGCGAAAGAAAGTAGAAGGCTATGAAAAAGTGTTATTAAAATATTTCAATACGCAAAGAACAACGAGCCAATGGCCTATAGTAGGAGTAACTACAAATCGGTTGACAATATGAACAACGTATGAAATATTTGGACGAGTAATTGGAAGATCTACTGACGTTCCAGCAATAGTAATATACAAAATAGGGTTTGACAAATATTCAACATCAGAGCAAAAATACTAGGTGTTAGTCTTGATGGAAGTTTTGAATATCTTATTATTTGTAAACTTAACTCGCAGAATAATATATAGAATTTATTATATCCGAGGAAAGGGGTGGATTGGCTACCTTAGCACCCAAAAATTTCTCAATGAACCTAAATTCTTCTATGAATAGAATTTTAATCAGCCTTGAAAGTATGATCAATAAGTGATATCAATAAAAAATGGCTATTACTAATTCCTTAGGAGAAAAAAGCATAACAGTAAAGAAACAAAGTTTAGATTGATTCGATCAAAGATGACCTACATTCAGTATGAGAAATTTCTGATTGTTTTATTTCTATTACCACAACTTAGATCACAAGAGGTCGTTACTAAAGAGTAGTTTCTTTAAACCTAGTGTCCTCAACCCTTGTAAATATGTTTGACTTGGCCTATTTATAGCTGTGGGAATTGATTATGGTTGAAATTATGGTAAATGAGTCTAGAAGTCGTTCTAGACCACTGATGGATGTATATGGTTAATTATAGATGATGACAGTGGGAATTCCTATTGTGACCATACTTAGAGTATGGTAGGTAACGTGAGATCAGAGAGTAGTTGCAACAATGGTGATTTGGTAACAACAAAGTGCATGAAGTGATTACTGCATAGTGGTACTTTTTTTAGCTAAACTATGCTCGTTTATACTGGTCTTTTCAAAGGTGTGGTGCATGTGAATCTTTTTCATGCAGTTGCGATCTGATGCTTGAACCTATGGTATGGGAGAATGTTGCCTAGGGACTTACTATGCACAAGCCGATGAGATTGGGGATGGGCAAGGGAGTTATTCGACATTTGACCGAGTGGTTGGACTAGTTGATTGTAGAGGATCCCTTCAAAGAACAACTTGTTATGGCCACTTTATTTGGTGTTTGTGGGGAGGGGAGAGGTACTAGCCTGGGCGAGTACATCAGTATGTGCAAGTTGTTCCTTGGGAAAGCCTAGCTAACCCAGGCTGACATAGGGCAATTCCAAGCAAGCCAGCTATGAACCGGGCAGGGGTCGTGTAGGCAAGCCATCACCACTTGAATAAATGTTTTTTAATCCAAAAACTAGTCTAACATGCATAGATTAAATTAAGATAAAATCAAAGAAATGATCGAAATAAAATTAAAAAAATGATTAAAATACCTATGAAATAAGCAAGTAATCATAGTGTAAAATCATAGACGTATAAGGGAAAATAGACAAGGAATTTTATCTGTTGCTTCATATTTGTGCTATAAGAATTGGAATGCATAATTTGTAAGTAGTCTATGTATTTTCGTGTCATGGCCTCTTCTCCTCTCCCCTCTTTTATTGGCTAAAATGCCATTAATATTTCTCGAGTTACTTGAAATAAGAAGAAATCTACAAAATGGAACTAACATCTTAAGAGAGAGAAAGAGAGAAGCTAAAGGTCTCTTTTTCGGTAGAGGGTGCCTCCTTATTTATGGTGCTTGTTGAAATTAGTTTATCTTCCATTAGTGATGTAAGTCTCTGATTCCTCATTTTCATCTTAGCGGTGATTACTTCATATTGAAGAATAAGAGGGCTTATGTAGCTTTTATAAATGAAAAACTTCTTCTTTATCCTGCCTTATAATGGATCTCTATTATTCTTTCTTCTAATGGATTCTATCAAATCTTAGTTTTATCATAAGGCATTGATTATCATTGAACAAGGTTATGATTATGAAAATTTTGACGTTAGCATCGTCAATCCTTTGTGCCAACTAGAAGATATTTCTTACTAATGTGAATGATACATAAAGCGAAGTCAAAATGAAACCAAAATCGAGCTTTTAAATGATTTGCCTTGAATAGAAGATGATACAGTGTTATTTGTTTATAATCAGTGGGTATGAAGTGGCTTTGACTCATAGTGGAAGTTGCAACATGAATTGCTAGTAGTTGTGTTAGTAGTGAAGAATGATATTATATGCTAACCATTCAAATATAATACATCCCCACTTGCTTCGAAACAATCTTCTTTGAGGTTATGATTCACTTCAGATCCTTCTAAATTTATTTCTTTATGCTACTCTGATATGCATTATTTCGATCATGTTGAACCACACTGAAGTATCCTCCTTCAAATGTCTTATTTTACTTTAAGGCTTAGTTGATTGTTTTGAGCTCGAAATGATGTGTGATTCAAGTTGATCGAAGCACGACAATGTATGCATCTGATATTGTGATGTTTTATGCCAGCATTATGACCGAAGCACTACTTTGGTAAATGCAAAACTTATTCTATCTCGAAGAACAATATTTTTTTAACTAGGTCGATACAGATTTCTCTTTTCTTGGTGTCTTTGATGCGTTTCTATGAAGATATATGTTAGGTATTCCTTCGAAACCTCCTCCATATGGCTCGAAGCTCTTTCTTTTGGGTTCAAAACTAGTTTTCTTGGTTCAAAACTAATTTTCTGTACACAAAGCACTTTTCCCTTGACTCAATTTCTTTTTTCTACGCACGAAGCACATATTTGGTTCTAAATACTCTTTCCTGACTTGAAGCAATCCTTATTTGAAGCTGATAAAGTTGGGATGTAACACTTGCCTCCCCTTTGTGCAAGTAGTTTACTTTTTTTAAGGATAAAGCTAATTTCTAACTTGTTGAATAAATTGACTGTCCTGAAACAACCAACGAACACTTGAAATATGTTATAATAATTAAATACTTATATTAACTATTGCCTTTGCAATTCTAAAGTTTGTATCAACGTCCTTAATTTTAAGACCTGAAACTTAGCTCTATAGACACTATAGTTATCTGTAGTATTAATTTCTAGCGACTGAACACGAGCGTGTTATTAATACTAATGAAATATATCGTGTTATTAGAGTATTCATTAGCTTTATGATAGCAAATTACTTATGATAGATTGAGACTGGAGTAATTTTCTAAAGCTTCTCTTATCGAGTGCAATTAATTGATGAATAAAAAAAATCATTTGACATAGCAGAACAATAAATTACGATTCTTATTTGGTATCACAAACCGAAACACAAAAAAACCTTCATTTAAAAATAATTTGGTAAAGCCGAGGCCTTAACCTGATAATTTAGGAACCTAATTCTTCGAATGAAGATGACTCCTAGAAGTCTCTTATCTATGGGAATGAATTCATTTATTTAGGGAAATGAATTTGGCTTCCAGAAACCTTTTATCTAGGGAAACGAAACTTAGATGAATTTAACTTCTAGAATTCTTTATCCAAGGAAATGAACTTCTTTATTCGTTACTATCTCGGCAGTGAATTCCTTTATTCAGAGAAATGAATTTGATTCTCACTAGTCTTTTATCGGAAAACGAAACTTAAACGAACTTATCTCCTAGAATCTTGTATATGGGGAAATGAATTTATTTGTTCAGGGAAATGAACCTGACTCGCAGAAAATCTCTATTCGGAGAAATGAACTCCTTTATTCATAGAAATGAAATCAACTTCCAAAAAATTCTTTATCTAAGAAAATGAAACTTCCAAACATGTCTTTTGGTAAAGGACATGTTTTGGATAATCTAACATCCGTGAATTTAGAAGTCATAGTTCGAGAGAAGTCCGTAGATATCCAATAAGCGAAGAAGAAAAAATCTAGAAGACCATGATCGCGTCGGGTCATATTAATAGAAACCAAAATAAAAAATCTTAAAAAATCCAAATCCCAAAGCCAATAGAATCCCATGATCTCTTCGGATCGTATTATAAGAGAAGGCCAACCTGAAACATCCAAATCCAAGTTTAAAATTTTCAGTTTTCAATTTCCATAATTCACAAACATGATACATATAAGCGAATTAATATTATTAAAGTTTAGAAAATTACAAGTTATTACAAATTCAAAACAAAATCTAACAGTTTATCGTTAGTACAGAGCACGTTTAGGGGTTAAATACTATCCTTGTACGTGGCGGTTTTTCATTACAAATTTATTGTCTAAGAGGGTAGATGGTTCATCGTTGCATTAAGAGAATGCCTACATATTAAATCCTAATCACTTACATAGGTGGACCGATGTAGCCATCCAAAGTCAAAGACCTAAGAGCTAACATCCAAAAAATTCAAATCCTAAAAACAAATATCGACAAAATCCAATGTCCAAAGATATCCAAATTAGTTGATGGCTAATACACACCAACCAGGTCCTTCGTGGTTCATGTTTTGAGGACAGTAGGTGGTTGCACCTACTCTCTACTGTAGTTTGATTCCTAACATATTGTGCTAGCTCTCCACATCTGACACCGTGTTCAACCATATCCTGCAAATGCCTACACTTGTTTGTATTATAGCCATCCAATTCATGAAACAAAATTATTTTCCAAAATCATGCTACCTTTATGTCGGCTCCTTCCTTGGAGGTTTTCTAATTGGAGAAGTTTGGTGAGTATCCACATAAATGTCCTCCAAAGAGGCAATAGCTCTGTATACGAATAGAATTTAGGCTCTCTCTGTTGTTGCACATCCTGATTATCCACATTGGAAGCTTTTCCTTTGGCTTTGTCCTTTACTTTACAAGATTTGGATGGTCCTTCGTCTTTAGCCATGTTAACCTTGGGAACTTCCTTATTCGTTCTCACATCTTCTTCTCACAGGAATCTATCTGCTTCGAAGTAAAATTTTCCATGGTCCCTCAGCAAATCCCTTTGTAGTGAGATTTAAAAGTCCATCTTATCCAATATTCCAGAGGTAGCAACATTAGCACCATAGATAGTTCTGGTTGATCCATCGATGTGATCGTCGCATTAAACCTTTCCAGAAAGGAGGGCAGAGTTTCTCCAGTCCTCTTCTTTATCATTGTGAGAGTCATGACATTCTTGGGTCACATGTTGGAAACTCTGAATTGTTCGATAAATGTTGCAACAAACGCCTTCCAACTGCTTACTGATCTCGATTCCAACTGCCTAAACCACATGGCAACAATGTCTATAAGATAAAGTCAGAAGCACTTTGCTATGATGATATCCGACACTGATAGCACCTCTATGTGTCTCATGTTTCAAATGAGGTGGTCAGTAGGATCCTTCCTACCGCCGTATGCTTCTAGTGCTATGAGTTTGAAATCTGGTGCATTTCGAAAATTCCTAATATCTTGGGCAAAGAGGTTACGATTAACACAGTCCATTATCCATCTAAGATGCTCCACCTCGAGTAAACTGCCTTCACATTCGTGATTTGATTTATATCGCCGATAAGTTGTCT
This sequence comes from Allium sativum, assembly GCA_030737875.1. Taxonomy (NCBI): domain Eukaryota; kingdom Viridiplantae; phylum Streptophyta; class Magnoliopsida; order Asparagales; family Amaryllidaceae; genus Allium; species Allium sativum. The sequence goes on from CM060912.1 coordinate 849,623,826, forward strand.
CATATAATGACCCACTTCTTCCGTACAGTTTATGCCAACATCTTACAACCCACGTCATCTCATATTGCACAAAAAAGCAAATAGTTAGGAGAAAAAAGTTAGAGGGTGAGAGAAGAAAAGGAAGAAATATTAGAATAAAAGAATAAGAAGATTAGTGTCTCATAGTGGAATGGACAAAATATAATATAATAACAATACTTTATTCAAAAGTAAACTATATATATATATAATAACAATATCAGAGTATAGTACAAACCATTACACCACAACGGAATAATATAGTACCAGTAAATATGGGTATACATCTTGACTCCACTTCCTCTTCTGAAGTTCCAAACAAAATATAACCTAGAAATATACTCAGTCTGACCCCAGCACATTTGAAGCAAAGCAAAATTCATCTGAATCAGTCTGGAATACTTTTAATGATAGATTCATAGCACAAATAACTTGTTTAACTTTGAAAATCCTCTTTGAAAGAAAAGGATAATCGTAAGACTAGTACACACAAAAACACTGACAGTTTTTGCCTTATGATAACCTAACACATTTTTGATATATCAAAATTCCGTAATATTATAATAGTGTCTATCAAACCATAAATAAATAACCATCTAGCAGAATTCTTGCATCTCACGCTCTACATATTCATTATAAAATCAAAAACGCAGGGCGCTTATTGGAGATTGGATTCCAACTATGACAAGGTAGGGACAACCTTCCTATCAGTGTACTCTAGAAAGGATACACTGGGTTGAACAAAAACATCTTGCAACCCGGCCACAGATGACCGACCACTCATTCAGCTTAAGTGTATCGAATTTACTATCACCGATGGTCGGTACCGACATGACCATTCCCAGGAGATACGGAAGCGAAAGAAGTTCAAAAATGATTTTTCTCTAGATCGGTGACAAATATATCCTACTTGGGTGCGACCTAACTAGCCATGTTGCTTGCCTGATTTTTTTTCATTTCCCGGTTGTGAGGCTTGAGGCTACGTTTAACTTCTTAGAACATCTGGCCACCATTCACTTTAAATACCACATCGTCAAATCCGTCAAATCACCAGTTAATCTTACAAAAAATATTATGGGTACAAAAGCGAAGAGAAACAAATTCCTCCACCACCAAACGCAATACCTTGAAAAGACTGTCTTATGTGATTCGTTAGGCATACTCTGTCAGATATTCGTCCATACAAGTTGTCCTGGGTCTGGACAAACTAAAGGCATTATCCTGTAAACAGAACAACCCTTGCATTTTAATTTGTCTTCATACATTTCCCAGCAGATTAATTTCATATGCAACATTGATTCGAAGTGGTTTTGGGTCTAGTTCTCATCCAAGTCTCTTTGAAACAACAAGTTAAAAAGGTCTAATAATATATCATTGATTGTTTGTTGTTTTGACTATCAATCTCAAAGTAGTACGGTCAAGTATTTTGGCAGCTTAGGTCTTTATTATCCAAAATCATTCATTAACTCTATCAATCTTTGAAATAATTTCATCAATTTAAAATATATTACATTCATTTATCTCGACAATCATCTTTGTTCATCATTTGAAAAAAAAATTCTTCTTACTTCTTCAAAATAATCTTATTTGCCAAACACCCCTCTTTATTTTGAAAATATTGCTATATTTTCTTATAGCACAATTCATATCCTCTATTTTGGAAATATTGACATATATTATTAACTCAACTATATAATTTCAATTACCAATTCTGATACGGGCCAAACAATGTCAAATGTCATATTTCGTTTCAAAATCTCGCAACTAATGTTGCAATATTATTCAACTCAATTTCAACATCCTTTACCATTACAAACTAATACCAATCCTCGATAATAGTGAAGTCACTCAAGTTGGGGTATTTTATTTACCTTTCACACCTTGACCAACAATGTTCTTATCCCAGAATAGATAGATGTTTGTAACTCCAAAAAAATCCATAATTCTATAACATCAATCAAACTTATTTTCTATTTTACATTAACTATAGTCTTATAAACCTGAAATCTTACGTTGGGAAATCTTGTTCGATTATAACCATTTATATTAAATATCAACATTCTGCTTTAACTTCGTTATTCAAATTCCATTTATAATTGGAATTATATTTCGACCATTCATTTACATACTTTACTCAAAACCATTTGATATTATATTATAAAACTAATTCTTGGATTTATAACTAAAATCCTTTATCAAATTCTTTGCCTAATCCACTAACGTTCTTCGTCTTTGCTACTTTTGATATTTTCTTCCAATTCTAATCTTTTACTTAATTAAGTAAAGACTCCATAAAAATTATATTCCAGCTCCAAAAGTCCTTCCCATAAAAATTTGGAAGAATATCTCTTTGCAAAACATTCGCGAATATCCAAATAATCTTATTTCAAACTCTGTTTCTTTCTTAAATAAATTCCATTAAGTAATAATCTCTTTTAAATATTATTAATTAAAATAGTATTTAACTTCCTTATTTACGAAAGTAAAACGGTTTACTTCTTCATTAACTAAAATAGATTAATTAATTATTTCATTAAACAATAACTAACACATTAATTCAATAACCATTTGAACTTCATTAAATAAAAAATTAATTAATATTTAAGAAATCTTATTAATTTAAAACACTTATCCATTCCTGACCACTTTTGGTCAAACAGTTGACTTAGTCAACCCTAATCCATCAGTTAATTTATTAACTGATTTTAAATTATTCTTTCCTTATTAGATTAATCAAATTAATCTAATAATATTGCTAAACCATTTACTTAAATATAATTATTCCAAAATTTTAACCGGTAGGTTAATTACAGCTTCATTTGCTTATATAACTGATTTATAAGTTAGTTTTATTAGACAATCTTTTCATAATATATTTATAAAACCAATTTATAAACATCGCTTTATATTTTAAAAAATTCATTAAAATATATAAAATATAATTAGAAATCTTACTTCGGTTATAAAATAAAATTTAAAACTCGACATCGTAAATTCGTCAGACGGCAAATCAACATTTCTAACAAATATATGGATTTTAGGCCTATTTTCTACCAATTCCTCAATCAATACCATTTATTGATTTAAGTCACAACAACATTAGATTTCAATCCAACGTCAACATCCAAACAGGTTTCAATGTCCATGGGGTTCAATCAGTTCATATATAAACAATATAAAAATAAACAACACACATAATATTTAAGGAATCCGGTCAGATCCCTCCAACTTGTTCTTCCCTACATCACAACTTGTTATAACATTTTATAATAATATACGAAAATGGAAATTTCATCCAATATATTTCAAATGACGTAAATATATTTAACGTCAACCAATAACGGACAAATAACATCCAAAGCACCCAATCAACCAATTTATATTATCAAAAATTGAACCACATCATAGAATTCTAGAAATGTGTGAGAGTTAATTCATTTTTATTTCCGATTGTCGCGTTATTCCATTTAATTTTAAATAGGCATTTAAAATTAAACGAAAACTCCATTGCTTCTAATCCTTTCTGAATCTACACAGCAGCGTAGGCTTCTTCAATGCGATCCCACTGGATCCAATTTCGTTGAATTTTGTTCATTAACAAACAAGATATAATCGTTTTAAGATTTTTTTGTTTTAAACATTATTATAATTAACTTATAGTAATTATCTTGACTAATTAACTTAATAATTACTCACTTTAACACATCAACTCGGTCACGGGTTTTCTCCATATCAACATCTTGAAACCTGATGCTTTTTTCTTCTGTTGTTCGAACTTCTAAAACACGGTGCCATCAACTCCTTATCGCTGCGCCTACCGACGTCCAGCGCCCCATCTGATCCTCTCCTTGACACCGCCTGAACACCAGCCATATACACCAGTAACAGCCTGACCCAATTTGAACCCAACTACCCCAAAACTCACCTTGAACTGAATGCCTTCTACGACCAAATTCTGCAACCACATGACACTTCAGATAGTCGGACCTCCCCCTATCGAACCGCCAGACTCACTGCTACCTTTTCTCTTCAGACCCTCCTCTCCGAAACCATCTCCTCTATCGTTAAAATCACTAATTTCTGATCGAAACTAGTTTGAATACCAGAATTCATTAACTTAGATCAACACTTGATTGACACCGCCTCCAGCCATTTCAGGTCATCAACCCAAAAGAAAAGTTAAAGCTCTCACTCTCCTCTACGATATCTCTTTAGACACCATGGCCTAAAAACCCATCATTCTCGAGATATAAGCCAAAATCTGAAACTTAACTTCTTTGGTAATGGTGAAATTCCGGCTAGCACAAGCCATCGTTGATCATGAAATTTTTACTGAAGGTCGAGCTCGACGTGTGCTACAACTTTCCACTTATCGACCACTACCAATTCTCGACCGATTGAAAGAAATAAATTATTTTGTGCTAGGGGATTTTCTGCAACTATTGAGAACTGTGGTGAACGAATTTGATGATGGTAGGCTGAAGTTTAGGCGTTATATGAATGTAAAAAATATTATTTTATTTTTGATTTGATCAGCGATAATTTTATGAAGTGACTAATAATTTTTATTTGTGTGTATCACCAATTTTGATTGCATTTATTGTTTCCTGTGTCCACATACAAACTCCATTCGTAACAAAAATGGACGTCATGGTATAATTCGAAGTTACGGTCCTAATGAAACTTGTTGTAACGTCGCATATTTTTGAAGGTTATGAATAATTAGATCCGTTTTAATAATTGATTTGATAATATTAATGGATTTCTATATCAAATTTATTTATTAAAAACGAAGTTTGAACATTTAAACTTATATATTAACTAAAACGAGCTCGTAACATCGCAGTAGTTCGTAATTTAAGTTTTGAACTTCAACTGCATATATAGGATCCGATATAAATCGGAATTCTTTAATACAAAAAATGTTTGAATCTTTTTTATTATATTTTTCTAATGAAAGAGAAAATGTAGATTTGTATTATAGATTGCAAATTATGTCCAATTCAAATTTTTAAATAGTCATTACGGAAATCGTTTATTAACTATAATGCTTTATTAAATGAATATAAGCGATTTATATATAATTGAATATCGTTTGAACCCAGAATTTTGAACATTAAGTTTAAAATCTATATCGATTTATTTTGAAGTTGTATAAGATTTCATTTGGAGTGACACAATAATGATTATTTATTTTTATTTAAATTAAATTGTTTTGGGTTTAAATATACTATATTGATACTGTATAGGCCTCAAAAATGATTATTTTTCAAACGACCTCCATTTTCGACGAAACAAGTTTTATTGGAATACATATAGCTAATTATTACTAGATTCCGAATATGGAGCCAATTAGGGTTGTTTTATCTATGCGTGCAATTTAAAAGTGAACCGATAAATCATTTGAAATAAAATAACGCCACTTTTGCAAACAAAATCCGTTTTCAACAAAATTAGTTTCATTGGGACCGCAACGATGAGACGTAGCGGTGCATCCATTTTTGTTGAGTTTGGAGTTCATGAATACCGGTGCAAAATTACGGCATTTGATGTAAATAGCGGTACTATGTTAAATAAAATCTACCCTAAATCATGCTTACCCTTTTCAGTTGCTAATGCCCATAAAAAATCCCAACCCTCTCACACAGTGGATTTCCAAATTTCAGCCAACCAAATTGTATATACCGCTGCAAATGAATGAATACACACATGCCTTCTTTCTTTTCTAGTATACATACAGTAGTTTTCTTCTTTTCAAAATATCATGTGCAACTTTTCACATTTCATTTCAACCGACAGGAAAATGAACCCGACCTATGCAACAAATCTATGTTGTAACATTACTCTATCCTATAGCATTAAAGAAACTTTCTTCCTATCCTCTTTCTCCTCAACTATATATACATGGCATTATTTCATTTCGCTTTAGCTAGAAAATAAAAAACCAGAAGCTTAAATTAAAAAAAACTTCACGAGAAAATCCACTGCATAAATAAACCTAACCGAACTTCGATCCATGAAAGACGCTTACAGCACCTCTTCACAATACAATATAAAGACTTTACATCCTCCAAACAAAACATGAACAAGTAAGACGTGGGGGGTGCTGTCCAAACCAGTGGCAGATGAGGTCGAATGGGAAGCAAGCCGAGGCGGGGCATCTCATGGCAGTCGGAGGCGAAGATCCGATGCTCGAAAATGGGCACGGTGGAGATGCGGTGATGGTTTAAATGGTGAGTCTCTATCCACTATAGCCATGGTAGAAATGGAGATTGAGATGGGAGTTCCTAGATGAACCCGCAGCTGTCGTGGGTGAGCTGTTGAAGGGGTAATCGCGTGTCATAAGAACAAGGAGATGGGTTATTTAAACATGTAGGAGCGGGCATATTCTCGTGGGTAACAGGAGGAAGTCATGACAGTTGTTAAGGGGAATCAGTCGATTGTAGAATGATGGTGAGAAGTCGGAACTTGGGTGATGGATGGTTTAAGGCGCGCGGTTAATTAAGTCAATTGCCATGCTGGGTGAAGTATTCATTTGTGAAGAATGAAGAGAATAAGAGAAGAAGTGGTGAACTCTTGAATGTGAGGGCTGCGTTGGAACTTGGAAGAGTAGCAGGTTAGTGGAGTTTGATAGAAAAAGGGATTGCGTGACATATGAGATGAGAGCAGAGAAGCAGGGAAGGAAGAAGTTGTGTTAAAAATGGTTGGAGGCATTTTCGGTAGGCTTTGGGCCGGTGGAAAAAATGAATGAGCATGTGGCTTTAACATGTTGTAAATTGGGGACGTGTTCTGAAAAATGCAAAGGGCCAGTTGGGCTTTCGGATTTTTTTTTTAAAAAAATTTGGAAGGATCAAAATGGGTAGGGAAAATTCTTTGCTAAATGGTTTCAAAGGTGAAGAAGAGAAGTAGCATACATATGATGAAGGCTTGCTATACGTTTTTGAATGGGTGCAAGGAGAAAGGAAGTCGGCTCAAAGTTTCTGCGTATATAAGTAAATTAACTAATTTACATCTAATTAAACTTATTAATCATATTTCTAAATTATTTAATGATATGTGTCGTTTAAATCATGACAGGTGGTGAATATGGGATAACAACGTGATTGGTAGTTTTGGGGATATTAAGTAGAGCTTTGAATGTTGCAGAAAGAAATTTGGGCTAAGCAATGATTATTAAAATCATAATTAATCTATTAATTTTTAATTAAAGAAATTTATTACTTTAATTAAATAGTATAACCGAATTGTTTATAACTAGTACATATCATTTCAGAACTGAACGAAATATGTCAAAGTGGAATCATGGTGACTAACACTACAGTTTGAAGCAGTTTGGATGAAGTTGGAAGCTACTAGAATTTCCAATTGAATTAAATCCTAGTTTAATTCAAGTAAAATAATCGCTTTAGCAACAAATGGAATAAGGTGAGTTCAACTCACTCAGTTTATCCCGCTTATATTTTCTATAAGTTGGGTTTTTATTTTGTGTGCAATGGTTGTTAATGATTGATGATTGTTTGCATGGATGTTGAAAACTTTTAATGCTCATTGATTAAATTAAATGATGTTTATTTAATTGAAATAAATCGTTATTTTAACGATTATATTCCGAACGAGTTAACTTACCTTGCTGGTTACGTTATAATAATATAAACATATTTAATAAACAATTGGATGCTTGAATGGATGTTGTGAATTGATTGTTGACTGTATTAGATAACTGTTTATTTCAATTTATTGTGATAAACATATCGCTGTTGAGATAACCCATTGTGATGCAGAGACAGAAAGGTTGGAGGAATGCAACCGAATTCCTCACTATTATTGCTAATGTTTATCAATATAATTGTATATTGTTATTGAATGTGAAATTGACTGATATTTCACGGTTTGGTACTTTAGTAGACATTTGCCCCTTTAGTACCATCGATAAAATAACAATTTTTTAAATCAATTAAATAGATTTGGAACTTTTACAATAATTTATTCAAACATTTTTTGAAATATGATTTTGTTTGAAACAATGAAGTTAATTACATTTTTATAATCATTTATAAATTAAGATTTCAGGTTGAGTTTGGGCATAATAGTATAAATGGAATATGTATATAAAACAGGTTTTGAAAATCAAATTCCTAAAAATAAGATTTTTAAATGTTTCAACTAAGGAAACAAGTTATAATGTAGTTTGTAAATGTAAGTAATTACTTGAATGGAATTTAATTGAATTAATTATATTAGTTAATTTTAAAAGCTTAATTAGGAACTGGTTAACCAGTTAACCTCGCCTTGAGTTGACTAAGTCAACTCTTTTAACTAGAATCGATTATTCAATTAATTATTGGATCGTTTATATATTTTTGAAGTCGATTATTAAGTAAGTATTTATTTGTTTATTCAGATTAATGAATAAAAGTATATATTTCAAGACAAATATTTTGAAGTCGTGGATTATAATGATCCTATTATAATATGTGTTATTTCCGTTAAAAATAAGTAGACTCTTAAGCTAAATCCGAGGGCCAAGGAAGTAAATAGTTGTTGGTATTCGAAGTTGTGAATTCTGATTATTTTGAAGTTAACAATGTTGTTCAGTTGAGGTCTGAGAGGTAATCATGCCCCAATTTTGATTGACTTCATTGTTGACTAAGGAATGGTCAGGTTTGATAGCGAGGGTTGGATGAATGAAGTAATTTAATAAGCATTAATGGTTTTTAAAGACTGCGTTTTAAATTGAATAGTAAAAAAGAAATGGAAATGTTTTCCGAATGTTGAAAGATTAAAGATTTAAGAAGTTTAATTAACCGATGGTTAATTAAATAGGCCAAATGATGCTAAATATTGAATCAGTGAATTCATTTTCTTTTTATGGATGAATGGTTGTTTTAAGTTGATAGTTAAATAACTGACTTTCAAAATCTGTCCTAATGCGCTGTTGGTACGGAAAGACCGGGATCGAATTGGAATTCGAAAACCGTTCCTACCAGTAAATACGAAAACGTGGAAGAAACTGATCAAGTCGAAGCAATTGAAGACCGTGGATCTTCATGAGAGGAAGGATTACTTATTGAACACTCTCTAGAGTGCAACTAGAGGTATTCTGACGTGATTCGGTCGTAAGTGAGATTTTGCAGATTTGCAAGGACTGCTCATGTGACGACCGCCCACAGCCTCTGCACTATACAAGGGGAATAATGCATTGAAAAGTGTGCAATGACACCAGAACACCAGAGAACAGTCTTAGTGAGTGATAAAACAACTAACAAACTTCAATAATAAAGTATATGAGAAGAGATAGATAAGCATGCTAATCTATCCATGACACCAGAGAAGAACTCAACCTTATCTTCCCCACATCGGACAGTGATAGCCATAACAATAAACAATTCAACCATGGAAACCAGAACACCCATTCAATAATGGAAAAAACTCATAACATCCAGATTATACAAGTCTCACACAGACAACCCTAATCGAGTTTAACATCCCCAAGTACTCTCCCCATAGGCATAAACCAATATCAGTTAAGCACTCAAAGAACATCTCCCTCGACTTTGGATAATCTATATGAGATAGTATAAACATAACAACCAATCATCCATGACTGACTCTGGATATCGCCGTCAATCCTGCTTTGAAACCATCGTTAATCATATGATGACCAACCTTGCTATATGTCAAGGGCTAATGGTAACCCCAGTTCTAGCATAAACTCCATTTGTCCAACCTTGACAACTAGGCCTTTCCCAAAACCCAGGGAATTCGACCATCGGTCTTTTAGATGTCTCTAGTGTACCCCTGCTTCGAGCCTGTTAGAACTTACGACAACGATAATATCTCGGCCTTCACATCTCTAGTCACCCAACCTGATGACTTTTCAAGGCTCAAGCAACCTTCTTGAGCCACCATTATCCACCAGCTCACGACCTTTGAGTTGCCACCTCATTCGTTGTTTTACACCGATCAACGAGCACCTTTCAACACTTCGAATATTCCCACTTGAATTTTCTTCGAATCCCCTTCGACCAATCCTCTTGGTCTAACCCGTCCTCCTTGAACAACTGGTCCTTCTTGACCACCGGTCCTCCCTGAACACCAATCCTCCTGGACCACCAGTCCTCCCTGAACACCGGTCCTCCCTGAACAACCGGTCCTCCCTAACTAACCGACCCTCCTTGAACACAGGTCCTCCTGGACTAACCGATCCCCCTTGAACAACCAATCCTCCCTGACTAATCGGTCCTCCCAAAACACCGGTCCTCCCGGACTAACCAGTCCTCCCTGAACAACCGATCCTCCCTGATCAACCGATCCTCCCTGACCACCGGTCCTCCCTGAACATCGTTCCTCCCGAACTAACCGGTCCTCCCTGAAGCACTACCTACCAGTCGGTCTTCCTGAAGCACTACCTACCGGTCTTCCTTAAGCACTACCTACCGGTCCTCCTTAAGCACTACCTACCGGTCGGCCTTCCTAAAGCACTACCTACCGGTCGGTCTTCCTGAAGCACTACCTACCAGTCGGTCATCCTTGAACACTACCTACCGGTCGGTCTTCCTGAAGCACTACCTACCGGTCTTCCTGAAAGCACTACCTACTGGTCGGTCTTTCTAAAGCACTACCTACCGGTCGGTCTTCCTGAAGCACTACCTACCCGTCTTCCTGAAGCACTACCTACTGGTCCTGACTTGTCCCTAAAGACATGATTTCTGACCGATTGGTCCACTATACAACCCCAATCCAACTCCAATTTCGACCAAAAATTCGCCAAACGACGAATTCAACGAAACCAACTCATCCAATACATCCAATACAATCATAAACATGTTATGGAACCACCAACATCCTGAAAATAACAATTATCATTAAATTATGAAAATTCACCAAAAATCATGATAAATGAACATATGATCTAAATTGCGAATCTAACTTGCATATACATGTAAAATGGCATAAGAATTACTGGTTTAAACATGCTAAATTAGATCAAAGGGTGATTCATATGAAAACAGACTTAATAATACATAGATATCTGGTAAAACACTTGCATATGATGAAAAACATGCACAAACACTCATATACTTCATTGGATCCATGTGAGAGATGCATATCCCTCACCGATTTGCCAAAACATGCTAAAATGATAGAATTATGAATCCGGACAGCGAGCAATCCGAACCAAACTCATGATCCGACGAACTTGCACTTGAAATGATGTAGATCCAGCTTCCAATGGTATAGATCTTCGATTTCCCTCCTTAGATTTGGATTTTTAATGGTGGAAAGGTGTTAGAGGAAGGAGCACAAGGCCACTTAACGAGGAAATGAAAAACTCAACCATTTCCCATATCCCTCACCCCCTATTTACAGTCTCCCATAAACCCACTAATGGGCCTCTCCAATTCAGCCCATCATGGCTTACCAAACATGGACAACCAACTGAAAAACCTTAAAACAACGATTTCTCCCAAACCGCTGAGCCAAATCTTTAATGAAACCACTCTACGGAAAGAGAATCATCAATTCCTTTCCAATGGCATAGGTCTCACCCTATGATTCGACCTGAGTCAAAAGTTATGCCATGTACAAGACTGACAGAGGAAAAATGGTCACAAACAAAATCGGTAAAAATTATGGATATGTCCCATATCCCCATAAGAAACATATTAAATGATGAGAATGATCTAACCCTCAGGGATTGAAATACAAGTATTTTACGATCCTTCGATACGTAAAATGTGGGTTGTTACATTCTCCCCCCTTAAGAATTTCGCCCTCGAAATTCCAAGCAAACACAAGAAACCACAACAATTCCTCATGCCTATCATCCACGAGAAGTCAATTCTATCATCCAAACTAGCAACCATCAAGCCAAGCATCCATAGCCTTATCCTAGCACGCGGAATTCTACCAAACAACAACAAGATACAATGATATAATGATGTTACGATCAAAGGGTCCTACCGACGAAGAGTTCTGGATGAGTCGCCTTCATATTCTCTTCCGTCTCCCATGTACAATCGTCTCCATCTTCACTCCATTGTACCTTGACTAGCTTAACTGTCCTCCTCCAAAGTTGTTTCGTGTCATTCCCCACAACATGAAGAGGCTTACGAGGTCTCATAACTGCGGTCTCTACTTCTAGATCTTCCTACTGCTCTGGAGATACCACCACATTCGAATCATGCACGAATTTCCATAGAAATGACACATGGAACACATTATGCACACTCGACATCCTCTCAGGTAACTCTAATCTATATGCGAGCTTTCCAATTCGCTCGACTATCGGAAATGGTCCAACAAACCGTGGAGCTAACTTTCCTTTCTTACCAAATCTAACCATGTGCTTCAACAACAAAGCTTTCACGAAAACCATATCGCCCACGTCAAATTCCAAGTCTTTATGATGCTTGTCGGCGTAACTTTTCTGACGGTCCTGGGCTGCCTTCATTCGTTGCCGAACTATCTCGATGCAATCTGAGGTTTCTCTAATCATATCTGGTCCAAGCACCAACTTATCTCCAGTTTCTAACCAACTTGTTGGAGAATTGCATGACCTCCCATACAATGCCTCATATGGTGTCATCCCAATGCTAGACTGGTACGTATTATTATACGCAAATTCCACTAGATGTAGATGGTCTTCCCATGATCCTCCGAAGTCTAACACACAAGCCCTCAGGAGATCTTCCAAAACTCGATAGACTCTCTCGGTCTGACCATCAGTTTGGGGATGATATGCCATACTCAAGCACAACTTTCAAGTGCGTCTTATGCTCTACCTCATTTCTAGAGTAAACCAGAATATCATCTACGAACACAAGCACAACTTGTTCAGATGATCTCCAAACACTCTACTCATAAGATCCACGAAATATGCTAGCACGTTAGCCAACCCGAGTGACATCACCAACCACTCGAAGAAGCCAGATGGTGTCCTAAAAGCAGTCTTTGGTACACTATCCTTTGCCACCCTCAATTTGTGAAATCCCATTGCCAAATTCATCTGAGAAAACACTTTAGCTTCGTGAAGATGATCGAACAAGTCATCAATCCTTGGCAATGGATACTTGTTCTTCTTAGTCACCTTGTTCAGCTTATGATAGTCCACACACAATCTTAGCGAGCCATCAACCTTAGTTGCAAACACGACTGGTGCACCCCACTCGGAAACACTCCTACGAATGAATCCTTTTCCCAAAAGGTCACGAACTTGCACCTCTAACTCTCACTGTTTCCTAGGCGCCATCCGCATAAGAGGCATAACGATTGGTCTAGCACCTTCCACCAAATCGATCCTAAACTTGATCTCACGATGCGGCAACAACCCTTTGACCTCATCAAAGACATCTACATACTTATTAGCGATCATCACTGATGACAGGTCTTCTTGTGGAATCCCAAGCGAATATAGATAACTCACGAAGACCCCATCTTCGCGCTTACATCTAATCAACAGCTTTCGCCTTTCCACATCCCCAACCCTCACCTCTAGCTTCTCGAAATTCACCCTTGCCGCATACCTCTTGAGCCAATCCGTGCCCAAGATGATCCCATACCCAACGAAGTTAAGAACATAACAATAACACACAAAAGAGCAACCATGACTCGATAACACTAGACCACGACAAATCATGCACAAACTAGATGAACCCCCAACTGGATTAGCCACGATCAATGGTCTATCACAAATCTCGGGTCCAAACCCAAGCGACAAACAAGCTCATTGCAAATGTACGAATGTGATGCTCCAGTATCAAACAAAATTCAAACTGAAACACCATTAATAGAAAGAGTACCTTGCACCATGACACCCTTTCCCTTATCCTCTGCAATAGGAGATCTCGAAGAAGTTGGCATGACTTCCAAAACATGTACCCTCACAACCTGCTTGCCCTTAGTTGATTCTGGACAATCTTTCTTCTCATGCCCAGGTTTCCCACATTTGAAACACTTCTTCTCAGCTTTGGGATTCTTGCACTCATTAGCAAAATGGACTTTCTGTTGGCAGTTAAAGCAAACCACCTCACTCTTAGGATTCTTTTGGCCATCTTTTCCCTTCTTTTGTTGCTGCTTCCTCTTCTTATTATTACCACTTTGCTGTGGTTTCTGAGCCTCTTTGGTTGCAACGACAACATTTTCTTGCTTTGGAAACAAGCTCTCATGACGAATAGCTTTTTCCACAATCTTTTCGAATGAATCGTCAAGACGGTCCACTAACGGCTTTTCAATACAAGAATCCAAACCCAAAACAAACTTCTTGTTCTTCTGATAGGGTGTATCAATGTATGAACGAGCGTATCTAGACAAGGCTTCAAAGTCAGAAATATGGTCAAGCACAGAACGACCATTCTGTTTCAGCTCTACGAACATCTTGAATAGAGTAAATTTCTGAGCTGTGGAGATAAACTTTGCATCAAACTTGGCTTGGAATTTTTCCCATGAAATTTCTTCCTCTGGAGTCTCGAGTGTAACAGAATTCCACCATTCCATGGCCCGACCTTGCAGTTGCCTTGATGCAAGCTTTCTCTTTATTACATCCTCAATACCCAAGTCTCCAAAGATTCGGACACATGAATCCATCCAATTCTGAACCTCTTCAGATGGTTCAGTTCCCTTGAATGGTTTTCCCCCTAGAGATGTAAAGTTCTTGCATAGCTTTGCAAAATCTACAACTCTAGGAACTCGCACACCAACATCTACCGTTGCTACCACTGGAGCGGGTACCCTTCGCATAATTGTTTCTGCCATGGCTACAAACTTGGCTGGTAATTAGGGTACATCCTTGATCTCTTTTAAGAATTTAATGCATACTTTCTTGCCTTTAAGGTATATCCTCTAGGACGTATCATCGATGCTTAGGTAGAAGCCAATGGATGTAAACGTGTATTTGAAACATGTTATGATTGATGGTTGCAAGTGGTTGCTCATGGATGCATATACACACCATATGTGCTAGAACGACTCAATCACTTTCATATTGCATTCGCATATATGTATTTGCTTAACGGATTTAACTTGGTATGTTATCATATGGAGGTTGCATATGGATGAATGACTATGCAAACATGTAGTATTTACATAACTAGGGATGTTTGCATACATGATTGGACGCATGGCACTGACATAATCCGCATTAAGGAGGTCAACTAAATCAGTAGACCGCCTAATTTTGCATTAGATAAAGACATATACACACACTATGAATATGAACATGAAAACATTAGAAATATTTTTAAGGACAATGAATACCTGTGATTTAATGGTTGAGTAGATGGGTAATTGGATGGTAGGACACATTCTTCCTAACTTGAAGATTTCGGGGACGAAATCCTTTTAAGAGGGGAAGAATGTAACACCACGCAGTTCTGTAACATTAAGTTTCATAAATTAAAGTATAATTAAATTTTAGTAGAAGAATTAAGTATAAATAGACACAGGGCTATTTACAAGGGATTACCTCGGATCTACGCCGAGGTATTGATGGTGATTCTCAAATATCATAAAATAGAATGTGATACGATGAGATAGAATGCAATAGAAACAAAGACAAGGAACGGGTTACCTACCCTTGATGGTCAAAGTGAGCCCTTTCATTCAATTCTTCATTCTTTAATGAAATTAAGAAAGAGTCCGAGTTTTCATAAATCGGACTCCGTACGAAGGAGATATGACCTCCGGAAGTTTAAGAATTTATTTAAAATTCAAACAGCTCGAAAATCAGATTCAAAATTCAAAAAATAGGACCAGACCTGGGTTGGGCAGGAAAATTCCTGCCCAGGGCCTAGGTTGACCATAGGGTCGACCTGGTTGGCCCAGGTCGACCATAGGGTCGACCTCCCCTGTCGACTTGGTCAGGACTGGTTGGCCTGGTCTGTGTTTTGGTCGAATTTCTGGGCCTGGTCTTGTCACTAGGGCTGAGTTGTCTTCTTTTGATTGGCTTCTCTTTAAAATGGATGGCTTTGATTAATCCTGGCTTCATCGACGGCTCTAATTAACTTGCAACTCTATAAAAACACCCTAGGTCTCCAACTAAAATTCACACAAAAATAAGAACTTGAGCCGCCATACTGTCGGAGGAAAACTAAGGATAGCCTCCTCTTGAAAAGAGACGAACAACGGTTCAAGAAACAAAAGTCTAATCTAATTTCTAAGCAACGTTTTCTACTCCAAGGGAAAGCTTTGCAAATTCAGAATAACAGAAACCAGAAAATAAGTTTCAGCGCCCGTTGTAAGTATAGTGGTTTTCTGAATATGAATAGAAATTGCGTTGTGATTCGATGTAAATGAAATTGGGGTTTTACTATTGTAAAATATTGATGTAAATTCTGTGTATTGCGTTGATTATGTCATATTTCGTATTAGGTGTTTGTGGCATAAATTGGTTGATGCGATCCTATTGACATTTGTATATGAAAATAAATATCACTTGCAAGTTTGTAGTAAAAACTAGAATTGACATCTTTATGTTATGTCGTTAACATGGTTAGCATATATTCTTTTTAGGCCTAAGTTGAGACTCATGTAAACATGTTCCAAGTTGAAATCTTTTATGCCTACACGGCTCAAAACCTTTGTATACTTTATTAAGTTTATTTAGTGATAATTGGGTTTATGCAAGTACCTTTTGGTTACACAAATTATACTAGTTTCATGTTGAAATAGGCTACTTGATGTAAAGTTAGTTTACACCTTTGGGTTATGTCAAAAAGTGGACATTTTTATGCTAGTTTGTTGTTTGACATTATGCCTAGTTATATGTGTATAAAACCACGTTTAAACAAGTCTAAAAGTACGCCATTTCATGTGACACCAATTTAGTTATATCCTTATTGAATGCAAGTTCACATGACCCACAACCTATGTTAGTGAAAAAGCTATATTGTAAGTTCATGCGCCACACACTTTTATGTATTCTAGAACAATTCATGATTCTGTTCTTCCCCTTTTTATGTTTATGAGTTGGGCTGAAATGTTAAGCCCAACATATGTTATAATGCTGCGTACGTACAAACGGGGAAAACAAACGTTGGGTTTAAAATAAAATACATGTATTGGCATGTTTGACGCATGCTAATGACTAGTGACATTTAAAGCGGTATAAATTGTTATAACCAAAATTAGTGAATTTGGATAATTGGGCCATAAACATTTACATATAAAAATGAAAAGTGACAAATATATAAATCTAGAAAATACGAGCATGCTTAACCTGAGGTTGGATTGAGTTGTGATGTAAACCTGCCCGGACCCGCCCGGCTGTCCAGTAATCACAACAATACCTATCCAATGTGGGTGGTTAAGGCATTGAGCCCAATAAAGACCCGAGGTTAGACTGAGTTGTGGCGTAAGACTTCCCGGAATCGACCGACATACAGGAAGCCACAACAATACCTGTCTAATGTGAGTGGTTGGTGCTTTAATAAGACAATTGCAGCTAAGTTAGGATTGGTAGGGTTAAGTTAATTTGAACACTTAACCAACTCGACATGTTAACAAGACAAGACTTGTAGGGGCTAAGTAACTAAGAAAACATTTAGCCAATTTAACATGTTAACCAGACTAGAAGGTGAGGTTAAGTAAAGTTAATACACTTAACCAATTTAACATATTAACTAGACTTGAGGGTGAGGTTAAGTAAAATCAGGACACTTAACTGTTATAACCTGATAATTAGATAAGTGGGTGAGATTAAGTAAATTTAGAATACTTAACCATTATAACACGTTAGCTAGATAAGTGGGCAAGGTTAAGTAAATACACTTAGCAAATTTAATATGTTAGCTGGACTAGAGGGTGGGGTTAAGTAAACTTAGAACACTTAACCATCATAGTGTGATAAATTGAATAGGGTTAAGTTGAAACAAAAGGGACAATACTTAACCATTAGAACATGTTAATTAAACAGATGTTAGGGTTAAGTTAACTGAGGGAACACTTAACCGTTATAACATGTTAGTTAAAATAGATGGGCAAGGTTAGGTTAAAAGGGACACTGAACCAATACAAGATGAATGGGTAGGGTTAAGTAATAAGAAACACTTAACCAATATAACTTGGTTTGTGATAGAGTTAAGTCAACATGAACTACTGATAACACTTAGCCAGTTTAATATGACAAAGGAATGGGTTAAGCTAACTTGAATTGACTAATGACACTTACCCAATCCAACTTGACGAGAAAGGGACTAAATAGGACTAAGTTGTAAACCTTAGTTAAGAAAACGACGGTTCGGGGACTAAGTAGTTAACCTTAGTACGACACGAGAAGGAGTGAACGTCCGTCTGATCTTAAAGAAGGCTCCAACGAACTGGGGAACGAAGCCCGCTGCTTCGAGGGGACGTGAGGGTACTCTTGGTATCCCTCTGTGAGGCTACAGATGATCCGCCTGGGCTCACAGAGGTTAAGGTTTGCGTCAGAAGAACCAAGGGTATGCCTTGGTTGCAATTTAAGGCAACCTAAAGACTAGGACGGACCATCATGATTCAACGAGACCAGTAGCTCTGTGATAGCAACTTGTCGTCTACCTACCACCTTGAGTCAGTCAAGATACGCATGCGGGAAGGCAGAGAACTCCAAATAGACCATATACTTGCTATCTAGTTATGGGTGAGGCTGGCCAATAGGAAAGTGGGGCATAGGTGGCAGGAGTATAGTTCTCGTGCTTGATTTTCTTGGATTGCTTTCATTAGTTGAGGGAGGGGTTAGGTGGGACCATAGCCACTGGAAAAATAGACCTTAGCATCTGCATCGACAGATATCTGAAAGCTCCCGACCGAGTTCTGTTTTTCTAGAATAGCCCTGCCACGGGACTCGGGTCGCACATTTCAGGACATGTGCATCTAGACAGCGATAAACGATTTGCGACACATACATGGGAAAAGTGTAGGAACATATACCACTCTAGGAAGTGTGTCCTAGACTAGGGGCATCGTTCGACAGGTAGCATAATCCCTAGTTGGACCTAGGTGGCATAAATCCTGAATCCGAGAAGTATTAGATAAGTCGCATAAACCCTAGTTGAATCTAGGAAACGCTCAATAGAAAACCCTAGATTAGATCTAGGTAACAAATAATAGATGTGCCCTGAAGGCAACCACAGTTACAGGGACTGGGATCATGTTATCATTTTATACAGATTACTAGTTGGGATACTAATTAGGTAGTGCAGAGATTAGTATGGGGTGCGATAGTAATTTCGATTCTAAACCGCTTTGCCTTAGTTTATGGTATTTTCCCATTTTCAGTTTATGCCTGTCATGTCCTTTTCCTTATTCATATACCGCACCACTAGACTTACCAGGCTTTATGTCTGACTCTATGTTTTCTTTCATCTTCTTTTCTTCCATTTCCCCACAGGTAGTCAAGGAGGGAATAGCTCAGATTTGTATGGACCTATTACTCTTTCCAAGCTTGAAGACTCTTTGATGTGCTGCTTTGGACTCTCTTTTCCACCGCTATGGCTGGCTAATGTTTCATTGGGGAATATAATTGTATATTTATGCTTCTTTATTTTGTTAAACAAGATAGATACTTTGTTGTTGGAAAACAATCTTTGTACAAGCTTTTTATAAATGAAATAAAGTTTTATTCACTTTTCCGCTACTTTATTTATCTGTCTTGTAATTTATCTGCATCTTTTACCTATAGTACTTCACAGAACTTTGTGCATTCCCTTTTGAGTGACACTAACGGATGTGGGGTGTTACACGTGGTATCAGAGATGAAGGTTACCGGATCAGATAAAAGATTTGAAAAAAATACTTTCAAACGGTTTTAAAAGAAGCATTTTCAAGGGAAAAGTTTTGTTTTAAAAGCATATTCCCCAAAGCCATATGCACTATCTTCTGATCCTCTGTTTGAATTCTTATCCCCTTCTTTCTTAAGTCTTCGGGGCTCCTGGCTTTCTGGGAGGTAACCTCATCGCGGCACGGTTCTGTTGGCTTGATAAGACTAGGATACCTATCGAAGGGCAAAGAAGCGCCCGACTTCCATCTATAGCCATAGTAGTTTCACCTGCGGCTAGTTTTCTTTCAAGCTTTGTAGGGTTTTATATGCGGTGGTGGCAGCTTTCGAGAGACCTGTCAACATATTACACAAGTAAGAGGATGAGGAGTTTGGCTAAGGAGCACAACCCAAGGATGAGAAATTCATGGATATGGACTTGGCTCACGAGGGAGGAAGGAATTGTAAAACCTAAGACGAGAGGAAGTATCTTTACTATGGTATAATAGGGCATATAATTAAGGACAAAAGGGCAAGAACGAGGGACAGGATTCTTAGAAGGACTAGTACGTGCTCTCAACACCAGCATACCTGAGAGAGATAGTAAAAGTCTTTGTTGGAAAATTTTAGCTTTTCTTTTGATCAACCAGTTAGTACTCTTTTGATCTTAGTGCTCCGCGTTTGTTCATATCTACTTCCATAGTTGAGTCTCTGCACCTTAGCACTTGTATAGTAGAAGATCCCATTAGCGTCTCAAAATCCAATTGGTGGTTTGGCCCGTTTATCTTTGGTTTATAAGGATTTCAGAATAACTATATTAAGTGTTGAGTTTTAGCGTAATGCTTATGTTTTTGGTTCCATGGGCTATGAGTTGATTCAAGGCATGGGTTGGTTGGCTGGTATTTCTGAAAGAAGGGTAGTTAGACTTTTGATTTGCCTTGGAAATACCCTCGAGATTTCATGCGATCCTAAAGGATCAGTTAGGCCTAGCTACCTAGAATCACTTGATACATCCATCGACGGTTTGCAATCCGTTAGAATAGTCCATGAGTACGCAGATGTTTTGATTAGGTTAGGGGCTTACCCCAGAAACGCGGGATAGACTTCCGCATATATCCAGTCGACAATGAAAAACCAGTTATCCGATCAACGATAGTTTTGGAAATGGAAGTCAAGAAACTTCGCAATCGTGAAGATTAATTAGATAAGGTACAGAATAGTGAAGCCCAAGAAGATGCGACTTAGGAGACTGAAGACTAGATACACGCATCATACCCTTTTTCCTAAGGGTACATCCTTGATCTCTTTTAAGAATTTTATGCATACTTTCTAGCCTTTAAGGTATATCCTCTAGGACGTATCATCGATGCTTAGGTAGAAGCCAATGGATGTAAACGTGTATTTGAAACATGTATTTGAAACATGTTATGATTGATGGTTGCAAGTGGTTGCTCGTGGATGCATATACACACCATATGTGCTAGAACGACTCAGTCACTTTCATATTGCATTCACATATATGTATTTGCTTAACGGATTTAACTTAGTATGTTATCATATGGATGTTGCATATGGATGAATGACTATGCACACATGTAGTATTTACATAACTACAGATGTTTACATACATGATTGGACGCATGGCACTGACATAATCCGCATTAAGGAGGTCAACTGAATCAGTAGACCGCCTAATTTTGCATTAGATAAAGACATATACACACATTATTCATATGAACATGAAAGCATTAGAAATATTCTTAAGGACAATGAATGCCTGTGATTGAATGGTTGAGTAGATGGGTGATTGGATGGTAGGACACAATCTTCCTAAGTTGAAGATTTCGGGGACGAAATCCTTTTAAGAGGGGGGGAATGTAACACCCCGTAGTTCTGTAACATTAAGTTTCACAAATTAAAGTATAATTAAATTTTAGTAGAAAAATTACGGGAAATGGGTTATGCCATTGCATTCGTCTCGAAATTCTTCTTGAGATAGAGTCCGAGTTTGCGTAAATCGGACTCCGTATGAAGGAGATATGACCTCCGGAAATTTAAGAATTTATTTAAAATTCAAACAGCTCGAAAATCGGATTCAAAATTCAAAAAATAGGACTAGACCCGGGCTAGGCAAGAAAATTCCTGCCCCAGGGCCCAGGTTGACCATAGGGTCGACCATAGGGTCGACCTGGTTGACCAGGTCGACCAGGTCGACCATAGGGTCGTCCTCCCCTATCGACCTGGTCAGGACTGGCTGGCCTGGTCTGTATTCTAGTCGAATTTCTGGGCCTGGTCTTGTCACTAGGGCTGAGTTGTCTTCTTTTGATTGGCTTCTCTTTAAAACGGATGGCTTTGATTAATCCTGGCTTCATCCACGGCTCTAATTAACTTGCAACTCTATAAAAACACCCTAGGTCTCTAACTAAAATTCACACAAAAATAAGAACTTGAGCCGCCATATTGTCGGAGGAAATCTAAGGAGAGCCTCCGCTTGAAAAGAGACGAACAACAATTCAAGAAACAAAAGTCTAATCTAATTTCTATGCAACGTTTTCTCCTCCAAGGGAAAGCTTTGCAAATTCAGAATAACAGAAACCAGAAAACAAGTTTCAGCGCCCGTTGTAAGTATAGTGGTTTTCTAAATATGAATAGAAATTGCAATGTGATTCGATGTAAATGAAATTGGGGTTTTACTATTATAAAATAATGATGTAAATTCTGTGTATTGCATTGATTATGTCATATTTCGTATTGCGTGTTTGTGGCATAAATTGGTTGATGCGAGCCTATTGACATTTGTATATGAAAATAAATATCACTTGGAAGTTTGTAGTAAAAACTAGAATTGACATCTTTATGTTATGTCGTTAACATGGTTAGCATATATTCTTTTTAGGCCTAAGTTGAGTCTCATGTAAACATGTTCCAAGTTGAAACCTTTTATGCCTACACGACTCAAAAACTTTGTATACATTATTATGTTTATTTAGTGATAGTTGGGTTTATGCAAGTACCTTTTGGTTACACAAATTATACTAGTTTCATGTTGAAATAGGCTACTTGATGTAAAGTTAGTTTCACCTTTGGGTTATGTCAAAAAGTGGACATTTTTATGCTAGTTTGGTGTTTGACATTACGCCTAGTTATATGTGTATAAAACGATGTTTAAACAAGTCTAAAAGTACGCCATTTCATGTGACACCAATTTAGTTATATCCTTATTGAATGCAAGTTCACATGACCCACAACCTATGTTAGTGAAAACGCTTTATTGCAAGTTCATGCACCACACACTTTTATGTATTCTAGAACAATTCATGGTTCTGTGCTTCCCCTTTTTATGTTTATGAGTTGTGCTGAAATGTTAATCCCAACATATGTTATAATGCTGCGTACGTACAAACGGGGAAAACAAACGTTGGGTTTAAAATAAAATAAATGTATTGGCATGTTTGACGCATGCCAATGACTAGTGACATTTAAAGCGGTATAAATTGCTATACCCAAAATTAGTGAATTTGGATAATTGGGCCATAAACATTTACATATAAAAATGAAAAGTGACAAATATGTAAATCTAGAAAATACGAGCATGCTTTACCCGAGGTTGGATTGGGTTGTGATGTAAACCTGCCCGGACCCGCCCGGTTGTCCAGTAATCACAACAATACCTATCCAATGTGGGTGGTTAAGGCATTGAACCCAATAAAGACCCGAGGTTAGACTGAGTTGTGGCGTAAGACTGCCCGGAATCGACCGGCATACAGGCAGCCACAACAATACCTGTCTAATGTGAGTGGTTGGTGCTTTAATAAGACAATTGAAGCTAAGTTAGGATTGGTAGGGTTAAGTTAATTTGAACACTTAACCAACTTAACATGTTAACAAGACAAGACTTGTAGGGGCTAAGTAACTTAGAAAACATTTAGCCAATTTAACATGTTAACCAGACTATAAGGTGATGTTAAGTAAAGTTAATACACCTAACCAATTTAACATATTAACTAGACTAGAGGGTGAGGTTAAGTAAAATCAGGACACTTAACCGTTATAACCTGATAATTAGATAAGTGGGTGATATTAAGTAAATTTAGATTACTTAACCATTATAACACGTTAGCTAGATAAGTGGGCAAGGTTAAGTAAATACACTTAGCCAATTTAATATGTTATTTGGACTAGAGGGTGGGGTTAAGTAAACTTAGAACACTTAACCATCATAGTGTGATAAATTGAACAGGGTTAAGTTGTAACAAAAGGGACAATACTTAACCATTAGAACATGTTAATTAAACAGATGTTAGGGTTAAGTAAACTGAGGGAACACTTAACCGTTATAACATGTTAGTTAAAACAGATGGGCAAGGTTAGGTTAAAAGGGACACTGAACCAATACAAGATGAATGGGTAGGGTTAAGTAATAAGAAATACTTAACCAATATAACATGGTTTGTGATAGGGTTAAGTCAACATGAACTACTGATAACACTTAGCCAGTTTAATATGACAAAGGAATGGGTTAAGCTAACTTGAGTCGACTAATGACGCTTAACCAATCCAACTTGACGAGAAAGAGACTAAGTAGTAAACCTTAGTTAAAAGGACTAAGTTGTAAACCTTAGTTAAGAAAACGACGGTTCGGGGACTATGTAGTAAACCTTAGTACGACACGAGAAGGAGCGAACGTCTGTCTGATCTTAGAGAAGGCTCCAACGAACTGGGGAACGAAGCCCACGGCTTCGAGGGGACGTGAGTGTACTCTTGGTATCCCTCTGTGAGGCTGCAGATGATCCGCCTGGGCTCACAGAGGTTAAGGTCTGCGTCAGAAGAACCAAGGGTATGCCTTGGTTGCAATTTAAGGCAACCTAAAAACTAGGATGGACCAACGTGATTCGACGAGACCAGTAGCCCTGTGATAGCAACTCGTCGTCTACCTACCATCTTGAGTCGGTCGAGATATGCATGCGGAAAGGCAGAGAACTCCCAATAGACCATATACTTGCTATCTAGTTATGGGTGAGGCTGGCCAATAGGAAAGTGGGGGCATAGGTGGCAGGAGTATAGTTCTCGTGCTTGATTTTCTTGGATTGCCTTTCATTAGTTGAGGGAGGGGTCAGGTGGGACCATAACCAGTGGAAAAACAGATCTTAGCATCTGCATCGACATATATCTGAAAGCTCCCGACCGAATTCTGTGTTTCTAGAATAGCCCTGCCACGGGACTCGGGTCGTACATTTCAGGACATGTGCATCTAGACAGCGATAAACGATTCGCGACACATACGTGGGAAGAGTCTAGGAACATATACCACTCTAGGTAGTGTGTCCTAGACTAGGGGAATCGTTCGACAGGTAGCATAATCCCTAGTTAGACCTAGGTGGCATAAATCCTGAATCCGAGAAGTATTAGATAAGTCGCATAAACCCTAGTTGAATCTAGGAAACGCTCGATAGAAAACCCTAGATTAGATCTAGGTAACAAATAACAGATGTGCGCCTGAAGGCAACCACAGTTACGGGGACTGGGATCACGTTATCATTTTATACAGATTACTAGTTGGGATACTAGTTAGGTGGTGTAGAGATTAGTATGGGGTGCGATATTAATTTCGATTCTAAACCGCTTTGCCTTAGTTTATGGTATTTTCCCATTTTCAGTTTATGCCTGTCATGTCCTTTTCCTTACTCATATACCGAAGCACCACTAGACTTACCAGGCTTTATGTCTGACTCTATGTTTTCTTTCGTCTTCTTTTCTTCCGTCCCCCCCCCCTCCAGGTAGTCAGGGAGGGAATAGCTCAGATTTGTATGGACATGTTACTCTTTCCAAGCTTGAAGACTCTTTAATGTGCTGCTTTGGACTCTCTTTTCCACCGCTATGGTTGGCTAATGTTTCATTGGGGAATATCATTGTATATTTATGCTTGTTTATTTTGTTAAACAAGATAGATACTTTGTTGTTGGAAAACAATCTTTGTACAAGCTATTTATAAATGAAATAAAGTTTTATTCACTTTTCCGCTGCTTTATTTATCTGTCTTGTAATTCATCTGCATCTTTTGCCTATAATACTTCACAGAACTTAGTGCATTCCCTTTTGAGTGACACTAACAGATGTAGGGTGTTACATAGTACAAACAGAACAACCAATCATCCATGACAGACTCTGGCTATCACCGCCAGTCCTGCTTTGAAACCATCATTGATCGTATGACGGCTAACCTTGCCATATGTCAAGGGCTAATGGTAACCCCAGTTCTAGCATAAACTCCATATGTCCAACCTTGACAACTAAGCCTTTCCCAAGACCCAGGGTACTCGACCTACAACTGGTCTTTTAGACGTCTCTAGTGTACCCCTGCTTCGAGCCTGCTAGAACTTATGACAACGATTATCTTTCGGCCTTTACATCTCAAGTCACCCAACCTGATGACATTTCATGGCTCAAGCAACCTTCTCGAGCAACCATTATCCATCAACTCATGACCTTTGAGTTGCCACCTCATTCGTTGTTTTACATCGATCAACGAGCACATTTCAACACTTCGAATATTCCCACTTGAATTTTCTTCGAGTCCCCTTCGACCGATCCTCCTGGTCTAACCGGTCCTCCCGGAACAACCAGTCCTCCCTGACCACTGGTCCTCCCTGAACATCGGTCCTCCCGGACAACCGTTCCTCCCTGAACATCGGTCCTCCCGGACTAACCGGTCCTCCTTGAACAACCGGTCCCCCCTTCCTAACCGGTCCTCCCTGAACACCAGTCCTCCCGGAAGCACCACCGACTGGTCGGTCTTCCTGAAGCACTACATACCGATCGGTCTTCCTGAAGTAGTACCTACCAGTCGGTCCTCCAGGAACACTACCTACTGGTCAGTCTTCCTGAAGCATTACCTACCGGTCTTCCTGTAGCACTACCTACAGGTCGGTCTTCCTGAAGCACTACCTACCGGTCGGTCTTCCTGAAGCTCTACCTACCGGTCTTCCTGAAGCACTACCTTCCGGTCCTGACTTGTTCCCCAAGACATGATTTCTGACCGATCGGTCCACTGTACAACCCCAACCCTACTCCAATTTCGACCAAAACTTCGCCAAACAACGAATTCAATGAAACCAACTGATTCAATACAATCATAAGCATGTTATGGAACCACCAACATCATGAAAATGACAATTATCATCAAATTATGCAAATTCACCAAAAATCATGATAAATGAACATATAATCTAAATTCCGAATCTAACTTGCATATACATGTAAAATGGCATAAGAATTACCGGTTTAAACATGCTAACTTAGATCATAGGGTGACTCATATAAAATGGACTTACCAATGCATAGATTTATGGAAAAACACTTGCGTATGATGAAAAACATGCACAAACACTCATATACTTCATTGGATCCATGTGAGAGATGCATATAACTCACTGATTTGCCAAAACAAGCTAAAATGATAGAATTATGAATCCGGACAGCGAGCAATCCAAACTAAACTCCTTGATTCGATGAATTTGCACTTGAAATGATGTAGATCTAGCTTCCAATGGTATAGATCTTCGATTTCCCTCCTTAAATTTGGATTTTTAATGGTGGAATGGTGTTAGAGGAAGAAGGAGCACAAGGCCACTTAATAAGGAAATGAAAAAATAAACCATTTCCCATATCCCTCACCCCCTATTTATACCCTCCCATCAGCCCACTAATGGGCCTCTCCAATTTAGCACATTATGGCTTACCAAACCTGGACAACCAACTAAAAAACCTTAAAATAACGATTTCTTCTAAACCGCTGAGCCAAATCTTTAATGTAACCACTCTACAGAAAGAGAATCATCAATTCCTTTCCAATGGAACAGGTCTCTCACCCTCTGATTCGATCTGAGTCAAAAGTTATGCCCTATACAAGACTGATAGGGGCAAAATAGTCACAAACAAAATTGGTAAAAATCATGGACATGTCCCACATCCCCATAAGCAACATATTAAATGATGAGAATGATCCAACCCTCAGCGATTAAAATAAAAGTATTTTACGATCCTCCGATATGTAAAATGCGGGCTGCTACAACTCGCTACTAATCCTGTGAATGCGGTAGAAGAGTGCCTTCATTTTGTCCAGTCCCAGGACAACTTGTATGGACGAATGTCTAACAGAGTATGCCTAACGAATCATGCACAATTGATTTCTTAAAGGTAATACATCTGGTTATGGAGGAATTCGTTTCTCCAAGCTTGTGTACGCGTAATATTTTTAGAAAATCAATTAGTGGTTTGACGTGTTTAACGATGTGGCATTCAAAGTAAATGGCGGTGTATTGTTCTAGAAGGTAAACGTAGCCTCAAGCCTCACAACCGGAAAATGACAAAATCGGACAGGCAGCATGGCTAGTTGGGTCGCACCCAAATAGGGTGTATTATCACCATCTAGAGAAAATCATTTTTTGTTCTTCTTTATCTTCTGTATCTCCATGGATGGACGGTGGGCCCTTAAAACCATTGGGTGATAATACATTCTCCACACTCAAGCTAAATGAGTTGGCGTTCATGTGTGGCCGGGTTGCAAGACGTTCTTGTTGAACCCTAGTGTATCCCCTCTAGATTACACTAATCGGAAGGTGGTCCCTTACCTTGTCATAGTTTGAATCCAATCTCCAATAAGAGTGCCACGATTTTTGATTATATGCTATGTATGTGGAGCGTGAGATGCAAGCCTTCTGCTATAAAGTTGCTTATTTGACATAGATTCTATCATAATATCATCGGATTTTATATCAAAAATGTTTTAGGTTATAGTAAGGTAAAAACCGTCTACATTTATGTGTGGGCTTGTCTTACTATTATCATTTTCTTTCAAGAGGATTTTCTAAAGTTACGCAATATGGATGTTATTTAAACTTAGCGAGTTATTCTCATGCTGGTTCCCTAGACTGATTTGGCGTTTGTAATGCTCGGGTTATACCGAGTTATACAGGTTCAGGTTATTGGATGTTGTGAAGTTCAGAGACGAGCTAGGGGAGTCCAGATGTACGACATATATAATATTATTCTGCTATGTATTGTATTTGAGGACAGGTTGTTATAACTATCCAAATTGATTTGACTACTGTACTCTGATAATTGTAAGTATTATTTCAAGCTCTCAATAATGGTATTTATGTATTATATTTTTATTCCGTTGTGATGTGAGACTTTGTGTAGCGTTGGTTCTTCTTCTTATTCTTCTATTCTAATTTTTCTATCTTATTTTCTATCACCCTCTAACTTCTTTCTCTTAACTTTCTGCTTTCCTATATAGCTTGGGTTGACTGTGGTAGTTAAATATCAGCTTAAATTGTATAGAAATTGGGACGTTACAACGTGGTATCATAGCTATTTTTTTAGTAATAACCTTGGCTTTGTGGCGTAACTCAGTAGAGATAGGGTTAGTAACACCCTAGATTGAGTTTGAGTGTATATATATGGGAGAGCGTATTTGTAAATTTTATACAAAAATGTTTTGTATTGTGTTGATTGATCGTTTCAAGGATGGGAAACCATATTGAACTGGCAATTAACACAATATTGTTTTATAAAGAGGGTAAATGAAATAATTTTACCCAAATTATTTTTTATAGAAAAAGGAAATAATTTTCTATAGTATAGTAATATTGGTTGTTTGGTTGTTTTATTTGATTTGAATTCAAATTGAATTATGACATGAAAATGAAATTAATTGGGACTTCTAAGTTCAATTAATAAGAATGGAAATTAGTCGGATATTAATTGATTTGATATTAGTTTATGTTAAACCAAATTGAATGCAGACCAATAAGTATTAATGTTGAATATAATTCAAATGATTTGATTGTTGTTATTTGGATGTTGGATTAGTCAAACCAAATTCAGCAACAAGTTAATAATAAATTGAATGAATTGGAAGCAAGGAAACAAATTCCAGTATAATGAATTGGAAATAAAATCTCTTATCAAATGAGTCTAAATGATTTAACCCTGTATTTGTTATTTGCATTGTAAGTTGAGTTAAGTGCAGATACCAGAAGGCTATGGAGTTGATTTGATAACACAGATTGGAAGTACAGTTGGAAGACGAAGAGTAGTTAGTTGATTGCTTCGAAATTGGAATTGAGTTGCCTGACAAATAGGTAAACCTTAATATATTGATTGTAGTGATCAATTTTATATCCCTGAGTTAGGTAGCCATTTGGCTTTTGGTTTCTTTTGGGTAAGTTGAGGCCCGAAGTGGCAGTTGCATCGATCGAACCACGCAGAGGAGGTTGCTGGCGAAATTTTCGTAAATTTTAAATAATATGAATTTATTTTGACGATAATTCACAAATAATTATTTTAAAATAATTGGATTTGGAGCATTCTTCTTACCTTATAATTTCGGGATGAAATTCTTTTAAGGAAGGAACAATATAACGTCCCATATTTTTGAACATTAATTACGAATAATTAAATTCGTTTTAAATGTTGATTTGTTAATACTAATGGATTTCTATATTGAATTTATTTATTATAAATGAAGTATGAATGTTTAAATTTATATATTAATCAAAACGAGCTTGTAACGACGTAGTAGTTCGTAATTTACGTTTTGAACTTTAATTGAATATACAGAATCCGATATAAGTCGGAATTCTTTGACAAGAAACATTTGAATCTATCTGAATATATTTTTCTAATGAAAAAGAAAAATGGAGATTTCATATTATAGATTGCATGTTACATCCAATTCTAAATTTCAAATAGTCGCTATAGAAATCGTTTATTAATTATAACGCATTATTAAATGAATATAAGGGATTTCTATATAACTGAACATCGTTTGAACCCAGAATTTTGAACATTGAGCTTAAAATCTATATCGGTTTATTTTGAAGTTGTATAAGATTTCATTTGAAGAGACATGAAAATAATAATTCATTATTATTTAAATTGAATTGTTTTGGATTTAAATATATTATATAGATACTATATAGGTGTCAGAAATGATTAGTTTTCAAACGACCTCCGTTTTTGACGTAACAAGATTTATTGGAATACTTATAGCTAATTATTGTTAGATTTTGAATTTGGAGCAATTTGGGGTTGTTTTAATTATGTGTGCAATTTAAAAGTGAACCAAAAAATAATTTGTAATAAAATAACGCCATTTTTGCAAATGAAGTCCATTTTCAACGAAATTAGTTTCATTGGGACCGCAACAACGAGACATAGCATTTTATCCATTTTCGTTGAGTTTGGAGTTCATGAATATCAGTGCGAATTTAGGACATTTGACGTAAATAGTGGTACCATCTTAAATAAAATCTACCTTAAATCATGCCTACCCTTTTCAACTGATAACGCCCATAAAATAATCTCATCCCTCTGCGCAAAATGGATTTCCACATTTTAGCTGACCAAATCGTATATGCTACTGCAAATGAAATGAAAACACACACACCTTCTTTCTTTTCTAATATATATACTGTAGTTTTCTTCTTTTCAAAATATCACGCGCAACTTTTCACATTTCATTTCAGCCGATAGGAAAATGAAGCAGACCTATGCTACAAATCTACGTTGTACCAATGCTCTATCTTGTAGCTTTGAAGCAACATTCTTCCTGTCCTCTTTCTCGTCACCTATATATACATGGGCATTATTTCTTTTCACTTCATCTAGAACATAAATACATAGAAGATTAAATTAAAAATGAAACAAAACTTCATGAGAAAATCCACTTCATAAATAAACCTAACCGAACTTAGATCCATGAAAGAAGCTTACAAAACCTCTTCACAAAACAATATAAAAAATTTACTTCCTCCAAATAAAACGTGAACAAGTAAAGACATGGGGGCGCTGTTCAAACCAGTAGAAGATGAGGTCGAAAAGGAAGCAAGCTGAGACGGGGCATCTCGTGGCGGTCATAGGCGGAGATCCGATGCTAGGAAATGGGCATGGTGGAGATGCGGTGATGGTTTAAAGGATGAGTCTTGAGCCTCTCTGGCCATGGTAGAAATGGAGCTAGAGGCGAGAGTTCTCAGGTGAACCAGCGGCTATCATGGGTGAGCTGTTGAAGGGGTAATCATGTGTCATAAGAGCAGGTTGATGGGTTATTTCAGCATGTAGGAGTGGGCATATGCTC
The DNA here is from genome assembly GCA_030737875.1 of Allium sativum. Taxonomy (NCBI): domain Eukaryota; kingdom Viridiplantae; phylum Streptophyta; class Magnoliopsida; order Asparagales; family Amaryllidaceae; genus Allium; species Allium sativum. The sequence goes on from CM060912.1 coordinate 849,655,712, forward strand.
GTGGGTAACAGGAGGAAGTCACGACAGTTGTTTAGGGGAGTCAGTCGACTGTAGCATGGCGGTGAGAAGTCGAAGCTTGGGCATTTGATGGTGATCGACGATGGAAGGCGTAGGGTTGATGAAGTCAATCGCCATGGTAGGTGAAGTATTCATTTGTGAAAAACGAAGAGAATAAGAGAAGATGTGGTTGAATTCTTGAATGTGGGGGCTATGTTGGAACTTGGAAGAGTAGCAGGTTGGTAGAGTTTTACTCAAAAAGGGATTGCACGACATATGAGATGAGAATAGAGAAGTAGGGAAGGGAGAAGCTACTTTAAAAATGGATGGAGATATTTTTGGTAGGCTTTGGGCCAGTAAAAAAAAATGAATGAGCAGGTGGCTTCCACATGCTGTAAAGTGGGGATGTGTGCTGAAAAATGAAATGGGCCAATTGGGCTTTCAAATTAAAGAAAACGTGAGTAGGAAGGATCAAAATGGGCAATTGATTTCAAACGTGAAGAAGAGAAGCAATATACGTATGATAAAGGCTTGCTATACGATTTTGAACAGTTGTAAGGAGAAAGGAAAACGACACAAAGTTTCTGTGTATATAAGTAATTAAAATAATTTACCTCTAATTAAACTAATTAATCATATTTTTAAATTATTTAATGATATGTGTTGTTTAAATCATGATAGGTGGTGAATATGGGATAACAACGTGATTAGGAGTTTTGGAGACATGAAGTGGAGCTTTGAACGTTGAAGAAAGAAACTCAGGCTAAGCAACAGTTATTAAAAACGTAATTAATATACTAATTTTTAATTAAGATATTATTACTTTAATTAAATCGTATAATTGAATCATTTATAAGTAGTACATATCTTATCAGAACTGAACGAAATAAGTTACAGTGGAATTACGTACAGGTGACTAATACTACAGTTTGAAGCAGTTTGGACGAAGTTAGAAGCTACTGGAATTTTTAATTAAATTATACGCTGGTTTCACTTAATTAAAACGAATATCTTTAGCAAAAAATGGAATCAAGGTGAGTTCAACTTACTCAGTTTATCCTGCTTATATTTTCTATAAGCGGGTTTTTATTTTGTGTGCAGTGGTTGCTAATGATTGATAATTGGAAGATTATTTGCATGCATGTTGAATTTTTTTTATTGCTCATTGATTAAATTAAACGTTGTTTAATTTAATTGATGTAAATAGTTATTTTAACGTTATATTTCAAATGAGGTAACTTACCTTGTTAGCTACGTTATAATAATATAAACGTATTTAACAAACAATTGGATGCTTGAATGGATGTTATGAATTGTTTGTTGACCGTATTTGATAACTGTTTGTTTCAATTTATTGTGTTAAATATATTGCTGTTAAAATAACCCATTGTGATGCAGGGAGAGAAAGATTGGAGGAAAAATTCCTCACTATTATTGTTAATGTTTATCAATATGATTGTATATTGTTACTGAATGTGAAATTGACTGATATTTCACGATTTGGTAATTTAGTAGACATTTGCCTCTTTAGTACCACCGATAAAATAACGATTTTTGAAATCGATATTAAATCGATATGGAACGTTTACAGAAGTTTATTCATACATGTTTTGAAATATGATTTTGTTTGAAACACTGAAGTTAATTATGTTTTTATAATCATTTAGAAATTAAGACTTCAGGTTGAGTTTAGGAAAAATAGTATAAATGGAATGTGTATATAAAATAGGTTTTGAAAACCAAATTCTTAAAAACAAGATTTATAAATGTTTTAACTAAGGAAATAAGTTATAACATAGTTTATAAACATAAGTAATGAAATGAATGGAATTTACTTGAATTAATTATATTAGTTAATTTTAAAAGCTTAATTAGGAATTGGTTAACCAATATACCATGCCTTCTATTGATTAAGTCAACTGTTTTAACTAAAATCGATTATTCAATAAATTATTGAATCGTTTATATATATTTCAAATTTGAATAGTAAGTATTTATTTATTTATTCAGATTAATGAATGAAAGTTTGTTTTTCAAGATAAATATTTTGAAGGTGTGGATTATAATGATACCACTATAATCAATGTTTCTTCCGTAAAAAGAAGTATTCTCTTAAGCTAAATCCGAGGGTTAAGGAAGAAAATGGTTGTTGGTACTCAAAGTTCTGAACTCTGCCTATTTCGATGTTAATAGTATTGTTAAGTTAAGGTCTGAGAGGTAATTATACCCTAACTTGATTGACTTCATTGTTGACTAAGGAATGGTCAAGTTCGATAGCGAGGGTTGGATGAGTGAAGTAAGTTAATAAGCATTAATGGTTTTAAAGACTACGTTTTATATTGAATAGTAAAAAAGAAATAGAATTTTTTTCAAATGTTGAAAGATTAAAGATTTTAGAAGTCTAATTAACCTATGGTTAAATAAAGAGGCCAAATGATGCTAGATATTGAATCAGTGAATTGGTTTTCTTTTAATAGATGAATGGTTGATTTATTTTGATAGTTAGATAATCGACTATTAAAATCTAACCCAATGCACCGTTGGTACAAAATGATCGATATAAAAATCTGTTCAAGTTAAATTAACGTATATGTACTTAACTTGGCTTCATATTTTTATATTTTCGTGTCCATCCAAAATCGGACATCAAAATCAAACTTCTAATCTTCATTGAATATTACATTATAAAAATATTCATATTTATTCTGGATTGGGATAAAATCTCAACCAATATCCATATAAATAAATTTATATGGATTACATTCATTATATGCACCCAACAATAGTTATGAACAACTATCAGCACCCAAAATGACATCCAGTGTGCATTTTAGTTTCATATAAGCTTCAATCAAATAATTGATGCTTACATAAACTCATTAATCAACCGATTAACCGCAATCACACAAGGGAGATGTCTGATTCAAATATCATCCCAAGACCCGTGTGGGGTTTTCAACCAACAACAATTAATTTAAATTCATTACTGATTCATGAATTTAATCATTTTTAATTCAATTCGAATAAATTTTAAAACTAACTAATTTTCACTGTTTAAATTATAAATGGAGATTTATATCCAATTTCAACTACCACAATAACAGTAACATTATTTTTAACATGTTAAATATATTCACATCACAATCAATTCATAAAATACATAATCATCCATTCATCTATGGGTTTGCAAAAAATAGTGATGTAAGCTACCAGACACCATATAACAAATTATGATATAATAAAGTAACAAAATCGAATTCTCACCCAATAGATAAACCTAACGCCATGACAATTCGTATTAAGAATTTTCGCCGCGCACTCGCCATTATCGCTCTCCGCAACTTGAATTCACCATTTTGGCTCTACGGAATGCATATGACCTTCAGTCTTCACCAAAACTGGTCACCAACATAGAAAAGCCATTCTGGACAACTTTTCCCTAAGCCACTTTCCTCAGAAAATGCACGGATACGCGGGAAATCGTTAAAAACAGCTCCAGGCCAGTGAACTTTGATCGCATTTTTAGAGCAGCTCTAAACTCCAAAATTAGATTTCGATATGTGCATTTCATAGACAAAAACGATCTACCACATTCGTTTATAGGGCCTTGGCTTGAAACATACAGATAAAAAGTTATTAAGCAAAGAAGAAAGAGGGTTGTTTCTGCAAAAATGTATCTTGGTAAAAGAGGGGTTTTTGGATGAAAAGGGGTCCACGACCGGAGGAAGACGGGCCGCCGAAGGCGTAGGTAGCTGCATGTTGGAGGGGAGGGTGGCTGTAACGACCTGGTTATTTTTCCCGGTTTTCGCCGGTAATTAAACCAACTTAAACCGTTCATAAAGACGGATTATTAGGGGTACTTACACATTTGCACAAAATAAAAGGAACTTTTCCATTATCATTACAATAATATTACATCAGAGTACCGGAGAAACATTAGAGTACATCGATTACATAGCGGAAAAGATACTAAACTCGATGGAAGAATATACATGTTCTAAGATATAATAGCTCTAGCAAAACCAGCATCCTGCTCTAACTAACTCCAACACTAAATCTGCGAACCAAACTACTAGGCTTCCTGTGCAAAAATTATGGGCACCCAGATTTTAGGTGTGGGAACAATAAACTCCAGGTCAGTCATGGGACTGGTGTGAGAACTCAAAACATTTGTTTTAAGGGTTTATTTTAAAGTTAGGTAATTCATCAGACCACGCCGCTAATGTGGAACGGGTTTACTCCATGTGTATACCAGTGCATAGAAATTCGCAATGACTTTTTGAAAATGAAACTAACATAAGATCTCGCAGCACACACACAATGCAAACGCATACATGGGCGAGGTTTCTCCTTATGCAGTCAAAAATGCTTGATACGTGAAAATCCTCTTTCAATACTATAATATAGTGTGAAAACAATTTCGAAAGTAAATTATCAATCCTAGTCAGTATAGGTACCATATAGTATACAGACGTATGGTTTACAATCAAAATCGTACGGGCTCGTAGCGGAGATTGGGTTACCAATAATGACCAGGCAAAGGAACTTCCTTCCGAACCGAATTTTGAACACCTCTAGAGGGATGTCCGAGGATCAACAGTAATGCTCCTTATGCCAACACAAGGCCGGGTGACCCCTTAACTAGGTAACTTAGAGTACACCTGAGTATGTCATCTCCCGGTCGTTACAGACGTTTCCGAGCGTGCGACAACAACAACACAAAAGTAGATGCATTTACCATATAGGTTAATACTTGGGCTCCATACCATAGTACACCATTTATCTAGAAGGAGAGAACACCACATAACCCTATGGTATTTCCTCCTATTTATGCCATTTACCAGGGTGTGAGGCTTGCCGAGGTCCCGATATACACAAAGCTACGCTTAAATAAGCCATGCTTTGATCATCCAAAGATCACCACATAACTTAAGTATGCCACATTGTCCATTCACAACGCATCATCGATTTCTATTGATATATAACCTCTAAGCTCATACATCTTAGAGAAGGGTGTTAAGCAAGAGAATAAATTCTCCGCCACTAAACATATATATATTTAACAAAGATCAGTGATACGCAGTAAATTACAATGTCAGACATACAATCCATAAATGTCCATTCTGGGTTTGAACGAAACAACAATCCGAAATTCCTTCACATACGTTTGGGCTTCTTGCCACTTAGATGATATAAAATCCATCTGCAAATGGTAGCTACCCATTTGAGACGTTCAGCAAGTCGTCCTTACGATATGAAGGGTCGCGGTTTTCAGTACCATCTTCAACGTCTTCAATTGCTCCACAACATCGTATTATTACTTAGAATAGTTTCCGGACATACATCTGATCCCGGTCTTCCCAAATAATAAGCGTAATTTTTAAAACACAATTACGAAACACACAGGCTTTCAAGCAAATCTCCTTCCATCTTAGATTTTGTTAAATAAAATTTCTTTAAACCTATTCTCAAATTATAACAAAATCCATATTTAACCATTCTTCTTTAAAACACATCTCTTAAATCAAAGATAGTCTATCCCCAAAGCCTTAATTAATTTCCCGTTTGATAACTCATCAAAACCCAGTTTCCTTTGAAAATACTTTAATCCATATTTCAACCATAGTTTCCAATAAATCGATATTCCAAAATTCAATTCTTTAATCTTAACTAAAAGATTTTACTTGGTTCCCAATTTCTTATTTTTAATTTTCTCAAATCAAAGATTTGATTAAATCCCAATTTACGATATGAATTTCTACAACTCAATCTCATTGGGTTTCAAGAATGAAATTATTCAAGATATGATTCACGACAAAACCCAAATCAATCGATATTGAACATAAGTTACACAGAAATTGTATCTACTTATATTCGATACCAATTCTCATAATCAACGAGTACTATAAGTGGAATAACGATATAATAATATCTTCCAAATTCCACAAATAGTATACGTTTACACCATTGAATTTCATATCAAATATCCGAAGATAATTTCTATCCAACTTTCTCAATCAAATTGGGAAACCCATATATTGCTTAAAAGATTTATCCAACTCTTTGACATTAGATCTGGATAGAAATACCACCAACTTATACTTAATATTGATCTCCATATCCAACTCACACTATAAAGGGAATAACAGTGAACTACCTTTTAAATTCCTCAAATAGTAAGAGTCATCATCTGCCGAATTAATATCAAACATCCGAAGATTTATCTCCAACCATATCCAATTATTTAAAATTGAAAACCCGTATTAATATCAATTTAAATTCCATATAAAATATTTATAACACTTTAAAACTTTGAAAACACTCCAGAAATCATTACTTATAGTTGGAAAATAGTTTATGGTTTAAAACTGCAAAATAGATTGTTTTCGAAGGAAGCGTTACAATAGAATTTCAAAAGTGTTACAAAAGCGTTACAAAACAGCTATCTTAACTATTTTGATCAAAATATCGTTTATCTTAGCGAAAAATTAAACTTTACAATTCAAGACACCTTTTCATAGTTTGTAATTATTTTACAAAAAATTTCCATATTTTTAAAACATTTAAAAATAGCTGCTGATATTTATGGTCAACAATTGTTCTTACATTGACCTTTTCCAAAACGGTTTCAAACATAACTTGAAAATTATAACTCGAATTTAAAATCTGCTTTAACTCATTTGAAAGTTCTTGTTAATGGAAATCGGACATTTTTCATTTTACGGAAATTCGATTTAGATTGCAAAAGTTATAAGCGTTTAAAGTTTGCATCTGAAATACGTAAATTGCCGTTATGCGATAAGCTCTATTTTAACCATAATAACCATTATTCTAGATACTTCAAAATATCTTACAAACCCATTATATCCTTATATGACCCTTTTAAAATCATTTAAATTTACTTTCCAAATTATTTTGGACCTAAAATTTAACTTTTTTTTACTTAATAAATAAAATTCCAATTTATTTCTAAATTCAAATAAGTTCAAATTAACAATCCCATTTGTCGAATCAGTTAGGGATAGCCAGGGAGAGCAGGAAACTTTATTTCCAAACACAAGCCTAGACACTATCCGCTCTGTCATCCTAGAATGTTCTGGTATTTATTTATTCATTTAAAGGACTTTATCAATATATGTGAATTCATACATATGGTCTTTCCAAATTATTAACCTTCAAATTCAATAATGATATTGCTTCTAGTTACGAAGGAGATTTGTCAATCACTAATGTGATAACATAATTGTTGTGTCATAATGTGTGCAGAACAACATCAACAACCATTTAAACATCCATAGCAACCATCATTAACATAATTAAATAAATTATAACTATGCACAAGCGTTATAACACTAACGCTTAATAGTGTGTGGGGTCAAAACTATGCATTCACTATCCATCACAACAAACATCAATCATCAATCATCATTAACCACTAATAATTCATCACTATATTTAAATTAGTCTAACCACTAATTAAATATATAAATTGTAGTGAAAGAGTTCTCACCAAACAGCTTTCCAAATTACCTAGTAGTATATCCTAGTTGAGCGAACCGTCGGATAGTATATCGAAGCAACGTCTTCTTCACCAAAATATATACTATATAATATATATACTAGTCTTTCTCTCTATATATATTATAAGAGGAGGAGGAGGAGGATGACGAACTTCGGCAAGGTGGTGGAGGAAAAGAAGAAGATTTATGCCATGGAAACCATGGCCATAAGCTTTAAGAAGAAGAGGAAAAGAAGAAAATGGAGTGGAATGATTAAAAAATGGAGGAAATGCCTCCTTATATCGGAATGGAGGGTTAAGGAGGTAATGACACATAAGGGGGTGTAACGACCCAGAAAATCTGAACCAATTTAAAATTTTTAAATTGGCTAAAATAATGGATTTTAAATATTTAAAATAAATATTTTAAATAATGGCGATGAAAACTCAGTTTGAATCGACAATTGAAAACGAATATAATTAATTATAATTATAAACAGGGCTTGAAAAGGCGCTGCAGTTTCAAAAATTGAATTCAAACTTTGTCGGACTGTACCGGGTGCAAAACAATCCGGATTTTAGTAAAACCAAAAATACTTAAATCTGTTAGTGAATACCTTTCTAACAAATCTGAAAAATCGAAATTTGATAACGGGAATCAAAAGATATGTCCAGTTGAAAATTCTGAATAGTCGCTATGGAATTCAGGCCCTTAAAAATGGAAATTTTGCAAACGACCTCGGTTCGACGAAACCACTTTTGTTGGGTCCGTGATGTAAAGTTATTGCTAGATTCCAAATTTCATAATTTTTCGAATCAATATGTGAGCGTGGCAAAGGAAAACGCGTTTGACCAGTTTCAGTGGATTTTAATCGACTGGAAATTGGCCATTTTTCAAACGGTCTCAGAATTCGACGAAACTAGTTTTGTTAGGACCGTATCGTCAATACGAAGCCAGAAAATATTTTTCTGGAATTTTTAGAGTTAGTATGTGACCCCGGTAATTTGAAATGTACGTTTAAAATTCAATATAGCGATTTAAATGTAAATTCAAAGGAAACTGATTGTAACGATCAAATCAGCTTGCGATACATATCCCATTGTGTTCGGAATGGGAGTAAAACGCTATGGGCGACAGGCGGTGGGCCACGTTTCGAGGTCGAGGGTACAAGTCAACTATATGCAATTAAATTAATAAAAAAAAATTATTATCTCCCTCCCCTTTTCCCTTTCTGCCCCCCCCCCCCCGATTTCAGTAAACAGAAAACAAAAAAAAAAAAAGAAGAAAGGAGGAGCAGCTCGTCGCCTCCACCGAAGCTCCACCCTCTCCCCCGTGCCAACCGCTCCACCCTCCGATCCCGCTCCCCTCCTAGACGGTGAACGCGAAACCCCCTCCCTGCCCAATTCGTGAGCCCCCCCTGAAGCCATCGCGACGCCGACTCGCGAGCCCCCAGTTCGAGACCCACCGCCGACCCTGACATCACCCCCCTCTTCGCAAACAAAGTAAGTTGTTTTTATTTTATTTTATTTTTATTTTAATCTGAAAATTTCGATTTTAGGGTTAAAAAACTTATTTTTAAAGAGTTTAAAACTGATTTCATTTTAAACTTTAAAAAGAAAAAGGTTTAAACTTTAAAAAGAAAAAGATTAGAACTTTAAAAAGAAAAAGATTAGAACTTTAAATAGAAAAAGATTTGAACTTTAAATAGAAAAGACGGAATCTTATTAATTAGAAGAAGTAAGATATGATTTTTATATTTTTAAAGCAATAAAAATATGATTTTTACATCATAGGAATATTAAAAATATAATCTTTATTTTTGAAAAGGCGGAATCTATATTTTTGAAATGCAATTTTTATATATTGAAACATAGTAAAAATTCGATTTTTACATATGTAGAGAATACGGGCAACGAAAGCGACGAAAGGCGGGATTGGCGAAGATTTCTCTAAAGGAAGAGTCGTAGTATTGGATAGCTATTGGTGAGAATTTCTCACTCTTCAATTTCTTTTTCTATATATATATATGTGTTGAAATAAAAGTGAATTGCTATATATAATATATATATATATATATCTACGCCCCTCGTCCACAAACCATGGACGATATTTATTGGTTGAAATTGTTGTGAAAATTGATTGATAGCGAATGGTTGTTTGGGATTGTTTGTGGTTGATATTGATTTGATTGTGGTTGAAAAATACCCGTTTGTGATTGGAAAATATTTGGTTGAAACCACATAGGATTAGTTTGTGGAAATGAAATAAGTATATACATGCCGCCCGCGTGCGAACTAGATGCATGATCCCCATTGTCAAAAACCGCGAGGTTTTAAGGTAGAGCGAGGAGCCGTACTAGGGACGGTCCCGGTTTTAACTACCCTGCCGTTATGCTGCCGAAATTTTGAATAATATTCGTGTGTTTGAATTATTTTCATTTGCTTAAACTATATTTATTCATTGAATAGAAAACCTTCATGTGTTGAATTGATATTCATTCGTTGATTAGAAATTCATGTGTTGAATGGTATTCGCGTTTTAAAAATAAAAATCACATTTTTATCTATATATAGAAACTATAGAAAACCTTCATGTGTTGAATTGATAATCATTCGTTGATTAGAAATTCATGTGTTGAATGGTAGTCGCGTTTTAAATATAAAAATCACATTTTTATCTATATATAGAAACTATAGAAAACCTTCATGTGTTGAATTGATATTCATTCGTGGATTAGAAATTCATGTGTTGAATGGTATTCGCGTTTTAAATATAAAAATCACATTTCTATCTATATATAGAAACTATAGAAAACCTTCATGTGTTGAATCGATATTCATTCGTTGATTTGAGATTCATGTGTTGAATGGTATTCATATTTTGAAATAAATTGTTTGATAATAAAAATCACCTTTTATCGACTATATGAACTGTGTAAAATAATCTCGTTTTGAAAGAAATTGTTTCATAAGAAAAATCCTATTTTTATCACCAATATGAAATATATAAAATAATAGTGTTTTGAAATGAATTGTTTTACAATAAAAATCACATTTTATTGTATGCATGAATCGTTGAAATGTGAAGTGTTAAAAATAGCCACTTGTTCAAAATAAACATATATGAGTTGAAATATTCATTAATTAGCTAATGAAATGATTTGCATCTATGTATGTAACATTAGAATGAATGGTGTTTTTAAACCAAATAGAAATCAAATATGAAGTTGAATAGAAAATGATAAATGATAAGAACTGTATATATATGTACATGCATATTCATTGAACAGGTTATAGCAAAGGGGCTAGAGAAGAGGAATAAAATTTTGTGCCCGACAAATAGGTATACATTTACTGTTTTGTTTGGGTGATGATTTTATGAGCCTGTTGGCTAGCCGCTTGGCTTTTTCTTTTTCTTTTTGAGATTAGAAGGACCGGGAAAGCTATTTGCGATTTCCCGATGCTCCCGGTGCAGGGGGAGGTTATGGCGAAATTTTCCAAAATTTTAAGGCGTTAGTGAAATATTTGAAGTGAAAACGATATTGAAATTGTTGAATGAACTATATTTATATAATTATATAAATATAAATAAAATAAAAACGAAACGAGGCCGTGCAGTTCATATTTTGAAACCGTGATTTCAAACAACTAGTGCGGGAAATCCGACCATTCGATTTTCCCGAAACCGCAACCGTCGGGTTCGCCTTGGAAATATCTTTCCAACGGCACCAACCTTGTAAAAATCCAATGGTTGGATTGTCTGGAATGTTAAATTCAAATCTGATGAAAAACTGCGCCAGAAGCGATTATATTTATATATATAAATATAATTATATATTTAATCGAATAACGACGCTGCAGTTCGTATTTTGAAATCGAAACTTCAAACGATTGTACCGGGAGATCCGACCGTCGGATTTTCCGAAACTGGAACCGTTGGATTCGTTTTGAAAAGACCTTTCTAATGATGTAAATTTTGTGAAGATCCAACGGTTAGATTTTCAGATATGTGTAAATCAAATCTGAAGAAAAACAGCGCCACGGCCGCGTTATGGCCCGAAGCGTCGTTTTGAATAAATTGGCTATTTTAAAATAAATAAAAATAGTCATAAATCGTTATAAAATATCACAAACGATATGGAATAGGAATAAACTGAATTTGCTCGATTTATGTTGTATTTGATGGTTGAATGTGTTTGGTGTGAAAATTACATTAAAGGACAATATTGGTGTTGCCGAATAATTTAACCATTGAAATAAATTGATTTGTAATTCTAAATATACGTGAATTATTTGAAAAGACCGAGTTAATTCTCATTTCGAATAATTGAGCGACGATTGAAATTCGAAGATGAAGACGATGGTCGAGGACCGGAGATCTTCACCTCGTTTGGATGGTAACCGAGGTCCTGATTGGGAGGCATTCCGAAATATGGATAATGAGTGGTGATCGTCCAGACGTACGTGGTGATCGATGGGTTTGCGAGGTATTTAGTGCCTCCGGTTTCGTTCAGACCCAGAACGGACTTGTAAATGGACTGTGTGTCTGACATTGGAGTTTATTCTGTGTTGATTGATTTCTGTTAAATATACATCTGTTTGGCGGCGGAGAATTTATTCTTTTGCTTATCGCCCTTCTCTGAGACGCACGAGCTTAGAGGTTGTATATCGATGGACATCAGTCGCATGGCATGAATTGCCTGTGTGGCATGCTAAGATGCAGTGATCAGGGCTTCTGTTGAAAAGCAAAGTCTTGTGGTGATGATCAAAGCACCGCCTGTGTGGCGTAGCTTTGTGTACAACGTGAATTCGCGAGCCTCACACCCCGGTATGAACCTAAAACGGGAGAGGACATCAGGGAGGGCATGCGTTTCTTCCTAGCTAGGGTGGTGTCAGTGACCTACCAGCCCTGACATTTATGTACTTTTCACCTATGTGGTTGTTGATGTTGCGAGGCGCCTCGGTTTGATCGGACGATCCGGGTCCGATGGAGTCATTCGTTGGCTCGTTTACGCCCCAAAGGGCGGGGAAACGCATGGTTCAGGCATTTTAATCCACATCGGTGGACCGGCCCTGACGATCCAAGGGTCCACCTGAGTCTGGGTCCCGAGGCTCGGGCTAGGCAGTCTCGAATTCGGTAAGGACTATCTTTTGCCTTGGTTCATGACGGAAATCCAATTTCCAAATACATGATCGTGCGGTTTTGATTGTATATATATATATGGCGACATGATATATGGTACCCATGCCGTCTATGATTGATAGTTATGATTTGAAATAGTTTTCAAAACATATAAACACTAGCAATAATATCAAATGCCTTTGTTTTATTCGTATCAATCATATTTTGGCTATTATATGGTAAAACTCTATCCTCCGGTTTGCGTTGCATTGTGTGATGGGAACTGAGTCTTATAATGGCTTCATTTTTATAAAAAGCATAGCGATGTTAAAAAGAAAGATTTGTTTTAAAGCCCTGGCAATCCAATGGAGTAAACCCGTTCCACGAAAGTGGCGTGGTCTTGTGATTAGCCAAATTATATATGTGTTGAGTAGATTTCTCATACCAGTCCCATGACTGACTCGTAGTTTGTTTCACTTTCAAACTCGGGTGCCCCTTTTTCTACACGGGCAGCCTTGTATTCAGGTTTAGCGGGTTCTTTCTGGATAGCTGGAGCTGAAGATGGATTCTATCATTTATCTCCTTTTATGCTGTTCAGCTCCTATTGTACATATTTTGTTTGTTTTCCGCTGTAGACATTTATGTATAGCTGAATTGTATTTGTACTAAGTAAGATCCTGTATACTGTGTAACTCTGATGATTACTTTTATCCAGTATATTCTATTGTTCATTATCTGGTGTATTTATCTAATTTTGTTCTGCTATTATCTGTTTCTGTGTTATATTCCAAAGATAACCCTTGTCTCCGTCAGAACGGGATTTCGGGTCGTCTCAACGTGGTATCAGAGCTTTGGTTAAGCTTAGTTCTGGAGTATAACACTTGAACGAACTCGTCAGAAATAGAACTAGTAGTGTTCTAGGACGGGTAACTCTATACAGATAGGATCAGCAATATCCTAGTATGAGTAAAGCAGAATGAAATTACACCTAGATAGACACATTTACACTTGAAGTATTTGTCTCTATATTTTAAACTACCTTTTCTGTGACCTGACACTTGATCTGCTATTTGCAGAAGTACTAGAAAATGAGTGTCAGAAACAGGAGAAATGCAGAACCCGATCTAGAGGCTCTATTAAAGAGATATCGAAATCTGAACGGAGCACAATTCTCTGGCAATGAATCTATAATTCAAACTCAAGCTTGGATGAGTTCTGTCGAAAGAATATTTGAGCGTATCCAGCTGAGGGATGACCAGAAACGGTTAGTGGCATCTTGGGCGCTCAAAGAAGAAGCTTTAATCTGGTGGGAAACGATCATCAAAGATAATCCATAAGGTGATATCAGCTGGGACAGATTCAAAGTGATTTTCTTAGAAAGATTTACTCCTCCCGAAGCGACGGAGCGATTATGTGATGAATTTTCTTATATAATACAAGGTGACATGACCATTCCCGAATATCATAAGAAATTCAACGAGCTTGCTCACTTTGCTCCTCATCTGATTCAAGATCCAAAGAGGACAAATCTGAGATTTATTCATGGCCTGCAAAGGAGATATCAGAATAGTGTAATGAGGAACGTGAAGCTTCCCTTTTCTGAAATGATTTATATGGCTTATCAGTATGAAGACCTCTGTAACACCCCACCTCCGCCAGGGTGACTCTTGCAAGCACTCTGACTTTGGAGGGGCGTTTGAATCAGGTAAACATGCATAATGATATATCAAGGCAGAACAAGAACATATGTATATATGTAACTAGAGTAAATAACATAGATAAAACAGCGGAAGATTTCAAAACATTTCAAAACAAGTCTGGTACAACATAGCTTTCCAAATAAACAAGTCTAGATAAAATAACATCAACTGAAAAACTGAAATAAATAAGTGCTATCCCCAATTAAGTGGTAACCATAGCTAGCTTCATGTCGAAACCGTACATGAGCTGAAATCCCACAAGCAAGCAATCCGAAATCCAAGCTAAGCTCCAGTATTCCCTCCCTGAGAACCTGGGGGGAGGGGGGAACGGAAGAAAAGAGGCGAAAGAAAACAGGTCAGTCAAAAAGACTGAGTAAGCCCTACTATAATCAATGTAAACTGATAAAGTTAACTGGCATGAGCAGCAGGGATGAACATAAGGATAACAATATACTAGCATGATGATTAACTAACAAGGTAGATAAAGGTGTCATCGCATAATCAGGATTAAGGTTTTGCACCACAGGTGTACTAGCAAACTAACATGACTTGAATAAACAATTATTGATCCCTTGGCCCAAGCTTTGGCCCAATAACATGAAATGACCCTAATACAAGGTCCAACCAAACGGTCTAGTCGATCGGCTCCCTAAGCCTAACTCGTCACGTGTTGGTGTCAATACGGCCCAATCATAATTGTAGTCGAACTGTGTCGGGTCCACCCTTCGGGTGTATCAAGCCCTAGGGTGTCAACCCCTGGACACCATGAACATGAGTGCACAGTCCCGATCTACTGGTACCCGTGCATGTATTCTCCGGCTACGGACTATGTGCACGACCAGAGTCCGCCCGGAACTACACCGGCGTACCCTCTGCCATCGCTTTTGGTCACTTACCTCCAGTCCAGTAATCGTGCCCCCACCCTAGCCTAGTCCCTAGGGTCATGATGATACTAACTTGGGATTACTGCTGGAGTGGGCCCCCATTGCTAGGATTTTTCTAGTGGGTTAAGTACGGTTTAACCCTCTTGCTAATCCTGGATTAACTTGGTTAAGTGTAACGATGAGTTCACGACTCAACCCCGATTAATCTACCAAGCCCAAATTGGTTAAGTATTAAGTGGACCATGACTTAACCCTAATCACGAGGCATTAATTAATTTAATGCGCCTTAAACTCTCACATTAGACCTTGTTGTGGTTACTAGTTAAGCCGGGCGGGTCCGGGTAGCTTTACACCACAACTTGGTCTAACCTCGGGTTCAAGGTACAACATGGCCAACTTCTCACATTGGGTCCTATTGTTTGTAGCAACTAGTTAAGCTGGTCGGTTCCGGGTAGGTTTACGCTACAAACTCAACCCAACCTCGAGTTGGTTACACTTATCTTTTCTAAGTGTCATGTCCATCATGTTTCCAAAACATGTTACAAGTTTTCAAGCAATTGGGTAGACCTAACTTAATAGGTAAATTCCCAATGGGTAGACCTAACTTAATAGGTAAATTCCCAAGCTTATGTTTTATGTCTTTTAAGTTTACCCAACCCCAAATGCAATCCCATCGCTTACATATCGCAATAGCGCATAAAGGATAGAAAGAGGGAACTTGGCATAATCATGACATAAAGGTATTGAAGCCACAAGCTTAACATGGTGGCATATGAAATGTTCATATGTTCATACACTTGCATATTACATTTTTAGGCCTCAAAAGCATGCATAAAACCAAACTTAGCATATTGGTGATACATGGTGCTAAATGACATGTAGAGATGGCCATAAGTTCGCATTTAGCCTCACATGCAAGTTATCATAAGAGATATGATAACTTACATGTTGCAAAAATGCAACCTTTGGCATAAAGCTTTAAGCTTTATGTTCATAAACCCAAAATAAGCTTGCATAACATGATAGCATGAACAAAATGTTCAACCCAAACTTGCATAACATAACTTGGCATACTTGCATATAAACTTGCATATCACAACATGATAAACTTGCATATAAACTTGCATATCACAACATGATAAACTTGCATATCATACATTTAACTTTAGAGTTTAAGTATGAAAGTAGAATAGGGCTTACAATGCTTAAGAAGTCACAAAAATATGATAAAGCCCTTATGAAATCAATTAAACCCAAAATGCAAGCAAAACCCTTGAGCCAAAATGATCAAGACTCTTTCTTTATGATGCAAATATATAAACTTGACTTGAATGCAAGCTAATGATGCTCATACAAGTTTGAAAACACTTGTATGCATGGAAAATCACTTAGGAATTTATTTAGGAATTTTATGAAGAGAGTGGAGGCCATGAGAGGATTGATTTTGCCATAGTTTAGTTGTATGAATGAATAATGATGATTTAGGGTAGGTTAGGGTCTTATTTATAGATTAGGCAAGTGTTTTAGGCCATAGGATTAAACCTAGATTCAATCCAAGCCATCAAAGCATGTCTTGGGGAAGAAGTCAAGTGTAGGAACCATCTAGGGCCTTTAGATTAAAGATGAACAATGAGAACCATTCAAATGCAAAATCTGCATTTGAGCGAATCGACCCATGGGTTGACAACCAAACACCCTGGATTAACCCCTAGTCGACCCAATGGGCTCGGTTCGACCTCAAAAATCGGCCGGTTCGGTTATTCCCCTCTCCCAATTCGCTGTTTTGAACATTTTTGCATATTTATTTATTTAATTTTCAATTATATATATATATATATATATATATCAATATATATATATTTCTCTGCGTAACCCATTTCACTTAATTAAGTATACTTTAATTTGGGAATTTTTCGTGAAACTTCGCGAGGCCATATCTTGGTCATACGGACTCCGATTTTCGAAAACTTGGACTCTATTTCGCGTATTTTTCCGAGACGAACGCAATGGCATAGCCCGTTTCCCTTGATTCATATTTTACAGTTTAATTCTGCCTCCATTTATGTTATAAAATGTTATTCAAAAATACGGGTTGTTACATTCTTCCCTCCTTAAAGGATTTCATCCCCGAAATCTCCAAGTTAGGAAGAACGTATCCTACCATCCATCATCCATATACTCAAAACATCATCCACGAGCAATCATTGTCCTTAAAAGGTTCTAAATGCTGTATGATCATATGCAAAGGTGTGTGTATATGTACTTATCTAATGCGAAAATCAGGAGGTTACTGATTCAGTAAACCCCCTTAATGCAAAATATGTTAGTGAAATGAGTCCATATGTATACAAATTCCTAACATAATTTATAATCTCTACATGAGTGCACATAACATTCATCCATATGCAACATCCACGTGATAGCATAACAAGTTTTCATCCATGAATAAGCATAAACACTCATGCATATGCGGTATGAAAGTGTGTGAGCCGATCTTAGTGCCTAACGTGTATTATGCATCCACGAGTATCCACTTACAAACAATTGCAACCACTTGCAACCATCAAGCATAACATGTTTCAAACACATGTTTCATCCAAAGGGTTTCTACCTAAGGTTCTCATGACAAGATTAACACGATAAACTAGATAAACATGGATAGCAAAGAGAAAGATATGCTAACAAAGAAAAGAGATTGAGAGTGTACCCTCAAAAAGGAATGGATAAAGCCCACGCATCTTCTCCTCGGTTTCCCAAGTTGCGTCTTCTTCGGCTTCACCCCATTGAACCTTCACCAATTTGACCTCTCGATTCCTTAGCTTCTTGGTCTCCGTCCCCAAGATACGAATCGGAGCTCTCCTCAAGGTAGCCTCTTTCTCCACTTCTACATCTTTTAGAACACTTGGCTCAACAACCTCTGCTGATTCATGTAAACACTTTCGGAGATGCGAGACATGAAAAACATCGTGTACTCCAGCAAGCTTCTCGGGCAACTTCACTCTATAAGCCATCTGCCCGATCCTCTCTATAATAGGGAATGGTCCAACAAACCTCGGTGCCAACTTCCCAACAGCTCCAAATCGGACCACATTGCGCAAAGGAGAAACCTTCACGAAAACCATATCCCCAACATCAAACTCCAAATCCGTTCTTCGCTTATCAGCATAGGATTTCTGTCGGTCTTGGGCCGCTTTCATCCGTCTCCGAATCAACTCGATCTTCTCGGATGTATCTCTGATCATATCAGGCCCAAGTATAAGCTCATATGTAGTCTCCCACCAACATGTAGGCGACTTGCACAGCCTCCCATATAAAGCTTCAAATGGTGCCATCCCTATGCTTGCCTGATAACTGTTATTATATGCAAACTCAACAAGAGGAAGATGGTCTTCCCAAGTACCACCAAAATCCAGAATACAAAGCCTCAACAGATCCTCGAGTACCCTATTCACCCATTCGGTTTGACCGTCCGTCTGTGGGTGATAAGCCGTACTTAGATTCAACCTTGTGCCCATAGCTTCTTGCAAGCTATTCCAGAATTGACTTGTAAAGATTGGGTCACGGTCACTGACTATACTAGAAGGGACTCCATGTAGTCTCACAATCTCACGAAGATATACAGACGCTAGCCAAGATGCGGTCCTCTTGCTCTTCACCGGAATGAAATGAGCACTCTTCGTAAGTCTATCCACAATAACCCAAATGCTCGTATTCCCTTTCCTTGACCTTGGTAGCCCATCCATAAAATCCATGGAAATACTCTCCCACTTCCATAGTGGAACGTCTAGAGGATGCAATAGCCCACCGGGCTTCTTCGACTCGGCCTTAACTTGCTGGCAAATGATACATCTAGAGACAAATTCTGCCACATCCTTCTTCATCCCAGGCCAAAAGAAAATGCGCTTCATATCTTTATACATCTTATCTCCGCCCGGATGTATAGTCAACTTAGAGTGATGCGCTTCCTCAAGAACTATTCTTACTAGATCTTCTACCATTGGAACACATAACCTTCCGTCTCTCCTCAGCCAACCCTTGTCATCAATAGAACATCGAGCGAGATGACTAGACGTCTCTCCTCGAATTAGCTTATCCATAATCTCAACTATCTGAGGGTCTTCTCTCTGCGAAGCCCCAACTTGATCAAGAAGGGTATGTCTGAGTTCCAGAGATGCTAAAGAACCGGTCATCGACTCAATCGCCAAAGAGAAATCAAAGGTTGCCACATACTCTAAATTCTTCATCTCAACGAATAGAGGACTTAGGGTCAACCTTCTTCTACTCAATGCATCTGCTACCACATTCCCCTTGCCAGGGGTATAAGCTATCTCAAAATCGTAGGACGCCAAGAATTCCATCCATCTTTGTTGCCTCAGATTCAGATCCTTCTGAGAAAAGAGATACTTCAATGACTTGTGATCGGTATAAAGCTCAAATCTTTCTCCCAGAAGATAATGGCGCGAAGCCTTGAGTGCATATACTATTGCTGCCAACTCTAAGTCATGAGTGGGATAATTCTTCTCATGCACTTTGAGTTGTCTACCGCCAAAGCATATCACTCTTCCTTCTTGCATAAGAACAGCTCCTAACCCCGTGCCACATGCATCGGTGTATACGGTAAATAACTTCCCTCCATCGGGCAAAGCTAGAACAGGTGCTGCTGTGAGAGCTCTCTTGAGCTTCTGAAAAGCAAGCTCACATTCTATGCTCCAAGCAAAAACTAAATTCTTCTTGTTTCAAAGTTATGAACCTCTCCATTTGCAGATTCTCCTCAGCAGAAGATAGAAACTTAAGCATGAACCTGGCCCTGAAATCGGCCCAAGTCTCAACAGGCCTAGTACCATTGGTGACTTCCCACCAATAAGCGGCTTCATCCTTCATAAGCCAAACCGCCAACAAGAGCTTCCTCTGATCGTCTATCCCAAAGATAGCAAATAAATCCTCGGTCTCTTTCAACCAATTTCTGGCCTCTACAAAAGTCTCAGTGCCTTGAAAGTTCTTGCCACCCATTGCTTTGAAATCTTTGCAAGTCTTTGCGAAGTCCACTTGAGGATGCTGAGGGGGAGGAGGAAGAGGAATCTCAGCGACAGGAGGAGGAGGAACATTAACCACCGGAGGAGGAGGAGGAGGAACATTAACTACCGGAGGAGGAGGAGGAGGAGGAACATCTGCGGGGCCGGCTTCGGTCGCCCTAGCCTCCAAAAGTCTCCTATACCAAACAGGTACGTGTACTCCCTCCGGAATAGCAAAGTTATCGGCCATACTGAAAACGAAGAAAAAGACAGATTCAGAATGGAGAAAAACGAAGGAATTTTGCTAATGGCTTTTTGGGGAATAGCCTTTAAAATAAACTAGACTTTTCTTTGGAAAATACTTTATACTTGGTTTTGAAAATAGTTTTCCAAAAGTTTTCTAAAAACCTTTTTGTTCCTTCTCGTAAACCATATGCTCTGATACCAAATGTAACACCCCACCTCCGCCAGGGTGACTCTTGCAAGCACTCTGACTTTGGAGGGGCGTTTGAATCAGGTAAACATGCATAATGATATATCAAGGCAGAACAAGAACATTTGTATATATGTAAACAGAGTAAATAACATAGATAAAACAGCGGAAGATTTCAAAACATTTCAAAACAAGTCTGGTACAACATAGCTTTCCAAATAAACAAGTCTAGATAAAACAACAACAACTGAAAAACTGAAATAAATAAGTGCTATCCCCAATTAAGTGGTAACCATAGCTAGCTTCATGTCGAAACCGTACATGAGCTGAAATCCCACAAGCAAGCAATCCGAAATCCAAGCTAAGCTCCAGTATTCCCTCCCTGAGAACCTGGGGGGGGGGGGGGGAACGGAAGAAAAGAGGCGAAAGAAAACAGGTCAGTCAAAAAGACTGAGTAAGCCCTACTACAATCAATGTAAACTGATAAAGTTAACTGGCATGAGCAGCAGGGATGAACATAAGGATAACAATATACTAGCATGATGATTAACTAACAAGGTAGATAAAGGTGTCATCGCATAATCAGGATTAAGGTTTTGCACCACAGGTGTACTAGCAAACTAACATGACTTGAATAAACAAGTATTGATCCCTTGGCCCAAGCTTTGGCCCAATAACATGAAATGACCCTAATACAAGGTCCAACCAAACGGTCTAGTCGATCGGCTCCCTAAGCCTAACTCGTCACGTGTTGGTGTCAATACGGCCCAATCATAATTGTAGTCGAACTGTGCCGGGTCCACCCTTCGAGTGTATCAAGCCCAAGGGTGTCAACCCCTGGACACCATGAACATGAGTGCACAGTCCCGATCTACTGGTACCCGTGCATGTTTTCTCCGGCTACGGACTATGTGCACGACCAGAGTCCGCCCGGAACTACACCGGCGTACCCTCTGCCGTCGCTTTTGGTCACTTACCTCCAGTCCAGTAATCGTGCCCCCACCCTAGCCTAGTCCCTAGGGTCATGATGATACTAACTTGGGATTACTGCTGGAGTGGGCCCCCATTGCTAGGATTTTTCTAGTGGGTTAAGTACGGTTTAACCCTCTTGCTAATCCTGGATTAACTTGGTTAAATGTAACGATGAGTTCACGACTTAACCCCGATTAATCTACCAAGCCCAAATTGGTTAAGTAATAAGTGGACCATGACTTAACCCTAATCACGAGGCATTAATTAATTTAATGCGCCTTAACCTCTCACATTAGACCTTGTTGTGGTTACTAGTTAAGCCGGGCGGGTCCGGGTAGCTTTACACCACAACTTGGTCTAACCTCGGGTTCAAGGTACAACATGGCCAACTTCTCACATTGGGTCCTATTGTTTGTAGCAACTAGTTAAGCCAGTCGGTTCCGGGTAGGTTTACGCTACAAACTCAACCGAACCTCGAGTTGGCCACACTTATCTTTTCTAAGTGTCATGTCCATCATGTTTCCAAAACATGTTACAAGTTTTCAAGCAATTGGGTAGACCTAACTTAATAGGTAAATTCCCAATGGGTAGACCTAACTTAATAGGTAAATTCCCAAGCTTATGTTTTATGTCTTTTAAGTTTACCCAACCCCAAATGCAATCCCATCGCTTACATATCGCAATAGCGCATAAAGGATAGAAAGAGGGAACTTGGCATAATCATGACATAAAGGTATTGAAGCCACAAGCTTAACATGGTGGCATATGAAATGTTCATATGTTCATACACTTGCATATTACATTTTTAGGCCTCAAAAGCATGCATAAAACCAAACTTAGCATATTGGTGATACATGGTGCTAAATGACATGTAGAGATGGCCATAAGTTCGCATTTAGCCTCACATGCAAGTTATCATAAGAGATATGATAACTTACATGTTGCTAAAATGCAACCTTTGGCATAAAGCTTAAAGCTTTATGTTCATAAACCCAAAATAAGCTTGAATAACATGATAGCATGAACAAAATGTTCAACCCAAACTTGCATAACATAACTTGGCATACTTGCATATAAACTTGCATATCACAACATGATAAACTTGCATATAAACTTGCATATCACAACATGATAAACTTGCATATCATACATTTAACTTTAGAGTTTAAGTATGAAAGTAGAATAGGGCTTACAATGCTTAAGAAGTCACAAAAATATGACAAAGCCCTTATGATATCAATTAAACCCAAAATGCAAGCAAAACCCTTGAGCCAAAATGATCAAGACTCTTTCTTTATGATGCAAATATATAAACTTGACTTGAATGCAAGCTAATGATGCTCATACAAGTTTGAAAACACTTGTATGCATGGAAAATCACTTAGGAATTTATTTAGGAATTTTATGAAGAGAGTGGAGGCCATGAGAGGATTGATTTTGCAATAGTTTAGTTGTATGAATGAATAATGATGATTTAGGGTAGGTTAGGGTCTTATTTATAGATTAGGCAAGTGTTTTAGGCTATAGGATTAAACCTAGATTCAATCCAAGCCATCAAAGCATGTCTTGGGGAAGAAGTCAAGTGTAGGAACCATCTAGGGCCTTTAGATTAAAGATGAACCATGAGAACCATTCAAATGCAAAATCTGCATTTGAGCGAATCGGCCCACGGGTTGACAGCCAAACACCCTGGATCAACCCCTAGTCGACCCAGCGAGCTCGGGTCGACCTCAAAAATCGGTCGGTTCGGTTATTCCCCTCTCCCAATTCGCTGTTTTGAACATTTTTGCATATTTATTTATTTAATTTTCAATTATATATATATATATATCAATATATATATATATTTCTCTGCGCAACCCATTTCACTTAATTAAGTATACTTTAATTTGGGAATTTTTCGTGAAACTTCGCGAGGCCATATCTTGGTCATACGGACTCCGATTTTCGAAAACTCGGACTCTATTTCGCGTATTTTTCCGAGACGAACGCAATGGCATAGCCCGTTTCCCTTGATTCAGATTTTACAGTTTAATTCTGCCTCCATTTATGTTATAACATGTTATTCAAAAATACGGGTTGTTACAACCTCCATAAGAAAGGAATGTTGCGCGACGAAGAAGAAGTTTGTTGTAGTGACGAAGTAGAGTCGGAAACTGATATTCCTGAAGCCAGTAAGAGGCCCAGTGCTAAGAGAAAAAGGGCTAGATCTGAAAAGGAACCTGCCACGACTGCCATATGCAAGAACTGCAATCAGAAGGGGCATTTGTCCAGAAAATGTAAATCTGTAAACAAACGAGGGAAGAGTGGATTTGGACCCAGAAAGAAAGTTCTTGAGGGCCGAGGATGCCATAACTGCCATCAGGCTGGACATATTGCGAAAAACTGCCCGCTATCTCAGAAATCTGAAACGGTGCATATAAATGAATTGGCGGAGACTTCTGAGCCCTCAGCTAGTCAAGAAAGGGCTGATGTCTTAGAAGGCACGCTCAATGTCAAAAACATTCTAGTCAAAGTACTGTTTGACACAGGCGCGTCACGAAGCTTCATTGCAAAGAGTGCAATCAAGAAGTTGGATTTGAATTTGAAGAAGCTCAAAGAGCCAATGACTGTCCGAAATCCAGTTGGAGGTTCCATCAATCTCAGTTGGGTTTGTGCAGTACCCGTCTCTTTTTCTTGCTATAAATTCCCTATTATCTCTGTCGTCATGAATTTTGATGAATTCGATCTTATTTTGGGATTGGATTGGTTAACCAAATATGAAGCAGAGGTTAGATGCGCCGAGAGGGTTGTTACAGCTAAGATTAAATCGGGGAGTTATATAACCATACCGTGTGAAGGTCAGGATACTAATAGAAAAGACTTCTGGGCAGCTTTGAATGTTTCTCCATCCCAAATAGAAAATGTCCCTGAAGTCACGGAGAATATTCCTGACCTCATTAAAGACATTCCTGTCGTCAAGAACTATGCGGACGTGTTCGAAGAAGTTGTTCGCTTACCTCCGCAGAGAGAAATAGATTTCAAAATTGCTTTAATTCCAAATGCAAGGCCGGTAGTTCATGCTATTCGAAGAATGTCCTTGAAAGAGAAGGAGGAATTAGACAATCAAACACGACAACTAGTATGGAAGGGTCTGATCAGACCTAGTTTCTCTGATTGGGGAGCAGCAGTGGTTTTTGTCCCAAAATCTGACGGTACTCTACGGCTATGTGTGGACTATCGTGATCTGAACAAGCAGACAATAAAGAACAAGTATCCATTGCCGCGGATTGATGATTTGTTGGATCGATTAAATGGAGCACAAGTATTCTCACGAATGGACCTAGCTACAGGCTTCCATCAACTTCGAATTGCCGAAGAGTGTGTTCCAAAGACAGCGTTCAGAGGCCCTGACTTATTCTATGAGTGGTTAGTAATGCCATTCGGCTTATGTAACGCCCCCGCTTACTTCGTCGATCTGATGAACAGAGTATTCAGAGGAGTATTGAATAAATTTGTTCTGGTTTTTATTGACGATATTCTAATCTTCTCTAAATCGAAAGCCGAACATGAAAAACATTTGGAACAAGTGTTAGAAATCCTCAGGAGAAAGGTATTGAAAGCAAAGTTTTCCAAGTGTATATTCTGGCAAGATGAAGTAAAATTTCTGGGCCACGTCGTATCGAAAGAAGGAATCGCGGTGGATCCAAGTAAAATCACAGCTATTCAGAATTGGAAATAGCCCAGTACCCCCACTGAAGTCCGCAGTTTTCTCGGATTGGCTAGCTATTACCGGAAGTTCGTTAAAAACTTTTTGAAGATATCTGGTCATTTAACAAAGCTTACGAAGAAGCACTCTAAATTCAAATGGACCCCATAAAGTGAGGAGGCTTTTGAAGAGCTAAAGTTAAGATTAACGACCGCTCCAGTGTTAACCATCATCGATGGCAACCAGGATTTAAAAGTCTGGACTGATGCTTCTAGAGAAGGCCTCGGCGCAGTGTTAATGCAAAGAGGCCAAGTAATTGCTTATGCTAGCCGTCAACTGAAGCCGCACAAGAAAAACTATGTAACTCATGATCTTGAGTTATTGGCTATCATATTCTCTTTGAAAATATGGAGACACTATCTTCTGGGCGAGAGATTTGAACTGTTTACAGATCACCAGTCGTTAAAGTGTCTGTTCACTCAGAAGGACTTGGACTTGAGGCAGCAACGTTGGCTGGAGTTTCTTGCAGCATATGACTTTGAAATTATATATACTCCAGGAAAAGCCAATGTCGTGGCTGATGCGTTAAGCAGAAAGAATGAAATGATTGCCAGTTTTATTATCACGACTTCATTGCTAGATAAGATATCTGCTCTTCAGGAGGATGATCACTTCATTCAGAAGATCAGAGGGATAATTCAACAAGGCGAACCCTCGAGTTTTCAAGTAGACAATGATGGGATTTTAAGGCTCAAAGGTCGAATCTGTGTCCCTAACATTCCTGAGCTTTGAAAAGAAGTTCTGGATGAATGCCACAAGTCAAAACTCAGTATCCATCCGGGAGTAAGCAAAATGTATAATGACATCAAACGCACTTTCTGGTGGAAGTCGATGAAAAGGGACATTTCCTTATATGTTAGCCGATGCCCTACATGCCAGCTAGTCAAGAGTGACCAACAGAAATTGGCTGGATTATTACAGCCGTTAGAAGTTCCTGGCTGGAAGTGGGAACATATTTCTATGGATTTCATTGATGGTTTTCCCAGAACCAAAAAAGGGAATGACAGTATTTGGGTGATCGTAGATCGCTTCACGAAGACCGCCCATTTTATACCTGTCAGATCAAACAGAACTGCTCAGAGTCTGGCGCAGATATACTTCAGGGAAATAGTTAGACTACATGGAGTGCCGCTCAGTATAGTCAGTGATAGAGATACAATATTCACTAGCAAATTCTGGGAAGCATTTCAAGTCGAGCTGGGAACAAAGTTAAACTTGAGCACCGCTTATCATCCTCAGACAGACGGTCAGACTGAGAGGGTGAATCGTATTTTAGAAGATCTATTGCGGGCTTGTGTTCTAGATTTTGGTGGATCACGGGAAGACCATCTGCATTTGGCTGAATTATCTTATAATAACAGCTACCAGGCGAGTCTGACAATGTCGCCATTCGAAGCATTGTATGGTAGACCGTGCCGATCTCCTGCTTGTTGGGTCGAGCCTGGAAATAGAATTGTGTTAGGGCCTGATATGATTCGCGAAGCTGCCGACAAAGTCGATTTTATTAAGAAGCGATTACTCGCCGCTCAAAGCCGATAAAAGAGCTATGCCGATAGAAGAAGAAGAGATATATCCTTTGAAGTTGGCGACTATGTATATTTGAAAGTATCGCCGATGAGAGGAGTTATCCGGTTCGGTAAAACTGGAAAGTTGGCGCCCAAATTTTTTGGTCCGTTTCCTGTTCTGGAACGGATTGGAACGCTCGCTTATAGGGTCAAACTGCCTAATTGGTTGCCTGAAATTCATGATGTATTTCATATATCTCAACTTCGAAAACACGTTCATGATCCAGACTTGATCGTGGAAGAAGCAGCTCAACATGACATTGAAATAACCCCAGAATTAGCTGTGAGGCGAGAGCCACTAAAGATTATCGGCAAAGAAACCAAAGAGCTGAGGAACAAGAAGGTTCGCTTAGTCAAAGTGCAATGGAGTGGAGATCCGCGAGATTATACTTGGGAAACTGAGGAGAGCATTCAGAAAGCTTATCCCAGATGCCGAGTAGATATCTCTGTTTGACTCCGGTGCAAGGTACATTTAACCTACTTTGCATTACCATTTAATTCTCTATTCTATTGCTATTTTCTTCCCATGGATGTGCACTATTTATTATATAGTCTGAAGGATTTTTACAGGGTATAGGATTTGATTACTATATTTTTGAAGGTTAAAAACAATTTGATTGGTTGTTGTGTTGTGTGATTGTAGATTTATCAAACCACTTTCGACTTTGTTCCTTTTCGAGGACGAAAAGTTTTAAGTGGGGGAGATTGTAACGACCCAGAAAATCTGAACCAATTTAAAATTTTTAAATTGGCTAAAATAATGGATTTTAAATATTTAAAATAAATATTTTAAATAATGGCGATGAAAACTGAGTTTGAATCGACAATTGAAAACGAATATAATTAATTATAATTATAAACAGGGCTTGAAAAGGCGCTGCAGTTTCAAAAATTGAATTCAAAATTTGTCGGACTGTACCGGGTGCAAAACAATCCGGATTTTAGTAAAACCAAAAATATTTAAATCTGTTAGTGAATACCTTTCTAACGAATCTGAAAAATCGAAATTTGATAGCGGGAATCAAAAGATATGTCCAGTTGAAAATTCTGAATAGTCGCTATGGAATTCAGGCCCTTAAAAATGGAAATTTTGCAAACGACCTCGGATTTCGACGAAACCACTTTTGTTGGGTCCGTGATGTAAAGTTATTGCTAGATTCCAAATTTCATTATTTTTCGAATCAATATGTGAGTGTGGCAAAGGAAAACGCGTTTGACCAGTTTCAGTGGATTTTAATCGACTGGAAATTGGCCATTTTTCAAACGGTCTCAGAATTCGACAAAACTAGTTTTGTTAGGACCGTATCGTCAATACGAAGCCATAAAATATTTTTCTGGAATTTTTAGAGTTAGTATGTGACCCCGGTAATTTGAAATGTACGTTTAAAATTCAATATAGTGATTTAAATGTAAATTCAAAGGAAACTGATTGTAACGATCAAATCAGCTTGCGATACATATCCCATTGTGTTCGGAATGGGGGTAAAACGCTATGGGCGACAGGCGGTGGGCCTCGTTTCGAGGTCTAGGGTACAAGTCAACTATATGCAATTAAATTAATTAATAAAAAAAATTATTATCTCCCTCCCCTTTTCCCTTTCTGCCCCCCCCCCCCCCCCCCCCCGATTTCAGTAAACAGAAAAAAAAAAAAAAAAGGAGGAGCAGCTCGTCGCCTCCACCGAAGCTCCGCCCTCTCCCCCGTGCCAACCGCTCCACCCTCCGATCCCGCTCCCCTCCTAGACGGCGACCGCGAAACCCCCTCCCTGCCCAATTCGCGAGCCCCCCCCCCCCCCCCTGAAGCCATCGCGACGCCGACTCGCGAGCCCCCAGTTCGAGACCCACCGCCGACCCTGACATCACCCCCCCTCTTCGCAGACAAAGTAAGTTGTTTTTATTTTATTTTATTTTTATTTTAATCTGAAAATTTCGATTTTAAGGTTTAAAAACTGATTTTTAAAGAGTTTAAAACTGATTTTATTTTAAACTTTAAAAAGAAAAAGGTTTAAACTTTAAAAAGAAAAAGATTAGAACTTTAAAAAGAAAAAGATTAGAACTTTAAATAGAAAAGATTTGAACTTTAAATAGAAAAGACGGAATTTTATTAAGTAGAAGAAGTAAGATATGATTTTTATATTTTTAAAGCAATAAAAATATGATTTTTACATCATAGGAATATTAAAAATATAATCTTTATTTTTGAAAAGGCGGAATCTATATTTTTGAAATGCAATTTTTATATATTGAATAACATAGTAAAAATTCGATTTTTACATATGTAGAGAATATGGGCAACGAAAGCGACGAAAGGCGGGATTGGCGAAGATTTCTCTAAAGGAAGAGTCGTAGTATTGGATAGCTATTGGTGAGAATTTCTCACTCTTCAATTTCTTTTTCTATATATATATATGTGTTGAAATAAAAGTGAATTGCTATATATAATATATATATATATATATATATATATATATATATATCTACGCCCCTCGTCCACAAACCATGGACGATATTTATCGGTTGAAATTGTTGTGAAAATTGATTGATAGCGAATGGTTGTTTGGGATTGTTTGTGGTTGATATTGATTTGATTGTGGTTGAAAAATACCCGTTTGTGATTGGAAAATATTTGGTTGAAACCACATAGGATTAGTTTGTGGAAATGAAATAAATATATACATGCCGCCTGCGTGCGAACTAGATGCATGATCCCCATTGTCAAAAACCGCGAGGTTTTAAGGTAGAGCGAGGAGCCGTACTAGGGACGGTCCCGGTTTTAACTACCTTACCATTATGCTGCCGAAATTTTGAATAATATTCGTGTGTTTGAATTATTTTCATTTGCTTAAACTATATTTATTCATTGAAAAGAAAACCTTCATGTGTTGAATTGATATTCATTCGTTGATTAGAAATTCGTGTGTTGAATGGTATTCGCGTTTTAAAAATAAAAATCACATTTTTATCTATATATAGAAACTATAGAAAACCTTCATGTGTTGAATTGATATTCATTCGTTGATTAGAAATTCATGTGTTGAATGGTAGTCGCGTTTTAAATATAAAAATCACATTTTTATCTATATATAGAAACTATAGAAAACCTTCATGTGTTGAATTGATATTCATTCGTGGATTAGAAATTCA
The DNA here is from genome assembly GCA_030737875.1 of Allium sativum. NCBI lineage: Eukaryota > Viridiplantae > Streptophyta > Magnoliopsida > Asparagales > Amaryllidaceae > Allium > Allium sativum. The sequence goes on from CM060912.1 coordinate 849,685,784, forward strand.
TGTGTTGAATGGTATTCGCGTTTTAAATATAAAAATCACATTTCTATCTATATATAGAAACTATAGAAAACCTTCATGTGTTGAATCGATATTCATTCGTTGATTTGAGATTCATGTGTTGAATGGTATTCATATTTTGAAATAAATTGTTTGATAATAAAAATCACCTTTTATCGACTATATGAACTGTGTAAAATAATCTCGTTTTGAAAGAAATTGTTTCATAAGAAAAATCCTATTTTTATCACCAATATGAAATATATAAAATAATAGTGTTTTGAAATGAATTGTTTTACAATAAAAATCACATTTTATTGTATGCATGAATCGTTGAAATGTGAAGTGTTAAAAATAGCCACTTGTTCAAAATAAACATATATGAGTTGAAATATTCATTAATTAGCTAATGAAATGATTTGCATCTATGTATGTAACATTAGAATGAATGGTGTTTTTAAACCAAATAGAAATCAAATATGAAGTTGAATAGAAAATGATAAATGATAAGAACTGTATATATATGTACATGCATATTCATTGAACAGGTTATAGCAAAGGGGCTAGAGAAGAGGAATAAAATTTTGTGCCCGACAAATAGGTACACATTTACTGTTTTGTTTGGGTGATGATTTTATGAGCATGTTGGCTAGCCGCTTGGCTTTTTCTTTTTCTTTTTGAGATTAGAAGGACCGGGAAAGCTATTTGCGATTTCCCGATGCTCCCGGTGCAGGGGAGGTTATGGCGAAATTTTCCAAAATTTTAAGGCGTTAGTGAAATATTTGAAGTGAAAACAATATTGAAATTGTTGAATGAACTATATTTATATAATTATATAAATATAAATAAAATAAAAACGAAACGAGGTCGTGCAGTTCGTATTTTGAAACCGTGATTTCAAACAACTAGTGCGGGAAATCCGACCATTCGATTTTCCCGAAACCGCAATCGTCGGGTTCGCCTTGGAAATATCTTTCCAACGGCACCAACCTTGTAAAAATCCAACGGTTGGATTGTCTGGAATGTTTAATTCAAATCTGATGAAAAACAGCGCCAGAAGCGATTATATTTATATATATAAATATAATTATATATTTAATCGAATAACGACGCTGCAGTTCGTATTTTGAAATCGAAACTTCAAACGATTGTACCGGGAGATCCGACCGTCGGATTTTCCCGAAACTAGAACCGTTGGATTCGTTTTGAAAAGACCTTTCTAATGATGTAAATTTTGTGAAGATCCAACGGTTAGATTTTCAGATATGTGTAAATCAAATCTGAAGAAAAACAGCGCCACGGCCGCGTTATGGCCCGAAGCGTCGTTTTGAATAAATTGGCTATTTTAAAATAAATAAAAATAGTGTTAAATCGTTATAAAATATCACAAACAATATGGAATAGGAATAAACTGAATTTGCTCGATTTATGTTGTATTTGATGGTTGAATGTGTTTGGTGTGAAAATTACATTAAAGGACAATATTGGTGTTGCCGAATAATTTAACCATTGAAATAAATTGATTTGAAATTCTAAATATACGTGAATTATTTGAAAAGACCGAGTTAATTCTCATTTCGAATAATTGACCGACGATTGAAATTCGAAGATGAAGACGATGGTCGAGGACCGGAGATCTTCACCTCATTTGGATGGTAACCGAGGTCCTGATTGGGAGGCATCCCGAAATATGGATAATGAGTGGTGATCGTCCAGACGTACGTGGTGATCGATGGGTTTGCGAGGTATTTAGTGCCTCCAGTTTCGTTCAGACCCAGAACGGACTTGTAAATGGACTGTGTGTCTGACATTGGAGTTTATTCTGTGTTGATTGATTTCTGTTAAATATACATCTGTTTGGCGGCGGAGAATTTATTCTTTTGCTTAACGCCCTTCTCTGAGACGCACGAGCTCAGATGTTGTATATCGATGGACATCAGTCGCATGGCATGAATTGCCTGTGTGGCATGCTAAGATGCAGTGATCAGGGCTTCTGTTGAAAAGCAAAGTCTTGTGGTGATGATCAAAGCACCGCCTGTGTGGCGTAGCTTTGTGTACAACGTGAATTCGCGAGCCTCACACCCCGGTATGAACCTAAAACGGGAGAGGACATCAGGGAGGGCATGCGTTTCTTCCTAGCTAGGGTGGTGTCAGTGACCTACCAGCCCAGACATTTATATACTTTTCACCTATGTGGTTGTTGCTGTTGCGAGGCGCCTCGGTTTGATCGGACGATCCGGGTCCGATGGAGTCATTCGTTGGCTCGTTTACGCCCCAAAGGGCGGGGAAAGGCATGGTTCGGGCATTTTAATCCACATCGGTGGACCGGCCCTGACGATCCAAGGGTCCACCTGAGTCTGGGTCCTGAGGCTCGGGCTAGGCAGTCTCGAATTCGGTAAGGACTATCTTTTGCCTTGGTTCATGACGGAAATCCAATTTCCAAATACGTGATCGTGCGGTTTTGATTGTATATATATATATGGCGACATGATATATGGTACCCATGCCGTCTATGATTGATAGTTATGATTTGAAATAGTTTTCAAAACATATAAACACTAGCAATAATATCAAATGCCTTTGTTTTATTCGTATCAATCATATTTTGGCCATTATAAGGTAAAACTCTATCCTCCGGTTTGCGTTGCATTGTGTGATGGGAACTGAGTCTTATAATGGCTTCATTTTTATAAAAAGCATAGCGATGTTAAAAAGAAAGATTTTTTTTAAAGCACTGACAATCCAATGGAGTAAACCCGTTCCACGAAAGTGGCGTGGTCCTGTGATTAGCCAAATTATATATGTGTTGAGTAGATTTCTCATACCAGTCCCATGACTGACTCGTAGTTTGTTTCACTTTCAAACTCGGGTGCCCCTTTTTCTACACGGGCAGCCTTGTATTCAGGTTTAGCGGGTTCTTTCTGGATAGCTGGAGCTGAAGATGGATTCTATCATTTATCTCCTTTTATGCTGTTCAGCTCCTATTGTACATATTTTGTTTGTTTTCCGCTGTAGACATTTATGTATAGCTGAATTGTATTTGTACTAAGTAAGATCCTGTATACTGTGTAACTCTGATGATTACTTTTATCCAGTATACTCTATTGTTCATTATCTGGTGTATTTAACTAATTTTGTTCTGCTATTATCTGTTTCTGTGTTATATGCCAAAGATAACCCTTGTCTCCGTCAGAACGGGATTTCGGGTCGTCTCAGGGGGCAAGTGTAGAACATGCATGAAAGGAGGCACGCAAGAATACATGTGTCCTTACACCTGTCTTAAGGAGGGAAAGTGATCTTTTGGTAGCATTTCCTTTAAAATGCTACGAAAACTAAAGACAACACTTAGTTTTAACGCTACTAATTCATGTTATGATTCGACAAATCCGATCAAACGACAAATAGTATCAATATATCAAAACTTATTAATAATCATTCTCATTTATAATTCAAGTAAAATTTATCTTATAACTTATCAAAATTATTAAATATTCTAAACCATATATATATTTATGTCAAATTCAAAATTAAATTCAAATTAAGTAATAAAAATTCCCATTTTAAATTGGTTAAAAATTCTGGATCGTTACATTCGCCCCCCTTATAACTTTTCATCCTCGAAAAGGAAAAGGAATCACAATTACTCATTTTACATCTTATAGATTTTCAAACACAAGATTAAAATTCTTTATACCAAAGCTCCCCGTTCTCATAATGGATTTACCGAGTAGAATATTCTAACACACATATTTATGGATAACCATATTTACAGGTCCTCCAATGATATCTTCTAATCACCCATTATATTCGATTCATCGTTTACTGGACCAATTACTTATCACTAGTACAAAACAGGTCATTTACGTCGGTTGTTTAAGCTTATTTGCGACTGTTCTATAACCGTAGCAAATGCGACCGTCGCAACATGTGTAAAATTATTACGACGGTTTTAAAACTGTCGCAATATACATGCTCTTGCGACGGACATTCTATAATAACAATCGTTGTAGGCTAGTTCATTAGCGATGATTTATTTTACACCAGTAGCAAAAAATCGATATTTAACTTCAAAACTTTAACCTTGTGCAACGGGTTTTAAAATAACAGACGCAATAAGTTTAGCATTTGCAACTGTGTTTTATTTACAACAGTACCAAATAACTTCGGAATTCAAAAGGCTAATCCAACCACATTTCATCTCAGCCATTATGATTGTCAGCTGTCAATATAGCTCAACATTTCCTAGCTTATAAGCAATTCACAAAATATACGAATACAAGAAATACATACACAATTCACAAAATCTTTATATCATTTAAAAAGATAACTATACAATAGAATTAGTTTACATGAGTCATAACTAGTCATATGCTACCAATATATATAAATACTTACATAATACTTGTTTCATCAGAAATTAACATTCTTCACATGACTACAAAAGAACAAAATGGACCATCCAGCTTAAAACTTAAAATAGCACAATGTGTCTTCGTGGTGGTTGACTTGAATCAGCATTTACCAAAAAAAAAACAGATATAGCATTATTTTAATTGCAATTAAAAATATATCAAACATAGCATCCCAGACTGTGAAATTGAACGATAAAAAATATGCAAACAAGGAACTGATCATAAACTGCAAAATAGTGACATAAAAAGTACCGTAAATAGTATCCTAGATGTAATGTGAACTTATAGCATCCTTTTTGTAAACTGATGGGTATTATTTCTGCCATTAACTTTGGTTTGCAGTTTTTCTCCTCTAGGTTGAGCAAAGCAAAAAGCTGATAAAGGAGAGAACAAAAGTATATTAATAAGCAAGTAAGATTATGCAATTAGTTTGTGAATGTACTATTACTGTAAATAGAAGGGATAATTAGTTTGTAAAGTATTAACAGTTAATATTTTCAAGACATGTAAAATCAAATTCACGCAATCAAGGGTATTAAAACAAAAGCACACATACACAATACTGGACTGGCCGACTGGGCACACCAGCTTATAAACTGCTTCATAAACATGTTTATAATATGATTTTTGTTTACAAATAATTTCACACGCTTATAGTTAGTATGTGGATTTACATAAATTAATAAACTGTCAATTTACATTCTAATTTTTTTTATTAAGCTTCAGTTAGCCTTGTTCTCTGACTTAAGATTGATATCACATGAAAAAAAGGTAACAACGAATACGCTCTAATCTTGTCATACAAAATCAATTCTATATAGTTCTTCATTGCCTGATGTGTATTTAAATCCTACTAAAGTGTCTTGAATGGGATTAAAAAATAATGCTTGTAGAGTAACATAAGCAGTTAGCAAACCCTCCCAGCAAAGTTTCACCTTCCTGGGATTTAATTTCAACTTCCAAACTCTTGAAAAGGATTTGTTATAATTTCCTCTTCTTGTGATTTAATAATGATTATAATAGTATCACATTTGTTTAGCTATTAGTACAGTAAACATAAGACTGATTTAGCATCAAACTTAAGCAGCCCACGGACCATTGACTAGTTTAGGACTAAGAACTTTTTGCTAATTGCAATGTTTGTGTTAGTAATATTTTTATGCACATTGAATGTACTTTCATAACAGGTAACAAATAAATAGGTAAAGTTTTATGGATATGGCCAAGGTTTATTATACGTATTAATAGCCTGTAGTCATTACCAAATATAACAAGCTTTGGGTAACAACTGGGCACTGTGTACGCCCATTACTGATGCTGATACATATTTTTATGGAGAAAAGTTAATGCATACAAGTATACAACACCATTTTAAGAAAAAATCCTGTTCGTTTATAATTTGACCACTATATAAAAACTACCGATACATAATTTCTTCATTATGGAAAATGGAGGTATAAAAAGCCAAATGCTAATTTATGTAAATCCACATAGTAACTATAAGCTAGTGATTGATAGTTTATAAAATAGTTCTGAAAAAATTGTTTACTTTCTGAAACAGTTGTACACATACATTCTGGAAAATCTATGCCCTGAAAACAGTCTATTGTATATAAAGAAGAACCATAAGAATATAATTTAAATCCTAAAAATTTATAACTAAGCCTACCTCTTGATAGCAGCTACCAGAAAGTGTAGCCATCAACATCTAGAACACAAAAGCAACTGATTTGCTCAGTTGGAGATTTTCAGATTGGAATCTCATTTACGATAAGAACATTATTCTTCCTCCTAGAAAATCTATGCCCTGAAAATATTTTCAGATAGGAATCTCATTTATGAGGAGAATTCCTTCTATTTTCGGGCTAATTCTATCTCAGTTGCAGCAGCACCAGGAACAGTGCAACTGTCCCTACACATAGCCTTGTAATTATTAACACCATCACCAACAGCCCTTTCAAGGTCATCTAATATATTATATGTGCTACCTTGTAAGACAAGTGTCGCAACTGAATTTCCACCCTCGTCTTTTTTAACAACTGTCGCCCTGGAGCCACCAATTTCTTCCACGGAGATCGAATCTGCATAGCCCAAATCGTTTGGATTTGGTTGGCTAAGTTTTAAAAGAGCAACAGAACCTGTTGTTCAACAAAATCTTCTTAATTCAAACTTTGAACTAATCTTCAGAACCATGAGTTTGTAACGCTCGCTAAAATGTAAAGCCATCTCTCCAACTACCGCGCCACTGACAACTACTTTTGCCCCGGACTCCGCAACAGCTTTAATTAGCTTTTCAACTTAGGCTTCTTTATTTTTGCATAATTCTCCAATTGTTTTGAATTATGAATTAGAACAATTCCTTTGGTATCAGTTGCTGACGCATAAAAATGGTAGAAAAACGTACAAAATCTGCAGCAGCTTATTTAACGGAATGAATGACTATAGAAAACATAACCATTAAATGCTTACAGTAGCCTGAAGAAACTACAGGGAGAGGCACAAAGAGATTATGCAATGAGCAGGAAGGCCATGAAAAAATTAGTATTTAATGATTCTATTTCAATTAAGATTCTTTTCTATGTTCATTACATTTCAAATCTAATAGTTTCAGAAAAATAGAAAATTATGTAAGCATCAAGAAACGATTATGTAGTACTTAATGGGTAATTAATATAAAGTATGTGTTACATCAACTATTTAACGACAAAAGAAATTATTCAGGAAAAGCAGATTGTTGTGAAAACTGCGCTTTTGCGGAAGCGACCAGAATCTTTTTCACCCAATTACTTAAAGATGATTTCTATGGAAACAAACACAGATATGAAATCACACGCGCAAACATAGAATATTCCACCCAACCACCCTCTTTATTGATTCTCAAAACGAATTTTGTTTACACACACTGGTTCAACAACCAACAATAAACAAACTACAAGAATCAATAACCTTATTGAGAAAGGGAAAGAATATCTAGATGACTAACACTCTTTGTTGGAGAAGGAGAACAACGGCTAACCCTTGGATTAATTGGAGGCACCAATCCTCTCTAGGGCAACAAGCCCTAGAGGCACGCGACTGCCACTCTATCCAGTCATAAATCCCATATCTTTAATCCAACCCTAGATGTTGCTTATATAGGAGAATTGAAGCCCTAGGAAAATACCCAATTTGACCCTTCATTTCTTGCAGAAGAAGTCACAGATAGACCAAGCCAAAACCGCAGAAAACCCGCTCAGACGTCTGCCCCAGATTTGTCAGACGTCTGTCCCTGCACTCGGGTTACCAAAACCATGACAACAGATGTCTGACCAAATGCTGTCAGACGTTTGTGCTGAGACGCAGCACAAAACCGCTCCTCCTTGCCTTCTTTCTGCCGCTGCTCCATCTCCTCTACCGTCAAACACATCCACGTCTCGTCTTCATCAACATATGTGATTTTCATGTCACAAATCACAACACTCCACCTTGATATGAAATCACATCATATCAAACAAACTTCCAACGCACAAGTCATCTAGCTCTTTCAACGACACCTTCTCTCAATTAAAACCAACCTCAATTTCCAGGCAACGAGATACACACCACCTGTTCCGAGTACAGGGACTCAATTGATTTCAGGGCAACAATCACACCCAGTCGATTTGAAAGGACTACGACCACACCTCAATTACAAACACAACCCACCGCCTGCAAAAGATGCATCTACCACCTGAGTTGCACCGCGCATAAACCAATGGTCTAAAAGTGCTTGCAATACCATCGACACCTTCTACCACTTGACCTGAGCTCCTACTTCGATCATCCCGGATCCCTCGAGCATCATCAACATGAAGACCCATGTCGAACACATCAGCAGTGACCAAATTAACCTCTCCACCTTGCTGTGGACTAGGTTCTTCAACCATCACTCGCCTTCCACATCGACACCCGTCTACCTCTTGACCTGAGCTCCTTCCTCGATCACTCCTGATCCCTCGAGCATCATCAACGTGAAGACCCCTGTCGAAAACATGAACCAAATCACCAAGGTATAGGCAGATCAAATCAATTGCCAACATCTTCGTCTTTTTCCATCTTCCCTCATCCACATCGGTGGGCTTCTCTTCATCTCCATCAACCAAACCATTGATGCCTTCAAATCCCCAAACAATATTAGTCAACACCAACAGCGCCATCATATCCAACGCCAGAAAAATCAATTTTTTTCCAATCCAAAATCACTCTAAGCTTTGCGGTGATCTAGCTCTGATACCAACTGTTGTGAAAACTGCGTCTTTGCGGAAGCGACCTGAATCATCTTCACCCAATTACTTAAAGATGATTTCTATGGAAACAAACACAGATATGAAATCACACGTGCAAACACAGAATATTCCACCCAACCACCCTCTTTATTGATTCTCAAAACGAATTTTGTTTACACACATTAGTTCAACAACCAACAATAAACAATCTACAAGAATCATTAACCTTATTGAGAAAGGGAAAGAATATCTAGACTAACACTTTTTGTTGGAGAAGGAGAACAATGAAGAACGACGGCTAACCCTTGGATTAACTGGAGGCACCAATCTTCTCTAGGGAACCAAGTCCTAGAGGCACGCAGCCGCCACTCTATCTAGTCATAAATCCCATATCTTTAATCCAACCCTATATGCTGCTTATATAGGAGAATAGAAGCCCTAGGCAAATACCCGATTTGCCCCTTTATTGCTTGCAGAATAAGTCATAGAAAGAACAAGTCAAAACCGCAGAAAACCCGCTCAGACGTTTGACCCAGATTGGTCAGACGTCAGTCCCTGCTCTCGGGTTACCAAAACCCTAACAACAGACGTTTGACCAAATGCTGTTAGACGTCTGTGCTGAGACGTAGCACAAAACCGCTCCTCCTTGCCTTCTTTCTGCCGCTGCTCCATCTCCTCTATCGTCAAACACATCCACGCCTCGTCTTCATCAACATATGTGATTTTCATGTCACAAACCACAACACTCCACCTTGATATGAAATCACATCATATCAAACAAACTTCCAACACACAGGTCATCTAGTTGTTTCAACAACACCTTCTCTCAATTAAAACCAACCTCGATTTCCAGGCAACGAGATACACCCCACCTGTTCTGAGTACAGGGACTCAATTGATTTTAGGGCAACAATACCCAGTCGATTTGAAAGGACTACGACCACACCTCAATTACAAATACAACCCACCGCCTGCAAAAGATGCATCTACCACCTGAGTTGCACCGTGCATAAACTAATGGTCTAAAAGTGCCTGCAATACCATCGACACCTGTCCACCACTTGACCTGGGCTCCTACTTCGATCATCCCAGATCCCTCGAGCATCATCAACGTGAAGACCCCTGTCGAACACATCAGAAGTGACCAAATTAACCTCTTCACCTTGCTGTGGACTAGGTTCTTCAACCGTCACTCGCCTTCCACATCGACACCCGTCTACCTCTTGACCTGAGCTCCTTCCTCGATCACTCCTGATCCCTCGAGCATCATCAACGTGAAAACCCCTCTCAAAAACATGAACCGAATCACCAAGATATAGTCAAATCAAACCAATTTGCCAACATCTTCGTCTTCTTCCATCTTCCCTCATCTACATCAGAGGGCTTCTCTTCATCTCCATCAACCAAATCATTGAGGCCTTCAAATCCCCAAACAAAATTAGTCATCACCAACAGCGCCATCATATCCAACTTCACAAAAATCAATTTTTTTCCAATCCATAATCACTCTAAGCTTTGCAGTGATCTAGCTCTGATACCAACTGTTGTGAAAACTGCGCCTTTGCGGAAGCGACCATTATCTTCTTCACCCAATTACTTAAAGATGATTTCTATGGAAAAAAACATAGATATGAAATCACACGCGCAAACACAGAATATTCCACCCAACCACCCTCTTTATTGATTCTCAAAACGAATTTTGTTTACACACACTGGTTCAACAACCAACAATAAACAAACTACAGGAATCAATAACCTTATTGAGAAAGGGAAAGAATATCTAGATGAATAACACTCTTTGTTGGAGAAGGAGAACAATGAAGAATGACGGCTGACCCTTCGATTAACCGGAGGCACCAATCCTCTCAAGGGCACCAAGCCCTAGAGGCACGCAGCAGCCACTCTATCCGGTCATAAATCCCATATCTTTAATCCAACCCTAGATGTTGCTTATATAGGAGAATAGAAGCCCTAGGAAAATACCCAATTTGCCCCTTCATTGCTTGTAGAATAAGTCAAAGAAAGACCAAGTCAAAACCGCAGAAAACCCGCTCAGACGTCTGACCCAGATTGGTTAGACGTCTGTCCCTGCTCTCGGGTTACCAAAACCCTGACAACAGACGTCTGACCAAATGTTGTCAGACGTCTGTGCTGAGACGCAGCACAAAACCTCTCCTCCTTGTATTCTTTATGTCGCTGCTCCATCTCCTCTATCAGCAAACATATCCACGCCTCATCTTCATCAGCATATGTGATTTTCATGTCATAAATCACAACACTCCACCTTGATATGAAATCACATCATATCAAACAAACTTCCAACACACAAGTCATCTAGCTCTTTCAACGACACCTTCTCTCAATTAAAACCGACCTCGATTTCCAAGCAATGGGATACACCCCACCTATTCCGAGTACAGGGACCCAATTGATTTCAGGGAAACAATCACACCCAGTCGATTTGAAAGGACTACGACCACACCTCAATTACAAACACAACCCACTGCCTGCAAAAGATGCATCTACCACCTGAGTTGCACCATGCATAAACCAACAGTCCAAGAGTGCTTGCAATACCATCGACACCCGTCTACCACTTGACCTGAGCTCCTACTTCGATCATCCCGGATCCCTCGAGCATCATCAACGTGAAGACCCCTGTCGAACACATCAGCAGTGACCAAATTAACCTCTCTACCTTGCTGTGGACTAGGTTCTTCAACCGTCACTCACCTTCCACATCGACACCCGTCTACCACTTGACCTGAGCTCCTTCCTCGATCACTCCTGATCCCTCAGGCATCATCAACGTGAAGACCCATGTCGAAAACATGAACCGAACCACTAAGGTATAGGCAAATTAAACCAATTTCCAACATCTTCATCTTCTTCCCTCATCCACATCGGAGGTCTTCTCTTCCTCTCCATCAACCAAACCATTGAGGCCTTCAAATCCCTAAACAAAATTAGTCATCACCAACAGCGCCATCATATCCAACGTCACAAAAATCAATTTTTTTTCCAACCCAAAATCACTCTATGCTTTGCGGTGATCTAGCTCTGATACCAACTGTTGTGAAAACTGCGCCTTTGCGCAAGTGACCAGAATCTTCTTCACCCAATTACTTAAAGATGATTTCTATGGAAACAAACACAGATATGAAATCACACACGCAAACACAGAATATTCCACCCAACCACCTTCATTATTGATTCTCAAAACGAATTTTGTTTACACACACTGATTCAACAACCAACAATAAACAAACTACAAGAATCAATAACCTTATTGAGAAAGGGAAAGAATATCTAGATAACTAACACTCTTTGTTGGAGAAGGAGAACAACGAAGAACGACGGCTAACCCTTGGATTAACTGGAGGCACAAATCCTCTCTAGGGCGCCAAGCCCTAGAGCACGCAGCCGCCACTCTATCAGGTCATAAATCCCATATCTTTAATCCAACCCTAGATGCTGCTTATATAGGAGAATAGAAGCCCTAGGAAAATACCCGATTTGCCCCTTTATTGCTTGCAGAATAAGTCACAGAAAGACCAAGTCAAAACCGCAGAAAACCCGCTCAGACGTCTGACCCAGTTTGGTCAGACGTCTGACCCAGATTGGTCAGACGTCTGTCCCTGCTCTCGGGTTACCAAAACCTTGACAACAGACGTTTGACCAAATGCTGTTAGACATCTGTGCTGAGACGCAGCACAAAACCGCTCCTCCTTGCCTTCTTTCTGCCGCTGCTCCATCTCCTCTATCGTCAAACACATCCACGCCTCGTCTTCATCAACATATGTGATTTTCATGTCACAAACCACAACACTCCACCTTGATATGAAATCACATCATATCAAACAAACTTTCAACACACAAATCATCTAGTTGTTTCAATAACACCTTCTCTCAATTAAAACCAACCTCGATTTCCAGGCAACGAGATACACCCCACCTGTTCCGAGTACAGGGACTCAATTGATTTTAGGGCAACAATGCCCAGTCGATTTGAAAGGACTACGACCACACCTCAATTACAAATACAACCCACCGCCTGCAAAAGATGCATCTACCACCTGAGTTGCACCGTGCATAAACAATTGGTCTAAAAGTGCCTGCAATACCATCGACACCCGTCACCACTTGACCTGAGCTCCTACTTCGATCATCCCGGATCCCTCGAGCATCATCAATGTGAAGACCCCTGTCGAACACATCAGAAGTGACCAAATTAACCTCTCCACCTTGCTGTGGACTAGGTTCTTCAACCATCACTCACCTTCCACATCGACACCCGTCTACCACTTGACCTGAGCTCCTTCCTCGATCACTCCTGATCCCTCGAGCATCATCAACGTGAAGACCCCTGTCGAAAACATGAACCGAATCACCAAGATATAGTCAAATCAAAACAATTGCCAACATCTTCGTCTTCTTCCATCTTCCCTCATCCACATCGGAGGGCTTCTCTTCATCTCCATCAACCAAATCATTGAGGCCTTCAAATCCCCAAACAAAATTAGTCATCACCAACAGCGCCATCATATCCAACGTCCCAAAAATCAATTTTTTTCCAATCCATAATCACTCAAAGCTTTGCGGTGATCTATCTCTGATACCAACTGTTGTGAAAACTGCGCCTTTGCGGAAGCGACCAGTATCTTCTTCATCCAATTACTTAAAGATTATTTCTATGGAAACAAACATAGATATGAAATCACACGCGCAAACACAGAATATTCCACCCAACCACCCTCTTTATTAATTCACAAAACGAATTTTGTTTACACACACTGGTTCAACAACCAACAATAAACAAACTACAAGAATCAATAACCTTATTGAGAAAGGGAAAGAATATCTAGATGAATAACACTCTTTGTTGGAGAAGGATAACAATGAAGAATGACGGCTGACCCTTCGATTAACTGGAGGCACCAATCCTCTCTAGGGCACCAAGCCCTAGAGGCACGCAGCAGCCACTCTAACCGGTCATAAATCCCATATCTTTAATCCAACCCTAGATGCTGCTTATATAGGAGAATAGAAGCCCTAGGAAAATACCGAATTTGTCCCTTCATTGCTTGCAGAAATCAGTCACAGAAAGACCAGGTCAAAACCGCAGAAAACCCGCTCAGACTTCTGACCCAGATTGGTCAGACGTCTGTCCCTGCTCTCGGGTTACCAAAACCCTGACAACAGACGTCTGACCAAATGTTGTCAGACGTCTGTGCTGAGACACAGCACAGAACCTCTCCTCCTTGCCTTCTTTATGTCGCTGCTCCATCTCCTCTATCGGCAAACATATCCATGCCTCGTCTTCATCAGCATATGTGATTTTCATGTCATAAATCACAACACTCCACATTGATATGAAATCACATCATATCAAACAAACTTCCAACACACAAGTCATCTAGCTCTTTCAACGACACCTTCTCTCAATTAAAACCAATCTCGATTTCCAGGCAATGGGATACACCCCACCTATTCCGAGTACAGGGACCCAATGGATTTCAGGGAAACAATTACACCCAATCGATTTGAAAGGACTACGACCACACCTCAATTACAAACACAACCCACCGCCTGCAAAAGATGCATCTACCACCTGAGTTGCACCATGCATAAACCAACAGTCCAAGAGTGCTTGCAATACCATCGACACCCGTCTACCACTTGACCTGAGCTCCTACTTCGATCGTCCCGGATCCCTCGAGCATCATCAACGTGAAGACCCCTGTCGAACACATCAGCAGTGACCAAATTAACCTCTCCACCTTGTTGTGGACTAGGTTCTTCAACCGTCACTCACTTTCCACATCGACACCCGTCTACCACTTGACCTGAGCTCCTTCCTCGATTACTTCTGATCCCTCGAGCATCATCAACGTGAAGACCCATGTCAAAAACATGAACCGAACAACTAAGGTATAGGCAAATTAAACCAATTTCCAACATCTTCGTCTTCTTCCATCTTCCCTCATCCACATCGGAGGTCTTCTCTTCATCTCCATCAACCAAACCATTGAGGCCTTCAAATCCCCAAACATAATTAGTCATCACCAACAGCGCCATCATATCCAACGTCACAAAAATCAATTTTTTTCCAACCCAAAATCACTCTATGCTTTGCGGTGATCTAGCTCTGATACCAACTGTTGTGAAAACTGCGCCTTTGCGGAAGTGACCAGAATCTTATTCACCCAATTACTTAAAGATGATTTCTATGGAAACAAACACAGATATGAAATCACACGCGCAAACACAGAATATTCCACCCAACCACCTTCTTTATTGATTCTCAAAACGAATTTTGTTTACACACACTGATTCAACAACCAACAATAAACAAACTACAAGAATCAATAACCTTATTGAGAAAGGGAAAGAATATCTAGATGACTAACACTCTTTGTTGGAGAAGGAGAACAATGAAGAACGACGGCTAACCCTTGGATTAACGGGAGGCACAAATCCTCTCTAGGGCGCCAAGCCCTAGAGCACGCAGCCGCCACTCTATCCGGTCATAAATCCCATATCTTTAATCCAACCCTAGATGCTGCTTATATAGGAGAATAGAAGCCCTAGGCAAATACCCAATTTGCCCCTTCATTGCTGTCAGTCGTCTGTGCTGAGACGCAGCACAAAACCGCTCCTCCTTGCTTTCTTTCTGCCGCTGCTCCATCTCCTCTATCATCAAATACATCCACGCCTCGTCTTCATCAACATATGTGATTTTCATGTCACAAATCACAACACTCCACCTTGATATGAAATCACATCATATCAAACAAACTTCCAACGCACAAGTCATCTTGCTCTTTCAACGACAACTTCTCTCAATTAAACCAACCTCGATTTCCAGGCAACGAGATACACCCCACCTGTTCCGAGTACAGGGACTCAATTGTTTTCAGGGCAACAATCACACCTAGTCGATTTGAAAGGACTACGACCACACCTCAATTACAAACACAACCCACCGCCTGCAAAAGATGCATCTACCACCTGAGTTGCACCATGCATAAACCAACGGTCTAAAAGTGCTTGCAATCCCATCGACACCGTCTACCACTTGACCTGAGCTCCTACTTCGATCATCCCGGATCCCTCGAGCATCATCAACGTGAAGACCCCTGTCGAACACATCAGAAGTGACCAAATTAACCTCTCCACCTTGCTGTGGACTAGGTTCTTCAACCGTCACTCGGCTCCCACATCAACACCCGTCTACCACTTGACCTGAGCTCCTTCCTCGATCATTCCTAATCCCTCGAGCATCATCAACGTGAAGACCCCTCTCGAAAACATGAACCGAATCACCAAGGTATAGGCAGATCAAACCAACTGCCAACATCTTCGTCTTCTTCCATCTTCCCTCATCCACATCGGAGGGCTTCTCTTCATCTCCATCAACCAAACCATTGAGGCCTTAAAATCCCCAAACAAAATTATTCATGACCAACAGAGGCATCATATCCAACGTCACAAAAATCAATTTTTTCCCAATCCAAAATCACTCTAAGCTTTGCGGTGATCTAGCTCTGATACCAACTGTTGTGAAAACTACGCCTTTGCGGAAGCAACCAGAATCTTCTTCACTCAATTACTTAAAGATGATTTATGTGGAAACAAACACAGATATGAAATCACACGGGCAAACACAGAATAGTACACCCAACCACCCTCTTTGTTGATTCTCAAAACGAATTTTGTTTACACACACTGGTTCAACAACCAACAATAAACAAACTACATGAATCAATAACCTTATTGAGAAAGGGAAAGAATATCTAGATGACTAACACTCTTTGTTGAAGAAGGAGAACAATGAAGAACGACGACTAACCCTTGAATTAAGTGGAGGCACCAATCCTCTCTAGGGCACCAAACCCTAGAGGCACGCAGCCGCAACTCTATCCGGTCATAAATCCCATATCTTTAATCCAACCATAGATGCTGCTTATATAGGAGAATAGAAGCCCTAGGCAAATACCCAATTTGCCCCTTCATTGCTTGCAGAATAAGTCACTGAAAGACCATGTCAAAACCGCTGTTACCAGCTGAAAAACAGCAAACTCCGGTCGCTCACAACTGATCGGTCACCAGCATCACCATCTGGTCGGTCTTCTCGCTAGCAACCTGGTCGGTCTTGAGAAGAGCACCATCTGGTCGGTCCAAGCTGAAGCTAATCTGGTCGGTCGTTCCATCAAGCACACGCAAGCAGGGGTCGTGCATAGCTTCCCAGAAGCCCAGGTCGTACTCCGCCTCTACAACGCGGTCGTTCATTACAGATTTGGTCGAGCAAGCGAACGGGGTCGAGCATCCTGTTCATTTAAGCCTGATCGGTTCGGAATGGCATCAGCGGATGGTCGATCTCATCAGTTTCGGATCGTTCTTTCTCACATCAGAGCGTCTGGTCGGTTCCGGCACCTCAACATATCTGATCGGTCCCGCTTTCCGGAAGCCCGCTCCGTCTTAATATTGGAAGATTCCTGGTCGATCCTCCCATTGCTGAAGCCTCCTGGTCGTACCTTTAGTCTCTGGTCGGTCCATACTCCATAAAGCTGGATCGATACTACAAGACATAAACATGCAAAGCCAATAGTGGCAAAGTTATAAAAAAGAGTGTATGGACCAGCATAAAAAAGGAGTGTAAAACCGACCAGCAGCCTAAAAGGAGTGTAAAACCGACCAGCAGATAAAAACGAGTGTATGGCCGACCAGGATAAAAACGAGTGTATGGCCGACCAGGATAAAAACGAGTGTAAAACCGACCAGTAGAGAAAAAACGAGTGTACTGGCCAAAATGTAAAAAAGGAGTGGCAGTTTTGTAAATACGACAATTCCGACTAATCGCCAACCTAGCGCCAACTATACACTCTAAATTACAAGTGTGTCACTACCCTTCAATTCCAACTATAAATACCCCCCATAATTCACATGAAATGGGGGGACTTTCCGGGAACTACAAGGAGGTGCTGTCAAATAGCTTTTTGGATTTCTCCAAACATTTCAACATCTCTTCTTCACAATTCATTGAAGATCTAGCAAGCTTTCAATCATGGCTTCTATGGAAGGATTAGCATAATCTCTTCAAGCTCTCTACCATTCTTATGTGGATTCAAAGGCAAATGCATGTAAAAGGAGCTTTTATGAATGTATAAAGGAACAAATGTTGTAAATCTCATGGTGATTAATGGAATGCTATCTTCAAAGTGGACGTAGACTCGAATAAGAGTCGAACCACTATAAACTCTTGTCTTCTTTTCCTTCTTTTCTTAATTTTGGTATTTTGATGCTTATGGAATGTTGGATACGGCCTCATATATAATTCTAAAGGTTTTCTAACACCCCGCCTTTGAAAAGGTGACGTGCTTTCCAAGCATCTCGCCTCTGATTTGGTAACGTGTTCAGAAACACCTCTTTGGTTGTTATACCAATTTTTGGTGTAAACAATTAGGCGCCAACCGTGGGGCCGTGATCACATCTTCAATCTCAATCACCCATCCGAAGTTGGAATCCCTAGAGAAGCTTTCTTCGAAGTTCGGATCTATAACCGGAATGATGTCGAAATCCAAAAAGGCGAATAGCAAATCCGTTGGAGGAGCCGAAGGTATCGCCAACAATGAAGCTACACCTCAAACTAATCTTCTGGAGGTTGGCCGAAATTCCATAAGCGGAGCTGGTGTCACAAAATGCGAGCTAGATGTTGTGGTTGCCAACATAAACCAACGAATTCATGCCGCTTCCAAAGCTATGATGGAGAAATTGGATGCCATCCTCGGCGTTCGCCCTAATCCTACTCTTCAAAGGGCTCAAGTCAATCTCGATGAGAAGGAAGGTTCTTCCGCTTCCGACCAAAATCTTAACAATGGCATGGAAGATGCTGAAGGCCGAGAACATGACGATAATGGAGCCAAGGTTGTGGACGCCAATCCATGTGCTAACAATCATTCTGCCCGATATACTCGAAATGTTGTTAGTCCCGCAAGGGCACTTCCTACATCTTTAAACCGTGTTGACTTGCTAAGGCAAAGATCCGGTAAAGGGATCGAAGTTGGTACTGCGGAACAACGCAACACTGAAGAGTATATTGCAGGAATGATTAAGCAGGCTATGAAAAAGAACCAAGCTTGCAAGGATGACGAAAGGGACTGGGACTTCTCTCCAAGTCGAACTCCATTCACCGAGAGGGTCCTGCAAGCGGACTGTCCAAAGAAGTTCACTCCTCCCACTTTACCTCCATACAATGGTCTTACTGATCCCAATTATTTCTTGTTCAAGTATGAGTGGGGCATGACCGCAGCTAAAGCTACCGACGGGATGAGATGCACTTACTTTCCCCTTTATTTGGAAGGAGCTGCCTCACTATGGTTCACCAAGCTGCCACCAGAATCCATTGATCAGTTTTCGGATCTGACCAAAAAGTTTAAGGAGCAATTTCGCTTATATGCTGTTAAGTCTAAGGATGCTATAACTCTCTCATCGATGAAACAAAATCCCGGCGAAACAGTCAAATCATTTCTTAGTCGCTTTAATGTTGCTCTTTCCGAATTACGAAATGCGGAGCCTTGCATAATCCTCATGTCACTTCTCAGCGCAATAGATGCAAATAGTGAATTTGGCAAATGGATTAAAATGAAAGAGCCAACCACGCTTGATAAATTTTACAAGAAAGCGGAAGAATACACGAGGATAGACAAAGATCCTTCAGTTGACCCAAGTAATACTACAGAGGATAAAAGGAGTGATAATGCCCACAAACCTCAGTGGCAAAAACGATTCAATGATGGGAATGGGAACAAAGCTAACAAGAAATCTCGCCTCCCCGATCTTCCCGAATTGACTCCTTTGAATGACTCTATTGTAAACATCTACTTGGCCACGAAGGATACCGAAGATTATCCAGAACCTCGCCCGATAAAGATGAATGACCATTTGCTCAAATCTGGGAAGTACTGTATTTACCACAAGCAGTCTGGCCACGATACCAATGATTGTAGACAACTAAAGTTGTTATTTGAAGAACTAATCAAGAAAGGTCATCTGCAACAGTACATAAAAAGCCCTCAAGCTGCAACATCTCAAGGGCAGGGAGCTGCTCAAAATGATTCAAGGCCAATAATCAATTGACAACCATTGTCATTCTTAATGGGCTAAGAATAAGCGATCATCATCGCTCTCCTTTTACTTACCATTTTATTTCTTTACTTTTACCTTCTGTTACATTTGAAATTTCATGTAAACAGTTTGTAATAATTGCTAAGTAAAGCATTGAACTATAGTCCTTTAACCAAAAGAATATATGCTTAGTCGAATTCCTTGCTTACAATGTTATGAACAATTCAAAGTTCGAACTTTGCTAAGGAATGATTTCTCATTACAGGTCATCCAATAAATGCTTGATTTCCTCAACAATCTGATGAAATATGGCGACCCCCAATGATTCCAAATTTCATAGTGCAAAAATATCAGCGCAACGATGAAGGGCACATCATGGAACATGAGCAAGGGAAACTGCTAAAAGTCAGATGGAAAAAATTCAACAAGCACAAAGCGTAACCTTGTAGAGGTCCAGCTCCTTCAGTCGGGAGACGAAACACTCATAACAATGAGTGAAAAACCCAAGACCTCTCCGGAGGCGCTAAACCAAAGACCTCTCCGGGGGCACTAAACCCAAGACCTCTCCGGGGGCACTAAACCCAAGACCTCTCCGGGGGCACTAAACCAAAGACCTCTCCGGGGGCACTAAACCCAAGACCTCTCCGGGGGCACTAAACCAAAGACCTCTCCGGGGGCACTAAACCCAAGACCTCTCCGGGGGCACTAAACCCAAGACCTCTCCGGGGGCACTAAACCCAAGACCTCTCCGGGGGCACTAAACCAAAGACCTCTCCGGGGGCACTAAACCCAAGACCTCTCCGGGGGCACTAAACCCAAGACCTCTCCGGGGGCACTAAACCCAAGACCTCTCCGGGGGAAAAAAAACCCAAGACCTCTCCGAGGGCAAAAAACCCAAGACCTCTCCGGGGGCAAAAAACCCAAGACCTCTCCGGGGGCAAAAAACCCAAGACCTCTCCGGGAGCAAAAAACCCAAGACCTCTCCGGGGGCAAAAAACCCAAGACCTCTCCGGGGGCAAATAAACAAAGTCCTCCCATAGTGAGGCGAGACAAAGACCTCCCATAACAGAGGCAAAATAAAAACCCCAACCTTCAAAGGTTCATGGAGGTCCAGGCTCCTTCAGTCGGGATGTGAGCACTTATGACGATAAGTGACCTTAGCCGATGACTGATGCCCGCTCCATGGATCAATACCTTTACCATAAAATCTCACGGAGGTCCAGGCTCCTTCAGTCGGGATGCGAGCACTTATGACGATAAGTGAATGCAGCCGATGACTGATGCCCGCTCCGTGAATCAATATAACCTTCACCCAATGGTTTGCGGGAATCCGTACGCGCAGAACGAAGCACGGGAGCTTGCTAAGGCGAGACGAAGTGTGGAAGTTTGTAGCGCGGAGCAATGCAACCCTCACTTAAATGTCGCTCAAATTCGCAATACGAAACAATGCGACAATCTACAAATCCTTTCCATAGAAAAAGTTATCTCTCCAAAGCAGAGATCAAAGATACAATGGCTTCTCCAAGTAGAAGTCCCAAATTTATCAATTAAATTCAAAATCGAATACCATGTTTATGCAAATAACGCTTAACAAATCATAACTGTTAAGTAAAGCAGTTCTGCATAGATATGACATTCAATTTATTATACATTATTCATCAATGATTAACTAATCTGTTATTGATGTGGACGATCAATAACAACGTATAAGTCCAAAACCGTGCAAGTGCTTGTTTTCATTACAGAACAAGTGCTATAGAACATATAAATCCAATCAACAAGTTCATAACTTGGAGCGTATGGAATCAATGAGTCAAAGCAAGATTTGCCATAGCAAGTAAAAGGCTACGACTGAATTCCAACGAAGACCATGACAGCAATGATCATTTCGAAGTCCGCATTTCTCGCAAGCGAAAAATACAAGCTTCGAGGGGCAAGTGTTACCAGCTGAAAAACAGCAAACTCCGGTCGCTCACAACTGATCGGTCACCAGCATCACCATCTGGTCGGTCTGCTCACTAGCAACCTGGTCGGTCTTGAGAAGAGCACCATCTGGTCGGTCCAAGCTGAAGCTAATCTGGTCGGTCGTTCCATCAAGCACACGCAAGCAGGGGTCGTGCATAGCTTCCCAGAAGCCCAGGTCGTACTCCGCCTCTACAACGCGGTCGTTCATTACAGATTTGGTCGAGCAAGCGAACGGGGTCGAGGATCCTGTTCATTTAAGCCTGATCGGTTCGGAATGGCATCAGCGGATGGTCGATCTCATCAGTTTCGGATCGTTCTTTCTCACATCAGAGTGTCTGGTCGGTTCCGGCACCTCAACATATCTGATCGGTCCCGCTTTCCGGAAGCCCGCTCCGTCTTAATATTGGAAGATTCCTGGTCGATCCTCCCATTGCTGAAGCCTCCTGGTCGTACCTTTAGTCTCTTGTCGGTCCATACTCCACAAAGCTGGATCGATACTACAAGACATAAACATGCAAAGCCAATAGTGGCAAAGTTATAAAAAAGAGTGTATCGACCAGCATAAAAAAGGAGTGTAAAACCGACCAGCAGCATAAAAAAGGAGTGTAAAACCGACCAGCAGCCTAAAAGGAGTGTAAAACCGACCAGCAGATAAAAACGAGTGTATGGCCGACCAGGATAAAAACGAGTGTATGGCCGACCAGGATAAAAACGAATGTAAAACCGACCAGTAGAGAAAAAACGAGTGTACTGGCCAAAATGTAAAAAAGGAGTGGCAGTTTTGTAAATACGACAATTCCAACCAATCGCCAACCTAGCGCCAACTATACACTCTAAATTACAAGTGTGCCACTACCCTTCAATTCCAACTATAAATACCCCCCATAATTCACATGAAATGGGGGGACTTTCCGGGAACTACAAGGAGGTGCTGTCAAATAGCTTTTTGGATTTCTCCAAACATTTCAACATCTCTTCTTCACAATTCATTGAAGATCTAGCAAGCTTTCAATCATGGCTTCTATGGAAGGATTAGCATAATCTCTTCAAGCTCTCTACCATTCTTATGTGGATTCAAAGGCAAATGCATGTAAAAGGAGCTTTTATGAATGTATAAAGGAGCAAATGTTGTAAATCTCATGGTGATTAATGTAATGCTATCTTCAAAGTGGACGTAGACTCGAATAAGAGTCGAACCACTATAAACTCTTGTCTTCTTTTCCTTCTTTTCTTAATTTTGGTATTTTGATGCTTATGGAATGTTGGATACGGCCTCATATATAATTCTAAAGGTTTTCTAACACCCCGCCTTTGAAAAGGTGACGTGCTTTCCAAGCATCTCGCCTCTGATTTGGTAACGTGTTCAAAAACACCTCTTTGGTTGTTATACCAATTTTTGGTGTAAACAACCGCAGAAAACCCGCTCAGACGTCTGATCCAGATTGGCCAGACGTCTGTCCCTGCTCTCGGGTTACCAAAACCCTGACAACAGACGTCTGACCAAATGCTGTCAGACGTCTGTGTTGAGACGCAGCACAAAACCGCTCCTCCTTGCCTTCTTTCTGCCGCTGCTCCATCTCCTCTATCGTCAAATACATCCACGCCTCGTCTTCATCAACATATGTGATTTTCATGTCACAAATCACAACACTCCTCCTTGATATGAAATATCAACACACAAGTCATCTAGCTCTTTCAACGACACCTTCTCTCAATTAAAACCAACCTCGTTTTCCGGGCAACGAGATAAACCCCACATGTTCCGAGTACAGGGACTCAATTGATTTCAGGGCAACAATTACACCCAGTCGATTTGAAAGTACTACGACCACACCTCAATTACAAACACAACCCACCGCCTGCTAAAGATACATCTACCACCTGAGTTGCACCGTGCATAAAACAACGGTCTAAAAGTGCTTGCAATACCATCGACACCCGTCTACCACTTGACCTGAGCTCCTACTTCGATCATCCCGGATCCCTCGAGCATCATCAATGTGAAGACCCCTGTCGAACACATCAGCAGTGACCAAATTAACCTCTCCACCTTGCTGTGGACTAGGTTCTTCAACCGTCACTCGCCTTCCACATCGACACCCGTCTACCACTTGACCTGAGCTCTTTCCTCAATCACTCCTGATCCCTCGAGCATCATCAACGTGAAGACCCCTGTCGAAAACATGAACCGAATCATCAAGGTATAGGCAAATCAAACCAATTGCCAACATCTTCGTCTTCTTCCATCTTCCCTCATCCACATCGGAGGGCTTCTTTTCATCTCCATCAACCAAACCATTGAGGCCTTCAAATCCCCATACAAAATTAGTCATCACCAACAATGCCATCATATCCAACGTCACAAAAATCAATTTTTTTCCAATCCAAAATCACTCTAAGCTTTACGGTGATCTAGCTCTGATACCAACTGTTGTGAAAACCGCGCCTTCGCGGAAGCGACCAGAATCTTCTTCACCCAGTTACTTAAAGATGATTTCTATGGAAATAACCACAGATATGAAGTCACACACGCAAACACAGAATATTCCACCCAACCACCCTCTTTATTGATTCTTAAAACGAATTTTGTTTACACACACTGGTTCAACAACCAACAATAAACAAACAACATGAATCAATAACCTTATTGAGAAAGGGAAAGAATATCTAGATGACTAACACTCTTGGTTGAAGAAGGAGAACAATGAAGAACGACGACTAACCCTTGGATTAAGTGGATGCATCAATCCTCTCTAGGGCACCATGCCCTAGAGGCACGCAGCCGCCACTCTATCCGGTCATAAATCCCATATCTTTAATCCAACCCTAGATGCTATTTATATAGGAGAATAGAAGCCCTAGGTAAATACCCAATTTGCCCCTTCATTGCATGTAGAATAAGTCACAGAAAGACCAAGTCAAAACCGCTGAAAACCCGCTCAGACGTCTGACCCAGATTGGTCAGACGTCTGTCCCTACTCTCGGGTTACCAAAACCCTGACAACAGACGTCTGACCAAATGTTGTCAGACGTCTGTGCTGAGACGCAGCACAAAACCGCTCCTCCTTGCCTTCTTTCTGCCGCTGCTCCATCTCCTCTATCGTCAAACACATCCGCGCGTCGTCTTCATTAACATATGTGATTTTCATGTCACAAATCACAACACTGGTTTCACGTCTTTAATCATGTGAATTACTGTATTCTTTAGTGACATTTCAAATTCAAACAAACTAATAATGGTGGTAGTAAACTAATATAAATATCCCAACACTCTTGGTTGTTCAGGCGGTGCTACCTTAGAAGCTAATCATTCAGTCAATTTTTTTTCTTCACATTATGTTAATCAATAATCATTCACAGAATTAGTTATTTTATTTGATGTTATTTTGAGGTAATTAGTGAAAAAGACAAACTTCACCGAAAATTTAGTCTGAAGGACACCAAGTTTTATTTTTAGTCGGAAGGACAAACTTTGAACCAAAATTAAACTAAAGGAAAATGCTAAATCTAATTGGCATTATATTCAGTTTTTTACACTATACGAAAATGCTAAATGTAATTAGCATTATTCAGTTTTACACTGCAAATAATGCTAATTATATTTAGCATTGTCCTTCAGCCTAATTTTTCTCAAAGTTTGTCCTTCAATCTAAAAATAAAACTTGACGTCCTTTAAACTAAATTTTTTTCAAAGTTTGTCGTTATGTCTATTTTCCATGCATAAATATGCACTGCCATATTGTATGTTCGAAAATGGTAAAAAAGATAGTTCACAATATCGTTTTCCTGTAATTTAAACTGATACAAGGCTGTGTAAATTAGGTACAAACTGAGTGTGGATTAAAAAAAAAAAAAAAAAAAAATTGCATGTCCTTGAGGACAGTTATTTTTCAGTGGAATTTTATACCAGTAAGGATCATTATCATGAAGTGCTTGGAAATCATTGTACCTTCTTCCTATCAACTATGTGTACCAATCGACTGGTCTGACAAATAAAGTATTTCCATCATTAAACTCCGTTCAATGCTGCATTTGCATGGAGACATGATTTGTAAGGACATGTAATTGCATTATGTCTAATTGATGATCAGAAGTAACATTTGGAAAATACACAAGCATTATGCAGGGCATCGTAAATACAACACATCACATAATTGCATTAAACGTTTGAGCTGAAATAAGTCTCCACATGCACACACAATTACAAATAACGCAAGTATCAAAATTTCCACTTATGGAACCATACACAATGATATATCTATACACCATAGTAGTAGAAATAAAACAAATATGCGGTGATCATCAACATTGGTTCTTTCAACCGTATCATGTTTCTATTAGACTGAAAATTAATTACAAAGATAACACTTCATCTTTATCCAGGGTGCTAGAATACTTTTTTTTCTTCAATTATTGAAAATTCTAATAGCTCTCCCTATTTAAACCTTTTCACGCACACAAGCGCATATAGACAGATACAACACAAAATAGATTAAGAACTATATAATAGTTTTTAAGGAAACTGGTGATTAAATGAACACCTCTGGCAAAGTTTATATTAATATTCTTTAAAATTGCAAAAAAATGTTAGGTTTGGTGATGTTTGTCAAATAGTGTCAACGGTCTGACAATTTTAGCTTATTATACATAAAAGATGATGAGTGAAGAAAATTAAAATATTACTTTTCCAATGAATTAGAGGCAAAGTTAATTTGAAATTGATTGTTCATCTCAACAAAAATTAGCAGCAGAAAATATTGAACTTCATGTTAGTATCTCCATGGCCGTATATATTTGTTTTGTTTTGTTCAACAACTCCCATTTAAAATATTTTGACTAAGAATAATTTCAAAGACATTTTTTTAATCAAAGAAGCCATAACTTCTATTGCCCAACGGTCTGACATATAATATGAAAAGGGTATACTGAGGCAAAAAGTCATGAATAATAAAGTAAGACATGCCAAGAGTATTAGAATACGGTGAGTTCAAAAGGTTTAAGTTTCATACCCACTCAAGGATTACTACCAGGTTCTAAAAAGCCAACATCATAGCATAATGCATAATTTTTCCATGTGATTTAGCAAAATAAATGCATTATTGGTGAGATACATTATCAGAACACGTATAACAGTATTAATGAAAAGTTCAATCTATAACAGGTAAAAATAGATGTCCAAAATTGTATACCATTAGGTGAATTGTTCATGTAGTTGTTCACCTCTCATTCAAATTTTTAAAAAGGTTTCAGTCCAACAAAATTGGTCTTCAATTCAGCTCAAAGCTTTAATGGCACACATTTTCCAAATAGCAGCAATATAAGTTGTCATTAAGCGAAATACGTCTAAGCTATAGCCCAAGCATATGCAATCTTACATGATTTCCTACGTAAATTCAAAAGTTTCGAAAATAAAGCAAATATACTTAACAAGTTCCGTATTAGAATTTCCAAACTCACATATATGGACCGTTGCATATCTCTAACACTATTTCCAGGTTCATTATCATTCAAACTTAGTTAACTATGCATGTTTATCAGACTTGCTTCTAGCGCACTTGTAACTAAAAGTAAATGCACAAGCAAGTTTCATTGTATGAATTCAAACAACTACACGTAAACAACATTTTCATCATTAATGATAGATATATAGCAGAGATATACGAAGTTCCCTGATATCCTAAATTAGTTTATTCAGTGTAAAATATATTTTGTATGGCTGATGATATGTGTTTAAATTAATGAGATTAATGTTATTACCATGTCTTGACATTGAAGGTCAGTCACTAATTTAAAGTCATATAAATTGCAAAATTTGCTTGCTGGAAGGGTACAGTTATAATAGTCAAACTACTAATATTACGCATACGAAGTTTGAACTTCAAACATGCACATCTTGGACTCTTTTGGATCTGATATCCTACAACACAACATGTCTCCATCATGATTCTTTTACCAACAGATTGATCTACAACATATTACCAATACCACTTAAACTTTAAACCCAACTTACATTTCCGGTTTACAATAACCCTGGCTTTTACTCTCTTTAGCTGTTCTAGAAAATTTCCATCTGTTATCCCATGTCGGAATACATAACCTAAACTGAGAAAATGGCCTACATTACTACCTTACGGACTATACTACGGCTAGTTATGCCTCTGCATCAAAAACTTATTCAGCTTCGTACTTTATTCATCCCTTGCATAAATATATATAAGATTTTGCCATTGCAATTTCTATTTTTCTACATACCAAATCAAGGTTTTGAACACTTATATTGTCGTATATGGTACCTTCGTCGTTTAGTTAAAAATCCATACATTATAGGAGCCGATAAGTCTTTGAAAGTTACTATATAAGCATGTTGTTTTAAATGTTGCAAGTAACGGTGGTGCGTGTCGAGGTTGGATTTACTATCATATTAACTGCAGAAGACAATATGATAGTAAATCTTTGTTAAACTAATAATGACGTAAGTGGAAATCAGTGATACTCAGCTGCTATAGAATAGCTCAATTAACATTGGTCTACATTTCAATCTTAACGTTAATCGTGTGCCGACCATGGAATTGACATATAGTATTAAAAGCGGTACAGTTAAGCTGTAAGATTTCAGTTTGTCTTGTCGTTACATTACTTATAACCACGGGTCATGTGTTTTAAAGGTGTACGAAAATGTTATGAATGCAAAAACCGTATAGATCAGCAGTGATAAGTAGTTTAAAAATGGAATAAGTTGAAGTTACACACAACGGTCATGATTCAAATCAAACATTTAATAAGCTAAACACAAAAGCATTGACAAATTCAAATTAATATTAAAAGTCAAGAACATACTACAGTTGGCTTAAATGCATAGATAAAAAGGTAGTCAAACATATTAGTTATTCCCCACTTTCATATCAATACATGTAGCCTAAGATTTAGGGCTGTACAAAGTATGGGTTGGACCGAGTTGGACCAAATACTACATCCGACCCGCATAAGTATGAGTTTAAGGAAGTTCAACCCGTATCCGACCCTATATGAGGTTGGATATGGGTTGGTTTAAAGTATGGATTGGGTCGGGTTTAGTAGGGTTAGGTTGGGTTGCTTGATATAATAAAAAATGAGAATAAAAGATTTTTTTTTTTTTTTTTAAAGTAGTATTAAAATACTCAACATAATATATCAGATTTTTGCTAGCATAATACATTTAAAATAACTGATTCATTATAAGATATATTTTATTAAAATTTCATTGTAAAACACATCATATAAAATAAATTTACAATATAGTAGAACAAGTGTTTCATTTTAAGATATATCGAAATGCAGTTTAAAATATATTTGCCAAATTCTATCTAGTTTGGATCGACATGAAATACGATTTTTTGTATATTTACTATAGAATAGATGAAAATTATTCTAGGATTATACTATTATAATTTTAAGTATGCTGATATTAAATTAGTTTTTTAATACAGGATTGGGTTGGGTTAAAATGAGGTTGGGTTGAACAAAATATCAAACCGACCCGTATGTAGTATGAGTAATATATTGTAACTCATATCTAGCCCAAACCGGGATGAGTTGTGTTGGGTTTATGTGGGTTGGGTCGGGTTGGTGGGTTGAGTCGGGTTGGATATGGGTTGCATGCAACCCTACTAAGATTTAAAGTTACGAAGTGTTTTAACGTACAGTCAATCATGGCTCAATATGTATCCGTCATCCACACAAACATTGTGTATACAGTTTTGAAAAAGGATAACTATAGAAGAGACAATCAGAACATATCAAAAATTAACGAAAATCAGCATGTATAACAGAAAATTGTAAAGAAAATACTATTTGAGAACATGCACAAATATCAGCAGGAAAATGCCTTTTGGTATCATCTTTTGCTATCATTAAGTGGGTAGAAGAGTTACATAAATAGGACCATAACAGTTTTAGGAACTTGAAGGTCGGTTTGGCAGCAGATGAACCAATGGTAGAGGCTTCAAATCTTCAAATGTCCCACTTCTGTGTGGTTAAGCTTCAGGACAGAACCACCTGATAGTTCAGAAGAAATCAAATTTATTACGTAATTGCGAATTCAAAAGAATCCAATTTAAAAAAAGGCGTATGTTGATATATATATATATATACTGTAACGACCCAGGTTTTTGAACGATTAATTTTAAATATTTAATATGGTTTTAAATATTGTGGTTGATAATATCAATCGATATATGATTTTATTTTGAATATACACATATATTTATTTAATCTGAAATAATTATAATAGTACGAGAATCTGAATTGGATTAAATTCAAAAGTTAAACTGGAGTCAAAATGATGTATATGAATTTTATTTGAATTAAAAACGATAATAGTAATTTATTATCGGCAGGTTTAATTGTCTGAAATCAATTTATATTTTAAATCGAATTTAATTTAAATCGTTAATTCAAATTGTCATCTTCTCACAATTTAATTTCAGAACTCCTTCCGTTGAATTTAGAATAGTGAATAACATTAGCAACGTTACTCGTTACGATTTAATAGTGGTTCGAGATTTGAATTTAAGGGACCGTGAAATATTTTATTAAACAAATCAAATCAAATAAATTAACGTCCTCATCAGCCGACCTACTTCTTTAGCGCCACCCTAAATTTTTAATTCATGCAGACCTCCATTTCCCCATCGCAGACCCATAATGTTTTTCTTGAGAAGAAAACTTTGTTCCCAAGCTTCAATATCAGGAAGACAAGAATTTAATGGCCTCGTACCCCCTGTCTGCTATCGCACACCTATATAATCGGTCCTCATTTACTAATTTTCTCCATCGCACGAGAACCATTCAAGTTTCCCCCTTTCAATTCTTTTTCAGTAATAAAAATCGAAATCCATATAAAATAAAATGGGAGAATGGAATTCAAATTCGATTTCGAATCCTTGTACTGGGAAGAACTCGCGTGTGATGCTCGGTGAGAGGTTCGAACTCGAACCTGTCGATGTTAGGGCTGCGATTTTTGGGTTCAACGGGGATTTCCGCTAGTGGTTCGAAGATGTTTTGGTAAGGAGAGAAGTCGATGTTGCAGTTCGGTCATGAGGGCGCCGCTGAGTTGAAAAGGGGGACGTCGACTTGGTGGAGGCGCCGCAGATTTATGGGAAGAGGCCGATGCTGGTTTGGGTGTTCTGGAGTCCGAATTAGGGGATTGAAGTGCGATGTGGTGTTCGACAGTGGACGCAAGGATGTTTTGGTGGCATGACAACAGCTTGGCTGTTGATTGTAGATGACAACAAAGCATTGGTGAGTGAAGGCGAAGTGTTCGATTTAATGCCAAAGAGAAAAGGTCAGCAATTTAGGGGTTTTCTCAGCAAAATCGTTTGATGATTATCGAGTAGCTTCATGGTTAGAATAGCAGTAAGGTATGCGTTGATTCGGAAATTTTAAATACGTAGAAAAAAATTTATTTATTTAGTGGATAGTCGATTTAAAATATACAATTTATGGAAATTAATTTAGTTGATTTAGTTTTAATTACTAAGTTAATAAATCGGTCCCTTAAGCAATGTTTAAGTTAATATGTGAAAATAGTTAATTCATCTAATATAGACTATTTAAGTAATTTAATTAAATAGTTCAAAATTTGATGAGTAAAAGATTTTATTTTAGGTGCAAATAAAATCCATTCAAGACGACTCGAGTAAATTCTTAAACGCATCAATTTGGAATGGGAATGCTCGACAAATGAAAACAGGTGAGTAAATCTCACTCACCTTTAGAATTATTTTTATTTCATTAAAAATATTTGTTTGTTGCTTGTGTGAATATTTTCTGGTTGCTTTATATATATTAGTTATTTAGGCTATATATATATATATTGGGTTGATTGATTGGTTGGATTCCCGCAGTCTCATTAGCGGATGCCCGCAGTTTTATAGCGGATGATTACCCTATACGCCCCACGCTATGATTAGTGGATGACCTTCTATACCACGATATTCTGCCACGAAGCAGAATGGGTATTATTTATGTGCTAACATCTGTGGATGCAGGAAAACAGGTTGGAGCAATCCAACTGGATTCCTCAAAAATATATTATCTGTTTGTTTATTTGTTTGCATATATATATTGTTATATATGATAGGTTAGAAAAAGAAATAATTCGTTGTTTTGTGTGTTTAAATATCACTGGGCCAATTGAAAGGATATTTGAGATTTTAAAAAGGAAAAATTCTATTTTAAAATAGAATTTGAATTTTAAATGGAAATAGAATATAAACTTGTTTTTTTAAAATAAAACAAGTAGTCTCTTTTTAAACAAAGTTGTAAATAGTTCTTTTATAACGAAATGATAAATGAAGTAAAAGAATTATCATTAGATAATTCAAAAATAGAAATACAAGTATGAAATTGGAAATGGGAAATCTATCTTCAAGGAAAAGTAGAAATATCTATTGAAGTCGAGACTTGTTTAAAAGAAATAGGATGTGAAATGGAATTTTTAAATATATAACTCAAATGAAATTTGAGTATAACATTTGGATTTTTAAAAGGAGTTTAAATATTTGAATTTTAAAAAG
Organism: Allium sativum; assembly: GCA_030737875.1. Taxonomy (NCBI): domain Eukaryota; kingdom Viridiplantae; phylum Streptophyta; class Magnoliopsida; order Asparagales; family Amaryllidaceae; genus Allium; species Allium sativum. Next base: position 849,718,085 of record CM060912.1, read on the forward strand.
GAGATTGAATCTTAGAAATTCAAATAGAAATTCAAATAGAATTTGAATAGACGAGATTAGAATGAAAAATAAAATTTGAATTCAAAGGAATTCAAATAAAGAAATTCAAATAGAGATTTGAATGTAGAATTTCAAAATAGAATTTGAAATATAGAAGAATTGAATAGAATTTGAAATATGGTATTTCAAGGAAGAAATTCAAATGTGAAACTTGAATAGAGATTTGAAATAGAAATTCGAGTATTGAATTTGAACATGGAATTGAATACAGAAATTCAAGTAGGAATTTGAATATGAGATTTCAAAATAGAATTTGAAATAAACTTTGAAAATAGAATTTCAAAGTAGAATGGGAAATGGAATTTCAAATAGGATTTCAAATAGGAAATCCAAAGGGTTTTGAAGTGGGATTTGAATTCAAGTGAATTCAAAAGAATTTGAATATTAGAAATTCAAATGGGGCTGGAAACGAATTTGAATATTAGAATTCAAATGGAAAGTGAAATTTGAATATGGAATTCAAAGTGAGATTGGAATTTGAATCAAAGAATTCAAATAGAGTTAAATGAAATTGAATTCATTTTAAGAAGTTTAAAGGGTTTTATATATATATAAATATAATTAAAACGAACTCGCCACAGCGCTGCAGTTCGTAAAATAGCGATTCGAACTTCAATCAAGTATACAGGACTCAATTGAAGTCGGATTTCTTTGAAACAAGAAACGTCAGGACCGATTTGATAATAGTTTTCTAATGAAGGAGAAAAATCTAGATTTCGTCGTATAGATTTTGAGTTATGTCAAAATCAAATTTTCAGAAAAACAGCGCCAGAACCATTATAAAACCATAACGGTTTATTTAATTAAATTAAAGGATTTTAAGCAAATAAAAATCGAAATTTCTATTTAGAAAAATCCAGATGTGGATTATAAAATATATGTGAACTCCAGTGGAGTAATGAGTTGATTTCTGAAATAGAAATCAGATTTTTGATTTATTGAATAGAGTTAACTAATTTGAATAGAAATTAGTTAATGAGATTTCGAATTAATATTGGGCTTTGGATAAATAAATTCGATTTGAAAATTTATATTCGAAATCAAAAAAGGAAACTAGAATTGAAATTGAAATTCAATTTGGTTATGAACGAGTTAAATATTTTGTTTGAACATGTTATGTTCAACAAAGAAGTGAAATAGGCAAAATGACTAATTAAAGAATAAATGGGCGAACTGAATTCAAACGATTAGATAGTGTTGAATTGAATTGAAAACAGGTGAACAGGTGTTGGACAGGTATGGAATGAAGTATATAAAGTATATAATTTATGTGCTCGACAAAAAGGTACATGTTTAATTCGTATATGGGTTTTATGCGCCGTATCGGCAAGCCGCTTGGCTTTTTCTTTTTCTTTTTGAGATTGGAAGATACCGGGATGCTATTTGAAATTTCCCGATGCTCCCGATACAGGGGAGGTTATGGCGAATTTTTCCCGGAATTTAAGGAGTTAGAATATTTTTAAGAAATTTGACAATTAGAAATATATATATCGATATATATAGAATTCGATAAGGAAACGAAATCAAAAATAGCGAAAAGGGCCAATACGGTTATTGAAAATATTTGGTTAACAAATATTGATAGAGGAAATGGAGAAGAGATTTAATTAATGAAATATTAATTAAAGAGCCCAGTGATTTGTTTGATATGTTTGGATGAACATTTGTTTTTACTCGATAGTTAAATCACAGACTATCGAAGTTTTGACCATCGTTGTCAATATGGGGAGACCGGTTGGATTATTATCCGAAGAACCACTCCGTATCGGCATAAGCGTTGCGAACCAAGTATGCTGAATATATTGAAGACGGAGTAAAGTGCAAGGGCTTTTCTAGTAATAGAAATAGTGCCTTCGGTTTCGTTCAATCCCAGAACGAACGTAAATGGACGAATGTCTGACAGAGTATTTCCAATGATCAAATGGGTTGGTCTGTATGAATATATATGGTTGCAACGGATTTATCCCTTAGCATAACATCCAGAATATTCGTGCAAACTTAACTAGTGATTAACGGATCTGACAATGTGGCATTCAAAGTGATTTTGTTATCAAGGAATGGTAAGTATGCGTAGCCTCAGGCCTCAACAACCGGGAAAGGACAAAAATCGGGCAGGCAGCATGGCTATGTGGGTCGCACCCATTAGGGTGTATAATCACCTATCTAGAGAAATTCCTTTTGTTTCTAAATCTATCGATTCTGCCCATTCGGGAAACGGTGGTTTGAGTCCAACCGTTGGTGATATACATTCGATACACTCAAGCGAAATGAGTGGTCGGTCATGTGTGGGCCGGGTTGCAAGATGTTCTTGTTGAACCCAGGTGTATTCGCCTCTAGAGATACATCGTCGGAAGGTGGTTCCGTACCTTGTCATGTTGGAAATCCAATCTCCAATAAACGCCCTGCGGTTTTTGATTTTATACTATATATGTAGAGCGTGAGATGCAAGTGTTCTGCTAATTGGTTATTTATTTGATGTAGACATTACTATAATATCACTGGATTTGATATTAAAGTATTTTGGGTTATAGTAAGGTAAAAACCGTCCATGTTTATGTGTGGGCTGGTCTTACTATTATCTTTTCTTTTGAAAAGAGTTTTGAAAGTTAAACAAGTGGTTGGAGTTTACTCACACCAGTCCCATGACTGACCCAGAGTTTGTTTTGTTTGGTTTTTCCTAAACTCTTGGGTGCCCAAATTTGTACGGGCAGTCAAGTGTTTCAGGCTTTTACAGATACACTTGGAGGAGCTTGAAGCAGGAGGCTTCACCAGTTAGCTATAGACTATCATATATTCCGCTGTGGACCTTGTTTGTATCTGGGAACAGGTGTTTATAACTGTTCCAGAAATGACTGTTGTGCTCTGATGATGGTATGTATATAAAGTTACTGATTTGTATTTCAAAAGTTATGTTATATAATATATTTTCTCCGTTCCGCTGTGAGTTGTGATCTTCGTTTTTCTTCTATTCTAATATTTCTTTCTATTTCTCATCCTCTAACTTCTTTCTAATAATGAGTCGTATTTCTGTGTTATTTGGGTTGGACGTGTGGGGTATTTAGTCAACTCAGATAGCTCGGATTTGCGGGTCGTTTCAGTTGGTATCAGAGCCAGGTTGAGCGAACACCTAGGCTTGTGTGGCACGTGCTCATTAGAGATAGGGTCAGTAGTACCCTAGAATGAGTTGAGTATGTATATATATGAGAGAGCGTATTTGTTAGTTGATATAAAAGTTGTTTTATATTGTGTTGGCTAGTCTGTTGAGTGGTTTATGGATTCTGGTCGAATCGTGGGACGCCACGACGTCGATAGGAGTTTGTAAACACTTGGACAGAAGAATCGACATAATATTGTTTTAAAGTGGGTAAATGAAATAATTTTACCCAAAAATTCTATTTTGATATATATAACTAATAATTTTCTGAAATTATTATATTTTGGATGTGTTGATTGTTAGGATTATAATCAAACGAGATTATAATATGGGAATGGTTATTTATAACCAAAATAGCATTTGTATAGAAATTAAATATACAAATGAGACGAATTAGAATTAAATTCAAACCAGAATTAAGAATTTAAAATCCTGGGAAGTTGAAAATATTTTTCAAAATATATTAAAATAATATAGATTTGTTTTAAGGGATTTGAAAAAAAATCATGGATTTTGAAATATTAAAGCACTGAACTCACTTCAGTGGCTGGGAAACAATTCTGATGATGATTGCAACATCATCAGTGTTCATTTCCGAGTTTCTAAGTGATGGATTGCTACCTTAGAAAGTTTTGATGGAAATTTGTTTGAAAGAAAACAAGTAGTTTGAAAATTCAAATGTTTTGAATTTGAAATGAAAATAAATATGTGTATATATTTATGGGATTTCAAAAGAATTTGAAAAGAAAACCCTGGGATTTGAATTCTGGAATTTAAATTTAACTTAAGCAAGTTAAATGGGTCGAAGTGAATAAATTGACTAAAATCAATTTGAATAGGTTTAATGGAATATAGATTGGATATAAATGGATTGATCGTAGATCATTCGAATTTAATGTGTGAAGACCAAAAGTTTTGGTTGGAGCTAATTCGTTGAAATATGGGGAGTGGAGTTCCAACATAGGTGAGGTTTTGAAAAGTAATAGATTTGTACCACTTTTCCTATCTTAGCAATTTCGAGGACGAAATTATTTTAAGGGGGGAAGAATGTAACGACCCAGGTTTTTGAACGATTAATTTTAAATATTTAATATGGTTTTAAATATTGTGGTTGATAATATCAATCGATATATGATTTTATTTTGAATATACACATATATTTATTTAATCTGAAATAATTATAATAGTACGAGAATCTGAATTGGATTAAATTCAAAAGTTAAACTGGAGTCAAAATGATGTATATGAATTTTATTTGAATTAAAAACGATAATAGTAATTTATTATCGGCAGGTTTAATTGTCTGAAATCAATTTATATTTTAAATCGAATTTAATTTAAATCGTTAATTCAAATTGTCATCTTCTCACAATTTAATTTCAGAACTCCTTCCGTTGAATTTAGAATAGTGAATAACATTAGCAACGTTACTCGTTACGATTTAATAGTGGTTCGAGATTTGAATTTAAGGGACCGTGAAATATTTTATTAAACAAATCAAATCAAATAAATTAACGTCCTCATCAGCCGACCTACTTCTTTAGCGCCACCCTAAATTTTTAATTCATGCAGACCTCCATTTCCCCATCGTAGACCCATAATGTTTTTCTTGAGAAGAAAACTTTGTTCCCAAGCTTCAATATCAGGAAGACAAGAATTTAATGGCCTCGTACCCCCTGTCTGCTATCGCACACCTATATAATCGGTCCTCATTTACTAATTTTCTCCATCGCACGAGAACCATTCAAGTTTCCCCCTTTCAATTCTTTTTCAGTAATAAAAATCGAAATCCATATAAAATAAAATGGGAGAATGGAATTCAAATTCGATTTCGAATCCTTGTACTGGGAAGAACTCGCGTGTGATGCTCGGTGAGAGGTTCGAACTCGAACCTGTCGATGTTAGGGCTGCGATTTTTGGGTTCAACGGGGATTTCCGCTAGTGGTTCGAAGATGTTTTGGTAAGGAGAGAAGTCGATGTTGCAGTTCGGTCATGAGGGCGCCGCTGAGTTGAAAGGGGGACGTCGACTTGGTGGAGGCGCCGCAGATTTATGGGAAGAGGCCGATGCTGGTTTGGGTGTTCTGGAGTCCGAATTAGGGGATTGAAGTGCGATGTGGTGTTCGACAGTGGACGCAAGGATGTTTTGGTGGCATGACAACAGCTTGGCTGTTGATTGTAGATGACAACAAAGCATTGGTGAGTGAAGGCGAAGTGTTCGATTTAATGCCAAAGAGAAAAGGTCAGCAATTTAGGGGTTTTCTCAGCAAAATCGTTTGATGATTATCGAGTAGCTTCATGGTTAGAATAGCAGTAAGGTATGCGTTGATTCGGAAATTTTAAATACGTAGAAAAAAATTTATTTATTTAGTGGATAGTCGATTTAAAATATACAATTTATGGAAATTAATTTAGTTGATTTAGTTTTAATTACTAAGTTAATAAATCGGTCCCTTAAGCAATGTTTAAGTTAATATGTGAAAATAGTTAATTCATCTAATATAGACTATTTAAGTAATTTAATTAAATAGTTCAAAATTTGATGAGTAAAAGATTTTATTTTAGGTGCAAATAAAATCCATTCAAGACGACTCGAGTAAATTCTTAAACGCATCAATTTGGAATGGGAATGCTCGACAAATGAAAACAGGTGAGTAAATCTCACTCACCTTTAGAATTATTTTTATTTCATTAAAAATATTTGTTTGTTGCTTGTGTGAATATTTTCTGGTTGCTTTATATATATTAGTTATTTAGGCTATATATATATATATATTGGGTTGATTGATTGGTTGGATTCCCGCAGTCTCATTAGCGGATGCCCGCAGTTTTATAGCGGATGATTACCCTATACGCCCCACGCTATGATTAGTGGATGACCTTCTATACCACGATATTCTGCCACGAAGCAGAATGGGTATTATTTATGTGCTAACATCTGTGGATGCAGGAAAACAGGTTGGAGGAATCCAACTGGATTCCTCAAAAATATATTATCTGTTTGTTTATTTGTTTGCATATATATATTGTTATATATGATAGGTTAGAAAAAGAAATAATTCGTTGTTTTGTGTGTTTAAATATCACTGGGCCAATTGAAAGGATATTTGAGATTTTAAAAAGGAAAAATTCTATTTTAAAATAGAATTTGAATTTTAAATGGAAATAGAATATAAACTTGTTTTTTTTAAAATAAAACAAGTAGTCTCTTTTTAAACAAAGTTGTTAATAGTTCTTTTATAACGAAATGATAAATGAAGTAAAAGAATTATCATTAGATAATTCAAAAATAGAAATACAAGTATGAAATTGGAAATGGGAAATCTATCTTCAAGGAAAAGTAGAAATATCTATTGAAGTCGAGACTTGTTTAAAAGAAATAGGATGTGAAATGGAATTTTTAAATATATAACTCAAATGAAATTTGAGTATAACATTTGGATTTTAAAAGGAGTTTAAATATTTGAATTTTAAAAAGGAGATTGAATCTTAGAAATTCAAATAGAAATTCAAATAGAATTTGAATAGACGAGATTAGAATGAAAAATAAAATTTGAATTCAAAGGAATTCAAATAAAGAAATTCAAATAGAGATTTGAATGTAGAATTTCAAAATAGAATTTGAAATATAGAAGAATTGAATAGAATTTGAAATATGGTATTTCAAGGAAGAAATTCAAATGTGAAACTTGAATAGAGATTTGAAATAGAAATTCGAGTATTGAATTTGAACATGGAATTGAATACAGAAATTCAAGTAGGAATTTGAATATGAGATTTCAAAATAGAATTTGAAATAAACTTTGAAAATAGAATTTCAAAGTAGAATGGGAAATGGAATTTCAAATAGGATTTCAAATAGGAAATCCAAAGGGTTTTGAAGTGGGATTTGAATTCAAGTGAATTCAAAAGAATTTGAATATTAGAAATTCAAATGGGGCTGGAAACGAATTTGAATATTAGAATTCAAATGGAAAGTGAAATTTGAATATGGAATTCAAAGTGAGATTGGAATTTGAATCAAAGAATTCAAATAGAGTTAAATGAAATTGAATTCATTTTAAGAAGTTTAAAGGGTTTTATATATATATAAATATAATTAAAACGAACTCGCCACAGCGCTGCAGTTCGTAAAATAGCGATTCGAACTTCAATCAAGTATACAGGACTCAATTGAAGTCGGATTTCTTTGAAACAAGAAACGTCAGGACCGATTTGATAATAGTTTTCTAATGAAGGAGAAAAATCTAGATTTCGTCATATAGATTTTGAGTTATGTCAAAATCAAATTTTCAGAAAAACAGCGCCAGAACCATTATAAAACCATAACGGTTTATTTAATTAAATTAAAGGATTTTAAGCAAATAAAAATCGAAATTTCTATTTAGAAAAATCCAGATGTGGATTATAAAATATATGTGAACTCCAGTGGAGTAATGAGTTGATTTCTGAAATAGAAATCAGATTTTTGATTTATTGAATAGAGTTAACTAATTTGAATAGAAATTAGTTAATGAGATTTCGAATTAATATTGGGCTTTGGATAAATAAATTCGATTTGAAAATTTATATTCGAAATCAAAAAAGGAAACTAGAATTGAAATTGAAATTCAATTTGGTTATGAACGAGTTAAATATTTTGTTTGAACATGTTATGTTCAACAAAGAAGTGAAATAGGCAAAATGACTAATTAAAGAATAAATGGGCGAACTGAATTCAAACGATTAGATAGTGTTGAATTGAATTGAAAACAGGTGAACAGGTGTTGGACAGGTATGGAATGAAGTATATAAAGTATATAATTTATGTGCTCGACAAAAAGGTACATGTTTAATTCGTATATGGGTTTTATGCGCCGTATCGGCAAGCCGCTTGGCTTTTTCTTTTTCTTTTTGAGATTGGAAGATACCGGGATGCTATTTGAAATTTCCCGATGCTCCCGATACAGGGGAGGTTATGGCGAATTTTTCCCGGAATTTAAGGAGTTAGAATATTTTTAAGAAATTTGACAATTAGAAATATATATATCGATATATATAGAATTCGATAAGGAAACGAAATCAAAAATAGCGAAAAGGGCCAATACGGTTATTGAAAATATTTGGTTAACAAATATTGATAGAGGAAATGGAGAAGAGATTTAATTAATGAAATATTAATTAAAGAGCCCAGTGATTTGTTTGATATGTTTGGATGAACATTTGTTTTTACTCGATAGTTAAATCACAGACTATCGAAGTTTTGACCATCGTTGTCAATATGGGGAGACCGGTTGGATTATTATCCGAAGAACCACTCCGTATCGGCATAAGCGTTGCGAACCAAGTATGCTGAATATATTGAAGACGGAGTAAAGTGCAAGGGCTTTTCTAGTAATAGAAATAGTGCCTTCGGTTTCGTTCAATCCCAGAACGAACGTAAATGGACGAATGTCTGACAGAGTATTTCCAATGATCAAATGGGTTGGTCTGTATGAATATATATGGTTGCAACGGATTTATCCCTTAGCATAACATCCAGAATATTCGTGCAAACTTAACTAGTGATTAACGGATCTGACAATGTGGCATTCAAAGTGATTTTGTTATCAAGGAATGGTAAGTATGCGTAGCCTCAGGCCTCAACAACCGGGAAAGGACAAAAATCGGGCAGGCAGCATGGCTATGTGGTTCGCACCCATTAGGGTGTATAATCACCTATCTAGAGAAATTCCTTTTGTTTCTAAATCTATCGATTCTGCCCATTCGGGAAACGGTGGTTTGAGTCCAACCGTTGGTGATATACATTCGATACACTCAAGCGAAATGAGTGGTCGGTCATGTGTGGGCCGGGTTGCAAGATGTTCTTGTTGAACCCAGGTGTATTCGCCTCTAGAGATACATCGTCGGAAGGTGGTTCCATACCTTGTCATGTTGGAAATCCAATCTCCAATAAACGCCCTGCGGTTTTTGATTTTATACTATATATGTAGAGCGTGAGATGCAATTGTTCTGCTAATTGGTTATTTATTTGATGTAGACATTACTATAATATCACTGGATTTGATATTAAAGTATTTTGGGTTATAGTAAGGTAAAAACCGTCCATGTTTATGTGTGGGCTGGTCTTACTATTATCTTTTCTTTTGAAAAGAGTTTTGAAAGTTAAACAAGTGGTTGGAGTTTACTCACACCAGTCCCATGACTGACCCAGAGTTTGTTTTGTTTGGTTTTTCCTAAACTCTTGGGTGCCCAAATTTGTACGGGCAGTCAAGTGTTTCAGGCTTTTACAGATACACTTGGAGGAGCTTGAAGCAGGAGGCTTCACCAGTTAGCTATAGACTATCATATATTCCGCTGTGGACCTTGTTTGTATCTGGGAACAGGTGTTTATAACTGTTCCAGAAATGACTGTTGTGCTCTGATGATGGTATGTATATAAAGTTACTGATTTGTATTTCAAAAGTTATGTTATATAATATATTTTCTCCGTTCCGCTGTGAGTTGTGATCTTCGTTTTTCTTCTATTCTAATATTTCTTTCTTTCTATTTATCATCCTCTAACTTCTTTCTAATAATGAGTCGTATTTCTGTGTTATTTGAGTTGGACGTGTGGGGTATTTAGTCAACTCAGATAGCTCGGATTTGCGGGTCGTTTCATATACACACACACACACACACACACACACACATATATATATATATATATATACATGTATATATATATACACACACACATATATTCATATATGCGGAAAATGCTGTAACATCCCGTAACTTCCCCGGTGAGGAAAGCGCGGATAGTTCGAGGACAAGCCACATTAGAATGCAGACGGAAGAACATTTCATTGTATATTACAACAATTCCATCAGAATACAAGAATATACAGAGTATAAATGAATATTACAGTTCATAAAATATCAGAGATTACAATACATTACATAGTAGCGGAAAATAATACAATACACAACTAGAAGAGATATACGGATACAAAGCTTTCCGGATATCATTCCAGTTGTAAAGCAGGATCCTGTGAATATAAATCTGCAAGCTGCCCGTGTCAAAATAAGGGCACCCAGAGTTTAGGTTAAAACAATAAACTCCAGGTCAGTCATGGGACTGGTGTGAGAACTAAAACAGTTATTAATCTTTATTTTTAAAGTTAGGTAAATTAAGGGACCACGCTGTATAACACGGAACGGGTTTCCTCCCAGGAATACCATTGCATAAAACAAACAGCGCAATGCTAAATAAAGAAAAATGAAGCTGTTATAAGACCCAGGTCCTATCACACAATGCAACGCAAGCCGAAGGATAGCGTTTTCCCTTATAACAGCCAAAGAATGCTTGATACGTTTAAAACAAATCATTTGATACTATTATAAGTGCATAGTGTATAAAACAACTTCAAATCATAAATATCAATCATATACGACATGGGTAGCATATATCATGTCGCCATACTAGGCTCTACAATCAAAACTGCAAATGTCACGTATTTGGAAATTGGATTTCCGTCTGTGAACCGAGGCCAGGGATCTTCCTCTACCGATTCGAGACAATCTAGCCCATGTCTCAAGACCCAGACTCAGATGGGCCCTTGGAGCGACAAGGCCGGTCCACCGATGTGGATTAAAATGTCTGAACAATATGTCTCTTCGCCCTATGGGGCGTAAATGAGCCAACAAATGACTCCATCGGACCTGGATCGTCCGATCAAACCGAGGCGCCTCGCAACAGCAACAACCACATAAGTCAAACTCGTCAGGGTGTGTAAAACCACTGACACCACTTCTAGCTAGAAAGAAACGCATGTCCTCCATGAGGTCCTACCGGGGTGTGAGGCTCGTGAATCAACGTTACACGAAGCTATGCCACAAAGGCCGTGCTTTGATCATCCACCACAAGACTCTGCTTTTCAACAGAAGCCTTGATTATATTGCCACTTAGGCATGCCACACAGGCAATTCACTCCATGCGTTTGATATCCATCGATATATAACCCCTGAGCTCGTACGTCTCAGAGAAGGGCGTTAAGCAAGAGAATAAGTTCTCCGCCGCCAAACAGATATATATTTAATAGAAATCAATCACACAGACTAAAATCCAATGTCAGACACATAGTCCATTTACAAGTTCGTTCTGGGTCTGAATGAAACCGGAGGCACCTAGTACCCCGCATATCCATCGATCTCCAATTACGTCTGGACGATCACCAACTGTTTCCATCTTCTTGGGTGTACGGCCCAATCAAGATCATCAGTAATTATCCAAATGACGTGAAGACCTCCGGTCTTCAACCACCGTCTTCATCTTCGACTTATCGCCGTATCAGTTATTCAGAATGGGATAAACCCGGTCTTCCCGAATAACTCGCGTATATGATAAACAAGTGTTACACAAACACAACATACGCCGCATTCCAATTCATCAGTCACTAACCATAAATTAATCAAGAGAATAATTCCCCAAATATTAACCCCGAAGGCCGAAACCAACATCAGATCAATACCCAGGAAATCACTCTGCTTAGCCAATCTACAGCTAGTTCCTAAATTTCACATTCTTAGGGAAAAGTTCCCATTAATTTTATCAAAGATAAATCCTTTAAATTTATTCTTTAATCTTCTTTTGAATTTCGATTCAACTAGTCGGGATTAACGAACCTTACCGAAGTAATCATTTGTTTTAATTTCCCAATCCCAACCTATTCATCCCATGAAGTTAAACGGGTATTACTTCATATTTAACACCACGGTGTTATCGGTAAATTCAATTACCATTTCACGTTTTAAATCTAATTAAAGATTTACCTATCGCCTGGAGCAAAACTGGTGATACTCCATCCTGGATCATTTCAATCTCATTAAAGATTCATTAAAACTCCACTTAGTTTTAATCTCTATCTGGGTTAAAGAATCACTGTCATTTAAAACACGGTTCATGATAAACCCCAAAATCATATCACATTTCAATTCCAATTAAATATTATTTAATTGGTACACTTCATTAAATCTAATAAAAAGATTTAATCTTTTCTCAACTGGGTTCAAGAACAGTGTTAATAAAGACACCATTCACGACAAACCCAAATCACATTTGATATTAAATACAAGGCTCTGAATAGAAAATATACCGGCTTATATTCAATATCAAATTCTATGACCAACAAATATCGTATTGGAAATAACGATATATATATATATATATATATATATATATATATATATCTTTCAAATTCCCATAACAATATCTGTCTCATCACGAAATCCAACATCGAAATATTCCGAAGACAATTTCGATTCAAACCCATTCCAATATAATTATTGGAAATTCTGGTTATTTTCAAAACCATTTAAAACCCAATTTATTTATTTAAAAATAAATAGAATTATAATTCTAGTTCAAAACTAGTTCATTTCGATAAAAATCTATTTTTATCTTTTCAAATATGGAGTTTTTAATCTTAATCCTTCCCAAATCATTTCTTATGATTTTACACAAATTATTACTATTTTTAATAATTTTATCAAGGCCCGTACAGTCGATTTCCATCAATGGCCATCGAACTGCACTTACAGCGACCTTTTCCAAATTTGATTTGGACATAACTCCAAATCCAACTGTTAGAATTCTAATTTCTAATATTTGTTAGAAAGCCCTTTTCGATACGAACCCAATGGTTCTGATTTTTGGAGAATCCGACGGTCGGATCTCCCGCAATGTCCATTCGAAGTCAATGGTCGAAATTCGCGAACTACCGCAGCGCGACGCGTTCTATTCAGGCTATTATATATAGAATATATATATTATATATATTTCTCGATTTCCTTTCAAAACGTATTTTATAAATTGTTTTAAATTCGTTTTCGAAACGATTTCAACTTCATTTCAAATTCAAATCAAAATTGAAATTTTCCTCATAAATTCGTTTTAAATTCATTTCAAATTGATTTCAATTCAAATCGATTTTTAATTCAATTTCAGTTCGTTTTAAATTCAATTCAACTTCTATTCGATTTTGAATTTATTTCAAATCGATTTCTATTCAATTTCAACTCAATTCCAATTCATTTCAATTTGATTTCAATTCGAATTCAATTCTATTCATTTTTAATTCGAATTCAATTCTATTCATTTTGAATTCGAATTCAATTCGATTCATTTTTAATTCAAATTCAATTCGTTTCAATTTCAATTCGATTTCAATTTGTTTCAAAATACCAGAATTTAAAATCATTTCCTTTTCTATATTCATTTTAAAAAATGAATAAAATCGATATAAATATCGTTCACGTCAAAAATGGCGTCAATCTAATCAACACGGCTTCATATATTTCTATTTTCAAATATTCTATTTCAAATATTTCTTTTTCAAATATTTCTATTTCAAAACTGGAATGAGGCTCAATCAATTACCATATAATGTTAATTATATGGATTTTCTACAACACATGTACAAAATAACAACGATAAATAATCAACCATCATCCAGAGTGCGTTCTACACAATATAAGCATCAAATATAAATATTTAACGCTTATAACAGCCTGTCAATCAATCGATCGACATACAACTAATTATTAGGATTAGTGTATGTCATCTATCATCCCAATACCCGTGTGGGGTTTCAAACAATCAAACACAGATTTTATTTGTGCAGTTGGGCGATGTGTAAAATTTATCGTCCCAATCAATATCAATCAAATCAGTGTATATAAACAAATCTCTGATTTGTTTATAAATATTTATTTTATATACACGTTAAAAATTCTATTTTCAACTATAAAATATTTTAACTATATAAATATTTTATTTTATTTCACATCACATCACATCACACAATCAACTACACATCAAAATTAAACAACTAAACATACAAGCCGTCAATGGTCTGTGACGACGGGTGTCGGGTGCTACTAAACACCGTCTGCATCCTAGTATATATTTTATCTCGAAAATTAAATTTAAAAGTGAGAAGTTCTCACTGATTAGCTAATCCAATCCCACGACTCTTCTTTTGTAGAAATCTTCGCCGTTCTTGCCTCTTGTCATTTTCTTTGCCTGTATTCTCTACATATGTTAAAATCGAATTTTTACTTTGCTATTCAATATATGAAAATCAATTTTTTTACTTTGCTATTCAATATATAAAAATCGAATTTTTACTTTGCTATTCAACATATAAAAATCGAATTTTTACTTTGCTATTCAATATATAAAAATCGAATTTTTACTTTGCTATTCAACATATAAAAATCGAATTTTTACTTTGCTATATGGATAGAAATCATATTTTTATACCGCTATTATATAGATAAAAATTCTATTTTTATATCGCTACTATATAGATAAAAATTCTATTTTTATACCGGTGTTAATATAATAAAGATTATATTTTTATCACGCTATTCTCTACATAAAAATTATATTTTTATATATCTACTTCTAATATAAAGATCGAATTTTTATTCTTTCTAAAATATAAAAATCATATTTTTAATATGCCACCAGTATAAAAATTATATTTTTAACTTTTCTATGATATAAAATATCGTCTTTTTCTCTTTATAAAAATCAAAACTTTCATCGTTAAAAATTAAAACTTTCATGTGTTAAAAATTAAAACTTTCAATTCTATAACAATCAACACTTTTGTTCTATATAAAATCAAATAATCAATTCTGAAAAGAGAATTTAAATAAATAAAAAGCTTATAGTGGAAGGGGGAAGTGGATTGGCTGCGCTAGAGGGGGGAAGGGGTCTTCACGCTGGAGGTGGAGGGGGCTGAGGAGGCAGCGTCGGGGGGTCCCTACGGTGGCGCGCTTGAGGTAGGGGGACTGCGATGGGCTAGGGTTCCTGTGGGGGGGGGGGGGGGGGGGGTTGCGCGTCGCTCAGGTGGAGGGGGGGGGGGGGTAGTGCATCGGTAGGAGGAGGGGGGAGGGGAAATCGCGGCGGCGACGCCGCCTAGGGGCGGTCGCGATCGATTAGGCTAGGTTTTTTTTTCTTTTTCTGTAAACCGATTTCGATTTTAACGGGGGGGGGGGGGGTCTGACTTGAAGAGAGGAGGGAGAGGTTTTTTTTTATTTAATTAATTTAATTCCAAAAAGGTACTTTAATTTCGACTTCTAAATGAGGCCCACCGCTTGTCGTTCTTAGCGTTTTACCCTCATTCCGAATACAATGGGATATGTATCATAGGCTGATTCGATCGTTTCAATCAGTTTTCGTCAAAATCAACATATAACTCTATATATTGAATTTGAACGTGCATTTCAATTTACCGGGGCAACATACTAACTAGAAAAATTGCAGAAAAATATTTTCTAGCTTTGTATTGACGATACGGTCCTAACAAAATTAGTTTCGTCGAATTCTGAGACCGTTTGAAAAATGGCCATTTTCCAGTCGATTAAAATCAACTTAAACTGGTCAAACGCGTTTTTCTTTGCCACGCTCACATATTGATTCGAAAAATTATGAATTTTGGAATCTAGCAATAACTTGACATCGTGGATCCAAAAAAAGAGGTTTCGTCGAAATCCGAGGTCGTTTGCAAAATTTCCATTTTTAAGGGCCAGAATTCTAAAGCGACTATTCTAAATTTTCATTTGGGCATAACTTTTGATTCCTGCTATGAAATTTCAATTTTTCGGATTCGTTGGAAAGATATTCTCTATTAGATTCCATTATTTTTGGTTTCACTAAAATCCGGTTTATTTTGCACCCGGTACATTCATTTGAAGTTTTAAATCGAATTATCGAACTACCGCGCCATTTTCAATTCCGTTTATAATTTAAAATAAATATTTATATTCTAACGACGATCTATATTAATATATACGTTCGAATTCTATTCAAAAATAAATTTCTCGTCGTTATTATTTAAAATAATTCATTTTAAATATTCAAAATTCGCTAAAATTGCCAAAATAAAAATTTTAAATTGGCCCAGATTTCCAGGTTATTACAATCTCCCCTACTTAAAACTTTTCGTCCCCGAAAAGGAACAAAGACGAAAGTTGTTTCACAAATCAACTCAACTTCCAGTGTTTTCACTGCGGCTTAAGTTCTTCAACTTTTCAGTTTCTAAGAACTTTTCAAAATTTTCAAAAATTTGGCTAACACCCTAAATTTTCGAAAAATTTCGCCATAACCTCCCCTGCACCGGGAGCACCTGGAAAATCCCGAAATTGCCATACAGGCCCTCTGATCTCAAAAAGAAAAAGAAAAAGCCAATCGGCTCATAAAATCATCATCACCCAAATAAAACAGTAAATTATGGTAAACATGTACCTATTTGTCGGGCAAACAAATTTTATTCTCTGCTCTAGCCTCCTTGCTATGACCTGTTCAATGTAAGTACATGTATATGCAAGCAAATGCGGTAAATTTCAATACAATTCACTACCTGGCTTAATTGGGCTATATGGTACAAATTTTAATAAATCAACCAATAATCAACAACACAACCATCAATCAATTAGTTGATTAGCTTTTCAAATTCATAACTTTGATACATAGTCAAAAAATCAGATTTTTGATGCCAAATCACAACAATAAGCCCTATCTAGTTTTGGTTCTCACACCAATTTAATGGAAATATATAGATATCACACCTTCAAAACTCGAATACCAATTCTGATGATGTCTATACTATCATCAGAATCGTCTCTGGGCGACTAGAGTGTGATTCTATATCTATTCAGTATATTAAAACTTCGAATATACGTTTGCAAGGCGTATATGCAAAGTCTTTATATACTGGATTGTCCAAATCAATATAAAATAAATAAACAAATACGAATAATTGATTTAAATTTTCAAAACAAAATTTGTTTTCACTTTAAAAATATACTCTTCACACTCGTTCTAGGATACTACTGATCCCATATCTAACGAGTCATTCCCATTGGATATTACTAATCCAATATTTGATGAATTCTTTCGTATGGTTCTAATGTGTCTTGTTCTCTGAGCTTTGTAAACCAAAGCTTTGATACCAGCTGTAACATCCCGTAACTTCCCCGGTGAGGAAAGCGCGGATAGTTCGAGGACAAGCCACATCAGAACGCTGACGGAAGAACATTTCATTGTATATTACAACAATTCCATCAGAATACAAGAATATACAGAGTATAAATGAATATTACAGTTGTAATAACCCGAAAATCTGGGCCAGTTTAAAATTTTTATTTTGGCAATTTTAGCGAATTTTGATTATTTAAAATGAATTATTTTAAATAATATCGACGAAATTTTATTTTGAATATAATTAGAACGTATATATTATATACGTCGTCGTTAGAATATATAATATTTATATATAATTATAAATAGGAATTGAAAATGGCGCGGTAGTTCGATAATTCGATTTCAAACTTCAATTGAATGTACCGGGTGCAAAACAATCCGGATTTTAGTGAAACCAAAAATGATAGGATCTAATTGATAATATCTTTCCAACGAATCCGAATAATCAAATTTTCATAGCGGGGATCAAAAGATATGTCCAGTTGAAAATTCTGAATAGTCGCTATGGAATTCAGGCCCTTAAAAATGGACATTTTGCAAATGACCTCGGATTTCGACGAAACCAGTTTTGTTGGGTCCGTGATGTCAAGTTATTGCTAGATTCCAAATTTCATAATTTTTCAAATCAATATGTGAGCGTGGCAAAAGAAAACGTGTTTGACCAGTTTCAGTTGATTTTAATCGACTGGAAATTGGCCATTTTTCTAACAGTCTCAGAATTCGGCGAAACTAGTTTTGTTAGGACCGTATCATCAATACAAAGATAGAAAATACTTTTCTAGAATTTTTCTAGTTAGTATGTGACCCCGGTAATTTGAAATGTACGTTTAAAAT
The DNA here is from genome assembly GCA_030737875.1 of Allium sativum. Classification (NCBI taxonomy): domain Eukaryota; kingdom Viridiplantae; phylum Streptophyta; class Magnoliopsida; order Asparagales; family Amaryllidaceae; genus Allium; species Allium sativum. Next base: position 849,736,144 of record CM060912.1, read on the forward strand.
TCAATATAGTGATTTAAATGTAAATTCAACGGAAACTGATTCAAACGATCGAATCAGCCTACGAAACATATCCCATTGTGTTAGGAATGGGGGTAATACGCTATGGACGACAGTCGGTGGGCCTCGTTTCGGGGTCGAAATAAAAAGTCAACTTTTTGAAATTAAAATAATAAAATAAATAAATTATAACACCCCCCCTTTTCCTCTTCATTCAGAAAAGAAAATACATAAAAAAAACCCGATTACCACCCAAACCCGCTTCCCCCCCCCCCTTCGACGACCGCCGCTCCACCCTAGTACGCGCCCCTCCGGCCATCGATCCCCTCCGCCTCCTGCTCCCCGTTCTCTTTCCTCTTCTATCCTCTCGAGCGCACCTCCGAGCACCCCCCTTTTCAGCCAAATCGAGCCGTCCATCCTCCGCCGCCTCCAAGCTGTAGCCGCGCACCTCCGAGCACCCCCCCTCTCACGTTGGAAAACCTGGAAGCTCCTACGACGCTCGACAACTTGGTATACAAACGAGGAAGAAGGTAATAAATTAACTTAAGTAATTAGTTTAGTTTAATTTAGTTAGATAATTATCTTAAGTTTATTAATTAATAATAAGATTAGATTTTTATGGTGTGTTCATTGATTTATATACGATTTTATTCGTTTACAAAGGGAGGAAGGCTTTGATTTTATAAGTTAAAAGATCGTATTTTTATTATAGGAAAGACCGTGTTTTTTAACAATGAAAAGATTCAATTTTTAGATGTAATTTTTATACCATAGAAGTATTAAAAGATGAATTTTTTTTCTATAGAAATATTAAAGATGTAATAAAAATTCGTTCTTTATATAAGAAGTAGAAATATAAAAATATAATTTTTATATAAAAGGAAGCGTTGTAAAAATATGATTTTTATATTTTTAAAGTGTTAAAAATATAATCTTTATTAAGTAGAAAATATTGAAAACATATGCTTTGAAAATATAAAGACTTCGCCTTTGAAAATATAAAGACTTCGCCTTTGAAAATATAAAGACTTCGCCTTTGAAAATATAAAGACTTCGCCTTTGAAAATATAAAGACTTCGACTTTGAAAATATAAAGACTTCGCCTTTGAAAATATAAAGACTTCGCCTTTGAAAATATAAAGACTTCGCCTTTGAAAATATAAAGACTTCGCCTTTGAAAATATAAAGACTTCGCCTTTGAAAATATAATAGAGAATATAAAAATATTATCTTTACATATGTAGAGTAAAAATTCCATTTTTATATATTGAATAGCGAAATAAAAATGCGATTTTTGCATATGTAGAGAATACGGGCAACGAAGGTGATAAAAAGGCGAGAACGACGAAGGTTTCTGCAAATGAAGTGTCGTGAAGTTGGGATAGCTATCGGTGAGAATTTCTCACCTTTCAATTTCTTTTCTAGTTATATATATATACTAGGATGCAGACGGTGCTTAGTAGCACCCGACACAATCGTCCACAGACCATGGACTTGTTTGTTTGGTTGCATAAATTAATTTGATGACTTGATTTGAATTGGTTGTTTGGTGAATTTGATTGATGTGTGAATGGCGTGGGCCTTCACTAGACTGGGGATAAGGCTAGGCCTCGTCCCGTTTCTAGTATCGTGCCGTTATGCCGCCGAAATTTTCTAAAATAAGTTATAAAAATAAAGATATCATTTTATTTAAAGAATGAACTGAATAGAAATTCATATGTTGGAATAAAATGTTTTGTCGTTAAAAATATAATTTTTAACGTGAATGTGAATAAATAAATATTCATTTACAAACCAGACGGTTTGTTTATGTACACCTATTTGAAGGACATTGATTGGGTCGATAAATTTTACACATCGCCCAACTGCACAAATAAAATATGCGTTTGATTGTTTGAAACCCCACACGGGTGTTGGGATGAAATTGAAGTTCACTCATCCTGATTGATTAAATATGTCGATCGATTGATTGACAGGCTGTTATAAGCGTTAGATATCTTTATTTGATGCTTATACAGTGTAGTGCACTTTGGTTGATGGTTGATCATTTTTCAATGCTATTATATACATGTGTTGTATGAAAATCCATATAATTAATTTTATATGGTAATTGATTGGGCCTCATTCCAGTTTAGAAATAGAAATATTTGAAATAGAAATATTCGAAATGGAATATTTGAAAATATCAATATATGAAGCCGTGTTGATTTGATTGACGCCATTTTGACGTGATCGATATTTATATCGATTTTATTCATTTTAAAATGAATATGGAGAAGTAATTTTGAAATCGAATATTTCAAAATGAATTGAATTGAAAACGATTTCGAAATGAATTGAATTGAAAACGATTTCGAAATGAATTGAATTGAAAACGATTTCGAAATGAATTGAATTGAAAACGATTTCGAAATGAATTGAATTGAAAACGACTTCGAATTCGAATTGAATTAAAAACGAATTGAAATGAATTCAAATTGAATTGAAATTTGAATTGAATAGAAATGAATTTTAAAACGAATTTATAAAGAAGAATTCAATTTTGATTTGAATTGAAATGGAAGTTGAAATTGCTTTTGAGACGAATTTAAAACTATTTATTTAATTCGTTTTAAATAGAAATCGACGAAATATATATTATATATATAATATAATGGCCTGAATAGAACGCGCCGCGGCAGTTCGTGAATTTCGACCATTTATTTCAAACGGACATTACGGGAGATCCGACCGTCGGATTCTCCTAAAACCGGAACCGTTGGGTTCGTATCGAAAAGAGCTTTCTAATGAATGTTAGAAATTTGAAATCTAACGGTTGGATTTGGAATTATGTCCAAATCAAATTTGAAAAAGGTCGCTGTAAGTGCAGTTCGATGGCCATTGATGGAAATCGACTGTACAGGCCTTGATAAAATTATTAAAAATAGTAATAATTTGTGTAAAATCATAAGAAATGATTTGTGAAGATTTGGGATGAAAAACTCCATATTTGAAAAGATAAAAATAGATTTTTATCGAAATGAACTGGTTTTGAACTAGAAATATAATTCTATTTATTTTTAAATAAATAAATTGAATTTGAAAAGGGTTCTAAAAATAACCAGAATTTCCAATGATTGCGTTGGAGTGGATTTGAATCGAAATTGTCTTCGGAATATTTCGATGTTGGAATTCGTGATTATACAGATGTTGTTATGGAAATTTGAAAGATATATATTTATATCGTTATTTCCAATACGACATTTGTTGATCGTAGAATTTGATATAGAATATAAGCCGATATATTTTCTATTCAGAGCTTTGTATTGAATATCAAATGTGATTTGGGTTTGTTGTGAATGGTGTCTTCACTAACACTGTTCTTGAACCCAGTTGAGAAAAGATTAAATCTTTTTATTTAGATTTAATGAAGTGTACCAATTAAATGATATTTAATTGGAATTGAATTGATATTGATTTTTGGGTTTATCGTGGACAGTGTTTTAAATAACACTCGTTCTTTAACCCGATAATTAATGAATGTGATTTTGGGTTTATCGTGAACTGTGTTTTAAATGACACTGATTCTTTAACCCAGTCGAAGATTAAAACTAAGTGGAGTTTTAATGAATCTTTAATTAGATTGAAATGATCGAAAATGGAGTATCACCAGTTTTACTCCAGGCGATAGTTGAATCTTTAATTAGATTTGAACGTGAAATGGTAATTGAATTTACCGATAACACTGTGGTGTTAGATATGAAGTATTACCAGTTTTACTTCATGGGATGAATAGGTTGGGATGGGGAAATTAAAACAAATGATTACTTCGGTAAAGTTCGTTAATCCCGACTAGTTTTAATTGATATTCAAAAGTAGATTAAAGAATAAATTCAAGGAATTTATCTTGGATAAAATCAATGGGAACCTTTCCCTATGAATGTGAAATCTAGAAACTAACTGTCGGTCAGCTAAGCAGAATGGTTTTCTGGATATTGATCTGATGTTGGTTTCGGCCTTCGGGGTTAATATTTGGGAGGTTATTCTCTTGATTAATTTACGGTTAGTGACTGATGAATTGGAATGAGGCGTATGTTGTGTTTGTGTAACACTTATTTAAAATATACGCGAGTTATTCGGAAAGACCGGGTTTATCCCATTCTGAATAACTGATACGACGATAAGTCGAAGATGAAGACGGTGGTCGAAGACCAGAAGTCTTCACGTCGCTTGGGTGATTACTGATGATCTTGATTGGGCTGTACACCCAAGAAGATGGAAACAGATGGTGATCGTCCAGACGTACTTGGAGATCGATGGATATGCGGGGTACTAGGTGCCTCCGGTTTCGTTCAGACCTAGAACGGACTTGTAAATGGACTGTGTGTCTGACATTGGATTTTAGTCCGTGTGATTGATCTCTATTAAATATATATCTGTTTGGCGGCGGAGAATTTATTCTCTTGCTTAACGCCCTTCTCTGAGACGTACGAGCTCAGGGGTTATATATTGATGGATATCAAACGCATGGAGTGAATTGCCTGTGTGGCATGCCTAAGTGGCAAATGATCAAGGCTTCTGTTGAAAAGCAAAGTCTTGTGGTTGATGATCGAAGCACGGCCTTTGTGGCATAGCTTTGTGTAACGTTTACTTCGCGAGTTTCACACCAGGTATGAACTAAAAACGGGAGAGGACATCAGGGAGGACTTGCGTTTCTTTCTAGTTAGAAGTGGCGTCAGTGGTTTTACACGCCCTGACGAGTTTGACTTATGTGGTTGTTGCTGTTGCGAGGCGCCTTGGATTGATCGGTCGTTCTCGAACCGATGGAGTCATTTAGTTGGCTCACTTACACCCCATAGGGTGGGGAAACGTAGTGTTCAGGCATAATAATCCACATCGGTGGACCGGCCCTGATGATCTAAAGGCTTGCCTGCGCGCTTGCCTGTGGCTCGGGCTAGAGAGTCACGAATCGGTAGAGGACGATCCCTTGCCTCGGTTCATAGATGGACATCCAACTTCCAAATACGTGACATTTGCGGTTTTAATTGTAGAACCTAGTATGGCGACATAGTGGGATGGGGCATTCATGCCGCCTATGATTGATATTGTAATGGCCCGAATTTCCGTACTCTTTGAGTCGACTAATAACGCCACACATCCAACTCAAATTGCACAGAAACACGAATCATTGTTAGAAAGAAGTTAGAGGATGAGAAATAGAAAGAAAGAAATATTAGAATAGAAGAAAACGAAGATCACAAACTCTCAGCGGGACGAATAAAATATATTAGATAACATAAACTTTGAAATACAAAACAGTATTTGTATATACATACCATCATCAGAGCACCACAGCTATCTCTGGAACAGTTATAAACACCTGTTTCCAGATACAACATAGTACAGAGCGGAAAATATGATAGTCTATAGCTAACTGGTGAAGCCTCCTGCTTCGAGCTCCTCCAAGCGAATCTGAAAAATCCCAACTACTTGACTGCCCGTACAAATTTGGGCACCCAAGAGTTTAGGGAAAACAAACAAAATAAACTCTGGGTCAGTCATGGGACTGGTGTGAGTAAACTCCAACCATTTGTTTAACTTTCAAAATCCTTTCGAAAGAAAAGATAATCGTAAGACCGATCCACACATAAACACGGATGGTTTTTACCTTACGATAACCCAAAACATTTTGATATCAAAATCTGGTGATATTATAATAGTGTCTAAATCAAATAAATAGAATCTAGCGGAACGCTTGCATCTCACGCTCCATATATAATATAAAATCAAAAACCGCAGGGCACTTATTGGAGATTGGATTTCCAACATGACAAGGTATGGGACCACCTTCCGATAGTGTATCTCTAGAGACGAATATACTGGGTTCAACAAGAACGTCTTGCAACCCGGCCCTCACATGACCGACCACTCATTTCGCTTGAGTGTATCGAATGTATATCACCAACGGTTGGGATCAGCAACCGTCTCCCGAAAGGGACAACATCGATAGATTAAAGAACAAATGGAATTTCTCTAGATAGGTGATTATACATCCTAATGGATGCGACCCACATAGCCATGTTGCCTGCCTGATTTTTGTCATTCCCCGGTTGTGAGGCTTGAGGTTTGAATTATCTTGCAGAACATCTGGCCACCATTCACTTTGAATGCCACATCGTCATACCCGCCAAATCACAAATTGATTTCCCCAAAAATACCACGGGTATAAAGCTAAGAGAAATGAATTCCTCCGCCACCAAACGTAAGTACGTTTGAAGAGATCAACTTACGTGATCCGTTAGATATACTCTGTCAGACATTCGTCCATTCACGTTGTCCTGGGACTGGACAAACTGAAGGCACTAACCCGTAAACAGGATAGCCCTTGCATAACTCCGTCTTCAATATATTTTCATCATATTTGATCGCAACGCTAACGCCCATACAGAGTGGTTTCCAGATAATGAATCTGATCCCGGTCTCTCCGTATTGACGACGGAAAAATGGTCAAAAACTTCGATAGTCGGTGATTTAACTATCAAAGAAAAATAAGTGTTCAACCAACGATATTATTTCCAGATGGAAATTCTATCAATCAAACATCAAACAACATTGGCCCCTTTAAATCAATTCCTTATTATATTATCATCTCCAGTTCCCTTTTCTTAATTCCTCATTTCATTTGGGGAAAAACATTTCAAATTCTTTTAAATTAACGCGATGTTATAAAACATCGTTATAATAACTCCAACCACTAATCATTTATTAGCTAACCATATTACTAACCAAGTTTCACTATCGAACCTTAACCATTCCTCCATCGATCATGAAGTCAATCAAGTTGGGGTATAATTACCTCTCAGACCTTAATTGAACCACATTCTCAACTTTGAAATAGTCAAAGCTCACAACTTTAAACAAACCGTCGCTTACGCGACTCTCGGATTCGATCTAAGACACACTTCCTTTGCAGAAAATATTGATTATAACGGTAGCGTTATAATCGTTGTTTGCCAAATATTTGATTTATAACACATATTGCTTTTAACAACAGCGTTACAATCGCTGTCTAGAATTATAGAACACTGATTATAACAATAGCGTTAAGGTTGCTATTAAAACAGTTATAATAACGGCAGCGTTAAAAATCGCTGTTTAGATTTGCAAAACATTTATTCTAACGACAGCGCTAAAATCGCTGTCTACAAATATTAAACATTTATTTTCACAAACACCTGTTTTCAAATCGTTGTCCATTTCCATATATGAGTATCATTCCTTAATAGGAATCCAGACAGGTTATCAAGTCAACTTGAGTTCTATTTTTTTAAATATCATTATGGTTTCAAATCGAGTACTTAATAAATTCACATCCTATTCGACATCATTTATAAATTCCGTTTATAAATCGCTACTAACACCTTCCTACTCATATAAAAAATTTAACTTTTCCTTATTAAAACGTCTTTACACGCTATCCACGTCATAGCTTATGAAATCAATTTATTTGGTTCCTACCGCTCCTTTCTCTTCTAAAAATTCTAACTTAGAAAAATATTAAATTATTCCAAAACATTGAGTTGTATATATATATTTTTCCATAACCATAAATATTGAAATATTAGCTTCTTAATAGATTCATTTAAATTATAGAGTTTAAATATCCTTTCTAACCATGATCCATTAAAATTCAACATGGTCGAATTTTAATGGTAATCCCTTGGATTTATCTCACTTTATTTCATATTCCGAACTTCGGAATAAAACCAATCGTTTTCCCTTTTTGAACGATTTCCCCTTTGAATTCGATTTACCTCCAAACTCAAATTTCTTTTTATACTAAAGGGTTTAGATCCCACTTCAAATATCGGTGTCAATACAGATTTTCATTTTTCTTATATAAATTCAAATTGAATTTATATTTTAACTTATCCTATTTCCAGTACATTTGAAATCTAATTTCTATTTTGGAAATAATTCCATTTACAAAATCCCAAATTTCTTTTCTACCTTCTAAAATGTTTTTACGATATTTAAATACCAAATTTATGGGGCCAGTGTAATTCAAACACAACCAAATCAACCACCGGTCATATACCACATCATTTATCACTATAAATAAATAAAACAGTAAATAAAATGTTGAGGAATCCAGTTGGATTCCTCCAATCTGTTTCCCTGCATCCACAGATGTTAATAACATCAATAATATTATTCCACATCAAATTGGAATATCAGAACTAATAATCTATCAACGATGCAATCATTTCAACCAATACTATCAACCATTTCAACCAAGCAACCATCACACATTATAAATTTATTATAAATAAATTTAAAAACTCGTTTATATAAAAATATAAACGAAGCAGAGTTTAGTGAGTTTACTCACCTCGTTTTAATCGACGGTTCTGGTCGATTCATATAATTTCAAATGAGCGTTCGAAATTATATAAAATTCCAGCTGGCTTTTTCAGATGGACCCCGATTACCAGTTTCCCTTCGAAATCAAAACATGATGTCATCACCCACCTCAGATCCACACCGCACCACCTTAATCCCTTCAGTTTTCTCAACATCCGATCTCAATATTCTATTGTCAGTCAAGGAGTTGTCGTTTCCTGTAAACAAGCCTTCGGAATTTTGATAATCAGCACGACCAACAATATACATTATTTACATGTCATTAGTATTTAATAATTAAATTAATTGACTTTATATTTATGTGTTACCATTGATCAATCTTCTTGCAGAGCCGATCTTTACCTGATGCCAGATCACCGTTAACACTTCAATATTATTCCCCTTCATCGACCACTAATTCAACTCCCAACACCATCATCGTTCATCCAATACAGGTTATACGGTTGGTCTTCACAGTAAAAACACACTGTCCCCTTTCAGTAACAAAAACCAAAAACTGTTCAGCCTTTGTACCCGCAACAGTATTTGACCTGATGGTACTGGCCACAGCCGATCCCCCTTTCTTTCCCATGTCTCCTTCATCCCACCAAAATTCAACAAACCAACAGCACTAACACCAAGCCCTGGCAACCGTCATCACCTATTTCTTGCCACCGTGAACACCATCAATTTACTCAAACCCAACTCCATAACTTCATTGTTTACAAAGTCTGCACCAATACCCTACAGGCCATCCAAAACGAATTGAACCGAACCACCGAACTCCCCTTTCTCCTCCTGTTCTTCCACTATACTTCACGCAAAACACAGTAGCACCGACCAACCCCATTAACATATACTTCCACCGTTGGAATCTCCAAAATCCTCCCTTCTACAGACCATCATTCCAAGATCAATCACCATTTAAAAACTTAACCCCCCTCTGCTCATCCTTTATCTTCCCTAATGCCTTCTACTCTTCCTTCTAAGGCACGGATCCCATACCGAGCTCTCGGTTGAACAGCTCTCCGCATCCTCCACCGGGTCCAAGCCCTAGTAGGCGACTGGAAAACATCCAACACCGAAACAAGGGTCGAGAGCCATAAGTTCGATATAGGAAGGTAGCGGTTGGCTGTTATGAAGGGTTTTCAAACTCAGATATTTCGTTGGGATTTTAGGTTCTTGCGAATGAAATGATTTCTATTTTTGTATGGTCCTAGGATTTGGTTTTGGCTTCTGAGAAAATGAGAAAACAAAAAGAACAACAGTATTTAAAAGGGAAGCAACTTGGGACACACGGAACTGGATGGATTGGCGCACACAAAAAGTATTGCCTTGGCAGGCACGAAGTTTAGCTATAGATATAGGGGGTAGGCAATGGTGTCTGATTCCTTTGTCGGTAAGTAAATTTACTTTACGTACTAAGACTTAGGAAAAAGAAGAGATAGGCCTGCCTAACTATATTTTAGGATGTACGTGATACGTATTTTGTTTATGAAGTACCAATTACTTCTCCTTTTGTCATGCTTCGCACATGGTGGTGCAAAAATTTCAAAGTCCCCGTATTTGGATTTAAGCGTGCATCAATAGATGACGAAATAAATCTTCTCTTCTATTGCTAACAAGGATAAAGATTTCATTTACGTTCAAGCCGCTACAGACAGAAGTAAGAATACGGTCATGTCCAGCGAGGTACCACGATCCCAAAAATATAATAATATCGGTAGTTTAACTTATATTATGAAACCCTAAAATATTGATATAGGGTGCAAAATACTCCAAATAAAAAGTTGCGTATTTAATTAATTAAAAGTTACAGAAAAATTCTAAAAATTAAATTATAACTACGCCTCAAAAGAACCTTGTCCAAATTCGTAACCAATCTCTAGTTATATTAACTAACCCGTTATGGTCCATAAACGATTCTACAGCGACTATTTGAAAATTTGATTTGAACGTAACTTACAAATTATAACACGAAATCTGGATTTTTCTCTTTCATATGAAAATCATCATCAATACGGTTCCAACGTTTCTTGTTTCACAGAAATCCGACTTATAACGAATTCTGTATTCTCAGTTGAAATTCAAAACTTCATATTACGAACTGCCTCGCCATTTTCGAGCTCGTTTTATATTATATAAATAAACTAACGTTCAAACTTCGTTTTATAAACAAATTCGTTATAAATTCTTATATATAATTCAAAATAAAATATTTAGACCAATTTAAATATTCAGAGTTCAACGGCTGAAAATCCGGGTCGTTACATTCCTTCCCCCTTAAAATAATTTCGTCCTCGAAATTGCTAAGGTAAGAAAAGATGCTACATACTCTATTAACTAGGTCCAAAAATCCTTTTTGTTCACATCTTAACTTCAGTTTAACTGGACCAATTTATTTCAATTAAAATATTTATAGATTCCCACTAACGAAAATTTTCAAAAATTCTGGAAATTTTCTAACACTTTAAATTGAAAAATTTCGGCAGCATCTACTCTGCATGGCTCAATCGGTACAACCACAACTTGCCTTTCTAGGCCTTCTCCAATCCAAAAGAAAATCAGAAAGCCATGTGGCTTGCCCCATAGGCTCATAAAACCATCAAACCCAAGTAATATCGTAAACATGTACCTTTCTGCCGGGCATAATTCTATCTCTTGTATTTGCTTCCATTCTGCTCAGCATACATATCCATCCCCAGTTGGTTTTCAATCACCCCAACTTCCAGTTTTTAAATCTCTAATCAAATTCTGATTAGTTCACTTCCATTCACTAATCCATTCAAATCTTATTTCTATTCAATTCAATCCACTTGAATCCAAATCAACATCCAATACATGTTCAACTTGCTTATTCACAAGTCGAATATTAATAATCCGAATCTCAACATTTCTCTTTATTTAATTTCATTCGGAATTAATTCTAATCCAATCCAAATTTATTTAACTTAAGTTAAATTTTCGTATATTTGATACATTTTTACAATTTCAATCTATTCAACTTATACAAGTTAAATTTTAATTTCAGAATTCAAATTCCCGGGTTTTATTTCAAACTCGCTTGAAATAATATGGATACATATATCCATAACCATTTACAGATCCAAAACCTTTGATTTTTTTTTAAAATAAATTGTTTTTTTTACTCTAAACAAATTTTCCATTAACGAACTATTATGGTAGCAATCCATCACTCAGAAACTAGAAAATGAACACCGATAATGTCGCGATCCATTATCGGAATTATTTTCTCGCCACTGAAGTGATTTACGTGCTTAATCCCTTTAAGAATCCATTCAAACCATTCTTATTCAAAAATACTTTAAAGTAGGGTTATATTACTTCATAAAAATACTTCAGAAAATATTTCTAATCCTCCGGGATTTAAATTCCAAATTCTGGTTTGAATCCAATTGTAATTCAGCTTATTTGTATATCCGATTCTTATACAAATTCAATTTGGTTTATATAACCATTTCAATATTTTATAATTCCATGTGATTGTAATATCAATCAACAAATTCATATATAGTAATTTAGAAATTATTCCTCTTATATCAAAATAATTTTTGGGCAAAATTATTTTATTACCCACTTTAAAATAATACTGCGTCGAATTGTTCTGTTCGAGAGTTTAGAAACACCTATCGATACAGTTGTACATCCTGTATCGACCAGAATTCATAAACCACTCAACAAACCAGCCAACCCAATATAAAACAATTTTATATAAAATCTACAAATACGCGCTCATATATATACACTCAAACTCAATCTAGAGTGTTTCTAACTCCATCTCTATTGAGTCACGCCACAGAGCCAAGGTAATCACTTAACCTTCAGCTCTGATACCAAATGTAATGGCCCGAATTTCCGTACTCTTTGAGTCGACTTATAACGCCACACATCCAACTCAAATTGCACAGAAACACGAATCATTATTAGAAAGAAGTTAGAGGATGAGAAATAGAAAGAAAGAAATATTAGAATAGAAGAAAACGAAGATCACAAACTCTCAGCGGGACGAATAAAATATATTAGATAACATAAACTTTGAAATACAAAACAGTATTTGTATATACATACCATCATCAGAGCACCACAGCTATCTCTGGAACAGGTATAAACACCTGTTTCCAGATACAACATAGTACAGAGCGGAAAATATGATAGTCTATAGCTAACTGGTGAAGCCTCCTGCTTCGAGCTCCTCCAAGCGAATCTGAAAAATCCCAACTACTTGACTGCCCGTACAAATTTGGGCACCCAAGAGTTTAGGGAAAACAAACAAAATAAACTCTGGGTCAGTCATGGGACTGGTGTGAGTAAACTCCAACCATTTGTTTAACTTTCAAAATCCTTTCGAAAGAAAAGATAATCGTAAGACCGATCCACACATAAACACGGATGGTTTTTACCTTACGATAACCCAAAACATTTTGATATCAAAATCTGGTGATATTATAATAGTGTCTAAATCAAATAAATAGAATCTAGCGCAACGCTTGCATCTCACGCTCCATATATAATATAAAATCAAAAACCGCAGGGCACTTATTGGAGATTGGATTTCCAACATGACAAGGTATGGGACCACCTTCCGATAGTGTATCTCTAGAGACGAATATACTGGGTTCAATAAGAACGTCTTGCAACCCGGCCCTCACATGACCGACCACTCATTTCGCTTGAGTGTATCGAATGTATATCACCAACGGTTGGGATCAGCAACCGTCTCCCGAAAGGGACAGCATCGATAGATTAAAGAACAAATGGAATTTCTCTAGATAGGTGATTATACATCCTAATGGGTGCGACCCACATAGCCATGTTGCCTGCCCGATTTTTGTCATTCCCCGGTTGTGAGGCTTGAGGTTTGAATTATCTTGCAGAACATCTGGCCACCATTCACTTTAAATGTCACATCGTAATACCCGCCAAATCACAAATTGATTTCCCCAAAAATACAACGGGTATAAAGCTAAGAGAAACGAATTCCTCCGCCACCAAACGTAAGTACGTTTGAAGAGATCAACTTACGTGATCCGTTAGATATACTCTGTCAGACATTCGTCCATTCACGTTGTCCTGGGACTGGACAAACCGAAGGCACTAACCCGTAAACAGGATAGCCCTTGCATAACTCCGTCTTCAATATATTTTCATCATATTTGATCGCAACGCTAACGCCCATACAGAGTGGTTTCCAGATAATGAATCTGATCCCGGTCTCTCCGTATTGACGACGGAAAAATGGTCAAAAACTTCGATAGTCGGTGATTTAACTATCAAAGAAAAATAAGTGTTCAACCAACGATATTATTTCCAGATGGAAATTCTATCAATCAAACATCAAACAACATTGGCCCCTTTAAATCAATTCCTTATTATATTATCATCTCCAGTTCCCTTTTCTTAATTCCTCATTTCATTTGGGGAAAAACATTTCAAATTCTTTTAAATTAACGCGATGTTATAAAACATCGTTATAATAACTCCAACCACTAATCATTTATTAGCTAACCATATTACTAACCAAGTTTCACTATCGAACCTTAACCATTCCTCCATCAATCATGAAGTCAATCAAGTTGCGGTATAATTACCTCTCAGACCTTAATTGAACCACATTCTCAACTTTGAAATAGTCAAAGCTCACAACTTTAAACAAACCGTCGCTTACGCGACTCTCGGATTCGATCTAAGACACACTTCCTTTGCAGAAAATATTGATTATAACGGTAGCGTTATAATCGTTGTTTTCCAAATATTTGATTTATAACACATATTGCTTTTAACAACAGCGTTACAATCGCTGTCTATAATTATAGAACACTGATTATAACAATAGCGTTAAGGTTGCTATTAAAACAGTTATAATAACGGCAGCGTTAAAAATCGCTGTTTAGATTTGCAAAACATTTATTCTAACGACAGCGCTAAAATCACTGTCTACAAATATTAAACATTTATTTTCACAAACACCTGTTTTCAAATCGTTGTGCATTTCCATATATGAGTATCATTCCTTAATAGGAATCCAGACTGGTTATCAAGTCAACTTGAGTTCTATTTTTTTAAATATCATTATGGTTTCAAATCGAGTACTTAATAAATTCACATCCTATTCGACATCATTTATAAATTCCGTTTATAAATCGCTACTAACACCTTCCTACTCATATAAAAAATTTAACTTTTCCTTATTAAAACGTCTTTACACGCTATCCACGTCATAGCTTATGAAATCAATTTATTTGGTTCCTACCGCTCCTTTCTCTTCTAAAAATTCTAACTTAGAAAAATATTAAATTATTCCAAAACATCGAGTTGTATATATATATTTTTCCATAACCATAAATATTGAAATATTAGCTTCTTAACAGATTCATTTAAATTATAGAGTTTAAATATCCTTTCTAACCATGATCCATTAAAATTCAACATGGTCGAATTTTAATTGTAATCCCTTGGATTTATCTCACTTTATTTCATATTCCGAACTTCGGAATAAAACCAATCGTTTTCCCTTTTTGAACGATTTCCCCTTTGAATTCGATTTACCTCCAAACTCAAATTTCTTTTTATACTAAAGGGTTTAGATCCCACTTCAAATATCGGTGTCAATACAGATTTTCATTTTTCTTATATAAATTCAAATTGAATTTATATTTTAACTTATCCTATTTCCAGTACATTTGAAATCTAATTTCTATTTTGGAAATAATTCCATTTACAAAATCCCAAATTTCTTTTCTACCTTCTAAAATGTTTTTACGATATTTAAATACCAAATTTATGGGGCCAGTGTAATTCAAACACAACCAAATCAACCACCGGTCATATACCACATCATTTATCACTATAAGTAAATAAAACAGTAAATAAAATGTTGAGGAATCCAGTTGGATTCCTCCAATCTGTTTCCCTGCATCCACAGATGTTAATAACATCAATAATATTATTCCACATCAAATTGGAATATCAGAACTAATAATCTATCAACGATGTAATCATTTCAACCAATACTATCAACCATTTCAACCAAGCAACCATCACACATTATAAATTTATTATAAATAAATTTAAAAACTCGTTTATATAAAAATATAAACGAAGCAGAGTTTAGTGAGTTTACTCACCTCGTTTTAATCGACGGTTCTGGTCGATTCATATAATTTCAAATGAGCGTTCGAAATTATATAAAATTCCAGCTGGCTTTTTCAGATGGACCCCGATTACCAGTTTCCCTTCGAAATCAAAACATGATGTCATCACCCACCTCAGATCCACACCGCACCACCTTAATCCCTTCAGTTTTCTCAACATCCGATCTCAATATTCTATTGTCAGTCAAGGAGTTGTCGTTGCCTGTAACCAAGCTTTCCGAATTTTGATAATCAGCACGACCAACAATATACATTATTTACATGTCATTAGTATTTAATAATTAAATTAATTGACTTTATATTTATGTGTTACCGTTGATCAATCTTCTTGCAGAGCCGATCTTTACCTGATGCCAGATCACCGTTAACACTTCAATATTATTCCCCTTCAGCGACCACTAATTCAACTCCCAACACCATCATCGTTCATCCAATACAGGTTATACGGTTGGTCTTCACAGTAAAAACACACTGTCCCCTTTCAGTAACAAAAACCAAAAACTGTTCAGCCTTTGTACCTGCAACAGTATTTGACCTGATGGTACTGGCCACAGCCGATCCCCCTTTCTTTCCCATGTCTCCTTCATCCCACCAAAATTCAACAAACCAACAACACTAACAACAAGCCCTGGCAACCGTCATCACCTATTTCTTGCCACCGTGAACACCATCAATTTACTCAAACCCAACTCCATAACTTCATTGTTTACAAAGTCTACACCAATACCCTACAGGCCATCCAAAACGAATTGAACCGAACCACCGAACTCCCCTTTCTCCTCCTGTTCTTCCACTATACTTCACGCAAAACACGGTAGCACCGACCAACCCCATTAACATATACTTCCACCGTTGGAATCTCCAAAATCCTCCCTTCTACAGACCATCATTCCGAGATCAATCACCATTTAAAAACTTAACCCCTCTCTTCTCATCCTTTATCTTCCCTAATGCCTTCTACTCTTCCTTCTAAGGCACGGATCCCATACCGAGCTCTCGGTTGAACAGCTCTCCGCATCCTCCACCGGGTCCAAGCCCTAGTAGGCGACTGGAAAACATCCAACACCGAAACAAGGGTCGAGAGCCATAAGTTCGATATAGGAAGGTAGCGGTTGGCTGTTATGAAGGGTTTTCAAACTCAGATATTTCGTTGGGATTTTACGTTCTTGCGAATGAAATGATTTCTATTTTTGTATGGTCCTAGGATTTGGTTTTGGCTTCTGAGAAAATGAGAAAACAAAAAGAACAGCAGTATTTAAAAGGGAAGCAGCTTGGGACACACGGAACTGGATGGATTGGCGCACACAAAAAGTATTGCCTTGGCAGGCACGAAGTTTAGCTATAGATATAGGGGGTAGGCAATGGTGTCTGATTCCTTTGTCGGTAAGTAAATTTACTTTACGTACTAAGACTTAGGAAAAAGAAGAGATAGGCCTGCCTAACTATATTTTAGGATGTACGTGATACGTATTTTGTTTATGAAGTACCAATTACTTCTCCTCTTGTCATGCTTCGCACATGGTGGTGCAAAAATTTCAAAGTCCCCGTATTTGGATTTAAGCGTGCATCAATAGATGACGAAATAAATCTTCTCTTCTATTGCTAACAAGGATAAAGATTTCATTTACGTTCAAGCCGCTACAGACAGAAGTAAGAATACGGTCATGTCCAGCGAGGTACCACGATCCCAAAAATATAATAATATCGGTAGTTTAACTTATATTATGAAACCCTA
This sequence comes from Allium sativum, assembly GCA_030737875.1. NCBI lineage: Eukaryota > Viridiplantae > Streptophyta > Magnoliopsida > Asparagales > Amaryllidaceae > Allium > Allium sativum. Next base: position 849,753,430 of record CM060912.1, read on the forward strand.
AAATATTGATATAGGGTACAAAATACTCCAAATAAAAAGTTGCGTATTTAATTAATTAAAAATTACAGAAAAATTCTAAAAATTAAATTATAACTATGCCTCAAAAGAACCTTGTCCAAATTCGTAACCAATCTCTAGTTATATTAACTAACCCGTTATGGTCCATAAACGATTCTACAGCGACTATTTGAAAATTTGATTTGAACGTAACTTACAAATTATAACACGAAATCTGGATTTTTCTCTTTCATATGAAAATCATCATCAATACGGTTCCAACGTTTCTTGTTTCACAGAAATCCGACTTATAACGAATTCTGTATTCTCAGTTGAAGTTCAAAACTTCATATTACGAACTGCCTCGCCATTTTCGAGCTCGTTTTATATTATATAAATAAACTAACGTTCAAACTTCGTTTTATAAACAAATTTGTTATAAATTCTTATATATAATTCAAAATAAAATATTTAGACCAATTTAAATATTCAGAGTTCAACGGCTGAAAATCCGGGTCGTTACAGATATTTATCATTGAAGTTGTTTTATACACTATGCACTTATTATAGTATCAAATGATTTGTTTTAAACGTATCAAGCATTCTTTGGCTGTTATAAGGGAAAACCCTATCCTCGGCTGCGTTGCATTGTGTGATGGGACCTGGGTCTTATAACAGCTTCATTTTTCTTTATTTAGCATTGCGCTGTTTGTTTTATGCACTGGTATTCTTGGGAGGAAACCCGTTCCGTGTTATACGGCGTGGTCCCTTGATTTACCGAACATTAAAAATAAAGATTAATAACTGCTTTAGTTCTCACACCAGTCCCATGACTGACCTGGAGTTTATTATTTTAACCTAAACTCTGGGTGCCCCTATTTTGACACGGGCAGCTAGTAGTTTGGTTTTGCAGATTTATATTCACAGGATCCTGGTTTACAGCTGGAAGGATATCCGGAAAGCTTTGTATCCGTATATCTCCTTCAGTTGTGTATTGTATTATTTTCCGCTGCGATGGATTTAAATGTAATTTAAATCTCTGATATTTCTGTGTAATATATATTCATTTATACTCTGTATATTCTTGTAATCTGATGCATTGTTGTAATAAACAATGAAATGTTCTTCTGTATGTGTTCTGTTGTGGCTTGTTCTCGAACTATCCGACGCTTTCCTTTACGGGGAAGTTACGGGTTCTCACAGTTGGTATCAGAGCTTTGGTTTACAAAGCTCAGTGAACAAGACACATTAGAACCATACGAAATAATTCATCAGATATTGGATTAGTAATATCCAATGGGAATGACTCGTTAGAGATGGGATCAGTAGTACCCTAGAACGAGTGTGAAGAGTATATTTTTGAAAATGGAAACAAATCTTGTTTTGAAATATAAATCAATTATTCGTATTTGGTTATTTATTTATATTGATGTGGACAATCAAGTATATATAGATTTTGCGTATACGTCTGATCCGCGTGTATTCGAAATTTTAATATACTGGATAGATATAGAATTACACTGTAATCGCCCGGAGATGATTTTGATGATGGAGCTCCATCATTAGAATTTATATTCGAGTGACGAACGTGTAATATCTATATACTTCCTATTGACTGGTGTGAGAACGAAAATTAGATAGGGCTTATTGTTGTGATTTGGCATCAAAAATCTGATTTTTGTATATGTATCAAAATTATGAATTTGAAACTCTAATTCACTAATTGATTGATGATTGGGTTGTTTGTTTATTTGGTTGATAATTTTCAACCATTTAACCTAATTGAACCAAAAATTGAATTGTATTGAAAATTGGTCGCATTTGTTTGCATATACATATACTTATATTGAACAGGTCATAGCAAGGAGGCTAGAGCAGAGAATAAAATTTGTTTGCCCGACAAATAGGTACATGTTTACTACATAATTTACTGTTTTGTTTGGGTGATGATGATTTTATGAGCCTATTGGCTAGCCGCCTGGCTTTTTCTTTTTCTTTTTGAGATCTGAAGGACCGGGGAAGCTATTTGAAATTCCTCGATGCTCCCGGTGCAGGGGAGGTTATGGCGAAATTTTTCGAAAATTTAGGGTGTTAGCCAAATTTTTGAAAATTCTCAGAAACTAAAGAGTTGGAGAATGGAAGCCAGATCAAGCATAGAGTTGAATGGTCAAACCACTTTCGACTTTGTTCCTTTTCGGGGACGAAAAGTTTTAAGTGGGGGAGATTGTAATAACCCGAAAATCTGGGCCAGTTTAAAATTTTTATTTTGGCAATTTTAGCGAATTTTGATTATTTAAAATGAATTATTTTAAATTATATCGACGAAATTTTATTTTGAATATAATTAGAACGTATATATTATATACGTCGTCGTTAGAATATATAATATTTATATATAATTATAAATAGGAATTGAAAATGGCGCGGTAGTTCGATAATTCGATTTCAAACTTCAATTGAATGTACCGGGTGCAAAACAATCCAGATTTTAGTGAAACCAAAAATGATAGGATCTAATTGATAATATCTTTCCAACGAATCCGAATAATCAAATTTTCATAGCGGGGATCAAAAGATATGTCCAGTTGAAAATTCTGAATAGTCGCTATGGAATTCAGGCCCTTAAAAATGGACATTTTGCAAATGACCTCGGATTTCGATGAAACCAGTTTTGTTGGGTCCGTGATGTCAAGTTATTGCTAGATTCCAAATTTCATAATTTTTCAAATCAATATGTGAGCGTGGCAAAAGAAAACGTGTTTCCATCTTCTTGGGTGTCTGGACGATCACCAACTGTTTCCATCTTCTTAGGTGTACGACCCAATCAAGATCATCAGTAATTATCCAAACGACGTGAAGACCTCCGGTCTTCAACCACCGTCTTCATCTTTGACTTTTCGTCGTATCAGTTATTCAGAATGGGATAAACCCGGTCTTCCCGAATAACTCGCATATATGATAAACAAGTGTTACACAAACACAACATACGCCTCATTCCAATTCATCATTCACTAACCGTAAATTAATCAACAGAATAATTCCCTAAATATTAACCCCGAAGGCCGAAACCAACATCAGATCAATACCCAGGAAATCACTCTGCTTAGCCAATCTACAGCTAGTTCCTAAATTTCACATTCTTAGGGAAAGGTTCCCATTAATTTTATCAAAGATAAATCCTTTAAATTTATTCTTTAATCTTCTTTTGAATTTCGATTCAACTAGTCGGGATTAACGAACCTTACCGAAGTAATCATTTGTTTTAATTTCCCAATCCCAACCTATTCATCCCATGAAGTAAAACGGGTCTTATTTCATATTTAACACCACGGTGTTATCGGTAAATTAAAGTACCATTTCACGTTTTAAATCTAATTAACGATTTACCTATCGCCTGGAGCAAAACTGGTGATACTCCATCCTGGATCATTTCAATCTCATTAAAGATTCATTAAAACTCCACTTAGTTTTAATCTCTATTTGGGTTAAAGAATCAGTGTCATTGAAAACACGGTTCACGATAAACCCCAAAATCATATCACATTTCAATTCCAGTTAAATATTATTTAATTGGTACACTTCATTAAATCTAATAAAAAGATTTAATCTTTTCTCAATTGGGTTCAAGAACAGTGTTAATAAAGACACCATTCACGACAAACCCAAATCACATTTGATATTAAATACAAGGCTCTGAATAGAAAATATACCGGCTTATATTCAATATCAAATTCTACGACCAACAAATATCGTATTGGAAATAACGATATATATATATATATATCTTTCAAATTCCCATAGCAATATCTGTATCACCGCGAAATCCAACATCGAAATATTCCGAAGACAATTTCGATTCAAACCCATTCCAATATAATTATTGGAAATTCTGGTTATTTTCAAAACCATTTCAAACCTAATTTATTTATTTAAAAATAAATAGAATTATAATTCTAGCTCAAAACTAGTTCATTTCGATAAAAATCTATTTTTATCTTTTCAAATATGGAGTTTTTCATCCCAATCCTTCCCAAATCATTTCTTATGATTTTACACAAATTATTACTATTTTTTATAATTTTATCAAGGCCCGTACAGTCGATTTCCATCAATGGCCATCGAACTGCACTTACAGCGACCTTTTCCAAATTTGATTTGGACATAACTCCAAATCCAACCGTTAGATTTCTAATTTCTAATAATCGTTAGAAAGCTCTTTCGATACGAACCCAACGGTTCCGGTTTATGGAGAATCCGACGCTCGTATCTCCCGCAATGTCCATTCGAAGTCAATGGTCGAAATTCGCGAACTGCCGCAGCGCGGCGCGTTCTATTCAGGCCATTATATATATATAATATATATATATATATATATATTATATATATTTCGTCGCTTTCCTTTTAAAACGTATTTTATAAATCATTTTAAATTCGTTTTCGAAATGATTTCAACTTCATTTCAAATTCAAATCAAAATTGAATTTTTTTCCTCATAAATTTGTTTTAAATTCATTTCAAATTGATTTCAATTCAAATCGATTTTTAATACAATTTTAGTTCGTTTTAAATTCAATACAACTTCTATTCGATTTTGAATTTATTTCAAATCGATTTCTATTCAATTTCATTTCAATTCGAATTCATTTCAATTTGATTTCAATTCGAATTCAATTCTATTCATAATTCGAATTCAATTCTATTCATTTTTAATTCGAATTCAATTCGATTCATTTTTAATTCGAATTCAATTCGTTTCAATTTCAATTCGATTTCAATTCGTTTCAAAATACTAGAATTTGAAATCACTTCTTTTTCTATATTCATTTTAAAAAATGAATAAAATCGATATAAATATCGTTCACGTCAAAAATGGCGTCAATCTAATCAACACGGCTTCATATATTTCTATTTTCAAATATTCTATTTCAAATATTTCTTTTTCAAATATTTTTATTTCAAAACTGGAATGAGGCCCAATCAATTACCATATAATGTTAATTATATGGATTTTCTACAGCACATGTACAAAATAACAACGATAAATAATCAACCATCATCCAGAGTGCGTTCTACACTGTATAAGCATCAAATATAAATATCTAACGCTTATAGCAGGCTGTCAATCGATCGACATACAACTAATTATTGGGATTAGTGTATGTCATCTATCATCCCAATACCCGTGTGGGGTTTCAAATAATCAAACACAGATTTTATTTGTGCAGTTGGGCGATGTGTAAAATTTATCATCCCAATCAATATCAATCAAATCAGTGTATATAAACAAATCTCCGATTTGTTTTATAAATATTTATTTTATATACACGTTAAAAATTCTATTTTCAACTATAAAATATTTTAACTATATAAATATTTTATTTCATTTCACATCACATCACACAATCAACTACACATCAAAATCAAACAACCAAACATACAAGCCGTCCATGGTCTGTGGACGACGGGTGTCGGGTGCTACTAAACACCGTCTGCATCCTAGTATATATTTTAACTAGAAAATTAAATTTAAAAGTGAGAAGTTCTCACTGATTAGCTAATCCAATCCCACGACTCTTCTTGTGTACAAATCTTCGCCATTCTTACCTCTTGTCACTTTCTTTGCCCTTATTCTCTACATATGTAAAAATCGAATTTTTACTTTGCTATTCAATATATAAAAATCGAATTTTTACTTTGCTATTCAATATATAAAAATCGAATTTTTACTTTGCTATTCAATATATATAAATCGAATTTTTACTTTGCTATTCAATATATAAAAATCGAATTTTTACTTTGCTATATGGATAGAAATCACATTTTTATACCGCTACTATATAGATAAAAATTCTATTTTTATACCGCTACTATATAGATAAAAATTCTATTTTTATACCGGTGTTCATATAATAAAGATTATATTTTTATCACGCTATTCTCTACATAAAAATTATATTTTTATATATCTACTTCTAATATAAAGATCGAATTTTTATTCTTTCTAAAATATAAAAATCATATTTTTAATATGCCACCAGTATAAAAATTATATTTTTAACTTTTCTATGATATAAAAATATCGTCTTTTTCAAATTAAAAATATCGTCTTTTTCTCTTTATAAAAATCAAAACTTTCATCGTTAAAAATTAAAACTTTCATGTGTTAAAAATTAAAACTTTCAATTCTATGACAATCAACACTTTTTTTCTATATAAAATCAATTAATCAATTCTGAAAAGAGAATTTAAATAAATAAAAAGCTTACAGTGGAAGAGGGAAAGGGGATTGGCTGCGCTAGAGGGGGGAAGGGGTCTTCACCCGAGCGCTGGAGGTGGAGGGGGCTGAGGGGGCGGCGTCGGGGGGTCCCTGCGCTGGCGCGCTCGAGGTAGGGGCACTGTGATGGGCTTGGGCTAGGGTTCGGGGGGGTGCGCGTCGCTCAGGTGGGGAGGGGGGTAGTGCGTCGGTAGGAGGAAGGGGGGTGAAATCGCGGCGGCGACGCCGCCTGGGGGGGGGGGTCGCGATCGATTAGGCTAGGGTTTTTTTTCTTTTGTAAACCGATTTCGATTTTAACGGGGGGGGGGGGGGGTCTGACTTGAAGAGAGGAGGGAGAGGTTTTTTTAATTTAATTAATTTAATTCCAAAAAGGTACTTTTAATTTCGACTTCTAAACGAGGCCCACCGCATATCGTCCCTAGCGTTTTACCCCCATTCCGAACACAATGGGATATGTATCACAGGCTGATCCGATCGTTTCGATCAGTTTTCATCAAAATCAACATATAACTCTATATATTGAATTTGAACGTGCATTTCAATTTACCAGGGCCGCACACAAACTACAAAAATTGCAAAAAAATATTTTCTAGCTTCGTATTGATGATACGGTCCTAATAAAACTAGTTTCATCGAATTCTGAGAACGTTTGAAAAATGGCCATTTTCCAGTCGATTAAAATCAACTAAAACTGGTCAAATGCGTTTTCCTTTGCGACGCTCACATATTGATTCGAAAAATTATGAATTTTGGAATCTAGCAATAACTTGACATCACGGATCCAACAAAAGTCGTTTCGTCTAAATCCGAGGTCATTTGCAAAATTTCCATTTTTAAGGGCCAGAATTCCATAGCGACTATTCTTAATTTTCATTTGAGCATAACTTTTGATTTCCGCTATGAAATTTCAATTTTTCAGATTCGTTGGAAAGATATTCTCTATTAGATTCCACTACTTTTGGTTTCACTAAAATCCGGTTTATTTTGCACCTGCTACATTCATTTGAAGTTTGAAATCGAATTATCGAACTACCACGCCTTTTTCAATTCCTTTTATAATTTAAAATAAATATTTATATTATTTTGAGACTTTAAACATAAATAAGAATTCTATTCAAAAATAAATTTCTCGTCGTTATTATTTAAAATAATTTATTTTAAATATTCAAAATTCGCTAAAATTGCCAAAATAAAAATTTTAAATTGGCCCAGATTTCCGGGTTATTACAAATCCCCAAGATTGTAGTGGGGTGATTAAGAATGTTTATAACAGTTATTCAAACACAAATACCTGATAAGAAAAATAATCAAAATTAAAACCACGATTCTATAAAACACATAAAAAGGAAAAAAAACAATCGTACATGTGTAGTTATAAACCAATAAATGTTTTTCTTTTCTTTTTTAATTTGTTTAGAGAGAAACTGACCGCAGTCACAAAGCCCCCTAGTGCACCTAGCCCGAGGCACCACATGAGTGGCTGATCTTGGTGCACCGCATGCACACGGTAAGCTATTAGCTGCCTTTCAAGGTTTTGAGCCCGCGTCGTTTTTACCACGACGCAAAGCACTTAACCGCAAGGCTAATGCTTTGGACTAAACAAATACATGTTGCATAGTTATACATCTATCATAAAGTCAAATTTTTTGTGTCACAATAAAACATAATTAATCGACAGGCAGGAGGAACCAAGTAAAGTTCCGCCTTTCAACCTTTATTACGGATATGTTTTCAGAGTTATAGAGTTATGATGACAAAATCATATCTTGCATATTAATAGGAAAAACATATATAACATATTTGTTGTGCTATCCACATGAATCACTATTATTGTGCCCACTTCTGTGTACTTTGCTTTGGACATTTAACAGTCTAAATTTGGTTCTCCTTTTGTTGCCTGTACTATCCACTTTTCATCGTAGAAAATATAAAATTATTATTTAGGCTTATAACAGTTACTTTATCTCGGATACTGCAGGAACATTGAAATAATTAAAGAAAATTATTTGTGGATACAAAGTTTTAGGCAAGGGATGGAAATATTACCTAGGTAATACAATTATGGAGTACAAATAAACGTGTACTGTATAAATGGTATTTTTAACAATTTTTGTCTTCGCCATCCTATAAATAAAAAGGTCATATACTAAAGCCTTTGTGTTGCGCACTTTAGTAAAATAGTAAAAAGGTCGTAGTACAATAACATCAAAAAAAAATATTATTATCCATAGACAGAGCCTATGGCTAACTTCGATCCCAAAACTTGCATATGAAAATATATACGAAGAAAAAATAACTTGGATAAAAAAGAGATTGTTAAAATTCTGTATATGTGTAGTTAAATACGGTAATAATTTGTTATAATTCAGCTACTACAGCAGACATTAAAACAGAGAAACAATATTTAGGAGGAAAGAAAGAATACAGAGAAGAGAAAGCTTAATTTTCCATGCGATTTCATTTACAGAACCCACATAATTATAGCAGCTACCTAGGATCCCTATCCACTCGATTGTAACCAATTAAAGGAAAAGTGACTATGCATCACTATTTCAGGTGTAACCACTTTACATTACTAAATACAAAGGAAAAAACGCTGAAAATTATTATAACTAATTTCTGCCAGGTGGTCCCTTCTGTCTTTTGTCATTTGTTGCATTAACAAAAATATCTCGCAGGTTTGTGTATGGTGCGTCTAGGCCTAGCAGTATCCGGTGCATGAATAGCTGGTGCATCAATACCTTCCCCTATAGAAGCAAACTTGTCCTCAAGGTTGAGATGGGAAAACTGTGGCTCATCAGTGTGTAGTCTTCCCAGGTGGCTTTAGATGGTTCAAGGCCTTGCCATTGGATGTGGACTTGGTGTTTGGAGGAGTTTAGGTGGCGATGAGCAAGGATATTGGCAGGTTGGTAGACTGGTTGTCCTTCATGGGAAAGTGGGTGTAGGATGGTAATGGTAGTGGACTGTGGGTTAGGGCAATGTTTGAGGAGGGAGACATCGAAGACCGGGTGGATTTTGGAGTCGTGGGGAAGTTTGAGTTTGTAGGCGACAACTCCGATTCGTTCTATAGTTTCCTAAAGCCAAAGTATTTGCGGGCTAGTTTGTGGTGGGTTGTGCCGAGAGAGATTTAGCGATAGGGTTGGAGGCGAACAAAGACCCATGTGTTGGTGCTAAATTGTTTATCCATGCGGTGTTGGTTGGCGTGATTTTCCATTCTTGTTTGGGCCTTTTCTTGGTTTAGTTTGATTTGTTTGAGTAGGCCATCGCGATCAAGAAGCCATTCGTCGAGTTCATGTACATTAGTGGTGCCTGGATTGTAATCACCAAGAATTGGATGGGGTCTGCCATACACCACCTGAAACGGAGAAGTGCTAAGGGACGAGTGGTGATTGGTGTTGTACCACCATTTACCCCACGGAAGAAATTGAACCCATCGATTGGGTTTATCACCAGCAAGTGCTCGTAGGTAGGTCTCTAAACAGCGATTGACGACTTCGGTCTGACCGTCCGTTTGCGGGTGGTAGGCGCTGCTCATTTTGAGATCCGTTCCATGTATGTGGCAAAGCTCCTTCCAAAAGTGGCTAATGAAAACTCGGTCTCTATCGGAAATAATAGAACGGGGAAAACCGTGTAGACGTACATAGTTTTGTATGAAATAGCGGGCTAGTTGGGTTGCTGAGTTGGATGTTGGGAAGGCAATGAAGTGGCTATACTTAGACAAACGGTCGACTATGACCCAAATAGAGGTTTTTCCAAATGACGGTGGTAGATGTGTAATGAAGTCCATAGAGATATCTTCCCATATGCGCGAGGGGATGGGTATTGGTTGTAGTAAGCCTTTGGGTGGGTTGGTTTTGGGTTTCGGTTGCAAGCATGTAGAACACTGGTTGACAGAAGCAGACAATTTTGGCCAATAAAAGTTGGAAGAAATACGAGCAGCAGTAACTTTGATACTTGAATGGCCGCCAAGTTTGGACTCATGCAGAGTGGCGATAATATGTTGATGCAGGTTCTGGTTGTCTGGAATGAAGATTCTGCCGTCATATAGTAGAAGACCGTTGCGAAATTGAACTAAAGTGGATCCTGTGGAAGAAGCTTGCTGCCGTAGTTGCTGAGCATAGGGGTCGGTTGCTGTAGCGGCTTTAATTTGCTCCGTGAGAAGAAACTTAGGTGTTAGAATGGTGTGAAGATGAGGTGAGGTTATTGTGGTGGATGACGGGGAGGAGCGGAGATCGTCTAGCGTGGGTTGGTGCTGGCTGGGCGGGGTTTGTTGCTATGGGGCGAAGGACTGTAGGGTTGGTTGCGGGTGGTGAGGTTGAGGGGGTGAGGTTTGCGGTAGCGACGACTTAAGTGGGATCAGTGGTGGAACAAACAGACTTAGGGGAAGGGGATGAATTAATATGGGTGATTTTTTTGTGAATGGGTGGATGTGCAGAACTGGAAGAAGTGGGAAGATGGGCTTGCAAGTTAGTTGCGGATGTGGGCTGGACTGTAGAGGTCCAACGGGAGAGTGCATCTGCTACAGTGTTAGACGAACCTGGTTGATAGAGGATTGTAAATCATATCCCAATAGTTTAGTCAGCCAACGTTGTTGTTTTGAGGTCTATATAATTTGGGTAGTGAGTTGGCGTAGGCTTTGATGGTCGGTGATAATAATAAAATGACGGCCGAGGAGGTAATGACGCCAACGTTTGACAGCGGAAGTAATGGCATACATTTCGCGGCTATAGGTGGATGCTCGTTGAAGGAGAGAAAGGAGAGTTTTGTTAAAGTAAGAAATTGGTTGTTTATTTTGAGAGAGAATAGCTCCTATGGCGGTGATGGAAGCGTCGATGTGGATGGTGAAGGTTTGAGTGAAATCGGGTAAGGCTAAGATTGGAGTAGTGGTAACGGCTTGTTTGAGGGCATTGAAAGCGTCAGTTGCGGAGTTGGTCCAAAGGAAGGCATCTTTTTTTAGTAGATCGGTGAGCAGTTTGGCAATGTTAGCGTAGCTTTGGATGAACTTACGGTAGTAACCCGAAAAGCCTAAGAATCCGCGAAGTTCGGTTGTAGTTTTTGGAATGGGCCATTCAATCATGGCTTGGATTTTATTAGGGTCAACTCGAACTCCTTGCCCGGAAATAATGTGACCCAAATATTCAATTTCGGTGAGGGCGAAGGCACATTTGGAGAAGTTGATGAAGAATTTATTGGTGGATAATATTTAGAGGGTGATTTGAAGGTGTGAGATGTGAGTGGTAAGGGTAGGGCTATATATGAGGATGTCATCAAAGAATACTAAAATAAATTTTCGAAGGTGTGGTTTGAAGATGTTGTTCATGGTTACTTGGAAGGTTGGTGGGCGTTTGTGAGGCTAAAGGGCATGATGACGAATTCGTAATGTCCTTCATGTGTTTGAAATGCTATTTTAGGGATGTAGGGAGGATGTACACGCACTTGGAAGTAACCGCTTCACAAATCTAGTTTGGTGAAATATGTGGCACCATGAAGTTCATCCAATAGTTCGTCGATGGTTGGGATGGGAAATCTGTCTTTAATTTTGATGGCGTTGAGAGCGCGATAGTCGACACAAAAATGCCATGTGCCATCCTTTTTCTTTGCAAGGAGGATGGGCGATGAAAATGGGCTAGTGGATGGTTGGATAAGCTTTGTGAGTAACATTTATCGGATTTGTTTTTTGATATCATTTTTTTGAAAATGGGGGTATCGGTATGGACGGATGTTGGCCGGAGGGTGGTTGGGTTTTAAGTTGATGTGGTAATCAAGGGAACGATGGGGAGGTAGTTCGGTTGGTTTTTGAAAGATGATGAGGTGTTCATCTAAAAGTTTTTGGATAGGCGGTGGGATATGGTTGGCCGGTGTTTGAGTAGCAAGTGGGGATGGGTTGATTTGTAAATGAAAGTATGAGGCGATGGAATTAGTGGAGTCAAGGCGTTTTAATTGGTGTAGGGAGATTTCTTTGGGATGGGAAATATTTGAGAGACCTGATAGGGTGATAACTTTTGGCTGTAGACAAAACTCATGGTAAGTGTCTTCAGGTTAGTAGCGATTGAACCCAATGTTTCAAGCCATTGTATTCTCAAAACTATATCAGCACCCGTGAACTCCAATAAATGCAGATTAGCTGTAAATGTAAACTGTTGTACCTTAAATTGTATATTTCGGCAAAGGCCTTTACCAAGCAATTTAGCTCCATTTCCTACCGTCACATAAAATTGGGACTTCTCCTCAATTGGTAATTTGAGAAACGAGGCAACACGTGGGTGGATGTAATTGTGAGTCGAGACCGTGTCAACTAGGGCTAGGATCGGCTGGCCCGCGATCGTGGTAGAGAAGCGCAAGGCGTGGGGGCTGGCGTCGCCAACCATGGAGTGGAGGCTGCAGTCTATAGGGTTGGTGGAGAGGTCGATGTGGGTTTCTATGGCTGGTGGTTGGTTAAGGGTTTCAAGGGCGTCGGTGATTGGCTCAATAGCCGGCTCGGTTATGGTGAGATCCAGGTTATGTGAATCGGGAGGCGTATAGGGAAGTAGAAGAAGGGCACGTGGGGTAGAACAACAGTGGCCAGGGGTATATTTGATGTCACAATAAAAGCACAATCCCTGAGCTTTTCGTTGGGCCATTTCAGAGGAAGTAGAACGACGAATGGGGTAGTTTGTGGAGGGTGATTGATCAGTTGGTGAACTGTTTTGAGGTAAATTGTTAGGTAGGTGGTTTGACGGAGTAGGAGGTGCCGTTAGGGGTAAAGGAAGGTTAATGTATGAGGAGCGTGAGCCTGGTTTATAAAGTGTAGGCTATGAATTAGGTGGTGGAGCAGTGAATTTGGTGGTGAGTTCTTGAATCATGGTGGTTAGATTGTTCATGAATGTTTGAAGAGTGGAGATGTCGGAGCGCATGGTTTCCCTGGATGTGGTGTGCGTGGTGGAATCTTCACAAAGTTGGTGTGACAACCCCAAACCCCCGTACGACGGTGGCAAGGGTAATCTTTGGAATATAACATATAAAAAGATAACAACAGAACAAAAATAAATAAATACACCAGATAATGCACAAATAATACACTGGATAAACATAATCAACAGAGTTACACAATATATAGGATCATACTTAGTACAAAATACAATTCAGCTATAAATAAATGTCTACAGCAGAAAACAAAACATAATATGTACAATAGGATCTGAACAACATAAAAAGATATAAATGGTAGAATCCATCTTCAGCTCCAGCTATCCGGAAAGAGCCTGCTAAAACCTAAATACAAGGCTGCCCGTGTAGAGAAAGGGGCACCCGAGTTTGTAAGTGAAACAAACTACGAGTCAGTCATGGGACTGGTATGAAAAATCTACTTAACATATTTTATAATATGGCCAATCAGAGGACCACGCCACTTTTGCGGAATGGGTTTACTCCATTAGATTGCCAGTGCTTTAAAACAAGTAAATGTTTTAAACATCGCAATGCTTTTTATAAAAATGAAGCCATTATAAGACTCAGTTCCCATCACACAATGCAATGCAAACTGGAGGATAGTGTTTTACCTTATAGTGGCCAAAATATGCTTGATACGAATAAAACAAAAGCATTTGATATTATTACTAGTGTTTATATGTTTCAAAAACAATTTCAATCATAACTATCAATCATAGACGACAGGGATACCATATATCATGTCGCCATATATAGGTATACAATCAAAACCGCACGGTGTCGTATTTGGAAATTGGATTTCCGTCATGAACCAAGGCAAAAGATAGTCCTTACCGAATTCGAGACTCTCTAACCCGAGCCTCAGGACCCAGACACAGGTGAGCCCTTGGATCGTCAGGGCCGGTCCACCGATGTGGATTAAAATGCCTGAACAATGCGTTTCCCCACCCTTTGGGGGCGTAAATGAGTCATATGACTCCATCGGCTCCACATAGTCACCAATATATCCGAGGCGCCTCGTAATCCAACAACCACACAGGTGAAAATAATATAAATGTCAGGACTGGTAGGTCACTGACACCACCCTAGCTAGAAGGAAACGCATGTCCTCCCTGATGTCCTCTCCCGTTTCTGGTTCATACCGAGGTGTGAGGCTCACGAATCAATGTTATACACAAAGCTATGCCACACAGGCCGTGCTTTCATCATCAACCACAAGACTTTGCTTTTCAACAGAAGCCTTGATCATCTGCCACTTAGGCATGTCATACAGGCAATTCACTCCATGCGACTGATTTCTATCGATATATAACCTTTGAGCTCGTACGTCTCAGAGAAGGGCGTTAAGCAAGAGAATAAATTCTCCGCCGCCAAATAGATATATATTTAATAGAGATCAATCAGCACAGAACAAAATCCAATGTCATACACACAGTCCATTTACAAGTTCGTTCTGGGTCTGAACGAAACCGGAGGCACCTTATACCTCGCATATCCATCGATCTCCAAGTACGTCTGGACGATCACCACTTATTATCTATATTTTGGGATGCCTCCCAATCAAGACATCAGTTATCATCCAACCGAGGTGAAGATCTCTGATCTTCAACCACCATCTTCATCATCGACTTCTTATCGCCGATCAATTATTTGAAATGAGATTTAACTCAGCCTTTTCAAATAATTCACGTATATTTAGAATTTAAATCAATTCATTTCAATGGTTAAATTATTCGACATCAATAATTCTGTTCTTAATTGTAATTTTCACGCCAAAGACATTCAACCATCAAATATCCAATAAACCGAGTAAATTCGGTTTATTTCCATCTCATATCATTTATAATATTTTATAACGCTTTATCGCTATTTTTATTCATTTAAAAATAGCCAATTCATTCAAACTACGCTTCTGGCCATAACGCGGCCGTGGCGCTGTTTTTCTTCAGATTTTATTTACACATATCTGGAAATATAACTGTTGGATCTTCACAAATTTTATATCATTAGAAAGATCTTTTCAAAACCAATCCAACGATTTCAGTTTTGGGAAAATCCGATGGTCGGATCTCCCGCACTAATCATTTGAAGTTACGATTTCAAAATACGAACTACATCGTCGTTATTCGATTTAATTATATATATATATATATATAAAATCGATTCTGGCACTGTTTTTCTTTAGATTTGAATTAAACATTCCAGACAATCGAACCGTTGGATCTTTACAAAGTTGGTGTCGTTGGAAAGATATTTCCAAAGTGAACCCAACGGTTTCGGTTTCGGGAAAATCTGATGGTCGGATCTCCCGCACTAATTGTTTGAAACCACGGTTACAAAACACGAACTGCAGCTTCATTATTCAATTTATTTCAATTATATATATATATATATATATAATTCATTCTTTGATTTCAAAACCATATTCATTTCACACATTTGATAAAATTAGTATTTTTATCCAGCAGCTATTTATTTCTACACATCACTATTTTTAACAGTTCATATATATCATAAACATGTGATTTTTATTGTAAGACAATTTATTTCAAAACACTATTATTTTATATAGTTCGTATATGTCATAAAAATGTGATTTTTATTGTAAAACAATTTATTTCAAAACACGATTATTTTATATAGTTCATACATAAGGTAAAAATGTTATTTTTGGTGTTAAAACAATTTATTTAAAACACTAGCATTTTATATAATCTATATATATGATAAAAATGTTATTTTTATCTTTCAAAGAATTTATTCAATACATGAACTTCATTCAATACATGAATTTTATTCAACACACGAAATTTCTATTCAACACATGAATTTTATTTCAACACATGAATTTTATTCAACACATGAATTTTATTTCAACACATGAATATAAATCAAACACAGAAATATTTCATAAAATTTTGGCAGCATAGCGGCAGGATAGTTAAAACCGACACCGTCCCTAGTATGGCTCCTCGCTCTACCTTAAAGCCTCGCAGCTTTTGACAATGGGGCTTTTCAATATCTAGTTTGTACGCTGACGAATTTTCCCATATACTAATCCTATTGGGATTTCAACCACAATCAATCATTTGAAATCAACCATTCATGATATTCACTAAAATTTCACATCAACCGATAATCCAAACAATATCACAACCAATATATATCGTCCATGGTCTGTGGACGAGGGGAGTGTGTGTATATATATATATATATATATATATATATATATATATATATATATATATACGTATATAACTATATTTCGATTTTATTTCAATATCATTCCAATTTATTTTAATGCATATATCATTTTTACAAAGCATGTATAACTTATACATCGAAATACAACTTATACATGAGGTGTACAACGCTTATATAACTCATACTTCAGCTATATAATTTATACATCGTTGTTACCATATCGTTTATAATTCAGAAATCTCACATTGGGTTCCACTCCTCCAAAAATTGTAGAAGGCTCAGAAAAATATCCGGTCTCTTCTAAAATGTAGAACACGTCCGCACGAGTCCACTGTCTCTTGTTTCATTGCATTTCGATCACATAGCAAAAGGATATGATTTTTAGAAATTTGTAATGCTTAAAAGTGTTAAAACTATTTAATTTAACTTCTGCCGTTACCTTCAAGTGGGATTCAAAACTAGGTTTAGCAAATCCATTCAATCCGTTGTTCGAGGTGATGATCAGACTTCGCCACGATGGAGAGCTAGAAGACGCGCACCCGAAGAGGTAGGTGGGGCCCAGTTCGATCCCGTGCAGTGGGGACGGCGACGCGATGAACGGAGGGACTTCCCAGGGGTGATTCGCACGATTTTCTCAACGATAATTAGCAAAATTTATATGGATTTGTAGCTCTTGAGAAGATCTACAAAAACCTTAACTGTGGCACTGGATATCGTGGAGCGTGGAAGGTGAAATCGGAGGGGAAAGCAAAGAAGGGGTTTCCGTAGTCGGTCTGGAGGTTAATGGGGAGAGAGAATAAAAGGGGATTGGCGAAATATATTTTTATATTTATATATTTTTAAAATCCCAAAAATACCACTCTTCACATACTAACTCCAATCCAAACCCAACGACTATCGTCCCTAGCTAAATAGCCCCATTCTTAACACAATGGGATATGTTTCGTAGGCCCATTTGACTGTTACAGTCAGTTTCTCTTCAAATTAAAATATAAAACATTCAATATTCAATTTAAACGTATATTTCAATTTTCCGGGGCTAGATCCCAAAAATTCCAGAAAAAAATAAATCTAGCTATGTTTTGACGATACGGTCCCAACAAAACTTATTTCGTCGAATTCTGTGACCGTTTGAAAAACGGCCATTTTCTGGTCGATCCAATTTAACTGAAATCAACCAAACACATTTTCCTTTGCCACGCTCACATATTAACTTCAAAAATTATGGAATTTGAAATCTAGCAATAATCTGACATCCCGGATCCAACAAAAGTGGTTTCGTCGAATTCTGAGGTCGTTTGCAAAATGTTTATTTTCAAGGGCTATATAACTCTATAACGACCTTTCTGAAAATTCATTTGGCCATAACTTTTGATTCCCGCTACAAAACCTCGATTTTTCAGATTTGTTAGAAAGATATTCATAAAAGATTTAAATATTTTTGGTTTCACTAAAATCCGTTTTAATTTGCACCCGGTACAGTCCGTCAAAGTTTGAATTCAAATTTTGAAACTACCGCGCCATTTCAGACCTTGTTTATAATTAAAAATAATTATATTTATTTTCAAATGTCGATTCAAACATACCTTTCATCGTTATTATTTAAAATAAATTATTTTAAATATTTAAAATCCACTAAAATAGCCAAATTAAAAAATTTAAATTGACTCATATTTTCCGGGTTGTTACAGTTGGGAGATAGCCTCTTCAATGGCTCGGTTTCGGTCATTTGTTAGGTTAACCATGGTGGGTAAGAGGGAGGGAAGTTGGGAAATTAAAGCACTGATATTCAGCTACTATAGCAGACATTAAAACAGAGAAACAGTATTTAGGAGGAAAGAAGGAATATAAAGAAGAGAAAGCTTAATTTTCCATGCGATTTCATTTATAGAACCCACCTACTTATAGCAGCTACCTAGGATTCCTATCCATTAGATTGTAACCAATTAAAGGAAAAGTGACTGTGCATCACTATTTCAGGTATAACACCTCACAGTACTAAATACAAAGGAAAAACGCTAAAAATTATTATAACTAATTTCTGCCAGGTGGTCCCTTCTGCCTTTTAGCATTTGTTGCATTAACATAAATATCTCGCAGGTTTGTGTATGGTGCATCTAGGCCTAGCAGTATCCAGTGCATGAACAGCTGGTGCATCATAATCCATCAAGTTGTGCAACAAATAGACATGAAAAAATGATGTATCATTAAGATTTTCAACCATTTGTGTTTAATCTCTTGAATGTTAACATTTATAAATTAGACACAATTCTGCATCATGTCACGTACAGTTTTAAACATGGCAGTACAAATTTTTTATATCATCAGCGATATTATCGCATTAAGTAGCAATTATATGTTGGTAATAGAAATACAAATATATGCTATAAAAAGTAATCTTTTATGCTGCTTGCATTAAAAAATAATAAGTGTGGTAATGAACTTTAATCTTATACCGTTTAATTCCGTGGTTTCTATGAAATTTTATCGTAATCTATTGTTGTTTCCATGTAAAATAAGGCAAGAATTTATTAAGTTTTAAATTTCAAACAATCGCTTGCAATAGTCTAAAAATTACACCAACCAGTGGAAGTAACCAGCAATTAAAACAAAATCGAGCAGAACCTTATAGATAAAAAAAGTAGGGGGTGAATAAACTATCGAAAGAGAAATACCAATTTCAAGACTTGGAATTTCTTCAAAATATAAGTGATGCTTAGGTTTTCAATTGCTAAATTGGGGGCGAAAAGTGTAATTATGCTACAAGTGTACTACGATTAACAGTTCTAAAATCAGAGAAAGATGTTGTAACCTAAGTTTCCCTATACCTTCAGGCGATGGGTAGATTTAGGGTTGGTGGTCTTGAGACAACCATGTCGTAGCAGTGCGGTGCTCCTGTGGCATCTGAAGCTTGTCTGAAGAAAGAACAGTGAAACACTAGAAGGGATAATGGCTAGCAGGTTCTCGAGTCAACTATAGGATTAAGGAAAAGCGAAGAATATTTCGAGAATGGAAAGGTGAAAGGGGAACTGGGAATAAGAAATTACGAAATAGTGCAATTTTAAGCGCTCGGCTGGAAATGAAACTCAATATGAATATGAATGTGCGACTGTTTTATATTCAACAGTAGCAAATGAAACTTCATGGATTCCAACCTATTTTATTTGGCATGGATTTATATATATAACCATCCCAAATTATAAATATTTGCTATTGTTTTAAGTAACACCTGTCGCAAGTTTATCTTCTACATCATTCCCTAACAATCTGCTATAGTTTATAACTAAACAGTCGCACATAACCATATGTTCTGCTGTTTTTAGCTAAACCATCGCAAATAAGGCGACACAAATAAATATTTTTGTACTAGTGTATACTCAACCATTTACTTCCTTCAAGAAAATTCAGAGTTATAAATTTATTCTCTTAGATCTTATCTTGCAAATACAACGGTTATGAAACTTATTCCTTTTCAGTTTCCAAAATTTACTATTATTCGTTACATGAAAAACTTGATCATCTCTGAACTCAGCTTGTCTAAATATTTCAGTTTAGGTAATTTCTTCCTACTATTCCCACTTGCCAAATATCCTTTAATCAAATTGTGAAACTTAATTCACAAGGTACTCATGCTTACTTAAACAGTTCCTTTTATGACCGCAATATATTTTAGAACTTATCAACTGTCCAAAATCGATGATAATTCCATATTTTAGTTCCTTATGTTGTTAAATTTTGGCTATCCTCATTAATTATTCCAAATTCAAGGTTATGAAACTTATTTCCTTCAAACTTTAGAGAAACACCTTTAACCAATGTAGCCCTTGACCAAAATATTGTCAAATATCTTATAGTCATATTGTGAAACTGAATTCTCAAGATATTTGCATTTTAAATTTATTCAGTTGGGGAGGACTAATTATCAAATATCCTGATTGATTAATTCCAACTTATCCTTTAAGTCGTTTCCCAAACTACTCTTTCTATATTTGGATGGATTATGTAAATTAAAACTTTACATAAACGTCTTTCAATTAATTAAGAAATTCCAATCATAAGATGTCGTGCTCAAATTTTAAATTTCCAAATATTTTCAAAGATTTTTTTCCTTTATATTCAAAATATATCCTTTCAAAATCAATTCCAAAGTAACTGCCAATTCTTACTCAAAATTTTGATTTGATTTTCCAAATTATATATCTTTTCCAAACCTCTTTTTAATATATATATATATATATATATATATATAACAAATGCACTTTCTCAAAACTCTTTGCTAGATTGTCCCTATTACAGGTTCACCTGATATAATTATTACAACTTATCAAATTTTCACTTTTCTACTTAAGTTCACATCAATTTACCAAACAATTTCAAACACTTATCTAAATGGATTTAAGTATATATTGATGTTTTAATCGGAATCATATAGTCATCCCACTTTCGAAACTCAAAAATACATACTGATGATGTTGCAGTCATTAACAGAATCATCTTCAAGCGACTAGAGTGTGATTCTATACGTGTCTAGTATACTTAAGACTTCGCATATACGTTGATCAGGCATATAAACAAAATTTCTTATACTTGATAGTCCAACCTCAACTTCAAATAAAATACTCAAAATCTTATTTTTCATTTTTGTTTCAAACCATATTGATTATTTTTTTTAGAGGAGAATTACCTTAATAATTTTTTTACCCATGTTTTTCTCTTGACATGAATTCTAATATATTATAATACCAAACTTAATTAATTTTACTTGGAAGGCGCCCTCTCAAACGTAGTACTCCAAAATCTCATTGTCTAGCATTACTTACCCTATCTCTAATGAGATATTATAACTCCGATGAGTCTTTTCTTTTATTCAAATGAGTCATACCCCATAGCTTTGTATAAACCAAAGCTCTAATACCACGTTGTAACAACCGGTCTTTTTGTCTGGTTTTCGCCAGTAATTAAACCAACTTAAATCGTTCATAAAGACGGATTATTAGGGGTACTTACACATTTGCACAAAATAAAAGGAACTTTTCCAATATCATTACAATAATATTACATCAGAGTACTTGAGAAACACCAGAGTACATCGATTACACAGTGGAAAAGATACTAAACTCAATGGAAGAACATACATGCTTCAGATATAATAGCTCCAACTAAGCCAGCATCGTGCTCTAACCAACTCCAACACTAAATCTGCGAAACAAACTACTAGGATGCCCGTGCAAAAATTACGGGCACCCGGAGTTTAGGTGTGGGAACAATAAACTCCAAATCAGTCATGGGACTGGTGTGAGAACTCAAAATATTTGTTTCTAGGGTTTATTTTAAATTTAGGTAATTCACAGGACCATGCCACTAATGAAGAACGGGTTTACTCCATGTGAATAACAGTGCATAAAAATTCGCAATGACTTTATGAAAAATGAAACTAACAAAAGGTCTCGTGGCATACACATAATGCAAACACACACATGGGTAAGGTTTCTCCTTATGCAGTCGAAAATGCTTGATACGTGAAAATCTTCTTTCAATACTATAATGTGAAAACAATTTCGAAAGTAAATGTAAATCCTAGCCAGCATAGGTACCATTTACTATACTGACGTATGGTATGCAATCAAAATCGTACGGGCTCACAGCGGATATTGGGTTTCCATCAATGACCAAGCAAAGGAACTTCCTTCTGAACCGAATTTTGAACACCTCTAGAGGGATGACCAAGGATGAACAGTGATGCTCCTCATGCCAACACAAGGCCGGATTACACCTTAACTAGGTAACTTAGAGTATACCTGAGTATGTCATCTCCCGGTCATTACCAACCTTTTCGAGCGCGCGCCAACAACAACCACAAAACTAGATGCTTTTACCACATAGGTGAATACCTGGGCTCCATACCATAGTACATCTTTTATCTAGAAGGAGACAACACCACATAACCCTATTGTATTTCTTCCTGCTTTGGCCATTTACCGGGGTGTGAGGCTTGCAGAGGTCCCGTTATACACAAAGCTACGCTTAAATAAGCCATACTTTTATCATCCAAAGCTCACCACATAACTTAAGTATGCCACATTGTCCATTCAAAACGCATCACTAATTTCTATCGATATATAACCTCTAAGCTCATACATCTTAGAGAAGGGTGTAAAGCAAGAGAATAAATTCTCCGCCACCAAATAGATATATATTTAATAGAGATCAGTGCTACGCAGTCAATTACAATGTCAGACACACAATTCATAAATTTCCGTTATGGGTCTGAACAAAGCAACAATCCGAAATTCCTTCACATACGTTTGGGTTCTTGCCACTTAGCTGATATAAAATCCATCTGCAAATGGGAGCTACCCATTTGAGACATTCAACATGTCGTCCTTACGATATGAAGGGTCGAGGTCTTCAGTACTGTATTCAACGTCTTTAATTGCTCCACAACGTCGTATTGTTACCTGGAATGGTTTTCGGATATACATTCGATCCTGGTCTTCCCAAATAATAAGCATACTTTTTAAAACACAATTACGAAACACACAGGCTTTCAACCAAATCTCCTTCCATCTTAGATTTGGTTAAATTAAATTTCTTTAAACCCATTCTCAAATTATAAAAAATCCATATTTAACCGTTCTTCTTTAAAACATATTCCTTAAATCAAAGATAATCTAGTCCCAAAGCCTTAATTAATTTTCCATTTGATAACTCAATATCAAGACCCAGTTTCCTTTGAAAATCCTTTAATCCAAATTTCAACCATAGTTTCCAATTAAATCGATTTTCCAACATTCAATTCCTTAATCTTAACTAAAAGATTTTACTTGGTTCCCAATTCCTTATTTTTAATTTTCTCAAATCAAAGATTTGATTAAATCCCAATTAACGATGTGAATTTCCATAACTCAATCTCACTGGGTTTCAAGAATGATATTATTGAAGATATGATTCACGACAAAACCCAAATCAATCGATATTGAACATAAGTTACACAGAATTTGTATCTACTTATATTCGATATCAATTCTCATAATCAACGAATACTATAAGTGGAATAACGATATAATTATATCTTCCAAATTCCACAAACAGTATACGTTTACACCACTGAATTTCATATCAAATATCCGAAGATTATTACTATCCAACTTTTTCAATCAAATTGGGAAACTCATATCTTACTTAAAAGATTTATCCAACTCTTTGACATTAGATCTAGATAGAAATACCATCAACTCATACTTAATATTAATCTCCGTATCCAACTCACACTATAAGCGGAATAACAGTGAATTACCTTTTAAATTCCTCAAATAGTAAGAGTCATCATCTACCGAATTAATATCAAACATTTGAATATTTATCTCCAACCATATCCAATTATTTAAAATTGAAAACCCGTATTAATATCAATTTAAATTTCATATAAAATATTTCTAACACTTTTAAAGAATTGAAAAAATTCCATAAATCATTACTTATAGTTTACGGTTTAAAACTTCAAAATAGATTGCTTTCGAAGGAATCGTTAAAATAGCATTTCAAAAGTGTTACAAAAGCATTACAAGATAGTTATCTTAACTATTTTGATCAAAATATCGTTCATCTTAGCCAAAAATTAAACTTTACAATTCAAAACACCTTTTCATAGTTTGTAGTGATTTTACAAATTTTTTCCATATTTTTCAAACATTTAAAAATAGCTATTTATAGTTATGGTCAACAATTGTTCTTACATCGACCTTTTTCAAAA
Source organism: Allium sativum (assembly GCA_030737875.1). NCBI lineage: Eukaryota > Viridiplantae > Streptophyta > Magnoliopsida > Asparagales > Amaryllidaceae > Allium > Allium sativum. The sequence goes on from CM060912.1 coordinate 849,777,585, forward strand.
CGATTTCAAACACAACTTGAAAATTATAACTCGTATTTAAAATCTGCTTTCACTCATTTGAAAATTATTGTTAATGGAAATTAAACGTTTTTCATTTTATGTAAATCTGGTTTAGATTGCAAAAACTATAAGCATTTAAAGTTTGCATCTGAAATACGTAAATTGCCATTATGCGACAAGCTCTATTTTAACCATAATAACCATTATTCTACGATACTTGAAAATATCTTAGAAAACCAATATATCCTTATATAACCCTTTTAAAATCATTTAAATTTATTTTCCAAATTATTTTGGATCTAAAATTTAACTTTTTTTTTACTTAATAAATCAAATTCCAATTCATTTCTAAATTCAAATAACTTCAAATTAACTATCCCATTTGTCGGATCAGTTAGGGATAGCCAGGGAGAGCAGGAAACTTTATTTTTAAACCCAAGCCTAGACACTATCCTCTCTATCACCCTAGAATGTTCTGGTATTTATTTATTCATTCAAAGGACTTTATAAATATATTTGAATTCATATATATGGTCTTTCCAAATTATTAACCTTTAAATTCAATAATGATACTGCTTCTAATTACAAAGGAGATTTGTCGATCACCAATGTGATACCATAATTATTGCGTCATAGTGTGTGCAAAACAACATCAACAACCATTTCAACATCCATAGCAACCATCTTTAGCATAATTAAATAAATCATAACTGTGCAAAAGCGTTATAACACTAACGCTTAATATAGTGTGTGGTCAAAACTATGCATCCATCATCCATCACAACAAACACCAATCATCATTAACCGCTAATAATTCATCATTATATTAAAATTAGTCTAACCACTAATTAAATATATAAATTGTGGTTAAAGATTTCTCACCAAACAGCTTTCCGAATTTCCTAGTAGGCGATCCTAGCTGAGCGAACCGTATTTCAGTGCAACATCTTCTTCACCATAATATATATTATATAATATATACTAATCTTTCTCTCTCTATATAATATAAGAGGAGGAGGAGGATGACGAACTTCGGCAAGGTGGTGGTGGAAAAAAAGAAGACTTATGCCATGGAAACCATGGCCATAAGCTTTAAGAAGAAGATGAAAAGAAGAAAATGGAGTGGAATGGTTAAAAATGGAGGAAAGGCCTCCTTATATAGGAATGGAGGGTTAAGGAGGTAATGATACATAAGGGGACAAGTGTAAAACATGCATGAACGGAGGCATGCAAAAATACAAGTGTCCTTACACTTGTGTTAAGGAGGGAAAGTGATCTTTTGGTAGCATTTCCTTTAAAATTCTATGGAAACTAAGGACAACACTTAGTTCTAACGCTACTAATTCGTGTTATGGTTTGATAAATCCGATCAAACGACAAATAGTATCAATAAATCGAAACTTATTAATAATCATTCTCATTTATAATTCAAGTAATATCTATCATATAACTTATCAAAATTATTAAATATTCTAAAACATATATATTTATGTCAAATTCAAATTTAAATTCAAATTAAATAATAAAAATTCCAATATTAAATTGGTTAAAAATTCTGAATTGTTACAATGGCGGCTGCTATGGGGGGCCCTGGGGAGGCAATTTAGGTGGAATAAGTGGGTTTTAGGGTTTGTAAAGGAGGAGAAGTGTAATAACCCGGAAATCCGAGCCAGTTTAAAAATTTTATTTTGGCAATTTTGATGAATTTTGAAAATTTAAAATGATTTAGTTTAAATAAAAACGACAAGAAATTTATCTAGAATGGAATTAGAATGAATATATTTATTTGAATCGACGTTAGAATATAAATATTTATTTCTAATTAGAAAAGGAATTGAAAATGGCGCGGTAGTTCGAAAATTCAATTTCAAATTTCAAATGAATGTACAGGATTCAAAATAAACCGGATTTTAGCGAAACCAAAAATATTAGAATCTAATTAAAAATATCTTTCCAACGAATCCGAAAAATCAAGATTTCATAGCGGGAATCAAAAGATATCCCCAGTTGAAAATTCAGGATAGTCACTATTGAATTCTGGCCCTTAAAAATGCAAATTTTGCAAACGACCACGGTTTTCGACGAAACCTCTTTTGTTGGATCCGTGAAGTCAAGTTATTATTAGGTTTCAAAATTGGCTTACGAAACACATTCCATTGTGTCCGAAATGGGGGTAATTAGCTAGGGACGATAGTCGTCGGGTTTGAATTGGATTTCGTGATGTTAAACAACTAAGGTACGAATTAAATATAATATAATATAATATTATATATATTTATAAATATCTCCATCAAAAACCCTAGTTTTATTTAGAATTTCTGGCCGCCGTTCTCGTTCAAACGAACGAACGAAAATGCTCGATTCTCTCCTCCCCTCTTTCTTTAGATCCAGTAAGAATCATGATATGAAATCAAAGTAGAAATGGGAGAGGATCTCCACATCTTCAAATCCCAGTGGTCTGATCCCTTACCATTGAGTATTCAAGGAGAACCGTCACCGCCAAGTCATCTCATTCGTGGGAGATTTGCTCTGCCAGCTTGGGTTCGAATTCACCGTGGAGGGGAGGGTCGGGCGCGACTTCAGGCACTCTTCCGCGTGGCATACCTTGATCATCGCCAAGCCTCTCCAATTTTGTGCAGAGCGGAACCCTATTTGGGATGCGATGAAAGAGGATGTCGGCCCTGGGTCCGAACCAGTTTTATATAGCGATGATAATCAAGGTAATTTAAATTTCAACTAATTGAAATTAAGGGAATAATTAGAAAGTAAAATATATGAATGTCATTGCTCTAGAATAAGTAAATGTAATTGTTTCGAAAAAAAATATACAAACTAGAATTTGTTTATGAAATATACGAACTAGAACATGTTTATATATATATATATATATATATATATATGTATGTATAAAGCATTGTTTTTGAATATGGGATTGATTTTTTTTTAAATATAGAAGAAAAAAACATTGTTTTGATAATATAAAAAATCATTGTTTTGATGATATAAGAATCGTTATTTTAAAAATATCCTTCCCCTTCCTTTCTCCTAAGCAGTCAACGAAGAAAAATAAAATAAAAATAAACCCAAATCGATACCGCCCGTTAGCCCTAACCCCGTCGCCCACCTGTGCCCCACGCTACCATCGATCAGACGAACACCGCGCCAACGCCCCTCCCCTCCGATCTGCTCCCGTCTCTCTCCTCCTTCCAACCAAAACCCCAACGCCCCATTGACCGAAGCCGCTACCCCCTAGCTGACCGTCAGAAGGCCGCCGCAACCCTAAGCACCGCCGCAGACCTCTCCTCCACCACCTCAAGCGATTGTGCCCCCCCCCTCAACAGTAAAACCGAACAGTACGTCCTTTAATTTTATTTTATTTTTATATATTAAGGCATTGTGTTTTAATCCGAATTTTTATATATAAAGAACTGAGTTTTTTATATATATAGAAAGCTTTGATTTTTATCCTAGAAGAAAAAGTAATGATCTTTATTAAGGAAAAGTTTATAATTTTAAACAGGAAAAGTTTATACTTTTAAACAAGGAAAGATTTGATTTTCTTTTATGTAATGACACGGATTTTGCCGGACCTAATCGATCGCAAAATCGACTAAGACCATTCAAAACCCGAATACGTTAACTTTGGGAGTACAACATCAGAACAATAACAACAGACTTTTATAAAACATCGTAATAATATTACATAAGAGTACAGAATATATCAGAGTACACTGAACCCAATACAGCGGAAGATTTAAATTACAATAAATTAAATACAATAAACAGCGGAAGACTTCTATGCTCTGGACACACCTTTAGGCTTCGATCCAGAATCCTGCTCAAGAGATAAATATATGCTAAAAGCTACTCGACTGCCCGTGTGGAAAAGAGGGCACCCGAGTTTGCAAAGTGAAACAAACTACGAGTCAGTCATGGGACTAGTATGAGAATTCTTAACTAATATAACTAATAGCAATAAGGCAAATCCAAGGACCACGCCGCTAACGCGGAACGAGTTTTATTCCAATGGATTGCCAGTGCATAAATTAAAGTAAATCGTTAAACAACGCATTGCTTTTTAGAAAAATGGAATCGTCATAAGACTCTAGTCCCATCACACAATGCAACACAAAACAGAGGGTAGAGTTTTACCTTATGCTGATTAAACATGCTTGGTATGAAAAAAAACGGGTTTGATATTATTGCTAGTGTATATAAGTTTCAAAAAACATTTCAAAGTAAATATATCAATCCTAGGAAGCATAGCTACCATATACTATGCCTCCATACTAGTAATACAATCAAACCCGTAGGGTCATATTGGAAATTGGGTTTCCATCATGAGTCAAGGCTAGGAACGTTCTCCTTACCGATTCGAGACACTCTAGCTAATGTCTCAGGATTAACCCGCAGTGAACCCTTGGATCCTGCAGGGCCGGTCCGCACATACGATTTTGTGGATTAGTTATTCCTTAACACACGTTTCACGGTCCTATAGGACCTAATATCCGAGGCGCCTCATTCCATCATCTACATAAGTAAAACGTCGGGCCGTGTAAAACCCAAACACCACTTCTAGCTAGAAAGAAACGTGCTGCTCTCCCTACGTTCCCTCGCTCCGTTTTTGACTCATACCGGGGGGTGAGGCTCGCGAAGTCACGCTATACACAAATCTACGCCTATACAGGCCGTGCTTTGATCATCAACCACAAGGCCTGCTTTTCAACAAAAAGCCTTGATCATTTGCATCTTATCATGCCACATTGTCAATCCATACCATACCGTTGATTCCTACCAATATATAACCTCTAAGCTCATACGTCTCATAGAAGGGTGTTAAACACCAAACAGATATATATTTAGTAGAGATCAACGAATACCATATAAAGGAATACAACGTCAGACATATAATCCATTTTCAAGTCCGTTCTGGGTCTGAACGAAACTGGAGGCACCTTATACCTCGCATATCCGAACAACTAACAAGTAGTCAAGACGACCACCATTGCAGCCCATTCAAGGTAGCTACTCTAATCATGGGCGTCAATGGTAACTCATCCATTCAACGTGAAGATCGTCGGTCTTCAATCACCGTCTTCAACTCTTCGACTTAGATCGACAAATAATCATTTGAAATGAGATTGAACTCGGACCTTTCAAATGATTCTCGCGTATATATCATTTCAAATCATTTCTTATCGTTAATATTAATTTATAACGATAAATCTCTATTTTTATTTATATAAAAATAATTGAATTTTATTTAACAACACTTCATGTCAATAGGCGACCTTGGCTTTGTTTTCACCCAAATTTGTTTTACAAATTTCTCTAAATCTAACCGTTGGATTTTAACACAATTCATATATTTGGAAAGATCTTCCCAGGGCGAACCAGTTTTGGGAAAATCCGACGGTCGGATATTTAAGCATAACTATTTAAAGTTACGCTTGTCGAACCGCGAACTACCGCGCGCGATTCTTTTAATTTTGATTTATATATATATATATATATATTTAATTCCTTCTTCCATTTCATTATTGTGATTATCATAACAAGTAAAGAACACTTGGTTTCATAACATTTTGATATATAACATAATGCACAATAATTTTTATTTTTATTATAATTCACATACACATAATAAACATAACAATGTATATTTTTCTATTTTCAATTTACATAAACATGCAATTTATTGTGCGTCATTTCTAATTTAACAAAAATGAGGATTCTGTGTCATTTCAATTTCTGACAAAAATGAAATATATTTTGGTGTCAACCTCAATTCTACAAAAATGAATATATTTGTTTGTTTAAATTTCCATGTAACAAAAATAATAACTTTGTTATTCTTTCAATGCTAAGCAAAAATAATTTTTTTTTCTATATCTTTCAATGCAAAATTAAAATGGTAATTTTGTGTCCATCTTTTCTTTACAAGCAAAATGATAATCTTGTTTTTTAATCTTTTCACATGAAAATGTAGATTTCATATCTTTAATTCTTTTTAATGAAAATCCAATTACATAAAAATGTAATTTTCTTCTTAATTCTTTTTAATGAAAATCTATTTACATAAAAAATGTAAATTTCACTTACTTTAAATCTAATTACATGAATATGTAATTTTCTTCTTTAAATACTATTTACATGAAAATGTCAATAATCCTTTAATCTTAATTACATGAAAATGTAATTTTTCTCCTTAAATCTTAATACATTAAAATATAAATTTTCTTCTTAATCTAATTACACTAAAAATGTAACTTTTCTTTTTAATCTAATTACATTAAAAATGTAACTTTTCTTTTTAATCTAATTACATTAAAAATGTAACTCTTTTTTTTATTCACATTAAAAATGTAAACTTTTCTTCTTTTTCTTATTTACGAAAATAAAAAAAATTGTAAATTCTATTTCAATGTTGATATCTACTCTTTCAATTACACGGTAAAATCTCCTTTTTAATTACAATGTAAATTCTTATCTTTTTAATTACATAAAAATGAAATTTTTTAATTGCGGTGTCAATCATGTTCATTTCTAATTTAACACATAACGTCATTTCTAATTTAATACATAACGGTGCAAATATTGTCATTTCTAATTTAATACATAACGGTTTAAATATTGTCATTTTCTAATTAACACAAGATGGTGTAAATATTCATTTTCTAATTAACACATGACGATGTAAATATTCATTTTCTAACAAGATGTAAATTTCTTTTTATAAATAAACAAATTATCTTTTTACATTTAACAAAACAAAGACAGAAAACGATAACTTTGTACATTTACAAATAATGACAAAATGATGTCTTGTATTTTTTACAAAATAATGACAAAATGATGTCTAGTATTTTTTTCTTTAAACTAAAATCAATGAAAAATTTAATTTTTATTATTTCAACTAAAATCAACTTTAATGCCATTACTTTCATTTTAACAAAAATGATACTTTTGTTCTTGTTTTCATTACACACAAAAATGAAACTTTTTGTCTTATTTTCGTTATACACAAAAATGAAACTTTTCATTAATAAACAAAAGTGATTTCTATTCATTAATACACAAAGGTAATTTCTTTTCATTATATTTACAAACAAAAGTGAATTTCATGAACTTACAAACAAAAGTGAATTTCGCGTATTTACAAACAAAAGTGAATTTTATGTATTTACAAACAAAAGTGAATTTCATGCTTTACAAACAAATGTCAATTTCTATTCACAAAACAAATGTAAATATTGTCACTTTTCTTTTTTATTTACAAACAATGTAAATAATGTATGAAATCTTTTGTTTGTGTTCTTGCATTACAACATAATAAAAGATTTTTTTTTTTAGTTTACACAACAAATTCATACCCTTTTTATTAACAAAGTTACAATAAAGTTGCAATCTTTTTTTAATAAAGTTAACATCTTTTTATTTATAAAAACAAAGAAAATGAAAAGTTTTTGATAAACAAACCAAGTTACAACATTTAATTAACAAAACAAAGTTACAACTTTGAGTTACAAACAAAGTTACAACTTTGTATTACAAAGTTGAAATCTTTGTTCATATAAACAAAAGTAATTTTTTTTTAATTTAAACAAAAGTAAAATCTTTTAATTTAACCAAAAGTTAAAATCTTTTATTAAGTTTACAAACAAAGTTTCAATCTTTGTTAAGTTTACAAACAAAATTTCAATCCTTTTATTAAGTTTACAAACAAAATTTCAATCTTTTCCTTATATTTACAAACAAAGTTCCAATCTTTTTATTAAGTAACAAAGGTAAAAAAAATTATTATTTTTTTAAATAAACAAAAATGAAAACTTTTTTTTACAAACAAGCAAAAATTAATCTTTATATTATTAAACAAAAGGCAAAATCTTTATATTTTACAAAACAAAAGGGAAATCTTTCTTTTTTACCAAACAATGAAATTAGTGTTACTTTTTCTTTTAAAAATAATAACTTTTTATAATAATCAACAAAATGATATCCTTTTATGATAATCAACATTACAATGAAAATTTAATCTTTTATTTTCAACAAGATTACATATCTAGATTCAATGATTTTGTTTCAAACACCAATATCACAGCATCAACCAATTCACATCACAACATCAATAAATTCAAATTTCCTAACCATAAACAATACAAATTTCATAACGTACATACATTGAATTCGTATCGCAAGAAATAATTAAATTTTTAATAATTAAATACAAAAATCTCACATCATCATTGAGTTCTGCGCTGTTCAGATCCAAAATTTGTCAAAAATTCAACTTGCTCAGAATCAGGTCTAGTTAGTTTCATCGTGAATATCTCGGTCTCACGATCGTGGCACACCTGAAATCGTTCAATTTCGAGTTCGTACGCATTAGTAATGATTAAATTAAGATCAGTCAAATTTGAATTAAAATAATTAGATAATTAAAGGTTGAAAAAGTCAACCTTCCTCCTTCTTCCAAACCAAGCCGTCATATGAACCCATAGTCCGCCAGACTAGGGTTGAAAATAACTCGAGATTGGCGAGGCTTGAAGACGGTCGGGAGGTGGTGTACCGGAGAGGGAGGAGAGGGCTTCGGGCACCGGGAGTATGGGTAGCCGCGGTGGAACCTACAGAGGGCAGCAGGGCTGAGTTGGGCGCGGGTTAGGGAGAGGATTCCGGCCAAATCACTTGTCTAAACCGATCACCACCTTATGGAATTAAAGCCCTTGAAAATCTCTACAATTAGTTCTAAAGAAGTGTTTGATTTTAGTGAGAGGATTGAGAGAGATTAAGGGATGAAAATCGAAGCTTTATGGCCATGAAGAAGAGGGGATGGCGGCTGCGTTTGGTACGGAAGGATTAGGGTTAGGGTTCTAATTTGTCTTAATATTTATATTATTATATTCACTAATTACCCAATTAAGGCCCGTTTATCAACTTTGTCCGATTTCAGCCCAACGACTGTCATTCTTACCCATTAACCCCTATTCCAGACTCATCTAGCTATATCCCGCAGGCCCAAACGACTGTTTTGACCCAGTTTTCTTTATTTTAAAATATTTTTACTTTTATTTTTAATTCAACCATACGAATAAATTCACCGGGCCACAAATTAACTTTGAAAAATCCCAAAAAATATATTTAGCTATGTTTTGACGTTGCGGACCTAGGAAAATTAATTTCGTTCAATTCTGAGCCTATTTGAAAAATGGCCTTTTTCAAGTTGATTAAAATTGACCGAAATTGACCAAACTAAAATCTTTTTGCCACGGTCACAAATTAATTCTAAAAATTATGAAAAATTAAACTTAGCAATAATTTGACATTCCGAATCCAACAAAAGTGGTTTCATCGAAAACAGAGGTAATTTGAAAAATGGTTATTTTTAATATTAAAAAATATATTTAAATCCTACAGCGACTATTCTGAAATTTAAACTGGGCATAACTTTTGATTCCCGCTATAAAATTTTGATTTTTTGGATTCGTTGGAGAGATATTTTAAAAGAGATTCTAATATTTTGGTTTCACTAAAATCCGTTAAATTTTGCATTCTGTACGTTCAGTCAAAGTTCAATTTTGACTTTTCAAACTACCGCGCTATTTCTAACTCCTTTTATAATTAAATTTAAATTATTCATCCTAACTTCGATTTAAATAAATGTTTAATCATTATTATTTTAAATATCAAAACCTGTTAAAATTAGCTAAAATAAATTTTTAAATTTACCCCAAAATTCAGGGTTGTTACAGTCTTCCCCACTTAAAACTTTTCGTCCTCGAAAAGGAACGAAGCTAAAAAGTTGTTTAAGTATCCTATCTTAAATAATTTTATTTGTTGATTAACTTTTAAAATATATAACTTTATATATTCAAAAATTATATTTCCAAAGATCGGATTATATATAATTAAAAATATGTTAATTATAAATAGGCACTCTCAACTCATTCTAGGGCATTACTAACCACATCTCTAATGAGTTTTCTCATTCTATTATACTACTGATCCTATCTCTAATTAGTATTCTTATTGGATATTAATAATCCAAGAGTCTTTTGTTCAGTTCTAACGAGTTGTACCCCAAAGATTTGAGCTAACCAGAGCTCTGATACCAACTGTAACGGCATTGGATTTGGCCGGACCTAATCGATCGCAAAATCGACTAAGACCGTTCAAAACCCAAATACGTTAACTCTGGGAATACAACAACATCATAACAATAACAACAGACTTTTATTAAATATCATAATAATATTACATCAGAGTACAGAATATATCAGTGTACATTGAACACAATACAGCGGATGATTTAAATTACAATAAATTAAATACAATAAACAACGGAAGACTTCTATGCTCTGGACACACCCTTAGGCTTCGATCCAAAATCCTGCTCAAGAGATAAATATCTGCAAAAAGCTACTTGACTGCCTATGTGGAAAAAAGGGCACCCGAGTTTGCAAAGTGAAACAAACTACGAGTCAATCACGGGACTGGTGTGAGAATTCTTAACTAATATAACTAATAGCAATAAGGCAAATCCAAGGACCACGTCGCTAACGCGGAATGAGTTTTATTCCAATGGATTGCCGGTGTATGAATTAAAGTAAATCGTTAAACAACGCAATGCTTTTTAGAAAAATGGAATCATCATAAGACTCAAATCCCATCACACAATGCAACGCAAACCAGAGGATAGAGTTTTACATTATGAAGATTAAACATGCTTGGAACGAAAAAACTGGGTTTGATATTATTGCCAGTGTATATAAGTTTCAAAAAACATTTCAAAGTAATTGTATCAATCCTAGGAAGCATAGCTACCATATATTATGCCTCCATACTAGTAATACAATCAAACCCGTAGGGTCGTATTTGGAATTGGGTTTCCACCATGAGTCAAGGCTAGGAACGATCTCCTTACTGATTCGAGACACTCTAGCTAATGTCTCAGGATTCCCCGCAGTGAACCCTTGGATCCTGCAGGGCCGGTCCGCACATACGATTTTGCGGATTAGTTATTCCTGAACACATGTTTCCTGGTCCTTTAGGACCAAATATCCAAGGCGCCTCATTCCATCGTCCACATAAGTAAAATGTCAGGTCGTGTAGAACCCAAACACCACTTCTAGCTAGAAAGAAACGTGATGCTCTCGCTGCGTTCCCATGCTCCGTTTTTGACTCATACCGGGGTTGAGGCTCGCGAAGTCACACTATACACAAAGCTACGCCTAAACAGGCCGAGCTTTGATCATCAACCATAAGGTCTGCTTTTCATCAAAAGCTTTGATCATTTGCATTTTAGCAAGCCACATTGTCAATCCATACCATACCATTGATTCCTACCAATATATAACCTCTAAGCTCATACGTCTCAGAGAAGGGTGTTAAACACCAAACAGATATATATTTAGCAGAGATCAACGAATATTGTATAAAGGAATACAACGTCAGACATACAATCCATCTTCAAGTCCGTTCTGGGTCTGAACAAAACCGGAGGCACCTTACACCTCGCATATCCGAACAACCAACAAGTAGTCTGGACGGCCACCATTGCAGCCCCTTCAAGGTAGCTACTCCAATCATGGGCGTCAATGGTAACTCATCCATTCAACGTGAAGATCAAATTGGTCTTCAATCACCGTCTTCAACTCTTCGACTTAGATCGACGAATAATCATTTGAAATGAGATTGAACTCGGACCTTTCAAATGATTCTCGCGTATATATCATTTCAAATCATTTCTTATCGTTAATATTAATTTATAAAGATTAATCTCTATTTTTATTTATATAAAAATAATTGAATTTTATTTAACAACACTTCATGTCAATAGGCGACCTAGGTGTTGTTTTCACACAAATTTGTTTTACAAATTTCTCTAAATCTAACCGTTTGATTTTAACATAATTCATATCATTGGAAAGATCTTGTCAAGGCGAACCTAACGATTTTAGTTTTGGGAAAAATTCGACGATCGGATATTTCAGCATAACTATTTAAAGTTACGCTTGTCGAATCGCGAACTAGCACGCACGATTTGTTTAATTTTGATTTAAATATATATATATATATATAACTCCTTCTTCCATTTCAATATTGTGATTATCATAACAAGTAAAGAACACTTGGTTTCATAACATTTTGATATATAACATAACACACAATAATGTTTATTTTTATTATAATTCACATACACATACTAAACATAACAATGTATATTTTTCTATTTTCAATTTACACAAACATGCAATTTGTTGTGCGTCATTTCTGATTTAACAAAAATGAGGATTTCTGTGTCATTTCAATTTTTGACAAAAATGCAATATATTTTGGTGTCAACCTCAATTCTACAAAAATGAATATATTTGTTTGTTTAAATTTCCACGCAACAAAAATGACTTTGTTATTCTTTCAATGCCAAGCAAAAATAATGATTTTGTTTATACCTTTCAATGCAAAACTAAAATGATAATTTTGTATCAATCTTTTCTTTACAAGCAAAATGATAATCTTGTGTTTTAATCTTTTCACATGAAAATGTAATTTCATATCTTTAATTCTTTTTAATGAAAATCCAATTACATAAAAATGTAATTTTCTTCTTAATTCTTTTAATGAAAATCTATTTACATAAAAATGTAAATTTCACTTACTTTAAATCTAATTACATGAATATGTATTTTTCTTCTTTAAATACTATTTACATGAAAATGTCAATTAATCCTTTAATCTTAATTACTTGAAAATGTAATCTTTTTTCCTTAAATCTTAATACATTAAAATGTAAATTTTCTTCTTAATCTAATTACATTGAAAATGTAACTTTTCTTTTTAATCTAATTACAATAAAAATGTAACTTTTCTTTTTAATCTAATTACTTTAAAAATGTAACTTTTCTTTTAAATCTAATTACATTAAAAATGTAACTCTTTTTTTATTCACATTAAAAATGTAAACTTTTCATCTTTTTCTTATTCACAAAAAAAAAACTGTAAATTCTATTTCAAGGTTGAATTCTACTCTTTCAGTTACACGTAAAATCTCCTTTTTAATTACAATGTAAATTCTTATCTTTTTAGTTAAATAAAAATGAATTTTTTTTAATTACAGTGTCAATCATGTTCATTTCTAATTTAACACATAACGTCATTTCTAATTTAACACATAACGTCATTTCTAATTTAATACATAACGGTGCAAATATTGTCATTTCTAATTTAATACATAACGTTGTAAATATTGTCATTTTCTGATTAGCACATGATGGTGTAAATATTCATTTTCTAATTAACACATGACGGTGTAAATATTCATTTTCTAACAAGATGTAAATTTCTTTTTATAAACAAACAAATTATCCTTTTACATTTAACAAAACAAAGACAAAAAAAAATGATAACTTTGTACATTTACAAATAATGACAAAATGATGTCTTGTATTTTTTACAAAATAATGACAAAAAGATGTCTTGGATTTTTTTTCTTTTAACTAAAATAAATGAAAAATGTAATTTTTATTATTTCAACTAAAATCAACGTTAATGTCATTATTTTCTTTTTAACAAAAATGATACTTTTATTCTTATTTCAATTACACACAAAAATGAAATTTTTGTCTTATTTTCATTATACACAAAAATGAAGGTGGCGTTTGGTTAACGGTTTTTGGTTTGGATCTTCGTCCATATAAAAATTGGAACGACGCATGCAATTAGTTAAAAACGGTCATTTTAAAAAAGGGAATTAACATACAAAACCGAAAACAAATTTTATTTTATTTCAGTATTTTGTGAAGTACGGAAGAACGAGACCAAATTCATTCTTCCGTCGTTCGTCCATCCCCTTCTTCGTTGTCTCCATCTACATCCTATCCCCAACATCGTCCCTCAACTCTTCTTATTATCCGTCATTTTATATTGAAAAGTTGAAAACTCAAAATAGAAAATGCAAAATAAACCAAACACCACCGAAACTTTTCATCAATAAACAAAAGTGATTTCTATTCATTAATACACAAAGGTAATTTCTTTTGATTATATTTACAAACAAAAGTGAATTTCATGTACTTACAAACAAAAGTGAATTTCATGTATTTACAAACAAAAGTGAATTTCATGTATTTACAAACAAAAGTGAATTTCATGCTTTACAAACAAATGTCAATTTCTATTTACAAAACAAATGTAAATATTGTCACTTTTATTTTTTATTTACAAACAATGTAAATAATGTTTGAAATCTTTTGTTTGTGTTCTTGCATTACAACATAATAAAAGAATATATATATATATATATATATATAGTTTACACAACAAAGTCATACCCGTTTTATTAACAAAGTTACAATAAAGTTGCAATCTTATTATTAATAAAGTTAACATCTTTTTATTATAAAAACAAAGAAAATGAAAAGTTTTTGATTAACAAACCAAGTTACAAGATTTAATTAACAAAACAAAGTTACAACTTTGAGTTACAAACAAAGTTACAACTTTGTATTACAAAGTTGAAATCTTTGTTCATATAAACAAAAGTAAACTTATTTATTTATTTAAACAAAAGTAAAATCTTTTAATTTAACCAAAAGTTAAAGTCTTTTATTAAGTTTTCAGACAAAGTTTCAATCTTTCTATTAAGTTTACAAACAAAATTTCAATCTTTTTATTAAGTTTACAAACAAAATTTCAATCTTTTCCTTATATTTACAAACAAAGTTCTAATCTTTTTATTGAGTAACAAAGGTAAAAACCTTTCATTATTTTTTTAAACAAACAAAAATGAAAACTTTTTTTTACAAACAAACAAAAAGTAATCTTTATATTATTAAACAAAAGGCGAAATCTTTATATTTAACAAAAAAAAGTGAAATCTTTCTTTTTTTACAAAACAATGAAATTAATGTTACTTTTTCTATTAAAAATAATAACTTTTTATAATAATCAACAAAATGATATCTTTTAATGATAATCAATATTACAATGAAAATTTAATCTTTTATTTTCAACAAGATTACATATCTGAATTCAATGATTTTGTTTCAAACACCAATATCACAACATCAACCAATTCACATCACAACATCAATAAATTCAAATTTCCCAACCACAAACAATACAGAATTCATAACGTACGTAGATTGAATTCATATCGCAAGAAATAATTATTTTCAGATATCTCACATCGTTTTTGAGTTCTGCGCTGTTTAGATCCAAAATTTGTCAAAAATTCAACTTACTCAGAATCAGGTCCAATCAATTTCATCGCGAAGATCTCGGTCTCATGATCGTGGCGCACCTGAAATCGTTCAATTTTGAGTTCGTACGCATTAGTTATGATTAAATTAATATCAGTCAAATTTGAATTAAAGTAATTAGATAATTAAAGGTTGAAAAAGTCAACCTTCCTCCTTCCAAACCAAGCCTTCATATGAACCCATAGGATTCCGGACTAGGGTTGAAAATAACTCGAGATTGGTGAGGCTTAAAGAAAATCGGGAGGTGGCATATCGGAGAAGGAGGAGAGGGCTTCGGGCGCCGGGAGTAGGGCTATGAAGAAAAGGGGATGGCGGCTGCGTTTAGTAGGGAAGTATTAGGGTTAGGGTTCTAATTTGTCTTAATATTTATATTATTATATTCACTAATTACCCAATTATGGCCCGTTTATCAACTTTGACCGATTTCAGCCCAACGACTATCGTTCTTACACATTAACCCCTATTCCAGACTCATCTAGCTATGTCCTGCAGGCCCAAACGACTATCTTGACCCAGTTTTCTTTATTTTAAAATAATTTTACTTTTATTTTTAATTCAACCATACGAAAAAAAATCACCGGGGCCATAAATTAACATAGAAAAACCCCAAAAAATATATTTAGCTATATTTTGACGCTGTGGACCTAGGAAAATTAATTTCGTTCAATTCTAAGCCTATTTGAAAAATGGAATTTTTCAAGTCGATTAAAATTAACCAAAATTGACCAAACTGAAATCTGTTTACCACAGTCACAAATTAATTCTAAAAATTATGAAAAATTAAACTTAGCAATAATTTGATATTCCGAATCCAACAAAAGTTGTTTCGTCAAAAACAGAGGTCATTTGAAAAATGGCTATTTTTAATATTAAAAAATATATATAAATCCTACAGCGACTATTCTGAAATTTAAACTGGGCATAACTTTTGATTCCCGCTATAAAATTTCAATTTTTCAGATTCATTGGAAAGATATTTTAAAAGAGATTCTAATATTTTTTTTACACTAAAATCCGTTAAATTTTGCATCCTGTACGGTCAGTCAAAATTCAAGTTTGATTTTTCAAACTACCGCGCTATTTCTAACTCCTTTTATAATTAAAATTAAATTATTCACCCTAACTTCGATTTAAATAATTTTTTAATCATTATTATTTTAAATATCAAAACCCATTAAAATTAGTTAAAATAAAATTTTAAATTTACCCCAAAATTCAGGGTTGTTACATTTTATATAAATATATGATTTTTTCATATGTAGCTTAGGTAAAAAGGTTAGATCTTTAATTATAAAAAACCGGATTTCTTATCATGAAGAAAGCAATATAAAAATATAATTTTTATTTGAATAGTAAGATAAAAATTCGTTTTTTATACATATGAAGTGAAGATGAAAATTCAATTTTTATATATATGAAGTGACGATAAAGATGTGATCTTTATAGAAGTAGCAATGTAAAAATATGATTTTTATATATAAAAATGAATAATAAAAATGCAATTTTTACTATGAACAGAGTGAAATAGATTGCGATGGAACCGACGGTAATTAAAAAAAAATCCGAACCGTTCAGAAATAAAGAATGGTGGAGTGGTTCCCAAAGGTGAGAACTCCTCACTTTTATTTTGGATTTCTAGTTTGAAATATATATTAGGATGCAGACGGTGCTTAGCATCACCCGACACCCGTCGTCCACAGACCTTGGATGACTTGTTTGTTGGACTGATGTGTTGCGAAATTTTATTGTGTGATGTGGAATGAATAGAATATTTTATAGTCAAAAATATAATTTTTAACGTGCATATAAAATAAATATTTATAAACAAATCGGACGATTTGTTTATGTACACCCATTTGACTGATATTGATTGGGACGATAAATTTTACACATCGCCTAACTGCACAAATAAAAATCTATGTTTGTTAATTTGAAACCCCACATGGGTGTTGGGATAATATTTGGCGTATACTAATCCCAATTATTTAGCTGTATGTCGATCGATTGGTTGACCGACTGTGTAAGCGTTAATTATTTATGTTTAATGCTTATGCAGTTGTGTGGTGCACTCTGGATGATGGTTGATTATTTATCGTTGCTATTATATACATGTGTTGTATGGAATCCATATAACTAACATTATATGGTAATTGATTGGGCCTCATTCCAATTTGGAAAATAAAAAATATTACAAAATGAAAATTCATGTGTTGAATAGAATACGAATTCATGTGTTGAATAAAATATATATTCATGTGCTGAATAAAAGAAAACTCATGTGTTGAGAATATTCAAGAGTTGAAATGATTCATGTGTTGAACAAAATATTTATATAATAAAATTCACATTTATTGTAAGTAAGAATTAATAAATATTCATTTGTTGAATAGAATAACGAAGTTATTGAAATATATAAAGCCGTGTTGATTAGATATGCGCCATTTTGACACGAACGATATTTATATCGATTATATTCGTTTTTATAATGAATATAGAAAAGGAAGTGATTTCAAAATATAAAGTTTTGAAAATATTATCATTTATATATCGATGATATGGAATATTCAGTTTTGATTAGGAATTGAATACGAAGTTGAAATCATTTTGAAAACGAATTTAAAACGATTTATAAAATACGTTTTAAAAGGAAATCGATGAAATGTAATATATATATATATACATATTATATATATAATGGCCTGAATAGAACGCGCCGCGCTGCGGTTGTTCGTGAATTTCGACCATTGACTTCGAATGGACATTACGTGAGATCCGACCGTCGGATTCCCCTAAAACCAGAACCGTTAGGTTCGTATCGAAAAGAGCTTTCTGACGATATTAGAGATTTGAAAACTAATGGTTGGATTTGGAATTTTGTCCAAATCAAATTTGGAAAAGTTCGCTGTAAGTGCTGTTCGATGGCCATTTATGGAAATCGACTGTACGGGCCTTGATAAAATTATTAAAAATAGTAATAATTTGTGAAAAATTATAAGAAATAAATTGGAATGAATTGGGATGAAAAATTCCATGTTTGAAAAGATAAAAATAGATTTTTATCGAAATGAAGTAATGTTGAACTAGAATTATAATCCATTTATTTTTGAAATAAATAAATTGGATTTGAAAGGGTTTTAAAAGTAACCAGAATTTCCAATAATTGAATTGGAATGGATTTGAATCGAAATTGTCTTTGTAATATTTCGATGTTGGGTTTCGTGATTATACAGATATTGTTATGAATATTTGAAAGATATATTTATATCATTATTTCCAATACGATATTTGTTGGTCGTTGAATTTGATATTGAATATAAGCCGATATATTTTCTATTTAGAGCCCTGTATTTAATATCAAATGGGATTTGAGTTTGTCGTGAATGGTGTCTTCATTAACACCGTTCTTAAACCCAGTTGAGTAAAAGATTAAATCTTTTTATATAGATTTAATTAAGTATACAAATTAAATGGTATTTAATTGGAATTTAATTTGAATTGATTTTTGGGTTTATTGTGAACGGTGTTTTAAATAACACTTGTTCTTTAACCCGATAATTAATGGAATGTGAATTGGGTTTATCGTGAACAGTGTTTTAACGACATTCGTTCTTTAACCCGATTTACAGTGAAATGTGATTTGGAATTTATAAATCTTTTGTTAAGATTTAAAGGAGATTTTCCAAGGTAAAGTTTTCCAATTTAATAAAATAAATTGGAATGGAATGGAATTCGATTGGGTAATAATCAAAGTAAATTTCTATGGAGGAAGATAACTAATATATCTGTAATTTAAAAGGCTTTGCCGTTACTCCATTTATATTATTAGTCAGATATGGAAGTTTATATCGATTATATATATATATATACCGATTTGTTTTCCATGAAGATTGCATTGTAAATGGAATGTGATTTTGGGTTTATCGTGAACTTTGTTTTAAATGACATTGGTTCTTTAACCCAGTTAAAGACAGGATATGGTTTCCCAAGTTAAACAATCATTAATATTAATTTTTGGGAAGATTAAAACCAAGTGGAGTTTTAATGAATCTTTAATTAGATTGAAATGATCGGGATGGAGTATCACCAGTTTTACTCCAGTCGATAGTTAAATCTTTAATTAGATTTGAACGTGAAATGGTAATTGAATTTACCAATAATACCGTGGTGTTAGATATGAAGTATTACCAGTTTTACTTCATGGGATGAATAGGTTGGGATTGGGAAATTAAAACAAATGATTACTTCGGTAAGGTTCGTTAATCCCGACTAGTTTGGATAAACCATAATTTGGTTTGAATTGATATTTAAAGGAAGATTAAAGAATAAATTTAAGGAATTTATCTTTGATAAAATGAATGGGAACCTTTCCAAAAGTATAAGAATATTTGAATAAAAGAAAATTCTGAATTGGAATGAGGCGTATGTTATGCTTGTGTAACACTTGTTTATTATATACGCGAGTTATTCAGAAAGACCGGGTTTATCCCATTTTGAATAACTGATTCGACGATGTGTCGAGGATGAAGACGGTGGTCGAAGACCAGAGGTCTTTACATCGTTTGGATAATTACTGATGATCTTGATTGGGATGTACACCTAGGAGGAGGGAATCAGTTGGTGATCGTCCTGACGTACTTGGAGATCGATGGATATGCGAGGTACAAAGTGCCTACAGTTTCGTTCAGACCCAGAATGGACTTGTTAAAGGACTGTGTGTCTGACATTGGATATCATTCTGTGTGATTGATGGATATTGGTTGCATGGAGTGGTTTGCCTGTGTGGCATGCTAAGATGCAAATGATCAAGGCTTCTTTTGAAAAGCAGAGTCTTGTGGTTGATGATCAAAGCGCCGCCTGTGTGGCACGGCTTTGTGTAGCATTGATTCGCCAGCCTCACACCCTATTTGTGAACCAGAAACGGGAGAGGACATCAGGGAGGGCATGCGTTTCTTTCTAACTAGGGTGGTGTCAGTGACCTACCATCCCTGATATTTATATTATTTTCACCTATGTGGTTGTTGGATTGCGAGGCACCTCAGATATATCGGTGACTATGTGAAGCCGATGGAGTCATTTGGCTAATTTACGCTCCGAAGGGCGGGGAAACGCAGTGTTCAGGCATTTTAATCAACATCGGTGGACCGGCCCTGACGATCCAAGGGCCCACCTGAGTCTGGGTCCTGAGACATGGTAGGCCAGATTGTCTCGAAGCAGTGAGGACGATCCCTTGCCTCGGTTCACAGATGGAAATCCAACTTCCAATACATGACCTTGCGGTTTTGATTGTAGAACCTATATATGATGACATAGTGGTATGGGGGCACTTATGCAGTCTATGATTGAAATTGTTTTGACACTATACACTTATAGTAACAATAAAGGATGAAATTTAGCGTATCAAGCATTCTTTGGCTATTATACAGTAAAACCCTATCCTCCGGCTTGTGTTGCATTGTGTGATGGGACATGGGTCTTATAATAGGTTCATTGTTCTTTATTTAGCATTGCGATGTTGTTTCATGCACTGGTATTCTTGGGAGGAAACCCGTTCCATGTTATACGGCATGGTCCCTTGATTTACTTAACTTTAAAATAAGGATTAATAACTGTTTTAGTTCTCACACCAGTCACATGACTGACCTGGAGTTTATTGATTTAACCTAAACTCTGGGTGCCCCTATTTCCACACGAGCATCTAGTAGTTTTGGTTTTGCAGATTTATATTCACAGGATCCTGATTTACAGCTGGAATGATATTCTGAAAACTTTGTATCCGTATATCTCCTTCAGTTTTGTTTTGTATTATTTTCCGCTGCTATGTAATGAATTGTAATCTCTAATATTTTATGATGTGTAATATTGATTCTTACTCTATGTTCTTGTATTCTGAAGAAATTGTTGTAATAAGCAATGAAATGTTCTTCTGTTGGTGTTCCGATTCGTCGTGTTCTCAATTCAATCCATGCTTTCCTTCACGTGGAAGTTCGGGTCATTTCAAAAAGGAGGTGGCTGTTGGCGGCCGACAGCGGGTGGTGCAGCGGGGGCAACAACATCGGGGAGATGCCATTAAAAAGAAAAGAGGAAGAAGGAGAAAGAGAGAAAAGTGAAGGGAAAGGAGGAAAATGTTTTAAGTATGAGATTTTGTTTCTCTTTCTCTCCGATTACCGACTACAAACGATCTCCGTTTGCAATGAAATTTGAGCATAAGATAATATATGGGATTACGAATCCAACGAATCAAATTTCATCGAATTCAGAGTTCGTTTGACCTTCCGTTTAATTTCTCAATTTAGCTCAAATTATCTTTAAAAATGAGATTTTAGCATGCATTTTCTTCTTGTATGGCCACACGCTAATTCCAAAAATTATGAAATTTTGGATTCTACCATTATTTGATGATACAAATCAAGAAAAATAGTGCCATCGAGTTATGAGAGAGTCTCAATAATGTTTCTTTGTAAAACGACTATCAGTTTTACCCCAAATGGGTTTATCAAGCATGGCTACATACTGACTCTGTTTGTCGCGAAATTTGGAATCTAGCCATGGTTTATTATTCCAAGTCCAACAAAATCGTTCTCGTCTGATTATGAATTCACTAGCAAAATTTCACTTTTTAAGGGCGAGGTGATGATTTTCAAAATTGAATTTTCAAAATTTTCAAATACAAGGCTAATAAATCAATTTAATAATTTTACTTTGTTTATTTTAAGTCAAATAAAATATAAAAACTAATTTTAAAATTATTCTTGAATTTTATTTTGCAAAAATAACAAATTTACATTTCCATACTCCTTAAAATTGCTTAAATCAAAATTTTAAATTGGTTCTGAAAATACAGGTTATTATAATCTCCTTCACTTAAAGCTTTTTCATCCTCGAAAAAGAACGGAGCTGAAAGTCGTTTAACCAACCAACCCAACTTTCGTTCTGGCTTGAGTTCTTTAACTTTTCAGTTTATGAGAACTTTCAAATTTCCTTTAAATTTGGCTAACACCCAAAATTTCCGAAAAATTTCGCCATAGCCTCCTTTGTACGGGTTGATGTGAACAAATATATTGGGCTGTATTAGACACCCAATAAATCAATATATCGCATACCAATCAAAGGTGAGTTATCTACGCACAAGGGAGATGTGGAAAAAAATCATCCCTTAACCCAGTGATGGGAATTAATCATAATCCATGTGTCGTATCTAAAACAAAAGAGATGTGTGTATTTTTTTCATCTTAAGACCTGTGTAAGGTTTGTTATTAAATCCTTTAATTTACCGTTATAAGTTATTAAGTCCATAATCAGTCCTCATTTCAACCTGTAATCTAGTCCTCGCCATACAAGTATCTTACTCATATGGTATTCCAAATGCAACCCAGAATTTCAGAACCAATTTAAATTTTTTGTTTTAGCTATTTTAATGGATTTTGAATATTTAAAATGATTTATTTTAAATAATAACAACTAAAAATTTATTTAAATCATAGTTTATTTTAATTATAAATAGTGCAAAATGGAGCGATTGTTTGAAAATTCGATTTTAAATTTCAAATGAATGTACATGATTCAAAATAATTCGAATTTCAGTAAAAAAGAAATGTTAGAATCTGTTTAATTATATCTTTCTAATGAGTGTGAAAAATTGAGATTTCACTTTATAAAATTGTAATGACCCGGTAGGGTTTCGATGCCCGAATTCTGACAATAATACATAAACCCTGCATTACCTGCCACAACTCAAGTATCGAAAACACCAAATAGTTATTAGAAAGAATTTAGAGGATGAGATAAGGAAGGAAGAAATATTAGAATAGAAGAAGAAGGTCCAACACAACACAGAGCCTCACATCGCACCGAAACAAAATATAATATAGAAATAAATCTTTATTGAGAGCTTGAAAATATACTTACATTCATGAGAGTACATCAACTTATCTGGACAGTTATAACTATCTGTCCTCATATACGTCACACAGCGGAAAATACTAGATAATATCATACATATGAACTTCTCCAACACGTCTTTGGACTTCATACCATCATATTACCTAAACCTGCAGACCCGGGGTAACTCAAATATTACAAACACCAGGTCAGTCTGGTGAACTAGAGTGAGAAAACCCCTTAAATTTAAAATATCATCCAACTTGATTTTAAAGTTCAAATTCCTTTCTGAAAGATAAGGATAATCATACGACCAATCCACACATAAACACGGACGATTTTACTTACGATAACCTAAAACAATTTTTGAAAATTAATACTTCTTTGATATTATAATAATGTCTAAGTACCGATAAATAGAATATAGCGGAACGCTTGCATCTCACGCTCCATATATATAGTATACAAAAAAAATCGTCGGCACTTATTAGAGATTGGATTCCAACTATGACAAGGCATGTAACCACCTACCGATAGTGTATCTCTAGAGGCGAATACACTGGGTTCAACAGGAACGTCTTGCAACTCAGCCCACACATGACCGACCACTTAATTAGCTTAAGTGTATCAAATGTATCTCACCAACGGTTGGGAGCTACCCACCGTTTCATGAAAAGGGGCAACATCGAAAAAGATCAATGAAGCAAAAGGAATTTCTGTAGATAGGTGATTATACATCCTAATGGGAGCGACCCACATAGCCCTGCTGCCTACCCGATTTTTGTCATTTCCCGGTCGATGAAGCTTGAGGTTTGAATTTCCTTTTAGAACATCTGGCCACCATTCATTTTGAATGCCACATCATCAGATCCATCAGATATCACTAATTGACGTCCATAAAAATACTCTAGTAGTTAAGCTAAGAGAAGTGCCCCTCTCCCCCACCAACTATAGTACGTTTGAAGAAATCAATGTATGTAATCCCTTTGGAAATAATCTATCAGACATCCGTCCATACAAGTTGTCCTGGGGTTGGAAAAACCGAAGGCACCCTCCTACTGCATCCAAGGAATCACCCGATGGATCAATAGCGATTAATCCTTGCAATCCATGGATTTCAACCACGACCGAATTACTATCAAAATATCTCTAGTTGCAACATAATAGAAATCTATCAATTAGCCCTTCCTCTTATGAAAATCCACGGTCTTCAATTGCTCCATCTTCAATCAGCATCTTTTTGTATTTGTTGGTTCAGAATGATTTTCGAATATAAATTCTATCTCGGTCTTTCCATACCAGCAACGCATTGGGCATGATTTTGATAGTCGGTTATTTTACTAACAAAATAAACAGTCATTAAAATAAAATGAATCCATAAGTTTATTACATAGCATCACTTGGCAATTAAAATAATTTATTAGTTGTAGTACAAAATATATTAGTTTTAATATATAATTATTCTCAAATCGTTTTATTTAAAATACTAAAAGAAATACCTTAAAATCCTATCCCATTTCTCTTTACTATCTTTTAAATATATACCACCACATTACTTATCATTTAAAATGGCAAGATCAATTCACTTACCATCATAAAACAATCGTTACAAATCCCTTTTTATTCCGTTATTATGGAGATATCATTTCATATTCTCGCGCCCCTCTTTATTTTCTTTTATTTCGGAATCCCATCATATATATATATATATATCCAGATTCTTTCGGTAACATTAAACTAGTACTTTCCCAAAGTAATTTACTTTAACATCTCCACTATCCCGACTAACATCGTCTTTCGATAAATCAAGAAATTGTTCAAGTTGGGGTAATATCTCTCAGACCTCGATCACAACGTTTTTATCTTAAGATAAATATGAATTATAATTCAAAAACCCATATTCATTTTTATATTACTTCATTATTGTATTAAAATACGGCTTTATAAAACTTCTTTCTTTTGAAATCTCCTTTAAATATATGGTTATTACTAAATTCATTGATTTCAAAAACATTAACTTTTAAACTTTAACTCCTTTAAAACTATTCGTCCCATTATCTGGATTTTTATTGCAAATCCTATTACTAAACATTTTACCAAATTCAATTACAGAAATCCCTTTTCTAATTCTTTAAATCATTTCCTTTGGGGAAATCTTACTTCAATCTCAACTATTACAGTTAACGTTAATTTACAATTTGATGCTTCTACTCCCCTTCTCCTTATTCACAACACGTTTACCCTTCTCTGGTTTAACACAAAACCCTTTCCCATCCCAATTTCCTTTACTTAAAATATTAAGTAATATTTATTTTAAGCTTACCATATTCTCTTAAAATCACTATACAACTTCATTTACCAAATTCGGTTTAAATATAAACCCGTTCATAAACTTCCTTTGAAACTCAATTATATTTTATTTCTAACTTCAGTTTCTTCATTTAAGAAATAATTCCTTAAATTATATAAAAAATTTGGTTTACTTTATCATTAACTGGAATCAAAATTTCTTTTTGAAATCTCATTAAGTTAAACAATCATCTGCTAATTTATTTCATTAGATTAATCGGCATAATCCGATTTAGCTTAACAATCAATTGCTAATCAAAACAGTTGGCTTGGCCAATCTTAAACATGATTAACCTATTGATCAACTCGAACTCGTATTTCTATTTTAGTTCATAAACAACATTATTAATTCAGATAATCTCGTTTACTTCGATTATTAAATAACAATAATCTATTTCTAAATAATTCATTTTGATTGTTTCTTAAAAATAATAAATCCCGGTTATTAATCATTGCTAATTCCCGCCCACTTGCTTATCAATCATATTAGTATAAAAATCAGTTTTTATAAATTATTTAGTAATTACGATGAAGCACGTGCTTCAAACACGGTAGATTTCGGTAAAAAAAATAGCGGTTAAAACAAACGATATATATATATATATATATATATATATATATATATATATGGTTAGTTTATTTCATTTTTATAAACTTCATTTAAAAATATATTTAAAAATCTATATTCAGTTATTAAAGTAAATTTCATAACTTTATAACTATCAATCCACGTGACGCTACATCGATCTGTATAAAACAATTTGTATTTTGGCCATCTACTATAAATTGCTCAACCAATAACATTAGAGGTTAATTAACTAAACAAATGTTGAATATGGGTTTAACAACCAATAACTAATTCAATAATCCAATCATATGGGTTCAACTGATCATATGAAAATGAAAAATAAATTTGAGGAATCACGTTGGATTCCTCCAACCTGTTCTTCACTACATCCAATGGGTTATCTCAAATCAACAGATTATCAAATAAACATGAAAAAATAATCCAACTAATCACGATCAATCAATAACGACAATTCAATCATCCAATTTAAATCCAATTCATTTATTTTTATTATAAACGTACCCAAAGGGTAAGTTATTCTATATGGAAATAATCATTAAAAATAACGATGTCATTCCATTTAAATTAAACAATCATTTAATTTAAATGATTGATATAAAAATATTTAACATGCATCCAATTTAATCATCAAACAACCAATAATTAGCAGTCATAGCATACAGATGAAAAACTCGACTTATAATCATTACAAGTGGGGAAATTGATTGAGGTTAACTCACCTGGATCTGCATTGTATACATAGCTTGTTCCAGATGAATTCCAACTCTGTCCAATTCAATTCCCTTCCGTACCATCCTGCTCATAAATATGGTTCCACTCTGTTTTGAATCGGCCAATTCTGATAAAATATAAATATGTTGTTAATATTTAAAATTTTACTTTATTTTAAATAACTAGTAAATTTTAAATTTAATTAAATTAACCAACAAATTACTTTGTTTTAAATACTTTGGTCGGCTCCTTCATTCACTGCTCTATCTATCCTTTCTTTTTTCCAAATTGTGACCGCCATATCCTAGAACCCTGGCGAACTTGTTATAAATCATGTCGTGTTTTAAATATTGTAAAATTATTAACAATTAAAAATATAATTTAATTAGCTTTTAAATTCCATAATAATTTTCCCTAATTATTAGTAAATAAATTTAAGTAGGCCATTTGATCTTCATTACCAAAATTGGGTTTTTCTTGAATTTCTAGCCCAACGACCTTAAGGCCCAACCCCTACACGTCATAACCTAGAAGTAGTCCACGTCCAAGCCCTTCTTGAATTAAATAATGGACTAGCCTTCTCCTTACACCTAATCCTCTTCATGTCATCTTGTCCAGGCAACAAAACCTCCTTTGTCAAAACAAACCCAGCGTCCACCTACTCTTCTGTTGAACGGATTTTAAGTAGATACCCCTAAATCCAGCGCCATAGACAGCTCCTCCTTCGACTTGGACCTCATTGCTCCTACCCCTACCATTAGCCCATAGATCAATCACTAAGGTCATGCCTTTTTGGCCAGATCTCATTTTCTTCATCATGTCGAAATCCACCAAAATATTCCACGACTCCCCATTCACCTCCAGGAACAACGAGGTGATCTCCATCCAACCCATTACCCCTCCTGTTGGCCACGCACTTCAACCCCAGGACCACGACTGTATAAAAGTAGAGAGAAAAAATTGTGATGGAACTTGTCGAAACTCCCACAGATGGAAGAGCAACTCGTCCAGACTACGTATATATATAGATTGTGATTTTTAAATGAGTACATTTGTTGGAATAACATTTCGAAGTTGATTTCTATATTTTGGTTCTCTAGTTCGATTCTCGAATGAATGGAAAACAGTGATGACGCCTGCATTTATACAGTGAAGCGGCTTGGCATCCAAGGAATTCGTGGCTTGGCAGGCAAGGATTTCAAGTTTAGGACGCACGTATTAGGCAGTAGAGCAGCTGTGGGTGTCCTTGAGAGTAGCTGTGTCTTCTTCCTTGTCACTGTATGTGATTGATTTAGGTAGTGTGTGATTTTTTTTATATAGGGTAGGGGGCTCCTTTTTCTAACTAGTTACGGTTTGTTGTGTACTTGAAAGGCGAGGTCATAGAAAAATATGGTGAAGAAGCATGTACGGGTTAATATTAAGGCCTGCGAGAGTCCGCTTTCAGAGTATGCAAGAAGACTTGAACATGGAGTAGGTTATAGCTGTATGGACATTTCAGTTTGAAGTAGGCTGCCTTCTTCAATAGTCTATACTATATACGTACGTATGTACTCCTTTTGCCGTCAACTCTTGTACTGATAGCTTTCCATCTAATGTTACCACTCATTTGCTGTGTAACTAAAAGTTATTTATAGTTGCACGTCCACATTTAAATAACAAATTTGCAAAGTCCTGAGAACCTTTATAAAGTGCAGCTATTGGAGAATACTCTTTAGTTTATATGTTACATGAATTCTTGAACCTCTAGTTATTTGTTCTCGTGTATTAGAGTGATCTTAGTCATTGATCAATAAAAAATTTATTAATCCATGTACGGATGTGGGTTTCATGCTATTTTTCTTTTTATTTAATTTTATGTTTAGTTTTGACATTGGATATGTTTGGTTATTATTATTATTCATTACATATTTAATATATGATTTGTTACACGTACACTAGGGGATATAACACTCACTATAAAATAGTTATACACCGCTTCATATGTTATACTGTCTATGAATGTCCAAGTGTTACGTATTTGCATTTATACGTACAAGTAAGGTCCGAATATCTATAAATAGCCTATAAAATAATATCGATAAATTATTAAATAAAATTCGAAACTATTAAATTCAAAAATAAACGAATGAATATCATCGTCAGATATACCCGACTGGAATAGTATATCACTTCAGATTAATCAATATCAAATTATAACTTAGTATCAAAAAGTTCGAGCCAACTGATATCTAATTTATATAGAAAACATTATTAAATTTATTATATAAACATTACATTTATTAATGATTTCCATAGCGACTATTTTAAAATTTAAATTGGACATAACTAACAATCTATAAACTGAAATCCCGATTTTTCTCTTTCATTAGGGAATTATAATCAAACAGATTCAAGCGTTTCTCGTTTCACGAAATTTCGACTTATATCGGATCCTGTATATTCCATTGAAGTTCAAACTGAATATTACGAGCTATCGCGCCATTACAGGCTCATTTATAATTAAATATAAATTATAATGTTTAAATTTCGTTTTAAATATTAAAAATCCATAAATATTCCAATTAAAATATTTAAAAAAAAATTAAATATTCAAATTAAAATGTCCAAAAATCTGGGCTCTTACATTCTTCGCCCCTTAAAAGAATTTCGTCCCCAAAATTGCTAAGGTCAAAAAACATCACAATCCATTATATTTTCTAAATCCAATTTATTTAAATTGAAATCCAATTTATTATTTGTAAATAAAATTTTCAAAAATATCGAAAATTTTCTAACACTTTAAATTTCCGGAAAAATTCAGTAGAGTCTCCCCTGTACGCAATGACATCTGTGATATTGCAGGAAGAAATAATATATACATCGACTCACATGTCGGAAAAAAAAATTCAAAACCCAAAATTTATATTTTCACGTAGTCGTACCTTATGCGAGCGCTATTGAGTATATTTGCTCAACTTATTGCAATATACTTAACCAATATTAATCCTCACTGCCTCCTGGCACCAGTACTTAACTCAATACAACATGTAAGTGACCATTACGTGAAATTTATAAATAATACTTCGTTGGTGAACCAGTATGATTCAACCAACTCTCAAGGCATTGTTCAGAAAGGTATATGCAAATCAGGTAGAAATCACCCAGTTTTAAATCATGAGCAATTCCATTCAAATTTATTATACAGGAATTTTGTTTTCAATCCATTCAACTTTTCAATAGGTTATTGATGAATTTATTCTAACCAATCAAATATCCACCAATATACAGTCAAACATTCAATTTACATTAAATTCCATTAATATTTACTTTGCCAATTTAAGTCTCGTTTCACGTCCAATTACATAATTGATTTTTCAAACATTTTATTTTATAATTACAGTCCTGATTTTATTTCAAACGCTATCGCTCTAATTTATTCTATTTTAATTTATCTTAAATTCTGATTTCAGTTTCATGCTAAAATCGTCATTCACAACTATATACACGAAGTTTTGGTTATATTAATTAACCATTCACTTCAAATTTCCATTTGAATTCCACTCAAATAAATCAATCAAACCACAATTTCTCAATAATTTAAAAAAAATATTTCCTTGCTACACAAAAATATGATTTGGGTAAAATTATTTCATTTATCCTATTAAAAAAACAACATTGTGTATATTCCTAGTCCAAGGCTCCTCAGCACTTGAACCGATCAACAACACAATACAAAACATTTTTAGATACAATCAACAAACACGCTCTCATATATATATACACACACATACACACACACACTCAATTCAATTTAGGGTATTACTAACACCATCTCTATCGAGTCACGCCATGGAGCCAACGTTATTACTAAACCAATAGCTTTGATACCACTGTAACGACCCGTTAGGGATTCGATGCCCGAATTCTAACAATAATACATAGGCCTTGCATTACCTGCCAGAACTCAAGTATCGAAAACACCTAATAGTTATTAGAAAGAATTTAGAGGGTGAGAAAAGAAAAAAATATTAGAATAGAAGAAGAAGAAGGTCCAACATATTACAAAGTCTTACATCGCAGCGAAACAAAATATAATATAGAAATAAATCCTTATTGTGAGCTTGAAAATATACCGACATTCATCAGAGTACATCAACTTATCTAGGTTCAACTAGAAGGTCTTGCAACCCAACCCACACATGACCGAGCAATCATTTCGTTTGAGTGTATCGAATGTATATCACCAACGATTAGGAGCTACCCACTGTTTCCTGAAAAGGGACAACATCGAAAAAGATTAAAGAAGCAAAAGAAATTTCTCTATATCGGTGATTATACATCCTGATATGAGCGACCCACATAGCCATGCACACTGCCCGATTTTTGTCATTTCCCGGTTGATGAGGCTTAAGGTTTGAATTTCCTTTTAGAACATCTAGCCACCATTCACTTTGAATGCCACTGTAACGACCCGGAAAAAAGCTCGGCGCTCGAGTCTTCGACAACAATACATAAACCCGTATCACTTGCCAAAAAACCCAAGTATCGAACCCCCAGATTTTCATGAGAAAGAATATAGAGGTGAGAAGAGAGAGAAGTATTAGAATAGAAGAAAGAAGAAGAACACATCAGAATCTCACAGCGGAACGAATAAATATAATATATCAAATCCTTTATACAAAAGAACAGTATATACATACCAATCATCAGAGTACAACATATCAGTCACAGCGGAATAATATATGTATATAACTAATTGTGAAGCGGCCTGCTTCCAACTCTTGAAACTCCAAGTAAAACGTAACCTGGAACATACTCGGTCTGACACGAGCACATTTGATTTAAAACAAAAAAAAAACCGGGTCAGACTGGGATACTATCAGTGATAAATTCACATAACACACACTTGTTTAACTTTGGAAAATCCTTTCGAAATCAAAGGATAATAGTAAGACCAGTCCACACATAAACACGGACGGTTTTTACCTTACTATATCCCAAACCATTTTCGAAATCATACTTTGATCTGATATTATCATAATGTCTAAATACAAGTAAATAACAATCTGGAGGAACGCTTGCATCTCACGCTCCCCATATGTAGTATACAAACCAAAACCGCGGGCGCTTATTGGATATTGGATTTCCAACTTGACAAGGTATGGGACCACCTTCCGCACGTGTATCTCTAGAGGCGAATACACTGGGTTCAACAAGAACGTCTTGCAACCCGGCAATCACATGACCGACCACTCATTTTGCTTGAGTGTATCGAATGTATATCACCGACGGTTGGGATCAGCATCCGCCTGCCTGAAACGGGACAACATCGAATACAAATTAAAGAAGCAATAGGAATTTCTCTAGATAGGTGATCATACATCCTAATGGTAGCGATCCATATAGCCATGCTGCCTGCCCGATTTTTGTCATTTCCCGGTTAATGAGGCTTGAGGCTAGAACTCTTTTCGAACATCTGGCCACCATTCACTTTGAATGCCACATCGTCAGATCCTCTGGATATCACTAATTGACATCCAAAAAAAATACTCCAGTTGATAAGCTAAGAGAATGTGCACTTCTCCGCCATCAACTTGGTACGTTTGAAAATATCAACGTACGTGACTCCTTCGGAAATACTCTGTCAAACACTCGTCCATACAAGTCATCCAGGAACAGGATGAACCGAAGGCACTCTCCTACTGCATCCTTATAGGAATCACCCCAAGAATCAGTAACTAGAAGTCCTTGCAACCCGCAGATTCCAACCACGACAGAACCACAGTACCTCGCTGGCTGCAGACCAGAGATTATTAGCAGTTCTTCCGCTTATGAAGATCCACGGTCTTCAATGCTCCATCTCGACCGTCTTCTGATATCTTCACGTATTTGTTGGTCGGAATGGTTTTCGAATATAAATTCGATCCCGGTCTTTCCATACCAACAATCATATTGGTCAGGTTTGATAGTCGGTGTTTTAACTATCAAATAACAAATGTGTCAATACAATGATTTCACTGATTCAGTACTTGGCATGACTTGGCCTCTTTAAAATATACTTAACAAAATCGTTAATCAACGCTAATATTCGACTTAACTCTAACTTGACTAACTCGACTTGATTACTCCTATCGATTAACTAATACTTGGCTTAACTCTATTCGCTTGACTCTAGATCGCAGCGATCACAATGGTTACGCCTGATTCCCTCAGGAAACATCTGACCGTCGTAGGCTATCTGCAGCCCTGCGAATTACGCTAGCAGTCGTACGCAATGGCAACTTTTCCTGAATAACCATGTTTGACTAACTCTACCTCAAATACGATATACGATCAACTCTAATTGAATAACAAATGTTCAATAAATTTTTGAAATCAATATTCTTATTACTTTTGTAAACTAATATTCAAATATTATTTATTTCCCAAAACCTTGCATTGGAGTTCGATATTCCTCGTATAGAGTAAACCAATTTCAACGTCTTTCACTCGTTTCAAACCAATACCATTCCTCGATAATAACGAAGTCGTTCAAGTTGGGGTATTTTATTTACCTCTCAGACCTTGATCGACAACGTTCTTATCTCAGAATGAATACCAGTTCATCACTTAACCATTTCACAAAAACCTTATTTACCATCTCGATTTCAACTGGTTTTATAAACCGTTTCATACATTTGAAAACCACATTCAATATAATTTCTTTGCTTAATTCCTTTATTTAAGTAAACATTCTTTAAAACACAACCTTGACTTCAAGTATTATTCCATCCATAATATTTTGATTTATAACCTAAATCTCCTGTCAACCAATTTGGTTCTATCTATTTGGCATGTCTAAAACAAAACCTTTTACCATGGATTTTTCAACTAAAATCCACTCATCTACTTCTTTAAAATAAAACCTTTTAAACTTGAGTTTCTTTTCCAAAAATCCCTTTATCACTATTTAACACAAAAACATTTGTGTATACTATCTTTGTGTTGGGATCCTTATTTAAATTCCCATCTTTCACTCAATACATGTAAAGGCCCGCAAATCCATGCTATCTGAATTGACTAATAACACCACACGTCCAACCCAAATTGCACAGAATTACGAATCATTATTAGAAAGAAGTTAGTGGATGAGAAATAGAAAGAAAGAAATATTAGAATAGAAGAAAACGAAGATCACAAACTCACAGCGGATCGAATAAAAATATATTTTATAACATAACTTTTGAAATATAAATCAGTAACTTTACATACATACCATCATCAGAGCACAACAGCCATTCCTGGAACAGTTATAAACACCTGTTTCCAGATACAACCATAGTACACAGCGGAATATATGATAGTCTATATCTAACTGGTGAAGCCTCCTGCTTCCAGCTCCTCCAAATGAATCTCAAAAATCCCGACTACTTGACTGCCCGTACAAATTTGGGCACCCAAGAGTTTAGGGGAAACAAACAAAATAAACTCTGGGTCAGTCATGGGACTGGTGTGAGTAAACTCCAACCACTTGTTTAACTTTCAAAACCCTTTTCGAAAGAAAAGATAATAGTAAGACCAGCCCATACATAAACATGGACGGTTTTTACCTTACTATAACCCAAAACACTTTGATACGAAAATCCAGTGATATTATAATAATGTCTACATCAAGTAAATAACCAAATAGCAGAACGCTTGCATCTCACGCTCCACATATATAGTATAAAATCAAAAAAACCGCATGGCGCTTATTGGAGATTGGGTTTCCAACATGACAAGGTATGGAACCACCTTCCG
The DNA here is from genome assembly GCA_030737875.1 of Allium sativum. NCBI lineage: Eukaryota > Viridiplantae > Streptophyta > Magnoliopsida > Asparagales > Amaryllidaceae > Allium > Allium sativum. The sequence continues at coordinate 849,812,127 of CM060912.1, forward strand.
CTAGTGTATCTCTAGAGAGGAATACACCGGGTTCAACAAGAACATCTTGTAACCCGGCCCACACATGACCGACCACTCATTTCGCTTGAGTGTATCGAATGTATATCACCAACGGTTGGGATCAGCCACCGTCTCCCGACTGGGACAACATCGAATAGAATAAGAAATTAAATGAACCTCTAGATAGGTGATTATACATCCTAATGGGTGCGACCCCACATAGCCATCATGCCTGTCCGATTTTTTCCCTTTCCCGGTTGTTGAGGCCTGAGGCTACGAATACTTACCATTCATTGATAGCACAATCACTTTGAATGCCACATTGTCAGATCCGTTAATCACTAGTTAAGTTTGCACAAATATTCTGGATGTTATGCTAAGGGAATAAATCCGTTGCAACCATATATATTTATACAGACCAACCCATTTGATCATTGGAAATACTCTGTCAGACATTCGTCCATTTACGTTCGTTCTGGGATTGAACGAAACCGAATGCACTATTTCTATTTAATAGAAAGAGTCCTTGCACTTTACTCCGTCTTCAATATATTCAGCATACTTGGTTCGCAACGCTTATGCCGATACGGAGTGGTTCTTCGGATAATAATCCAACCGGTCTCTCCATATTGACAACGATGGTCAAAACTTCGATAGTCTGTGATTTAACTATCGAATAAAAACAAGTGTTCATCCAAACATATCAAACAAATCACTGGGCTCTTTAATTAATATTTCATTAATTAAATCACTTTTCCATTTTCTCTATCAATATTTGTTAACCAAATATTTTCAATAACCATATGGGCCCTTTACGCTATTTGGAAAGCATTTCCCAATATCATCTTCTTTTATTTTCTATATATTAGAAAATATCTCTATTTGCAATTGAAAACAATTACAATCACTTATCTCTATTCCGACTATTTTAATTATACTAAGGAAATATTTACTTTTATTTTTCCAAAATTCCATCACTTGGGTTTAAAATGAATGTTGTGTAAAACATTGTTACAACAACCCAAAATATTTTATTCAACTAACTCTTTTTCAAACACTTCTCTTCGAGACTGGGTCTTGCTATTTATCCATTAAAAATGAAATCAATCAAGTTGGGGTAAAATTACCTCTCAGACTTTAACTGAAAACATCCTCAACTTCAAAACGGCAAAACCACTTACCTCGAATAAACACACTATACAATCCAATTATTCATTTTTAAAACATGTATATAGTTCGCTTTCTATTTCTAATTTATAGATTTCCCTTTTTGTTTACAATATTCGATTTTTATATTCATTTACCTATCGAATTTTATACGTCGATGCAATGATTTATAACTATCAAAATATCTTAAAAATATTCTAACTCCTTAAATTTCCGGAAAATTTCGCCATAACCTCCCCTGCACCGGGAGCATCGGGAAATTTCAAATAGCTTCCCCGGTCCTTCTAATCTTAAAAAGAAAAAGAAAAAGCCAAGCGGCTTGCCGATACGGCGCATAAAATCTCATATATGAATTAAACATGTACCCTTTTGTCGAGCACATAAATTTAAATCTTCATATACTTCATATCAAACCTGCTTACACATGTTCACCTATTTGCAATTCAACTCAAACCAATCGTTTGAATTCAGTTCCGCCCATTTATTCTTTAATTAGCTTCTTAGCCTATTTCACTTGTTATTTGAACATATCACGTTCAAATATATATTAATTTGTTGATACAAAAATCGAATGTCATTTCTAATTCAAGCTTCATATTCGATTTCGAATATGAATTTACACACCCCTTGTCTGATTCAAAGCCCAAATTTCGATTCTAAAATTCCATTAACAAATTTCTTTAAATTAGTCAATTCTAATCAATAATTAAAAATCTGATTTTTGTTTCAACAATCATCTCATTTACACCACTTGAGTTCGTATTTAATTTACAACTCAAGTCTGGATTTTCTCATGGCAAATTCGGATTTTATTTTTTTTAATCCTTTAGTTTATTTAAACAAACCGTTATGGTTTTATAATGGTTCTGGCGCTGCTTTTCTGAAAATTTGATTTTTGACATAACTCAAAATCTATTTGATGGAATCCAGATTTTTCTCCTTCATTAGAAAACTATTATCAAATCAGTCCTGACGTTTCTTGTTTCAAAGAATATTGACTTCAATTGAGTTCTGTATATTCAATTGAAGTTCGAATAGCCAATTTACGAACTACAGCACTGCGGCGAGTTCGTTTTATTTATATTTATATATATAAACTTTTAAACTTTCGATAAAATGAATCCAACTCCATTTTTAACTCCATTTGAATTTCTAATATTCAAACTCCATTTTCCTCTATTTGAATTTCTTGATTCAAATTCCAATCTCACTTTTGAATTCTATTTTCAAATCCCAATTCCTTTTCTATTTGATATTCAAATTCAATACTTGAATTTCTATTTCAAATCCCTATTCAAACTTCATATTCAATTCTATTTGAGTTATATATTCAAACTCTATTTCGATTATATTTGAAGTTTATATTCAATTCTTCTTTGAATTCTAAATTCAAAACCATATTCAATTCTCTTGAATTCGATATTTCAATTTTCATTACAATTCTACCTTGAAATTCTATATTCAAATTCATTTATTCAAATTCTATTTGAATTGCTATATTCAAATCCCATATTTGAATTCTATTTGAATTCTATTTCAAATTCTATGTTCTAAATTCCATTTGAATTATATAACTCAAATTCACAAATTCTCTTCCAATTTCTATTATTCAAACCTTATTTCTAATTTAATTTGAATTCCCAAATATTCCAACTCTTTTTGAATTCCAAGTATTTAAAACTCCTTTTAACTCAAATTACATATTGATTCTCCTTGGACTCAAATTCCATATTTAAATTTTCCTTGAATTCAAATGCCATATTTAAATTCTTTTTGAATTTAAATACCATATTTATATCTCGTTGAATTCAAATATCATACTTTATTTTCTTGATTAAAATTCCACTTTAATTTCTATATTCAAATCCCTTTTTTTTTATGAATACCTATATTTGAAATTCATACTTGAATTTAAATATTTAACTCCATTTGGGTTTCTATTTGAAATCCAAATATTCAAAGCTTCTTTTAAATTCTATTTGAATTCAAATATTCAAACTTCTTTTCAAATTTCTCTTTATTCAAATTCCCTTTTATTTTACTTGTTTATATTTTTAAACAAAGTATCGCTTCCAATTTCCTTTGAAATAAATATTTTCTACTTTGGAAAAATAGATTTCCCCTTAACAAATTCACACTTATAATTTACTTTTGAATTGTCCAATGATAATTCTTTTCACTTCATTTAAAACTTTGTGTATAAATGAACTACTTGTTTTATTCCTTTTAAAACAAGTTAAATATTTTTATTCCATTTTAAATTCAAATTCTATTTTAGAAAAATAGAATTTTCTCTTTTAATCTCAAATATCCCTTCCGCGATATTTTTATAAATCAATATTCAAGCCCAGTGATATTCTAAACAATCAAATCAACCAATTTTCATACATTTGATTCTTAACACATCATATATGAATATATATGAAATCAAACAAACAGCAAACAGATAATATTTTTATTTTTAGGAATCCCGTTGGATTCCTCCAACCTGTTTCCCTGCATCCACAGACGTTAGCACATAAATAATACCCATTCTGCTTCGTGGCAGAATATCGCGGTATAGAAGGTCATCCACTAATCATAGCGTGGGGCGTATAGGGTAATCATCCGCTATGGTATCGCGGGCATCCGCTAATGAGACTGCGGGAATCCAACCAATCAATCAACCCAATATATATATATTTAAATATATATATATATATATATATAGCCTAAATAACTAATATATATATAACAACCAGAAAACATTCACATAAGCAACAAACAATTATTTTTAATGAATAAAAATAATTTTAGAGGTGAGTGAGATTTACTCACCGGAGTTGCAGTTGTCGAATATCCTGTTAAATTCCAAATCATCAGCAACGAATCTATTCAAATTGTCTCGAATACATTTCATTTTGTACCTATGATAATAAATTTTATTTATCGATTATTTTATCACAAATTTAAATTAACTTAACAAATTTATAAATTAATTATCCTAAGTAAAAATGAGTACCTTATGGATCTTTTTCCCAAACCATCTTCTCCATCAAACTAATTTCTTGCAATCGCTACAATGCCATTTCAAGAACAACTTCTCACCATTCCAATTTCTCTCTTGGACTTTTCATCGAACACCTAGACTGCCCAAACTGCTCATGACCCTTCTGGTCACACCCAACACTCCTGACATTTCCACCTCAGTCCCTTTCACGATCTGGAACCCTCAGTACAAATGCTACTGCTCCACTATCGTACGAGATTCCCATTTCTATTTGATCGACCTTCATCCCTTAACAAAAATCGAGATCCCAAACCGACAGTTCGAGACTCACAGAACCCATCGCACTGCTCCTGACCGACCCCTCTGACGATCACACGAACTCCGATGCGAACCCTAGATAGTTGGTCGAAGTCGAGATTCCCCACCGTGTACACCTGAAGCGTGAGCTTCACTGTCGAGCCCAACATCGACGTCGAGATTGTACGATACCCATATCACCATCGATTCCGTTTTCTTCTTCTTCAATTTGCTGGAAAGATCGAAGCTCGACTTCGATGAAGACAAAGGAAGGACGACGGGTTTTGGATTTTGATTTTGTTTTGCTTGTGACTGGAAAGAAAATGAAGAGGGAAGAGGACTTGAGATCGAACTGTGGGTTTGAGGAATGAAAGAAACAGGCGATGGCCTTGAGTTTATATAGGCGCCAGAAAAACACACCGTACCAAAGCCATTACATCTTGTTTTCCTTGATAACGAAGGAGGCAGACACTTTAAACAGCTCGAGGAAGGAAGTAGGTTTGCGCTATTAATTGATATAGATCGGCTCATTAAAATTTTCCAAAAGATCTGAAATGAATTAATTAATTTAATAATCTAAATATCTCGTGGTCTCTAAGTTGAAAACCTGAACCGCTATTTTACATAACGACTGATGTTTTCATCGTGATTTGGTATCCTAGACTCAACGGAGCGAGTTCTAAAATTAAATTCGCCTATATAAAGAAGATAACTAATTTAAATTGACGATTAATAAGAAGTTCAATTGACATACATTGATTTCAAACAGTTTAATTCATTGAAAATAAACAATTATTAACACTCTACAGAATTTATAACAATTGACTAAATTGTTTCAACTCAATTTTGACTCTACATTCAATTACTTAACATCCTTGTATTACGATAATTATATTGATAATTCAAAATAATCGATTTAATTTATCAGCCCAATATTTAAAATAATATTAAATATTCAAAATAAATCGACCAGAAATCTGGGTCGTTACATTCTTTCCCCCTTAAAATAAATTTCGTCCTCAAAATTGCTAAGGTAGGAAAAATGGTACAAATCTATTACTTTTCAAAAATTCACTTATGTTGAAACTCAACTCCTCATATTTCAACAAATTAACTCCAACCAAAACTTTTGGTCTTCACACATTTGATTCGAATGTTCTACGATCAATCCATTTATATCCAATCTATATTCCATTAAACCTATTTAAATTGATTCTAGTTAATTGATTCACTTTAATCCATTTAACTAGCTTAAGTTAAATTTCAATTCCAGAATTCAAATTCATGGGTTTTCCTTTCAAATATATACATATTTATTTATTCCCACTTCAAATTCAAAACATTTGAATTTTCAAATCAGTTGTTTTTTTTCAAACAAATTTCCATCAAAAACTTTTCTAAGGTAGCAATCCATCACTTAGAAACTCGAAAATGAACACTGATGATGCTGCAGTCATCATCAGAATTATTTTCCAGCCACTGAAGTGAGTTCAGTGCTTAACAATTTCAAAATCCATTTAAAATCCTTTTAAAACAAAGCTATATTGTTCTAATATACTTCCAAAAATATTTCAAACTTCCCAGGATTAAATTTTCAAATTCTGGTTTGAATTCAATTCATTTCATTTGTATATTTTGTATACAAGTTTAATTTTGTTTATATATAACCATTCCAATTTTATAATCAAATTTGATTATAACGATAATAATCAACACATCCAATAATTTTAGAAAATTATTAGCTATATATCAAAATAGAATTTTGGGTAAAATTATTTCATCTACCCATTTTAAAACTATATCGTGTTCAATCTTCTGTTCAAGTATTTAGAAACTCCTATCGACGTCGTGGCGTCCAGCAATTTGACCAGAATTCATAAATTACCCAACAGACAAGCCAACACAATATAAAACAATTTTTTTATATCAATTTACAAATACGCTCTCTCGTATATATATACTCAACTCATTCTAGGGTACTACTGACCCTATCTCTAATGAGCACAACCCTATCAAGCCTAGGTATTCGCTCTACCTAAGCTCTGATACCAACTGTAAAGGCCCGCAAATCCGTGCTATCTGAATTGACTAATAACACCACACGTCCAACCCAAATTGCACAGAAATACGAATCATTATTAGAAAGAAGTTAGAGGATGAGAAATAGAAAGAAAGAAATATTAGAATAGAAGAAAACGAAGATCACAAACTCACAGCGGATCGAATAAAAATATATTTTATAACATAACTTTTGAAATACAAATCAGTAACTTTACATACATACCATCATCAGAGCACAACAGCCATTCCTGGAACAGTTATAAACACCTGTTTCCAGATACAACCATAGTACACAGCGGAATATATGATAGTCTATATCTAACTGGTGAAGCCTCCTGCTTCCAGCTCCTCCAAATGAATCTGAAAAATCCCGACTACTTGACTGCCCGTACAAATTTGGGCACCCAAGAGTTTAGGGGAAACAAACAGAATAAACTCTGGGTCAGTCATGGGACTGGTGTGAGTAAACTCCAACCACTTGTTTAACTTTCAAAACCCTTTTCGAAAGAAAAGATAATAGTAAGACCAGCCCACACATAAACATGGACGGTTTTTACCTTACTATAACCCAAAACACTTTGATACGAAAATCCAGTGATATTATAATAATGTTTACATCAAGTAAATAACCAAATAGCAGAACGCTTGCATCTCACGCTCCACATATATAGTATAAAATCAAAAAAACCGCATGGCGCTTATTGGAGATTGGATTTCCAACATGACAAGGTATGGAACCACCTTCCGCTAGTGTATCTCTAGAGAGGAATACACTGGGTTCAACAAGAACATCTTGTAACCTGGCCCACACATGACCGACCACTCATTTCGCTTGAGTGTATCGAATGTATATCACCAACGGTTGGGATCAGCAACCGTCTCCCGACTGGGACAGCATCGAATAGAATAAGAAATTAAATGAACCTCTAGATAGGTGATTATACATCCTAATGGGTGCGACCCGCATAGCCATGCTGCCTGTCCGATTTTTGTCCTTTCCCGGTTGTTGAGGCCTGAGGCTACGAATACTTACCATTCATTGATAGCACAATCACTTTGAATGCCACATTGTCAGATCCGTTAATCACTAGTTAAGTTTGCACAAATATTCTAGATGTTATGCTAAGGGAATAAATCCGTTGTAACCATATATATTTATACAGACCAATCCATTTGATCATTGGAAATACTCTGTCAGACATTCGTCCATTTACGTTCGTTCTGGGATTGAACGAAACCGAATGCACTATTTCTATTTAATAGAAAGAGTCCTTACACTTTACTCCGTCTTCAATATATTCAGCATACTTGGTTCGCAACGCTTATGCCGATACGGAGTGGTTCTTCGGATAATAATCCAACCGGTCTCTCCATATTGACAACGATGGTCAAAACTTCGATAGTCTGTGATTTAACTATCGAATAAAAACAAGTGTTCATCCAAACATATCAAACAAATCACTGGGCTCTTTAATTAATATTTCATTAATTAAATCACTTTTCCATTTTCTCTATCAATATTTGTTAACCAAATATTTTCAATAACCATATGGGCCCTTTACGCTATTTGGAAAGCATTTCCCAATATCATCTTCTTTTATTTTCTATATATTAGAAAATATCTCTATTTGCAATTGAAAACAATTACAATCACTTATCACTATTCCGACTATTTTAATTATACTAAGGAAATATTTACTTTTATTTTTCCAAAATTCCATCACTTCGGTTTAAAATGAATGTTGTGTAAAACATTGTTACAACAACCCAAAATATTTTATTCAACTAACTCTTTTTCAAACACTTCTCTTCGAGACTGGATCTTGCCATTTATCTATTAAAAATGAAATCAATCAATTTGGGTTAAAATTACCTCTCAGACCTTAACTGAAAACATCCTCAACTTCAAAACGGCAAAACCACTTACCTCGAATAAACACACTATACAATCCAATTATTCATTTTTAAAACATGTATATAGTTCGCTTTCTATTTCTAATTTATAGATTTCCCTTTTTGTTTACAATATTCGATTTTTATATTCATTTACCTATCGAATTTTATACGTTGATGCAATGATTTCTAACTATCAAAATATCTTAAAAATATTCTAACTCCTTAAATTTCTGGAAAATTTCGCCATAACCTCCCCTGCACCGGGAGCATCGGGAAATTTCAAATAGCTTCCCCGGTCCTTCTAATCTTAAAAAGAAAAAGAAAAAGCCAAGCGGCTTGCCGATACGGCGCATAAAATCTCATATATGAATTAAACATGTACCTTTTGTCGAGCACATAAATTTAAATCTTCATATACTTCATATCAAACCTGCTTACACATGTTCACCTGTTTGCAATTCAACTCAAACCAATCGTTTGAATTCAGTTCCGCCCATTTATTCTTTAATTAGCTTCTTAGCCTATTTCACTTGTTATTTGAACATATCACGTTCAAATATATATTAATTTGTTGATACAAAAATCGAATGTCATTTCTAATTCAAGCTTCATATTCGATTTCGAATATGAATTTACACACCCCTTGTCTGATTCAAAGCCCAAATTTCGATTCTAAAATTCCATTAACTAATTTCTTTAAATTAGTCAATTCTAATCAATAATTAAAAATCTGATTTTTGTTTCAACAATCATCTCATTTACACCACTTGAGTTCGTATTTAATTTACAACTCAAGTCTGGATTTTCTCATGGCAAATTCGGATTTTATTTCTTTTTAATCCTTTAGTTTATTTAAACAAACCGTTATGGTTTTATAATGGTTCTGGCGCTGCTTTTCTGAAAATTTGATTTTTGACATAACTCAAAATCTATTTGATGGAATCCAGATTTTTCTCCTTCATTAGAAAACTATTATCAAATCGGTCCTGACGTTTCTTGTTTCAAAGAATTTCGACTTCAATTGAGTTCTGTATATTCAATTGAAGTTTGAATCGCCAATTTACGAACTGCAGCACTGCGGCGAGTTCGTTATATTTATATTTATATATATAAACTTTTAAACTTTCGTTAAAATGAATCCAACTCCATTTTTAACTCCATTTGAATTTCTAATATTCAAACTCCATTTTCCTCTATTTAAATTTCTTGATTCAAATTCCAATCTCACTTTTGAATTCTATTTTCAAATCCCAATTCCTTTTCTATTTGATATTCAAATTCAATACTTGAATTTCTATTTCAAATCTCTATTCAAACTTCGTATTCAATTCTATTTGAGTTATATATTCAGACTCTATTTCGATTATATTTGAAGTTTATATTCAATTCTTCTTTGAATTCTAAATTCAAAACCATATTCAATTCTCTTGAATTCGATATTTCAAATTTCATTACAATTCTACCTTGAAATTCTATATTCAAATTCATTTATTCAAATTCTATTTGAATTGCTATATTCAAATCCCATATTTGAATTCTATTTGAATTCTATTTCAAATTCTATGTTCTAAATTCCATTTGAATAATATAACTCAAATTCTCAAATTCTCTTCCAATTTCTATTATTCAAACCTTATTTCTACTTTAATTTGAATTCCCAAATATTCCAACTCTTTTTGAATTCCAAGTATTTAAAACTCCTTTTAACTCAAATTCCATATTGATTCTCCTTGGACTCAAATTCCATATTTAAATTTTCCTTGAATTCAAATGCCATATTTAAATTCTTTTTGAATTTAAATACCATATTTATATCTCGTTGAATTCAAATATCATACTTTATTTTCTTGATTTAAATTCCACTTTAATTTCTATATTCAAATCCCTTTTTTTTTTATGAATACCTATATTTGAAATTCATACTTGAATTTAAATATTTAACTCCATTTGGGTTTCTATTTGAAATCCAAATATTCAAAACTTCTTTTAAATTCTATTTGAATTCAAATATTCAAACTTCTTTTCAAATTTCTCTTTATTCAAATTCCCTTTTATTTTACTTGTTTATATTTTTAAACAAAGTGTCGCTTCCAATTTCCTTTGAAATAAATATTTTCTACTTTGGAAAAATAGATATCCCTAAACAAATTCACACTTATAATTTACTTTTGAATTGTCCAATGATAATTCTTTCCACTTCATTTAAAATTTTGTGTATAAATGAACTACTTGTTTTATTCCTTTTAAAACAAGTTAAATATTTTTATTCCATTTTAAATTCAAATTCTATTTTAGAAAAATAGAATTTTCTCTTTTAATCTCAAATATCCCTTCCGCGATATTTTTATAAATCAATATTCAAGCCCAGTGATATTTTAAACAATCAAATCAACCAATTTTCATACATTTGATTCTTAACACATCATATATGAATATATATGAAATCAAACAAACAGCAAACAGATAACATTTTTTTTAGGAATCCTGTTGGATTCCTCCAACCTGTTTACCTGCATCCACAGACGTTAGCACATAAATAATACCCATTCTGCTTCGTGGCAGAATATCGCGGTATAGAAGGTCATCCACTAATCATAGCGTGGGGCGTATAGGGTAATCATCCGCTATGGTACCGCGGGCATCCGCTAATGAGACTGCGGGAATCCAACCAATCAATCAACCCAATATATATATAGCCTAAATAACTAATATATATATATATATATATATATATATATAACAACCAGAAAACATTCACACAAGCAACAAACTATTATTTTTAATGAATAAAAATAATTTTAAAGGTGAGTGAGATTTACTCACCGGAGTTGCAGTTGTCGAATATCCTGTTAAATTCCAAATCATCGGCTACGAATCTATTCAAATTGTCTCGAATACATTTCATTTTGTACCTATGATAATAAATTTTATTTATCGATTATTTTATCATAAATTTAAATTAACTTAACAAATTTATAAATTAATTATCCTAAGTAAAAATGAGTACCTTATGGATCTTTTTCCCTAACCATCTTCTCCATCAAACTAATTTCTTGCAATCGCTACAATGCCATTTCAAGAACAACTTCTCACCATTCCAATTTCTCTCTTGGACTTTTCATCTAACACCTAGACTGCCCAAACTGCTCATGACCCTTCTGGTCACGCCCAACACTCCTGACATTTCCACCTAAGTCCCTTGCACGATCTGGAACCCTCAGTACAAACGCTACAACTCCACTATCGTACGATATTCCCATTTCTATTTGATCGACCTTCATCCCTTAACAAAAATCGAGATCCCAAACCGACAGTTCGAGACTCACAGAACCCATCACACTGCTCCTGACCGACCCCTCTGACGATCACACGAACTCCGATGCGAACCCTAGATAGTTGGTCGAAGTCGAGATTCCCCATCGCGTACACCTGAAGCGTGAGCTGCACTGTCGAGCCCAACATCGACGTCGAGATTGTGCGATACCCCTGTCACCATCGATTCCGTTTTCTTCTTCTTCAATTTGCTAGAAAGATCGAAGCTCGACTTCGATGAAGACAAAAGAAGGACGACGGGTTTTGGATTTTCATTTTGTTTTGCTTGTGACTGGAAAGAAAATGAAGAGGGAAGAGGACTTGAGATCGAACCGTGGGTTTGAGGAATGAAAGAAACAGGCGATGGCCTTGTGTTTATATAGGCGCGAGAAAAACACACCGTACCAAAGCCATTACATCTTGTTTTCCTTGATAACGAAGGAGGCTGACACTTTAAACAGCTCGAGGAAGGAAGTAGGTCTGCGCTATTAATTGATATAGGTCGGCTCATTAAAATTTTCCAAAAGATCTGAAATGAATTAATTAATTTAATAATCAAAATATCTCGTGGTCTCTAAGTTGAAAACCTGAACCGCTATTTTACATAACGACTGATGTTTTCATCGTGATTTGGTATCCTAGACTCAACGGAGCGGGTTCTAAAATTAAATTCGCCTATATAAAGAAGATAACTAATTTAAATTGACGATTAATAAGAAGTTCAATTGACATACATTGATTTCAAACAGTTTAATTCATTGAAAATAAACAATTATTAACACTCTACAGAATTTATATCAATTGATTAAATTGTTTCGAATCAATTTTGACTCTACATTCAATTACTTAACATCCTTGTATTACGATAATTATATTGATAATTCAAAAATAATCGATTTAATTTATCAGCCCAATATTTAAAATAATATTAAATATTCAAAATAAATCGACCAGGAATCTGGGTCGTTACATTCTTTCCCCCTTAAAATAAATTTCGTCCTCGAAATTGCTATGGTAGGAAAAATGGTACAAATCTATTACTTTTCAAAAATTCACTTATGTTGAAACTCAACTCCTCATATTTCAACAAATTAACTCCAACCAAAACTTTTGGTCTTCACACATTTGATTCGAATGATCTACGATCAATCCATTTATATCCAATCTATATTCCATTAAACCTATTTAAATTGATTCTAGTTAATTGATTCACTTCAATCCATTTAACTAGCTTAAGTTAAATTTCAATTCCAGAATTCAAATTCATGGGTTTTCCTTTCAAATATATACATATTTATTTATTCCCACTTCAAATTCAAAACATTTGAATTTTCAAGTCACTTGTTTTTTTTCAAACAAATTTCCATCAAAAACTTTTCTAAGGTAGCAATCCATCACTTAGAAACTCGAAAATGAACGCTGATGATGCTGCAGTCATCATCAGAATTATTTTCCAGCCACTGAAGTGAGTTCAGTGCTTAACAATTTCAAAATCCATTTAAAATCCTTTTAAAACAAAGCTATATTGTTCTAATATACTTCCAAAAATATTTCAAACTTCCCAGGATTAAATTTTCAAATTCTGGTTTGAATTCAATTCATTTCATTTGTATATGTTATATACAAGTTTAATTTTGGTTATATATAACCATTCCAATTTTTATAATCAAATTTGATTATAACGATAACAATCAACACATCCAATAATTTCAGAAAATTATTAGTTATATATCAAAATAGATTTGGGTAAAATTATTTCATCTACCCATTTTAAAACTATATCGTGTTCAATCTTCTGTTTAAGTATTTAGAAACTCCTATCGACGTCGTGGCGTCCCACGATTCGACCAGAATTCATAAATTACCCAACAGACAAGCCAACACAATATAAAACAATTTTTTTATATCAATTTACAAATACGCTCTCTCGTATATATATACTCAACTCATTCTAGGGTACTACTGACCCTATCTCTAATGAACACAACCCTATCAAGCCTAGGTATTCGCTCAACCTAAGCTCTGATACCAACTGTAAAGGCCCGCAAATCCGTGCTATCTGAATTGACTAATAACACCACACGTCCAACCCAAATTGCACAGAAATACGAATCATTATTAGAAAGAAGTTAGAGGATGAGAAATAGAAAGAAAGAAATATTAGAATAGAAGAAAACGAAGATCACAAACTCACAGCGGATCGAATAAAAATATATTTTATAACAAAACTTTTGAAATACAAATCAGTAACTTTACATACATACCATCATCAGAGCACCACAGCCATTCCTGGAACAGTTATAAACACCTGTTTCCAGATACAACCATAGTACACAGCGGAATATATGATAGTCTATATCTAACTGGTGAAGCCTCCTGCTTCCAGCTCCTCCAAATGAATCTCAAAAATCCCGACTACTTGACTGCCCGTACAAATTTGGGCACCCAAGAGTTTAGGGGAAACAAACAAAATAAACTCTGGGTCAGTCATGGGACTGGTGTGAGTAAACTCCAACCACATGTTTAACTTTCAAAACCCTTTTCGAAAGAAAAGATAATAGTAAGACCAACCCACACATAAACATGGACGGTTTTCACCTTACTATAACCCAAAACACTTTGATACGAAAATCCAGTGATATTATAATAATGTCTACATCAAGTAAATAACCAAATAGCAGAACGCTTGCATCTCACGCTCCACATATATAGTATAAAATCAAAAAAACCGCATGGCGCTTATTGGAGATTGGATTTCCAACATGACAAGGTATGGAACCACCGTCCGCTAGTGTATCTCTATAGAGGAATACATTGGGTTCAACAAGAACATCTTGTAACCCGGGCCGCACATGACCGACCACTCATTTCGCTTGAGTGTATCAAACGTATATCACCAACGGTTGGGATCAGCAACCGTCTCCCAACTGGGACAGCATAGAATAGAATAAGAAATTAAATGAACCTCTAGATAGGTGATTATACATCATAATGGGTGCGACCCACATAGCCATGCTACCTGTCTGATTTTTGTCCTATCCCGGTTGTTGAGGCCTGAGGCTACGAATACTTAACATTCATTGATAGCCAAATCACTTTGAATGCCACATTGTCAGATCCGTTAATCACTAGTTAAGTTTGCACAAATATTCTGGATGTTATGCTAAGGGAATAAATCCGTTGCAACCATATATATTTATATAGACCAACCCATTTGATCATTGGAAATACTCTGTCAGACATTCGTCCATTTACGTTCGTTCTGGGATTGAACGAAACCGAATGCACTATTTCTATTTAATAGAAAGAGTCCTTGCACTTTACTCCGTCTTCAATATATTCAGCATACTTGGTTCGCAACGCTTATGCCGATACGGAGTGGTTCTTCGGATAATAATCCCACCGGTCTCTCCATATTGACAACGATGGTCAAAACTTCGATAGTCTGTGATTTAACTATCGAATAAAAACAAGTGTTCATCCAAACATATCAAACAAATCACTGGGCTCTTTAATTAATATTTCATTAATTAAATCACTTTTCCATTTTCTCTATCAATATTTGTTAACCAAATATTTTCAATAACCATATGGGCCCTTTACGCTATTTGGAAAGCATTTCCCAATATCATCTTCTTTTATTTTCTATATATTAGAAAATATCTCTATTTGCAATTGAAAACAATTACAATCACTTATCTCTATTCCGACTATTTTAATTATACTCAGGAAATATTTACTTTTATTTTTCCAAAATTCCATCACTTGGGTTTAAAATGAATGTTGTGTAAAACATTGTTACAACAACCCAAAATATTTTATTAAACTAACTCTTTTTCAAACACTTCTCTTCGAGACTGGATCTTGCTATTTATCCATTAAAAATGAAATCAATCAAGTTGGGGTAAAATTACCTCTCAGACCTTAACTGAAAACATCCTCAACTTCAAAACGGCAAAACCACTTACCTCGAATAAACACACTATACAATCCAATTATTCATTTTTAAAACATGTATATAGTTCGCTTTCTATTTCTAATTTATAGATTTCCCTTTTTGTTTCCAATATTCGATTTTTATATTCATTTACCTATCGAATTTTATACGTCGATGCAATGATTTATAACTATCAAAATATCTTAAAAATATTCTAACTCCTTAAATTTCCGGAAAATTTCGCCATAACCTCCCCTGCACCGGGAGCTTCGGGAAATTTCAAATAGCTTCCCCGGTCCTTCTAATCTTAAAAAGAAAAAGAAAAAGCCAAGCGGCTTGCCGATACGGCGCATAAAATCTCATATATGAATTAAACATGTACCTTTTTGTCGAGCACATAAATTTAAATCTTCATATACTTCATATCAAACCCGCTTACACATGTTCACCTGTTTGCAATTCAACTCAAACCAATCGTTTGAATTCAGTTCCGCCCATTTATTTTTTACTTAGCTTCTTAGCCTATTTCACTTGTTATTTGAACATATCTCGTTCAAAAATATATTAATTTGTTGATACAAAAATCGAATGTCATTTCTAATTCAAGCTTCAGATTCGATTTCGAATATGAATTTACACACCCCTTGTCTGATTCAAAGCCCAAATTTCGATTCTAAAATTCCATTAACTAATTTCTTTAAATTAGTCAATTCTAATTAATAATTAAAAATCTGATTTTTGTTTCAACAATCATCTCATTTACACCACTTGAGTTCATATTTAATTTACAACTCAAGTCTAGATTTTCTCATGGCAAATTCGGATTTTATTTCTTTTTAATCCTTTAGTTTATTTAAACAAACCGTTATGGTTTTATAATGGTTCTAGCGCTGCTTTTCTGAAAATTTGATTTTTGACATAACTCAAAATCTATTTGATGGAATCTAGATTTTTCTCCTTCATTAGAAAACTATTATCAAATCGGTCCTGACGTTTCTTGTTTCAAAGAATTTCGACTTTAATTGAGTTCTGTATATTCAATTGAAGTTCGAATCGCCAATTTACGAACTGCAGCACTGCGGCGAGTTCGTTTTATTTATATTTATATATATAAACTTTTAAACTTTCGTTAAAATGAATCCAACTCCATTTTTAACTCCATTTGAATTTCTAATATTCAAACTCCATTTTCCTCTATTTGAATTTCTTGATTCAAATTCCAATCTCACTTTTGAATTCTATTTTCAAATCCCAATTCCTTTTCTATTTGATATTCAAATTCAATACTTGAATTTCTATTTCAAATCCCTATTCAAACTTCATATTCAATTCTATTTGAGTTGTATATTCAAACTCTATTTCGATTATATTTGAAGTTTATATTCAATTTTTCTTTGAATTCTAAATTTAAAACCATATTCAATTCTCTTGAATTCGATATTTCAAATTTCATTACAATTCTACCTTGAAATTCTATATTCAAATTCATTTATTCAAATTCTATTTGAATTGCTGTATTCAAATCCCATATTTGAATTCTATTTGAATTCTATTTCAAATTCTATGTTCTAAATTCCATTTGAATTATATAACTCAAATTCACAAATTCTCTTCCAATTTCTATTATTCAAACCTTATTTCTACTTTAATTTGAATTCCCAAATATTCCAACTCTTTTTGAATTCCAAGTATTTAAAACTCCTTTTAACTCAAATTCCATATTGATTCTCCTTGGACTCAAATTACATATTTAAATTTTCCTTGAATTCAAATGCCATATTTAAATACTTTTTGAATTTAAATACCATATTTATATCTCGTTGAATTCAAATATCATACTTTATTTTGTTGATTTAAATTCCACTTTAATTTCTATATTCAAATCATTTTTTTTATGAATACCTATATTTGAAAGTCATACTTGAATTTAAATATTTAACTCCATTTGGGTTTCTATTTGAAATCCAAATATTCAAAACTTCTTTTAAATTCTATTTGAATTCAAATATTCAAACTTCTTTTCAAATTTCTCTTTATTCAAATTCCCTTTTATTTTACTTGTTTATATTTTTAAACAAAGTATCGCTTCCAATTTCCTTTGAAATAAATATTTTCTACTTTGGAAAAATAGATTTCCCCTTAACAAATTCACACTTATAATTTACTTTTGAATTGTCCAATGATAATTCTTTTCACTTCATTTAAAACTTTGTGTATAAATGAACTACTTGTTATATTCCTTTTAAAACAAGTCAAATATTTTTATTCCATTTTAAATTCAAATTCTATTTTAGAAAAATAGAATTTTCTCTTTTAATCTCAAATATCCCTTCCGCGATATTTTTATAAATCAATATTCAAGCCCAGTGATATTTTAAACAATCAAATCAACCAATTTTCATACATTTGATTCTTAACACATCATATATGAATATATATGAAATCAAACAAACAGCAAACAGATAATATTTTTTTTTAGGAATCCTGTTGGATTCCTCCAACCTGTTTCCCTGCATCCACAGACGTTAGCACATAAATAATACCCATTCTGCTTCGTGGCAGAATATCGCGGTATAGAAGGTCATCCACTAATCATAGCGTGGGGCGTATAGGGTAATCATCTGCTATGGTACCGCGGGCATCCGCTAATGAGACTGCGGGAATCCAACCAATCAATCAACCCAATATATATATATATATATATATATAGCCTAAATAACTAATATATATATATAACAACCAGAAAACATTAACACAAGCAACAAACTATTATTTTTAATGAATAAAAATAATTTTAAAGGTGAGTGAGATTTACTCACCGGAGTTGCAGTTGTCGAATATCCTGTTAAATTCCAAATCATCGGCTAAGAATCTATTAAAATGGTCTCGAATACATTTCATTTTGTACCTATGATAATAAATTTTATTTATCGATTATTTTATCATAAATTTAAATTAACTTAACAAATTTATAAATTAATTATCCTAAGTAAAAATGAGTACCTTATGGATCTTTTTCCCTAACCATCTTCTCCATCAAACTAATTTCTTGCAATGCTACAATGCCATTTCAAGAACAACTTCTCACCATTCCAATTTCTCTCTTGGACTTTTCATCGAACACCTAGACTGCCCAAACTGCTCATGACCCTTCTGGTCACGCCCAACACTCCTGACATTTCCACCTCAGTCCCTTTTACGATCTGGAACCCTCAGTAAAAACGCTACAGCTCCACTATCGTACGAGATTCCCATTTCTATTTGATCGACCTTCATCCCTTAACAAAAATCGAGATCCCAAACCGACAGTTCGAGATTCACAGAACCCATCACACTGCTCCTGACCGACACCTCTGACGATCACACGAACTCCGATGCGAACCCTAGATAGTTGGTCGAAGTCGAGATTCCCCATCGTGTACACCTGAAGCGTGAGCTTCACTGTTGAGCCCCACATCGACGTCGAGATTGTGCGATACCCCTGTCACCATCGATTCCGTTTTCTTCTTCTTCAATTTGCTGGAAAGATCGAAGCTCGACTTCGATGAAGACAAAGGAAGGACGACGGGTTTTGGATTTTGATTTTGTTTTGCTTGTGACTGGAAAGAAAATGAAGAGGGAAGAGGACTTAAGATCGAACCGTGGGTTTGAGGAATGAAAGAAACAGGCGATGGCCTTGAGTTTATATAGGCGCGAGAAAAACACACCGTACCAAAGCAATTACATCTTGTTTTCCTTGATAACGAAGGAGGCTGACACTTTAAACAGCTCGAGGAAGGAAGTAGGTCTGCGCTATTAATTGATATAGGTCGGCTCATTAAAATTTTCCAAAAGATCTGAAATGAATTAATTAATTTAATAATCAAAATATCTCGTGGTCTCTAAGTTGAAACCCTGAACCGCTATTTTACATAACGACTGATGTTTTCATCGTGATTTGGTATCTTAGACTCAACGGAGCAGGTTCTAAAATTAAATTCGCCTATATAAAGAAGATAACTAATTTAAATTGACGATTAATAAGAAGTTCAATTGACATACATTGATTTCAAACAGTTTAATTCATTGAAAATAAACAACTATTAACACTCTACAGAATTTATATCAATTGACTAAATTGTTTCGACTCAATTTTGACTCTATATTCAATTACTTAACATCCTTGTATTACGATAATTATATTGATAATTCAAAAATAATCGATTTAATTTATCAGCCCAATATTTAAAATAATATTAAATATTCAAAATAAAACGACCAGAAATCTGGGTCGTTACATTCTTTCCCCCTTAAAATAAATTTCGTCCTCGAAATTGCTAAGGTAGGAAAAATGGTACAAATCTATTACTTTTCAAAAATTCACTTATGTTGAAACTCAACTCCTCATATTTCAACAAATTAACTCCAACCAAAACTTTTGGTCTTCACACATTTGATTCGAATGATCTACGATCAATCCATTTATATCCAATCTATATTCCATTAAACCTATTTAAATTGATTCTAGTTAATTGATTCACTTCAATCCATTTAACTAGCTTAAGTTAAATTTCAATTCCAGAATTCAAATTCATGGGTTTTCCTTTCAAATATATACATATTTATTTATTCCCACTTCAAATTCAAAACATTTGAATTTTCAAATCACTTGTTTTTTTTCAAACAAATTTCCATCAAAAACTTTTCTAAGGTAGCAATCCATCACTTAGAAACTCGAAAATGAACACTGATGATGCTGCAGTCATCATCAGAATTATTTTCCAGCCACTGAAGTGAGTTCAGTGCTTAACAATTTCAAAATCCATTTAAAATCCTTTTAAAACAAAGCTATATTGTTCTAATATACTTCCAAAAATATTTCAAACTTCCCAGGATTAAATTTTCAAATTCTAGTTTGAATTCAATTCATTTCATTTGTATATGTTATATACAAGTTTAATTTTGGTTATATATAACCATTCCAATTTTTATAATCAAATTTGATTATAACGATAACAATCAACACATCCAATAATTTCAGAAAATTATTAGTTATATATCAAAATAGAATTTTGGGTAAAATTATTTCATCTACCCATTTTAAAACTATATCGTGTTCAATCTTCTGTTCATGTATTTAGAAACTCCTATCGACGTCGTGGCGTCCCACGATTCGACCAGAATTCATAAATTAGCCAACAGACAAGCCAACACAATATAAAATTATTTTTTTATTTCAATTTACAAATACGCTCTCTCGTATATATATACTCAACTCATTCTAGGGTACTACTGACCCTATCTCTAATGAGCACAACCCTATCAAGCCTAGGTATTTGCTCAACCTAAGCTCTGATACCAACTGTAAAGGTCCGCAAATCCGTGCTATCTGAATTGACTAATAACACCACACGTCCAACCCAAATTGCACAGAAATACGAATCATTATTAGAAAGAAGTTAGAGGATGAGAAATAGAAAGAAAGAAATATTAGAATAGAAGAAAACGAAGATCACAAACTCACAGCGGATCGAATAAAAATATAATTTATAACATAACTTTTGAAATACAAATCAGTAACTTTACATACATACCATCATCAGAGCACAACAGCCATTCCTGGAACAGTTATAAACACCTGTTTCCGGATACAACCATAGTACACAGCGGAATATATGATAGTCTATATCTAACTGGTGAAGCCTCCTGCTTCCAGCTCCTCCAAATGAATCTGAAAAATCCCGACTACTTGACTGCCCGTACAAATTTGGGCACCCAAGAGTTTAGGGGAAACAAACAGAATAAACTCTGGGTCAGTCATGGGACTGGTGTGAGTAAACTCCAACCACTTGTTTAACTTTCAAAACCCTTTTCGAAAGAAAAGATAATAGTAAGACCATCCCACACATAAACATGGACGGTTTTTACCTTACTATAACCCAAAACACTTTGATACGAAAATCCAGTGATATTATAATAATGTCTACATCAAGTAAATAACCAAATAGCAGAACGCTTGCATCTCACACTCCACATATATAGTATAAAATCAAAAAAACAGCATGGCGCTTATTGGAGATTGGATTTCCAACATGACAAGGTATGGAACCACCTTCCGCTAGTGTATCTCTAGAGAGGAATACACTGGGTTCAACAAGAACATCTTGTAACCCGGCCCACACATGACCGACCACTCATTTCGCTTGAGTGTATCAAATGTATATCACCAACGGTTGGGATCAGCAACCGTCTCCCGACTGGGACAGCATCGAATAGAATAAGAAATTAAATGAACCTCTAGATAGGTGATTATACATCCTAATGGGTGCGACCCACATAGCCATGCTGCCTGCCCGATTTTTGTCCTTTCCCGGTTGTTGAGGCCTGAGGCTACGAATACTTACCATTCATTGATAGCACAATCACTTTGAATGCCACATTGTCAGATCCGTTAATCACTAGTTAAGTTTGCACAAATATTCTGGATGTTATGCTAAGGGAATAAATCCGTTGCAACCATATATATTTATACAGACCAACCCATTTGATCATTGGAAATACTCTGTCAGACATTCATCCATTTACGTTCGTTCTGGGATTGAACGAAACCGAATGCACTATTTCTATTTAATAGAAAGAGTCCTTGCACTTTACTCCGTCTTCAATATATTCAGCATACTTGGTTCGCAACGCTTATGCCGATACGGAGTGGTTCTTCGGATAATAATCCAACCGGTCTCTCCATATTGACAACGATGGTCAAAACTTCGATAGTCTGTGATTTAACTATCGAATAAAAACAAGTGTTCATCCAAACATATCAAACAAATCACTGGGCTCTTTAATTAATATTTCATTAATTAAATCACTTTTCCATTTTCTCTATCAATATTTGTTAACCAAATATTTTCAATAACCATATGGGCCCTTTACGCTATTTGGAAAGCATTTCCCAATATCATCTTCTTTTATTTTCTATATATTAGAAAATATCTCTATTTGCAATTGAAAACAATTACAATCACTTATCTCTATTCCGACTATTTTAATTATACTCAGGAAATATTTACTTTTATTTTTCCAAAATTCCATCACTTGGGTTTAAAATGAATGTTGTGTAAAACATTGTTACAACAACCCAAAATATTTTATTCAACTAACTCTTCTTCAAACACTTCTCTTCGAGACTGGATCTTTCTATTTATCCATTAAAAATGAAATCAATCAAGTTGGGGTAAAATTACCTCTCATACCTTAACTGAAAACATCCTCAACTTCAAAACGGCAAAGCCACTTACCTCGAGTAAACACACCATACAATCCAATTATTCATTTTTAAAACATGTATATAGTTCTCTTTCTATTTCTAATTTATAGATTTCCCTTTTTGTTTACAATATTCGATTTTTATATTCATTTACCTATCGAATTTTATACGTCGATGCAATGATTTCTAACTATCAAAATATCTTAAAAATATTCTAACTCCTTAAATTTCCGGAAAATTTCGCCATAACCTCCCCTGCACCGGGAGCATCAGGAAATTTCAAATAGCTTCCCCGGTCCTTCTAATCTTAAAAAGAAAAAGCCAAGCGGCTTGCCGATACGGCGCATAAAATCTCATATATGAATTAAACATGTACCTTTTTGTCGAGCACATAAATTTAAATCTTCATATACTTCATATCAAACCTGCTTACACATGTTCACCTGTTTGCAATTCAACTCAAACCAATCGTTTGAATTCAGTTCCGCCTGTTTATTCTTTAATTAGCTTCTTAGCCTATTTCACTTGTTATTTGAACATATCACGTTCAAATATATATTAATTTGTTGATACAAAAAACGAATGTCATTTCTAATTCAAGCTTCATATTCGATTTCGAATATGAATTTACACACCCCTTGTCTGATTCAAAGCCCAAATTACGATTCTAAAATTCCATTAACTAATTTCTTTAAATTAGTCAATTCTAATCAATAATTAAAAATCTGATTTTTGTTTCAACAATCATCTCATTTACACCACTTGAGTTCGTATTTAATTTACAACTCAAGTCTGGATTTTCTCATGGCAAATTCGGATTTTATTTCTTTTTAATCCTTCAGTTTATTTAAACAAACCGTTATGGTTTTATAATGGTTCTGGCGCTGCTTTTCTGAAAATTTGATTTTTGACATAACTCAAAATCTATTTGATGGAATCCAGATTTTTCTCCTTCATTAGAAAACTATTATCAAATCAGTCCTGACGTTTCTTGTTTCAAAGAATTTCGACTTCAATTGAGTTCTGTATATTCAATTGAAGTTCGAATCGCCAATTTACGAACTGCAACACTGCAGCGAGTTCGTTTTATTTATATTTATATATATAAACTTTTAAACTTTCGTTAAAATGAATCCAACTCCATTTTTAACTCCATTTGAATTTATAATATTCAAACTCCATTTTCCTCTATTTGAATTTCTTGATTCAAATTCCAATCTCACTTTTGAATTCTATTTTCAAATCCCAATTCCTTTTCTATTTGATATTCAAATTCAATACTTGAATTTCTATTTCAAATCTCTATTCAAACTTCATATTCAATTATATTTGAGTTCTATATTCAAACTCTATTTCGATTATATTTGAAGTTTATATTCAATTCTTCTTTGAATTCTAAATTCAAAACCATATTCAATTCTCTTGAATTCGATATTTCAAATTTCATTACAATTCTACCTTGAAATTCTATATTCAAATTCATTTATTCAAATTCTATTCTAATTGCTATATTCAAATCCCATATTTGAATTCTATTTGAATTCTATTTCAAATTCTATGTTCTAAATTCCATTTGAATTATATAATTCAAATTCTCAAATTCTCTTCCAATTTCTATTATTCAAACCTTATTTCTACTTTAATTTGAATTCCCAAATATTCCAACTCTTTTTGAATTCCAAGTATTAAAAACCCCTTTTAACTCAAATTCCATATTGATTCTCCTTGGACTCAAATTCCATATTTAAATTTTCCTTGAATTCAAATGCCATATTTAAATTCTTTTTGAATTTAAATACCATATTTATATCTCGTTGAATTCAAATATCATACTTTATTTTCTTGATTTAAATTCCACTTTAATTTCTATATTCAAATCCCTTTTTTTATTTTTATTTTTATGAATACCTATATTTGAAATTCATACTTGAATTTAAATATTTAACTCCATTTGGGTTTCTATTTGAAATCCAAATATTCAAAACTACTTTTAAATTCTATTTGAATTCAAATATTCAAACTTCTTTTCAAATTTCTCTTTATTCAAATTCCCTTTTATTTTACTTGTTTATATTTTTAAACAAAGTATCGCTTCCAATTTCCTTTGAAATAAATATTTTCTACTTTGGAAAAATAGATTTCCCCTTAACAAATTCACACTTATAATTTACTTTTGAATTGTCCAATGATAATTCTTTTCACTTCATTTAAAACTTTGTGTATAAATGAACTACTTGTTTTATTCCTTTTAAAACAAGTTAAATATTTTTATTCCATTTTAAATTCAAATTCTATTTTAGAAAAATAGAATTTTCTCTTTTAATCTCAAATATCCCTTCCTCGATATTTTTATAAATCAATATTCAAGCCCAGTGATATTTTAAACAATCAAATCAACCAATTTTCATACATTTGATTCTTAACACATCATATATGAATATATATGAAATCAAACAAACAGCAAACAGATAATTTTTTTTTTTAGGAATCCTGTTGGATTCCTCTAACCTGTTTCCCTGCATCCACAGACGTTAGCACATAAATAATACCCATTCTGCTTCGTGGCAGAATATCGCGGTATAAAAGGTCATCCACTAATCATAGCGTGGGGCGTATAGGGTAATCATCCGCTATGGTACCGCGGGCATCTGCTAATGAGACTGCGGGAATCCAACCAATCAATCAACCCAATATATATATATATATATATATATATATATATATATATATAGCCTAAATAACTAATATATATAACAACCAGAAAACATTCACACAAGCAACAAACAATTATTTTTAATGAATAAAAATAATTTTAAAGGTGAGTGAGATTTACTCACCGGAGTTGCAGTTGTCGAATATCGTGTTAAATTCCAAATCATCGGCTACGAATCTATTCAAATTGTCTCGAATACATTTCATTTTGTACCTATGATAATAAATTTTATTTATCGATTATTTTATCATAAATTTAAATTAACTTAACAAATTTATAAATTAATTACCCTAAGTAAAAATGAGTACCTTATGGATCTTTTTCCCTAACCATCTTCTCCATCAAACTAATTTCTTGCAATCGCTACAATGCCATTTCAAGAACAACTTCTCACCATTCCAATTTCTCTCTTGGACTTTTCATTGAACACCTAGACTGCCCAAACTGCTCATGACCCTTCTGGTCACGCCCAACACTCCTGACATTTCCACCTCAGTCCCTTTCACGATCTGGAACCCTCAGTACAAATGCTACAGCTCCACTATCGTATGAGATTCCCATTTCTATTTGATCGACCTTCATCCCTTAACAAAAATCGAGATCCCAAACCGACAGTTCGAGACTCACAGAACCCATCGCACTACTCCTAACCGACCCCTCTGACGATCACACGAACTCCGATGCGAACCCTAGATAGTTGGTCGAAGTCGAGATTCCCCATCGCGTACACCTGAAGCGTGAGCTTCACTGTCGAGCCCAACATCGACGTCGAGATTGTGCGATACCCCTGTCACCATCGATTCCGTTTTCTTCTTCTTCAATTTGCTGGAAAGATCGAAGCTCGACTTCGATGAAGACAAAGGAAGGACGATGGGTTTTGGATTTTGATTTTGTTTTGCTTGTGACTGGAAAGAAAATGAAGAGGGAAGAGGACTTGAGATCGAACCGTGGGTTTGAGGAATGAAAGAAACAGGCGATGGCCTTGAGTTTATATAGGCGCGAGAAAAACACATCGTACCAAAGCCATTACATCTTGTTTTCCTTGATAACGAAGGAGGCAGACACTTTAAACAGCCCGAGGAAAGAAGTAGGTCTGCGCTATTAATTGATATAGGTCGGCTTATTAAAATTTTCCAAAACAACTGAAATGAATTAATTAATTTAATAATCAAAATATCTCGTGGTCTCTAAGTTGAAAACCTGAACTGCTATTTAACTTAACGACTGATGTTTTCATCGTGATTTGGTATCCTAGACTCAACGGAGCGGGTTCTAAAATTAAATTCGCCTATATAAAGAAGATAACTAATTTAAATTGACGATTAATAAGAAGTTCAATTGACATACATTGATTTCAAATAGTTTAATTCATTGAAAATAAACAATTATTAACACTCTACAGAATTTATATCAATTGACTAAATTGTTTCGACTCAATTTTGACTCTACATTCAATTACTTAACATCCTTGTATTACGATAATTATATTGATAATTCAAAAATAATCGATTTAATTTATCAGCCCAATATTTAAAATAATATTAAATATTCAAAATAAATCGACCAGAAATCTGGGTCGTTACAATACACTTAATAACATTTAAGTTGTCGTTTTGGTTCTAAAAACCCCCTTTTAGATAACCACATTTCTGTCCATTACTAATACAATAAATCATTTCCCTTGAAAGTTTTATTCTATTTGAATTCACTTTACTCAATTTTAACCATAAGTAAAATCTTATTTCAAACTTCACATTCACATATAGGACTCATTTACAAATCTTGTTTTGGAAACTTGTATTTCTAACCCTTTTATAACTCGATTAAAAATATTTAATTATCAACTACTTATATAAAATAACTTAAAAAGGGTCAATTCAATTATAAAATAATTTATAATTTTAAACCTACGTCGATTCACCGAACGGTCGAACGACGCATAAAACAACACAATTTAGGCCATTCACTACCAATTACCAAATCAACACTGTCAGTTGATTTTAAACACAACACAGGTGAAAATTTGTTCAACCATCACACTCAATACAGGTTTTCAACCATATGGTGTTCAATCACTTAAAATATCAATAATATAAAACAAACAAACAACATATATGATATTTGAGGAATCCGGTCGGATCCCTCCAATCTGTTCTTCCTTGCATCACAGCTCGTTATACATTTCATAATAATATATGAAATAAATTTCAATCATCTAATAAGATAAATAACGGTAACCAATAAACAACCAATAGCAACCAATCAGCCAATTTTTACTTTTAACGGTAAATTATATTTTAATATGAATTTACCACATCATAGAATTCCAGAAGGTGTGAGAATTAACTCACCGGTTTTGTTTCTGACGAGGTTGCGTTGTTTCATATAGTTTCAAACTGACGTTCAAAATTGCATAAAATCTCAACTGCTTCAGAATCACTCCATCCCAGTTCGTATATATCGGTATCGTCGACATGATCTCATCGGCACCAATTTCGTCCAATTCTGTTAATGAACAGAAAAGTTATTCGACTTAAAATATTTGGATTTAAATTAAATTAATTAATAATTTAATTACTATCATGGCCTTAATTTGACTGTTAATTAATGTTAATTAAAATTTGCTAATTATCTTTCTTATGCAAAGAAAACCGACGTTATCCCTTTTAATTCTAAACCGATGTCCATCTTCCTGTTGTGAACAAACCGACCTTCACATTCACTAACCCGTCTTCTTCAACCGATTTCCATTTGCCTGGGCCTTTGCAAAGTATATACCCATCCAAACACCCTGGCCCTCCGCTGTATTTCGATTACCATTTTAATAAGATTTAAAATAGCTGTTAGTCAAAGGTTCAACATTAATAAAAATGGTTTTTTTTGTTACCTTAAAAATTAATCCTCCATGTCATTACCAGGTCCACGCGTTTTTCTCCATCAGGGAATATCCCTTATTTCAACTGAAACCTGTTAACTCATTCGTGAACAAACCCGATGCCCCTCCACCATTGAAACTTCTAATGCCCCAGCCACCAATGACCACCAGAATCTCCACTACTGACCTCGCCAGAAACTTCGGTGGTCCCATCAACCAGTCCCCGATCTCCACATCTATTCCAGATCCGATAAATCAATGGCAAACCCCCTTTGTTCTAGTCCTGACTGCGCCGCCTCCTGTTGGCCGGAGACCACCGGACCACCAACATGCCCTTCGTCGCCC
Source organism: Allium sativum (assembly GCA_030737875.1). Lineage (NCBI taxonomy): Eukaryota > Viridiplantae > Streptophyta > Magnoliopsida > Asparagales > Amaryllidaceae > Allium > Allium sativum. The sequence goes on from CM060912.1 coordinate 849,840,965, forward strand.
CTCCAGCTATCACCTAGACCAAACCCAGCCACCTCCGGTGCACCACAGTTCAACCACGAGCCCAAAATACGAACCCACTTCATGAAATACAACACAACCAACCACCTCCGCTTAACTCCTCACCGATGGCTAACCACAGCACCGGACCCCACCACTTCACCGCCAAAAGACCCACCAGACTCCCACCTTCCTTCGCCTGAACTGGCTCTGACCAACTCGACCTCAGCTCACCGGAATCAGGACAAATCCGCCACTGTTATACCCTTTGCTTTCTCATTCAACACAACCCCAAACAATCCCAAACTCCCACCTATGCTAGCACTCAGTACCCTTAACAACGTCCGCGTTGAAGCCTTTATGGGTTAAGGCATGAATTCAAATTAAAACTTGGGAATGATTCGAACAGGGAGGGAAAGTAACGAGAAGGAGAGTCATGTTTGTTTTGATGCAAAGGACCAATTTTTGGATTTTAAGACAAAAGGAATTGATTTTGAGCTGTAGAAAACGAACAGAATGAGATTGGGAATTTAAGGATTACGGTAGGTTATTATATAGGTAGAAATATTATATTTTTTCAATATATTATTTTAATATTTTTATTATTTTATTATTAAACAAAACTTCGTCGTGAAGTAACACATCAAACCCACCACAAACGACTTCCGTCTACTGAAAAAAAACCAATCTCAATGTAAAAAGGTATTCCGGTCTCAATGGGACAAGTTTCGTCGAATTTCGACTTCGTTTGGAAAATTTTCCTTTATAAAACCAGAAATAAACACGCATTTTAATTTTTCACGGTCACTAGATAAATCAAATAAATTTGAAACTTTGAAATCCTACAATAATTTTTCCATACGAACCCAACGGCACCAGTCTCGTCGCATTCTGAGACTGTTTCCCCGGTATGCTATTTTTAGGCGTACCGCAATGCCATTTTTAAGGCCAAATTAACCGATCTTCAAAAATAACAAACTATATACCTATCTTGACTCTAATCGATGATACGAACTCAACGGAACTGGTTTCGCGGTCTAATTTGATCATCTGCTCAAATTACCCTCAAATCTCCCTTTATTAATTTAATTCGCGTTATAGAAAATGAACGAGCGTTTATGGCTACTGTGGTCACATACGACATCGGTTTGCCACGCCATTTAACGCTGTAAAATAATTTAACGATACAGTCCCAATGAAACTGATTTCGTCGAAATCTGAGTCCGTTTGCAAAACGGTCATTTTAACACGTATATTTTAATAACGATTTTCATAGCAACCATTTGAAATTTTGATTTGGCCATAAATAACAAATTATAACACGAAATCTGAATTTTTTCTTTCATATGAAAATTATCATCAATACGGTTCTAACTTTTCTCGTTTCACAGAAATCCGACTTATATTGGATCCTGTACGACCAATTGAAACTCAAATCACCGTATTGCGAACTGCCGTGCCGCTGTAGCTCGTTGTATAATTAAAATTATAATTTAAAGGTTCAAACAACGCTTATAAACGAAATCGCAAATAAATTCAAATATAACTTAAATAAATCTCTTTATATTATCAACCCGAAAAACTTTGCAAATTTAGCCAAATTCGATCATTTTGAAATAAAATATGACTTATTATTATTTAAACAAATAAATTATTCAAATTTATTAAATCTGAACCATTTAAATCCAGATCGATATTTAAACAAAATTAAATATTAAATTAAATGGTTAGAAAAACCTGGGTCGTTACATTCCTTCCCCCTTAAAATAATTTCGTCCCCAAAATTGCTAAGGTAAGAAGAATGCTACAAACCCATTTTATTTCAAAAATCTATTTTAGTTAAGATTACCACTTTCTAAATTTCTAATCAAAAATTTATCCAAATAATTGCAATCAAAAAACAAATTTATTCTAACAAACAAAAATTTTCAAAAAGATTTGAAATTTTTCTAACACCCTAAATTTTGGTAGAGTCTCCCCTGTACGGAGGACATCTGCAATATTGCAGGTACCACAAATATATATACCTCGACCAACACGATCGGAAAAAGAAAAAATCCAATCCAAAAACCCCAAATCAAAACCAAAAATTCATATTTGCGTAGGCGTACCTTTTTGCGGGCGTTATTACGCAATAAGCGATATACAATAAGCGAGCCTGCTCAATTACTATGCAGCTCCAATCAGACTGGATTCAGTTAACTGCAGAATCCTCTTGAGCATATTTTAAAGATAAATTAGCTATTTTGCACCTGCTTTCAACTCTAAGGAATTCATTAGTTTCAAAACAATACCAGTTAAATTCAAATACCCCAATTTATCTCAATAAATCAATTCTATTCCAGACCTGGTTTAAATCAAGTCCATCTAACATTAAATCCATATCTATAATCTCAACCAGATAATCCCAGAGCATTCCATTCAGATATTTTAATTTCTTAACCCAAGTCACATTAGTGTTGACTTAAGTTATATTTTATTTCAATATTCAAGCTTAAATTTTACTTACACGATTTATTCAACCCAGCATGAGTTGAATTACCATATTCCACATTCCAAATTTGAAATGTGCTTCGATTGATTCAATTCAACTTCATAATCAAATACTTTCAAACCAGTCAATCAAGGCAATACAAGTTTAAACAATCAATCAACAAGTTTGAAAGAATTATTCATTTATTTCTAAAAATATGATTTGGGTAAAATTATTCCATTTACCTTCTTAAAAAAACACTTTAAAAATAATTTTATATTCAAATACAAATACGCGCACTCATATATATACACTCAAACTCAATCTAGGGTATTACTAACCTCATTTCTATCGAGTTACGCCACAGAGCCAAGGTTATCACTAAACCAATAGCTCTGATACCACTGTAACGACCCGGAAAAAAGCTCGACGCTCGAGTCTTCGACAACAATACATAAACCCGTATCACTTGCCGAAAAACCCAAGTATCGAACCCCCAGATTTTCATGAGAAAGAATTTAGAGGGTGAGAAGAGAGAGAAAGAAGTATTAGAATAGAAGAAAGAAGAAGAACACATCAGAATCTCACAGCGGAACGAATAAATATAATATATCAAATCCTTTATACAAAAGAACAGTATATACATACCAATCATCAGAGTACAACATATCAGTCACAGCGGAATAATATCTGTATATAACTAACGGTGAAGCCGCCTGCTTCCAACTCTTGAAACTCCAAGTAAAACCTAACCTGGAACATACTCGGTTTGACCCGAGCATATTTGATTTAAAACAAAAAAAAACGGGGTCAGACAGGGATACTATCAGTGATAAATTCACATAACACACACCTGTTTAACTTTGGAAAATCCTTTCGAAATCAAAGGATAATAGTAAGACCAGTCCACACATAAACACGGACGATTTTTACCTTACTATAACCCAAACCATTTTCGAAATCATACTTTGATCTGATATTATCATAATGTCTAAATACAAGTAAATAACAATCTAGAGGAACGCTTGCATCTCACACTCCCCATATATAGTATACAATCCAAAACCGCGGGCGCTTATTGGATATTGGATTTCCAACTTGACAAGGTATGGGACCACCTTCCGCACGTGTATCTCTAGAGGTGAATACACTGGGTTCAACAAGAACATCTTGCAACCCGGCCCTCACATGACCGACCACTCATTTCGCTTGAGTGCATCGAATGTATATCACCGACGGTTGGGATCAGCAACCGCCTGCCCGAAAAGGGACAGCATCGAATACAGATTAAAGAAGCAATAGGAATTTCTCTAGATAGGTGATAATACATCCTAATGGTAGCGACCCACATAGCCATGCTGCCTGCCCGATTTTTGTCATTTCCCGGTTGATGAGGCTTGAGGCTAGAACTCTTTTCGAACATCTGGCCACCATTCACTTTGAATGCCACATCGTCAGATCCTCTGGATATCACTAATTGACATCCAAAAAAATACTCTAGTTGATAATCTAAGAGAATGTGCACTTCTCCGCCACCAACTTGGTACGTTTGAAAATATCAACGTACGTGACTCCTTCGGAAATACTCTGTCAGACACTCGTCCATACAAGTCATCCAGGAACAGGATGAACCGAAGGCACTCTCCTACTGCATCCTTATAGGAATCACCCCAAGAATCAGTAACAAGAAGTCCTTGCAACCCGTAGATTCCAACCACGACAGAACCACAGTACCTCGCTGGCTGCAGACCAGAGATTATTAGCAGTTCTTCCGCTTATGAAGATCCACGGTCTTCAATGCTCCATCTCGACCGTCTTCTGATATCTTCACGTATTTGTTGGTCGGAATGGTTTTAGAATATAAATTCGATCCCGGTCTTTCCATACCAACAATCGTATTGGTCAGGTTTGATAGTCGGTGTTTTAACTATCAAATAACAAATGTGTCAATACAATGATTTCAATGATTCAGTACTTGGCATGACTTGGCCTCTTTAAAATATATTTAACAAAATCATTAATCAACGCTAATATTCGACTTAACTCTAACTTGACTAACTCGACTTGATTACTCCTATCGATTAACTAATACTTGGCTTAACTCTATTCGCTTGACTCTAGATCGCAGCGATCACAATGGTTACGCCTGATTCCTTCAGGAAACATCCGACCGCCGTAGGCTATCTGCAGCCCTGCGAATTACGCTAGCAGTCGTACGCAATGGCAACTTTTCCTGAATAACCATGTTTGACTAACTCTACCTCAAATACGATATACGATCAACTCTAATTGAATAACAAATGTTCAATAAATTTTTGAAATCAATATTCTTATTACTTTTGAAAACTAATATTCAAATATTATTTATTTCCCAAAACCTTGCATTGGATTTCAATATTCCTCGTATAGAGTAAACCAATTTCAACGTCTTTCACTCGTTTCAAACCAATACCATTCCTTGATAATAACGAAGTCGTTCAAATTGGGGTATTTTATTTACCTCTCAGACCTTGATCGACAACGTTCTTATCTCAGAATGAATACCAGTTCGTCACTTAACCATTTCACAAAAACCTTATTTACCATCTCGATTTCAACTGGTTTTATAAACCGTTTCATACATTTGAAAACCACATTCAATATAATTTCTTTACTTAATTCCTTTATTTAAGTAAACATTCTTTAAAACACAACCTTGACTTCAAGTATTATTCCATCCATAATATTTTGATTTATAACCTAAATCTCTAGTCAACCAATTTGGTTCCATCTATTTGGCATTTCTAAAATAAAACCTTTTACCATGGATTTTTCAACTAAAATCCCCTCATCTACTTCTTTAAAATAAATCCTTTTAAACTTGAGTTTCTTTTCCAAAAATCCCTTTATCACGATTTAACACAAAAACATTTGTGTATACTATCTTTGTGTTGGGATCCTTATTTAAATTCCCATCTTTCGCTCAATACACTTAATAACATTTAAGTTGTCGTTTTGGTTCTAAAAACCCCCTTTTAGATAACCACATTTCTGTCCATTACTAATACAATAAATCATTTCCCTTGAAAGTTTTATTCTATTTGAATTCACTTTACTCAATTTAAACCATTAAGTAAAATCTTATTTCAAACTTCACATTCACATATAGGACTCATTTACAAATCTTGTTTTGGAAACTTGTATTTCTAACCCTTTTATAACTTGATTAAAAATATTTAATTATCAATTACTTATATAAAATAACTTAAAAAGGGTCAATTCAGTTATAAAATAATTTATAATTTTAAACCTACGTCGATTCACCGAACGGTCGAACGACGTATAAAACAACACAATTTAGGCCATTCACTGCCAATTACCAAATCAACACTGTCAGTTGATTTTAAACACAACACAGGTGAAAATTTGTTTAACCATCACACTCAATACAGGTTTTCAACCATATGGTGTTCAATCAGTTCAAATATCAATAATATAAAACAAACAAACAACATATATGATATTTGAGGAATCCGGTCGGATCCCTCTAATCTGTTCTTCCCTGCATCACAGCTCGTTATACATTTCATAATAATATATGAAATAAATTTCAATCATCTAATAAGATAAATAACGGTAACCAATAAACAACCAATAGCAAACAATCAGCCAATTTTTACTTTTAACGGTAAATTATATTTTAATATGAATTTACCACATCATAGAATTCCAGAAGGTGTGAGAATTAACTCACCGGCTTTGTTTCTGACGAGGTTGCGTTGTTTTATATAGTTTCAAACTGACGTTCAAAATTGCATAAAACCTCAACTGCTTCAGAATCACTCCATCCCAGTTCGTATATATCGGTATCGTCGACATGATCTCATCGGCACCAGTTTCGTCCAATTCTGTTAATGAACAGAAAAGTTATTCGACTTAAAATATTTGGATTTAAATTAAATTAATAAATAATTTAATTACTATCATGGCCTTAATTTGACTGTTAATTAATGTTAATTAAAATTTGCTAATTACCTTTCTTATGCAAAGAAAACCGACGTTATCCCTTTTAATTCTAAACCGATGTCCATCTTCCTGTTGTGAACAAACCGACCTCCACCATCACTAACCCGTCTTCTTCAACCGATTTCCATTTGCCTGGGCCTTTGCAAAGTATATACCCATCCAAACACCCTGGTCCTCCGCTGTATTTCGATTACCATTTTAATAAGATTTAAAATAGCTGTTAGTCAAAGGTTCAACATTAATAAAAATGGTTTTTTTTATTACCTTAAAAATTAATCCTCCATGTCATTACCAGGTCCACGCGTTTTTCCCCATGAGGGAATATCCCTTATTTCAACTGAAACCCGTTAACTCATTCGTGAACAAACCCGATGCCCCTCCACCATTGAAACTTCTAATGCCTCAGCCACCAATGACCACCAGAATCTCCACTACTGACCTCGCCAGAAACTTCGTGGTCCCATCAACCAGTCGCCGATCTCCACATCTATTCCAGATCCGATAAATCAATGGCAAACACCCTTTGTTCAAGTCATGACTGCGCTGCCTCCTGTTGGCCGGAGACCACCGGACCACCAACATGCCCTTCGTCGCCCCTCCAACTATCACCTAGACCAAACCCGGCCACCTCCGGTGCACCACAGTTCAACCACGAGCCCAAAATACGAACCCACTTCCTGAAATACAACACAGCCAACCACCTCCGCTTAACTCCTCACCGACGGCCAACCACATCACCGGACCCCACCACTTCACGGTCAAAAGACCCGCCAGACTCCCACCTTCCTTCGCCTGAAATGGCTCTGACCAACTCGACCTCAGCTCACCGGAATCAGGACAAACCCGCCACTGTTATACCCTTTGCTTTCTCATTCAATACAACCCCAAACAATCCCAAACTCCACCCGATGCTAGCACTCAGTACCCTTAACAACGTCCGCGTTAAAGCCTTTCTGGGTTAAGGCATGAATTCAAATTAAAACTTGGGAATGATTCGAACAGGGAGGGAAAGTAACGAGAAGGAGAGTCATGTTTGTTTTGATGCAAAGGACCAATTTTTGGATTTTAAGACAAAAGGAATTGATTTTGAGCTGTAGAAAATGAACAGAATGAGATTGGGAATTTAGGGATTACGGTAGGTTATTATATAGGTAGAAATATTATATTTTTTCTATATATTATTTTAATATTTTTATTATTTTATTATTAAACGAAATTTCGTCGTGAAGTAACACATCAAGCCCACCACAAACGACTTCCGTCTACTGATAAAAAAACCAATCTCAATGTAAAAAGGTATTCCGGTCTCAATGGGACAAGTTTCGTCGAATTCCGACTTCGTTTGGAAAATTTTCCTTTATAAAACCAGAAATAAACACGCATTTTAATTTTTCACGGTCACTAGATAAATCAAATAAATTTGAAACATTGAAATCCTACAATAGTTTTTTTGTACGAACCCAACGACACCAGTCTCATCGCATTCTGAGACTGTTTCCCCGGTATGCTATTTTTAGGCGTACCGCAATGCCATTTTTAAGGCCAAATTAACCGATCTTCAAAAATAACAAACTATATACCTATCTTGACTCTAATCAACGATACGAACTCAACGGAACTGGTTTCGCGGTCTAGTTTGATCATCTGCTCAAATTACCCTCAAATCTCCCTTTATTAATTTAATTCGCGCTATAGAAAATGAACGAGCGTTTATGGCTATCGTGGTCACATACGACATCAGTTTGCCACGCCATTTAACGCTGTAAAATAATTTAACGATACGGTCCCAATGAAACTGATTTCGTCAAAATCTGAGTCCGTTTGCAAAACGGTCATTTTAACACGTATATTTTAATAACGATTTTCATAGCGACTATTTGAAATTTTGACTTGGCCATAAATAACAAATTATAACACGAAATCTGAATTTTTTCTTTCATATGAAAATTATCATCAATACGGTTCTATCTTTTCTCGTTTCACAGAAATCCGACTTATATCGGATCCTGTACGACCAATTGAAACTCAAATCGCAGTATTGCGAACTACCGCGCCGCTGTAGCTCATTGTATAACTAAAATTGTAATTTAAAGGTTCAAACAGCGCTTATAAACGAAATCGTAAATAAATTCAAATATAACTTAAATAAATCTCTTTATGTTATCAACCCGAACAACTTTGCAAATTTAGCCAAATTCGATCATTTCGAAATAAAGTATGACTTATTATTATTTAAACAAATAAATTATTCAAATTTATTAAATCTGAACCATTTAAATCCAAATCGATATTTAAACAAAATTAAATATTAAATTAAATGGTTAGAAAAACCTGGGTCGTTACAGCCAAATCGTCAGATCCATCAGATATCACTAATTGACGTCCACAAAAATACTCTAGTAGTTAAGCTAAGAGAAGTGTCCCTCTCCGCCACTAACTATAGTACATTTGAAGAAATCAGCGTACGTAATCCGTTTGGAAATACTCTGTCAGACATCTGTCCATACAAGTTGTCCTGGGATTAGACGAACCAAAGGCACCCTTCTACTGCATCCTAGAAATCACCTTATGGATCAATAGCGAGTAGTCCTTGTAATCCATGGATTTCAACCACGATCGAATTACTATCAAAATATATCTGTTTGCAACATCAGAGAAATCTATCAAGTAGCCCTTCCTCTTATGAAGATCCACGGTCTACTATTCCTCCATCTTCAATCAGCATCTTTTCATATATGCAAGTTCGGAATGGTTTTCAAATATAAATATGTTCCAGGTCTTTCCGTACCAACAACGCATTGGGCATGATTTTGATATTCGGTTATTTAACTATCAAAATAAACAATCATAAATATAAAATAAATCCATAAGTTTATTACATAGCGTCACTTGGCCATTAAAATAATTTATTAGTTGTAATACAAAAGATAATATATTATTTTTAATATATAATTATTCTGAAATCGTTTTATTTAAAATACTTAAAAGAAATACCTTAAAACCCTATCCCATTTCTCTTTAGTATCTTTCAAAATATATGCCACCACATTACTTATCATTTAAAATGGCGAGATCAATTCACTTACCATTGTAAAACAATTGTTACAAATCCCTTTTTATTCCGTTATTATGGAAATATCATTTCATATTCTCACGCCTGTAACAACCCGGAAAATATGAACCAGTTTAAAATTTTTAATTTGGCTAAAATAGTGGATTTTAAAGATTTAAAATAAAATATTTTAAATAATAACGACGAAAATTATGTTTGAATCGATGTTTGAAAATAAATATAATTATTTTAAATAATAAAAAAAGCCTGAAATGGCGCAGTAGTTTCAAAATTTGAATTCAAACTTTGACTGACCGTACCGGGTGCAAAATAAAAAGTATTTTAGTGAAACCAAAAATATTTAAATATATTAATGAATATCTTTCTAGAGAATCTTAAATATCGAAGTTTCATAGCGGGAATCAAAAGTTATGGCAAAATGAATTTTCAGAAAGGTCGCTATAGAGAATATATCGCCCTTGAAAATAGGCGTTTTGCATACGACCTCAGAATTCGACGAAACCACTTTTTTTGGATTCGGGATGTCAAATTATTGTTAGGTTTCAAATTCCATAATTTTTGAAGTTAATATGTGAACGTAGCGAATGAAAATGTGTTTGGTCAATTTCAGTTAAATTGGATCGACCAGAAAATGGCCATTTTTCAAACGGTCTCAGAATTCGGCGAAACTAGATTTGTTGGGACCGTATCGTCAAAACATAGCTAGATATATTTTTTGGGAATTTTTTGAATCAGTATGTGGCCCCAGCAAATTGAAATGTACGTTCAAATCAAATATTGAATGTTTTATATTTTAATTTGAAGGAAAACTGACTAAAACAGTCGAATGGGCCTACAAAACATATTCCATTGTGTTCAGAATAGGGGTATTTAGCTAAGGGAAGACAGTCTCGAATTTGGTAAGGACTATCTTTTGCCTTGGTTCATGATGGAAATCCAATTTCGAAATACGACATTATGCGGTTTTGATTGTATACCTATATATGGTGACATAGCGGTATGGGGCATTAATGCCGTCTATGATTGATACTTATGATTTGAAATTGCCTCTTTATTTCCTTTTATTTCGGAATCCCAACACACACACAAATACATATATATATATATATATCCAAAGTCTTTCGATAACGTTACTCTAATACTTTCCTAAAATAATTTACTTTAACATCTCCACTATCCTGACTAACATCGTCTTTCGATAAATCATGAAATTGTTCAAGTTGGGGTATTATCTCTCAGACCTCGATCACAACATTTTTATCTTAAGATAAATATGAATTGTAATTCAAAAACCCCTATTCATTTTTATATTACTTCATTATTGTATTAAAATATGGCTTTACAAAATTTCTTGCTTTTGAAATCTCCTTTAAATATATGGTTATTACTAAATTCATTGATTTTAAAAACATTAACTTTTAAACTTTATCTTCTTTGAAAGTATGAGTCCCATTATTTGGATTTTTATTTCAAATCCTATTACTAAACATTTTACCAAATTCAATTACAGAAATCCCTTTTCTAATTCTTTGAATCCTTTCCTTTGGGGAAATCTTACTTTCAATCTCAGCTATTACACTTAATGTTAATTTACAATTTGACACTTTAACTCCCCTTCTCCTTATTCACAACTCGTTTACACATCTCTGGTTTAATATAAAACCCTTTCCCATCCCAATTTCCTTTACTTAAAATATTAAGTAATATTTATTTTAAGCTTACCGTATTCGCTTAAAATCACTATACAACTTCGTTTACCAAATTCAATTTAAATATAATCCCATTCATAAACTTCCTTTGAAACTTAATTATATTTTATTTCTAACTTTAGTTTCTTCATTTAAGAAATAATTCCTTAAATTAAATAAAAATTTAAATTACTTCATCATTAATTGGAATCAAAATTTCTTTGTGAAATCTCATTAAGTTAAACAATTGTTCGCTAGTTTATTTCATTAGATTAATTGGCATAATCTAATTTAATTTAACAATCAGTTACTAATCAAATAGTTGGCTTGGCCAATCTTAAACATGATTAAACCATTGATCAACTCGAACTCATCTTTCTATTTAAATTCACAAATAACATTATTAATTCAGATAATCTCGTTTATTTCAGTTATTAAATCACAATAATCTATTTATGAATAATTCATTTTAATTATTTCTTAAAAACAATAAATCCCGGTTACTAATCGTTGCTAATTATCGCCCACTTGCTTATCAATCTTATTAATATAAAAATCAGTTTTTATAAATTATTTAGTAATTATGATGAAGCACATGCTACTCACATGGTAGATTTCGGTAAAAAAATAGTGGTTAAAACAAACAATATATATATGGTTGGTTTATCTCATTTTTATAAACTTCATTTAAAAATATATTTAAAAATCTATATTCAGTTATAAAAGTGAATTTCATAAATTTATTTCTATCGATCCTCCTGATGGTACATCGATCTATATGAAACAGTTTGTATTTTGGACATCTGCTATAAACTGCTCCACCAATAGCATTATTGGTTAATTAACCAAACAAATGTAGAATTTGGGTTTAACAACCAATAACCAATTTAATAATCCAATCATATGGGTACAACTGATCATATGAAAATGAATAATAAATTTGTGGGATCCCATTTGATTCCTCCAACCTGTCCTTCCCTTCATCCAATGGGTTATCTCAAATACAACATATCATTTAATAAACATGATAAAATAATCCAACTAATCACGGTTAATCAATAACGATAATTCAATCATCCAGTTTAAATTCAATTCGTTAATTTTTATTATAAACGTACTCAAAAGGTAAGTTATTCGATTTGGAAATCATCTTTAAAAATAACGATGTCATTCCAATTAAATTAAACAACGGTTTAATTTAAATGATTGATATAAAAAAAATAACATGCATCCAATTCAATCATCAAACAACCAATAATTAGCAGCGACAATATGTAGATGAGAAACCCAACTTATATAAGTGGGGAAACTGAGTGAGGTTAACTAACCTGGATCTGCATTGTATACACAGCTCATTCCAGATGAATTCCAACTCTGTCCAATTCAATTCCATTCCATACAGTCCTGCTCATAAATACGGTTCCAATTTGTTTTGAATCGGCAAATTCTGATAAAATATAAATATATTGTTAATATTTAAAATTTTACTTTATTTTAAATAATTAATAAATTCTAAATTTAGTTAAATTAACTAACAAATTACTTTGTTTAAATACTTCAGCCAACTACTTTATTCAATGCTCCATCTGTCCTTGCTTGGTTCCAAATTGTGACCACCAAATCCCAGAACCTTGGCCAACTTGCTATAAATCGTGTCATGTTTCAAATATTATAAAATTATTAACAATTAAAAATATAATTTAATTAACTTTTAAATTCCATATTAATTTTCCCTGATTATTAGTAAATAAACTTTAAGTAGGACATTTGATCTTCATTAACAAAATTGGGTCTTCCTTGAATTTCCAACCAACTGACCTTAAGGTCCAACCCCTACACGTCATAACCCAGATGTGGTCCATGTCCAAGCCCTTCCTGAATTAAATAACGGAGCAGCCTTCTCTTTACACCCACTCCTCTTCATTTCATCTCGTCCAGGCAAAAACAAAACCTCCTCTGTCAAAACAAACGCAACATCCCCCCACTCCTCTGTCAACTGGAGTTCAAGCGGATACCTCCAAATTCAGTGCTATAAACATCTCCTTTGACTTGGACCTCGTCACTCCTACCCCTACTGTTAGCCCGTAGATCAATCACTAAGGTCACGCCTTTTTTGTCAGATCTCTTTTTCTTCATCATGTCGAATTCCACCAAAATATGCCACGACACCCCAATCACCTCCAGGAACAACGTGTCGATCTCCGTCTGACCCATTACCCCCTTGTTGGCCACACACTTCAACCCTAGGACCATGTCTATATAAAAGTAGAAGAAATAATTGTGATGAAACCTGTAGAAACTCCCACAGATGGAAGAGCAACTCGTCGAGGCTACGTATATATAGACTGTGATTTTTAAATGAGTACATTTGTTGGAATAAAATTTTGAAGTTGATTTCTATATTTCGGTTGTCTGGTTCGATTCTGTAATGAATGGAAGACAGTGATGATGCATGCATTTATACAGTGAAGTGGCTTGGCATCAAAGGAATTCGTGGCTTGGCAGGCAAGGATTTCAAGTTTGGGACACACTTATTAGGAAGTAGAGTAGCTATGGGTGTCCTTGAGAGTAGATGTGTCCTCTTCCTTATCACTGTACGTGATTGATTTAGGTATTTTGTGATTTTTTTATATTGGGTAGGGTGCTCCTTTTTCTTACTAGTTATGGTTTGCTGTGTACTTGGAAGGCGAGGTCATAGAAAAATATGGTGAAGAAGCATGTACGTGCTAATATCAATGCCTGCGAGAGTCCTACTTTCAGGGTGGGCAAGAAGACTTGAACATCGGGTAGGTTATACCTGTATGGATATTTCAATTTGAAGTAGGCTGCCTTCTTCAACAGTCTATACTATGTACATACATATGTACTCCTTTTGCCGTCAACTCTTGTATTGGTAGCTTTCCATCCAATATTACAACTCATTTGTTGCGTAACTAAAAGTCATTTATAATTGCATGTCCACACTAAAATAATAAGCTTTGCAAAGTCCTGAGAACCTTTATAAAACACAACTATTAGGGAATTCTTTTTTATTTATATGTTAGGTGAATTCTAGATCCTCTAGTCCTTTGTTCTCATGTATCAGAGTGATCTTAGTCATTGATCAAATTTTTTTTATTAATCCATGTACTGCTGTGGGTTTCATGCTATTTTGCTTGTTTACTTGATTTGATGTTTAGCTTTGATATTGGATATGTTTGGTTATTATTATTATTCATTACATATTTAATATATGATTTATTACGCGTACACTAGGGGATAAAACACTCACCGTAGAACAATTATGTGACGATCCCAAAATCCGAGGGGCGGTATTAAGGATAATCATTGGGAAATAACACATTAATCATCATAGCAGAGTACAGATAATAGCAGAAACAATAAATAAAATAATTTTACATGGATATGACAGCGGAATCACAACATATAGGAATATCAGAATAGCATAACGTGGGATATACTTAGTAAATAAAAAGGAAAGTGATCAGTTTCGTCAAAATCCGTTATATTTTCCACCCGGTACAGTCGGACAAAGTTTGTATTCAAAACTTCAAACTGCCATGCCATACCAAATTCTATATTTTATTGAAATATGCTATTTCAACTATCCAAATTTCTTGGTAATAACATAATTTAAAAATTTTAAACTGGTTCACATTTTCCGGGTTATTACAATCTCCCCCACTTAAAACTTTTCGTCCTCGAAAAGGAAATAACAGTTAAGCAGGAAATAAAATGTAAATGCAAAGTATTGTAAAGGTACCTTGCACCGGAGTTAGTCAGAGATGTCCACTCTGCATTTGGGATAGGCTTGTTTAATGCTTTCCTCAGTCTCCCAAGTACAGTCTCTAGGATCACTACTCCACTGCACTTTGACTAAATGAATCTTTTTCCTCCTTAGCTCTCTAGTTTCTTTGCCAACTATCTTTAATGGCTCTCTACTGAGTGCTAATTCTGGAGTTATATCAATATCATGTTGTGCTGCTTCTTCCACAATAAGGTCGGGATCATGAACATGTTTTCTGAGTTGAGACACGTGGAACACATCATGTATACCAGGCAACCAATTAGGTAATGAAACCCTATATGCGAGAGTTCCAATCCGTTCAAGTATAGGAAAGGGACCAATAAATCTCGGTGCCAATTTCCCAGTCTTGCCAAATCTGATTACTCCTCGCATTGGAGAAACTCTTAAATATACATAATCGCCAACGGCAAACGATATATCCCTTCTTCTCGCATCAGCTTAACTTTTCTGTCGGCTCTGTGCGGTTTTTAATCGCTTCTTAATGAAATCGACTTTATCCGATGCTTCTTGAATCATATCGGGCCCTAACACAAGTCTGTTGCCAGGTTCTACCCAACATGCGGGAGATCTGCACGGTCTACCGTATAATGCTTCAAATGGAGACATTCCCAAACTTGCTTGATAGCTATTGTTGTAAGAGAATTCTGCTAAATGTAAGTGATCTTCCCATGAGCCTCCAAAATCGATAACGCAAGCCCGCAGCAAATCTTCTAAAATTATATTCACCCGCTCAGTTTGGCCGTCTGTCTGTGGGTGATAAGCGGTGCTTAGATTCAATTTGGTTCCCAATTCTTCCTGGAATGCTTCCCAGAATTTGCTAGTAAATAGGGGATCTCTATCGCTGACTATATTGAGCGGCACTCCATGAAGTTTAACTATTTCCCTGAAGTAAATCTGTGCTAGACTTTGAGCCGTTCTGTTGGATCGGACAGGTATGAAATGGGCAGTCTTCATGAAGCGATCTACGATTACCCATATACTGTCGTTTCCTTTTCTAGTTCTAGGCAGGCCATCAATGAAATCCATCGAAATTTGTTCCCACTTCCATCCTGGAATTTCTAATGGTTGTAATAATCCTGCCAATTTCTGCTGATCACTCTTAACTAGTTGACAAGTGGAGCATCTGCTAACATATATTGAAATATCTCTTTTCATCCCCTTCCACCAGAATGTGCGTTTGATATCGTTATACATTTTGCTCACACTGGGGTGGATACTTAACTTGGACTTGTGGCACTCATCAAGTATTTCTCTTCTAAGCTCTGGGATTCCAGGTACACAAATTCGCCCTTTTAATCTTAGGACCCCTTGGCTATCAAGGCTAAAATCTGAGGGTTTTCCTTCTTGGATCCGCTGGCTAATCCTTTTAATGAATTCATCGTCCTTCTGAAGAATAGTAATCTTATCTTGTAAGGAAGAAGTAATGATAAAACTGGCAATGATTTCATTCTTTCTGCTGAGAGCATCGGCTACAACATTGGCTTTCCCCGGAGTGTATAGAATTTCAAAATCGTATGCTGCAAGGAATTCTAACCAACGCTGTTGTCTCAAGTTTAGATCTTTCTGAGTTAAAAGATATTTCAAGGATTGATGATCGGTAAATAGTTCGAACTTCTCGCCCAGCAAATAATGCCCCCAGATTCTTAAAGCAAACACGATAGCTAATAACTCAAGATCATGAGTAGCATAGTTTCTTTCATGCGGCTTTAGTTGACGGCTGACATAAGCGATCACTTGGCCTTTTTGCATTAGCACTGCTCCTAGCCCTCTAATAGAAGCATTTGTCCATACAGTCAAGTCTTGGTTGCCTTCTATAATGGTCAATACTGGAGCAGTTGTCAACTTCAGTTTTAGCTCTTGGAAAGCTTCTTCACATTCGGGAGTACATTTGAATTTCTCATGCTTCTTTGTAAGCTTTGTCAATACTCCTGATATCTTTGAAAAATCCTGAACGAATTTCCGATAGTAACTAGCCAATCCAAGGAAACTTCGAACTTCGGTAGGCGTAGTAGGTTGTTTCCAGTTCTGAATCGCTGTAATTTTTCTTGGGTCTACAGCAATTCCTTCCTTTGATACGACGTGGCCTAGGAATTTAACTTCATTCTGCCAGAAGACACACTTAGAAAATTTAGCTTTCAAGACATTTCTCGTTAGAATTTTCAACACTTGTTCTAAATGTTTTGCATGTTCATCTTCCGACTTAGAGTAGATTAAAATGTCATCGATGAAGACTAGAACAAATTTATTCAACACACCACGGAACACTCTGTTCATAAGATCGACGAAGTATGCCGAAGCGTTACACAAGCCGAACGGCATTACTAACCATTCGTAGAATAAATCGGGACCCCTGAAGGCTGTCAAAGGAACACAGTCTTCGGTTATACGTAATTGGTGGAAACCCGTAGCTAGGTCTATTCTGGAGAATACTGTTGCTCCATTTAATTGATCTAACAGGTCATCTATTCGGGGCAAGGGATATTTGTTCTTCAGTGTCTGCTTATTGAGATCTCGGTAATCAACACAGAGTCTTAGAGTACCGTCTGATTTCGGGACAAATACTACTGCTGCTCCCCAAGCTGAAAAGCTCGGTCTGATTAGACCTTTCCAAAGCAATTCTCGGGTTTGACTACTTAGCTCTTCTTTTTCTTTCGGGGCCATTCTTCTTATTGGATGCACCACTGGTCGGGCGTTAGGAATTAGATCTATCCTAAATTCAATTTCTCTTTGCGGCGGTAAGTTTTCTACTTCTTCAAACACATCCGCATAATTTTTAACGACCGGTATCTTTTCTATCGAAGGGGAGTAATTTCTAAAGAAGACCAAAATTCTGTTCTATTAATCTCTGAGCCATGACATGGTATAGTGATATGCCCAAGTTTTGTTTTAACTTTCACGATTCTTTCTGCGCATCTAACTTTGGCCTTATATTTTGTTAACCATTCCAAACCGAGAATAACATCGAATTCCGATAAATCCATGACAATTAAGTGGATGGGAAACTTGTAACATGAATAAGAGATAGGCACTCTATAGTATATACTGAGACTAACAGAACCTCCTATCGGGTTTTGAACTTTAATTGGTTCCTTAAGTTTTCTTCGTTTCAATTTTAGTTTGTGAACAAGGATACCAGATATGAAGCTACGTGATGCACCAGTATCAAAAAGTACAGAAACAGGAATATTTTTAATGGTAAGGGTACCTCCCAAGACGTCGTGTTTACCTGATCCATCGGTGGTAGCTGGCGGGGTCTTCCCGTCATAGACATGAGCCACTTGTGCGCTCTTCTTCAAAGGACAATTCTTGCTATAGTGCCCCTTCTTGTGGCAGTTGTAGCATTCGGCTGAGTCATTTGCCTTTGGTTTCCTCGGATCTTTGCATACATTAGAAAAGTGACCTGGCTTCCCACAGTTGTAACAATTTCCTTTCGGGATCTTTGCAGGTTTCTGAGTAGCGGCCGCGGTAATGCCAGATTCGGGTTGATCTGTTGAAGTCTTGCGCTTATTTCCTGCTTGGCTTTTAGCGCGGTCTTGGTTAGCATGCCTCTCATCCATGTCTTCGTAATTGCAAGCCATCTCTACTAATTCTGTAAAGGAGAGTTTAATGTTGCTCATAGCTCTATCATGGTATTTGCGCTTCAGCCCAAATATGAACCTCTTGTTCTTTGCTTTGTTGGTCAAAATCAGCTCTGGAGCATAGCGCGACAATTGGGTGAACTTATTTAGATAATCCTGAATAGAGAGATCCCCTTGCTGGAGATTAGCAAACTGGTCCCGCATCCTCTCTAGAGCCCGTTCCGGTACAAACTTCTCATTGAACATAGCTTTGAACTGCTCCCAAGTCCGGATAGTACCAGCTGCATCCTCAGAGGTAATGGCATCCCACCACAGCTCTGCTTCCTCCTGAAGGAGCCAAATGCCAAGTCGGGCTTTGTTGTTTGTTCCCATACCCATGCCTTCGAAGATTTTCTCACAGGTTTTCAGCCAAGCTATTGCCTTGGTCACTGTGCCAGTGCCAGTAAAAGGTTTTCCCCCAAGATTTTTGTACCTCTTTGCTACTTTATCTAGCTCAAAAATCTTCTGGTGCTGGTGGCTGAATAATAGGGCCTTCCACTACTACGGGGATATTCCCCCGTCCTCCTGCTGCATCTCCTCGGCGTCCACGGCTTCCTCTAGCTGCTGCTCCTCGCGTAGCCATCTAAGAGAACTGTATAAGCAAGAAAAGAGTCAAGCTCACAGATTTGATAATTTTCATAGATGATAAAGTAAGGGAATATAAAGAAAGATAATGATGATGTACTGATCAAATTGTTTTGCTAATCTGCTTAGCTCATTCTAGGACATTGCTAATCCTATCTCTAATGAGCTACTCGCATTAGAACACTACTGATTCTATTCTGACGAGGTGTTTAATGTGTTAGATCCCGGAGCCAAGGTTAACCAAAGCTCTGATACCAACTGTGACGATCCCAAAATCCGAGGGGCGGTATTAAGGATAATCATTGGGAAATAACACATTAATCATCATAGCAGAGTACAGATAATAGCAGAAACAATAAATAAAATAATTTTACATGGATATGACAGTGGAATCACAACATATAGGAATATCAGAATAGCATAACGTGGGATATACTTAGTAAATAAAAAGGAAAGTGATCAGTTTCGTCAAAATCCGTTATATTTTCCACCCGGTACAGTCGGACAAAGTTTGTATTCAAAACTTCAAACTGCCATACCATACCAAATTCTATATTTTATTGAAATATGCTATTTCAACTATCCAAATTTCTTGGTAATAACCTAATTTAAAAATTTTAAACTAGTTCACATTTTCCGGGTTATTACAAATTATACACCGCTTCGTATGTTACACCGATTACGAATGTCCAACTGTTACGTATTTGCATATATACATACAAATAAGGTCCGAATATTTATATAAATAGCCTATAAAATAATATCGATAAATAATTAAATAAAATTCAAAACTATTAAATTCAAAAATAAATGAATGAATTATCATCGTCAGATATACCCGACTGAAATACTATATCACTTTGGATTAATAATTATCAAATTATAACTCCGTATCAAAAAGGTCGAGTCCGATATCTAATTTATATAGAAAATGTTATTAAATTTATTATATAAACGTTATCATTTATTAACGATTTCCATGGCGACTATTTTAAAATTTGAATTGGACATAACTAACAATCTATAAACTGAAATCCCGATTTTTCTCTTTCATTAGGAAATTATAATCAAATAGATTCAAGCGTTTCTCATTTCATGAAATTCCGACCTATATCGGATCCTGTATATTCCATTGAAGTTCAAAACTGATATTATGAACTGCCACGCCATTACGGGCTCGTTTATAATTGAATATAAATTATAACATTTAAACTTCGTTTTAAATATTAAAAATCCGTAAATATTCCAATTAAAATATTTAAAACAAAATTTAAATATTCAAAATAAAATTTAAATATTCAAATTAAAATTCCTAAAAATCTGGATCGTTACAAAATAGTAAGTTATTCCCAGTTTAAAATTTAAAATAGCCGCTATGGAATTTATATATATATATATATATATAATAATAATAATATATAGCGCTTAAAAATAGCCATTTTGCAAACAACCTCCATTTTCGATGAAATCACTTTTGTTGGATCCGGAATGTCAAATTATTATCAAGTTCCAAATTTCATAATTTTTTGAATTAACATGTGAACATGGTAAATTTAAACGCTTGGCAAATTCAGTTTGAATTTAATCGATTAGAAAAAGGCCATTTTTCAAACGGTCTCCAAATACGATGAAATTAGTTTTTTTAGGATCATATCATCAAAACATAACTAGATTTATTTTTCTATAATTTTTGGAGTCAGTATGTGGCCTTGGTAAATTAAAATGTACATTCAAATTCAATATTGACCGTTATATTAAACTATATTTTATTTTCAATGAAAACTGATAGAAACAGTCGGACTGGCTTATGAAACATATTCCATTGTATCCGAAAAGGGGGTATTTAGCTGGAGATGACAGTCATTAGGTTCAATTTGGAGTTCGGATCGATAAACTAGTAATTTTGGAATTAAATAATATATATATAAACTTAATCCTCCCACTCCCTCATAAAACCGTAGCCGCCGTTTAGAACGCATGAACGGGCGATTTGCTCTGATTTATTTTCCTTAATCCATCTTAGTCTACTACAAATTAGATCAATGTTCTAAAGTGAATAACATAGAGAATCTAGAGCTCTACAAGTTTATAAGCGGATGATCATATTTATGTGGTCATAATGCATGATTTTAAGCCTCAAACTTCAGCCATTCGCATGCATTCCAAGGTAGGTGGGGCCACCGAGTTGGCTGTTCTTCCAAGCGGTGGCGGAGCTGGTGAACGACGACAATGTGGAGGGGTTAGATGGGGTTCCGACGTTCGGATTTGGGGGCAGCGATGATGGATTAAAATCGATACATGGGTTCGGGTTAAAACAAAGAGGAATGAAGAACAACAGCCTAATTTCTAAACCAAAGTAATTAGGGATTTTAATTATTTTAATAGTTAGTTAATGTAATTAAAATTGATTAAAAGTTTATAACACTGTACATTTCAAAACAGACCAGGACAAAAACTGAGACAGTTGGAATTTTTGAAAAAAAATCAAACGCCTGTTTATTTTTGTTAAAACAATCTTCAATTAAAGAATGTTGGAGTGGAACACAATGCGAGAATTCTCTCACTAATTTTTTTTATAGTTATTTAATTTATTTTATAACTGTAAATATATAGAAATTGCGAGTATAGTTTTTTATCTGTTGTTTGGAGTTCAACACTCGAATTCGCACAAATCACATAAATTAGAAGTGATGTATGGATATTACTGACACTCGGATTTCATACTCCGCGAATGGCATCTTATGGTGCCGTAAATGGCATTGTGTAGTTGAGTATTTATTTATGTGGATGATTTGGTGATTTGCGTGGTGATTGTGATGATTAACATATTAAAAATAATGTTATCATTAATGTGGTAATTGAAATTAAATAATAAATATCCATTTATAATTTAAATAATAAAAATTGGTTAATTCGAAAATTAATTCAAACCGAATTGGAATTGGTTAAATTTACTAACCAATTATTTATTTAAATAAACTGTTTTTGTTTTAAAACCCCACACGGGTATTGAGATGATACTGGACATACACTAATCCCGATATTTATTTATATGTCAATCGATGGGTTGATAGGCTGTGATGAGTGTTATTTATTTATTTTAATGCTTATACAGTGGTAAATTGCAATCTGGATAATGTTTGAATGTTGAATTATTATTTATCATTACTGTTGAATACATATGATGTATGAAATCCATATAACTGAAATTATATGGTAATTGATTGGGTTACTCCAATTCAGAAATAACCAATATTTTAAAATAACGAATATTTTAAAAATAATATTCACTGAATGATCAAAATATGATTTTGATGTTCGATTTTGGATGGACACGAAAATATGGAAATATATGAAGCCGAGTAAGTAGCTAAATTCCATTTTAACTCGAACAGGTTTATCGATCGATTTTATTTATTATAAAATAATATCGAAGAGAATTGATTTCAAAATCTGATATTTTGAAAATATTATCATTATAATATTATAATAATATAGAATATTCAAAGTTTAATTTGAAATTGAAATAGAAGTAGGAATAATTTTAAAACGAATTATATAATACCTTTTAAATGGAAATCGATGATATATATATATATATATATTATATATTATATATATTTATTGGTTTGAATAGAACGCGTCGCGCAACAACCGTTCGCGAATTTCAACCATTAACTTCAAAGTGATGTAACGGGAGATCCGACCGTTGGATTCTCCTAAAACCAGAAACGTTGGGTTCGTATCGAAAAGAGATTTCCAATGAATATAAGCAATTTAAATTTGAATGGTTGGATTTCAAATTATGTCCAAATCAATTTCAGAAAAGGTCGTTATGAAGGCAGTTCGGTGGGCGTTATTGAAAACCGATTGTACAGGCCTTAATAAAATTATTTAAAATATGAAAAAATTGTGTAAAATCATAATAAATGATTTGGAAAGATTTTGGATGAAAAATTCTAGTATTGAAAAGATAAAAAAAATATTTTTATCGAAATGAACTAACCAACAGTAGAATAATAAATCCAATTATTTTAAGTAATAAATTGGATTTGTAAATGGTTTTAATATAACCAGTTTTTGTCCAACGAATAAATTAGAATGGATTTAAGTGGAAGTAATCTTCAGAATATTTTGTTATTGGACTCCATGATTGCATGGATATTGTTGAGGAATTTGGAAGATACAAATATTGCTATTCTCAATACGATATCTGTTAGTTTTAGAATTTGATATTGAATATAATCCGATATAATTTCTATTCAGAGCCTTGTATTTAATATCAAATTGGATTTTGGGGTTTGCCGTGAATGATGGCTTTAATAACACTGTTCTTAAACCCAATTGAGAAAAGAAAAAAATCTTTTAATTAAGATTAATGAAGTTTACTAATTGAATTAATTTAAAGGGAATTGAAATGAAAGTTGATTTTGGGTTCGTCGTGAACTGTGTTTTAAATAACATTTGTTCTTAAAACCGAGTTAACAGTGAAGATATGCTTTGGAATTTATAAATCTTTTTATTAAGATTTAATGGAAATTTTCCAAAGTAAAATTTTCCAATTTAATATATTAAATTGGAATTAAATGGAATTCGATTTAGTAATAATCGAGATGAGATTATGTGAAGGAAGACCATTACTGTATGTGGAATTTAAAAGCTTCACCGTTATTCCATTTATATTACTATTCTGGTATGGGAATTTATATCGAGTATACAATTATGATTTCCGTGTAGATTCCATTTTGATGGAAG
Source organism: Allium sativum (assembly GCA_030737875.1). Classification (NCBI taxonomy): domain Eukaryota; kingdom Viridiplantae; phylum Streptophyta; class Magnoliopsida; order Asparagales; family Amaryllidaceae; genus Allium; species Allium sativum. The sequence continues at coordinate 849,864,966 of CM060912.1, forward strand.
AGGATTTTTGATTTACTGTGAATAATGTTTTAAATGACATTGATTCTTTAACCTAGTTAAAGGAAAAATTAATTTCCAGAAAGTTGAATAATCATATAGTAATGATTTTTAATATTAAAGCCAAGTTGGTGTTCTAATGAATCTTTAATTAGACTGAAATGTGGATAAGGTAATTAAATTTAACGAGTTTAAGAAATGATCGAGAATGGAGTATCACCAATTTTACTCTAGGCGATAGTTAAATCTTTAATTAGATTTGAAGGTGAAATGGTAATTAAATTTACCGATAACACCGCGGGTGTTAGAGATGGGGTACTACTGGTTTTGCTCCATGGGATGAATTGGTTGGGATTGGGATTAACAAATTAATGGTTGCGGTAAGGCTCAATAATCCCATATAGTTAATAAAATATTTTGAAAATGATATCCAAAGGAAGATTAAAGAATAAATTTAAAAGAATTTATCTTTGATTAAATTAATGGGAACCTTTCCCTAAAGATGTGAATATTTGAATAAAAGAATATTCTGAATTGGAATGAGGCGTATAATGTGTTTTTATAGCACTTGATTATTGATTATAAAATAAGCGAATTATTCGGAAAGACCGGGTTTAACCCATTCATAATAACTAATACGATGACTAAAAGTTGAAGATGAAGACAGTGGTTAAAGACCAGAGATCGTCACATCGTTTGGATGATTACTAATGTCTTGATTGGGCTATACACCCAAGACAAGGTTGTAAGTGGTGATCGTCCAGACGTACTTAGAGATCGACCTAATATGTGAGGACCTCTCTCCTGTATTGGACATATGGGATGAGGAAAAAAGTGGCTTCGGTTTCGTTCAGATCCAGAACAGACTTGTAAATGGATGTGTGTCTGACATAGGATTTCATTCTGTATTGATTAATTTCTATTATATATATATCTGTTTGGTGGCGGAAAATTTATTCTCTTGCTTAACACCCTTCTTTGAGACGTACGAGCTCAGAGGTTATAAATTGATAGACATCAGTTGTATGGCATGAATTTTCAGTGTGGCATGCTAAGATGCAAATGATCAAGGCTTCTTGTTGAAAAGCAGAGTTTTGTGGTTGATGATCAAAGCACGGCTTTAAATAGCATAGATTTGTAAATAGCATTAATTCGCTAGCCTCACACCCGATATGAGTCAAAAATGGGATAGTGACTGCAGGGAGTGCATGCATTTCTTTCTAGCTAGAAGTGGTGTCATAGTATGGAGCCTAGACATTTTTACTTATGTGGGTGATGAATTGCGAGGCCCCTCAAATATAATTGGTCGACATACTTACCTGAATTTATACCCTATAGGGTACGGAAACGTACTGTTCAGGAATTACTAATCCACAAAAATAAGTTTGGCCTGGCCCTGAAGATCCAGGTGCAGTTGCGACTGAATCCTGAGTTACGGGCTAGAGCATCTCGAATTGGAGAGGATCCATCCCTTGCCTCGACTCATAGATGGAAATCTAATTTCCAATACAACAATTCTCCGGTTTTAGTTGTAGAACTAGTATGGCGACATGATATATGGTACCCATGCTGTTTATGACGGATACATTTATATTTGAAGTTGACTTTGACACTATGCACTTACAGTAATATCAAAATGATTTGTTTTTAAACATACCAAGCATGTTTGGCTAGTGTAAGGGAAAACTCTATCCTCTGGCTTGCATTGCATTGTGTGATGGGACTTGAGTCTTATAATAGCTTCATTTTTCAAAAAGCATTGCATTAACGTTGTTTTATGTTCAAAACTAGTATTCATGTGGAGTAAACTCGTTCCATGTTATACGGCGTGGTCCGATGATTTCCCAAATTTTAAAGTAAAAAGTGAATAACTGTTTTAGTTCTCACACCAATCCCATGACTGACTCGGAGTTTATTGTTTTAACCTAAACTCTGGTTGCTCATATTTTCCACATAGGCAACTAGTAGTTTTGGCTTTCGCAGATACTTCTTTTCATAGGATCTTTGATTACAGCTAGAGCTATATTCAGAAAGCTTTGTATCCGTAGATCTCTTTTAGTTGTGTCAGTTATTATTTTCCACACTCATTGTACTTATGTATTATTTTCTACTGCTATATAAATTCTTAATCTCTGATATTGTATTTCCAATGTGTAATATTTATTCATACTCTGGAATATTCTTGTACTTTGATGCAAATTGTTGTAATAGCAATGAAATGTTCTATTGCTTGTGTTCTGATGCGTCGTGTTCTCAAAGTAATCTGGGCCCTCCGTCTCTTCTGGGATCGGGGAAGTTTTGGGTCGTTATAGTTTGGCATCAAAGCTTTGGTTTACAAAGCTCGAGAACAAGGCACATTAGAACCAAACGAAAGAATTCATCAGAGATAGGATTTTTAATATCCTATGAGAATGATTCGTTAGAGATAGGGTTAGTAGTATCCTAGAATGAGTTTGAAGAGTGTTATTTATTAAAAATAAATTTTGTTTTGAAAATTATATCATATTGTACGTATTTTATTTTATATTGAATTTGGACAATCGAGTATATGAAAATTTTGCATATACACGTTATGAACGTATATACGAAGTTTAAAATATACTGCATAGATATAGAATCACACTCTAGTCACCCGGAGATGATTCTGATGACTGAGATCTCATCATCAGCATTTATATTCGAGTTTCAAAAGTGGGATATCTATATATTTCCAATTGACTGGTGTGAGAACCAAAATATAGTCAGAGTTTATTGTTGTGATTTGGCATTGAAAATATGATTTTTAAGTATATATAGAAAGATATATGTTTGAAAATTTAATCAACAAATTGATTATTGGTTGTGTAGGGTGATTATTAGTTCGACCAATAAAAATATTTGAATGAGAATTTAACCAATATGAGGATGAATGATAAAATAGCCAAATCAAATTAATATTGAATTAAATTGAAAATTTAGTTCGAATTGAAATTATATATAGGATAGAAATTCATGTATATTTACATGCTGAGCAGGTTATGGATTCACTGTAGAGTAGTGAAATATATTGCGTGCCCAACAAACAGGTGCACCTTAATGAGTTGGATGCGCAATTTTTTTTATTGTATAAACTCCTATGAGTGTTTTGGGATGCGGTGTGATGGTTGTTCTGTGAGAGATTATAAATGTCGCCATAGGATAGCAACAAATAAATTATGAACTACACCGCATGGAATACTTCATGATGACATCATATCATATCATATTCCATATAAGCATTTGGCGCTTATATGACGAGGTTTGATTTACCATACAGGCGAGATGCTTGTATGGCGATGACTATATTACAGGTAGAACAGAAGACTGATTATGGACTTAATTAAGGAATACGTGTAACGGTGCTTGGGGCAGGATTTAATAAAAACCTACACGTGTCTAGAGATGACAATAATTCATGTCTCTCTTGATTTTAGATACGACACATGGATTATTTATTTCCAACACTGCGCAAGGTCTGAGATATGACTTTTTACACTCTCCCTTGGGCATCGATAAGTCAATAAAAATTGTCTATGTTTTTTATTGATTTATTGGGTGCCTAATATGGCCCAATAAATTTTTCAGACCCTCCCCATACAAAGAAGGTTATGGCGAAATTTAGGGTATAAGCCAAATTTTTCAGAAATTAGAAAATTCTTAGAAACTGAAAAGTTAAAGAATGAAAGTTGAGTTGGCTAGTTAAACAACTTTCAGCTCCGATCCTTTTCGAGGACGAAAAGATTTTAAATGGGGGAGATTGTAACAACCCAGAATTTTAGAAGCAATTAAACTTTTTTATTTTAGCTATTTTAAGGGATTTTGAATATTTAAAATAATTTAGTTTAAATAATAACGACTAAAAATTTATTTAACTAGAAGTTAGAATGTATAAATTTATTTTAATTATAAATAGAGCACGAAATGGAGCGGTCGTTTGAAAATTCGATTTTAAATTTCAAATGAATGTACAGGATTCAAAATAATCGGATTTCAGTAAAACAAGAAACGTTAGAATCTGTTTAATTATATCTTTCTAATGAATGTGAAAAATTAAGATTTCACTTTATAAATTGTAAGTTATGTCTAGTTTAAAATTTAAAATAGTCTCTACGGAATTTATATATATTTTTAATAATACATAGCCCTTAAAAATAGCCATTTTGCAAATAACCTCCATTTTTGACGAAACCACTTTTGTTAGATCTGGAATGTCAAATTATTGTTATTTTCAAATTTCATAATTATTGAAATTAATATGTGAGCATGGTAAATTTGAAATGCGTTTGGCAAATTCAGTTTGAATTTAATCGACTAGAAAAAGGCCATCTATCAAACGGTCTCAAAATTCGACGAAATTAGTTTTGTTAGGACCGTATCGTCAAAACATAGCTAGATTTTTTTCTGTAAATTTTGGCGTCAGTATGCGGCCCTGATAAATTAAAATGTATGTTCAAATTCAATATTGACCGTTATATTAATTTATATTTTAATTTTGACGAAAACTGATCGAAATAGTCGAATTAGCTTACGAAACATATTCCGTTGTGTTCGGAAAGGGGTTATTAAACTAGGGACAATAGTTTTTGGGTTCAATTTGGAGTTTAGATCGATAAACTAGTAATTTTGGAATTAAATAATATTAAAATATTTATATATATATGCCTTGCCATATATATATATATATATATATATATATATATATATTACCTTAACCCTCCCTCTCCCTCATAAAACCCTAGCAGCCATTTAGAACGCATGAACGGGCGATTTGCTCCGATTTATTTTCCTTAATCTATCCTACTCTACTACAAATTCGATCAATGTTCTAAAGTGAATAACATAGAGAATCTCGAGCTCTACAAGTTTATAATGGGGTGATCGGATTTGACTGGTCATGGTGCGTGATTTTACGCCTCAAACTTCAGCCATTCACACACATTCCTAGGCAGGTAGGGACCACCAAGTTGGTTGTTCTTCCAGGCAGTGGTGGGGCTCGTGAATGGCGACACGTGGAGGGGTTAGACAGCGTTCCGACGTTCAGATTTGGGGGCAGCGATGATGGATTAAAACTGATACATGGGTTTAGGTTATAGCTAAGAGGAATGAAGAACAGCAACCTAATTTCTGAACCAAAGTGATTAGGGATTTTAATTATTTTAATAATTAGTTAATGTAATTAAAATTGATTAACAGTTTATAACACCGTAACTTTGTCATATGGTATCAGAAATTCACAAATTCAGATCCGTTGGAATCATCTTGAGAAGCACTACATTTTAAAATAGACTAGAACAGAAAAGGAGCAATTAGAATTTTTGACAAAATTAAACGTCTGTTTAATTTTGTTAAAATATTCTTCAATTAAAGAATGATGGAGTGGAACCCGATGTGAGAATTCTGTCCCTTAAATTTTGTACAGTTATTTAATTTATTTTATAACTATAAATATATAGAAATTGCCCGTATAGATTTTTATCTGTTGTATGGAGTTCAACACTCAAATTCGCGCAAATCACATAACTTGGAAGCGATGTATGGATATTACCGACACTCAGATTTCATACTCCGTGAATGTTCACTATGGCGCCGTAAATGGCATAAGGTTGTTGATTATTTATTTATATGCATGATTTGGTGATTTATGTGGTGATTGTGATGATTAACATATTTAAAATAACGTTATCATTAATGTGGTAGTTGAAATTAAATTATAAATATCCGTTTATAATTTAAATAATAAAAATGGTTAATTAGAAAAATAATTCAAACGGAATTGGAATTGGTTAAATTTACTAACCATTGATTTATTTAAATAGAATGTTGTTGTTTGAAAACCCCACATGGTTATTGGGGTGATATTGGACATACACTGATCCCGATATTCAGTTGTATGTCAATCGATGGGTTGATAGGTTCCGATGAGTGTTATTTATTTATTTTAATGCTTATACTCTGGTAAATTGCACTTTAGATGATGTTTGAATGTTGAATGATTATTTATCATTATTGTTGAATACAAGTGATGTATGAGATCCATATGAATGAAATTATATGGTATTTGATTGGGTTGCATTCCGATTCAGAAATAACGAATATTTTAAAAATAATATTTATTGAATGATCAAAATATGATTTTGATGTTCGATTTTGGATGGACATGAAAATATGGAAATATACGAAGCCAAGTATGTAGCTAAATGCCATTTTAACTCGAACGGATTTATCGATCGATTTTATTCATTATAAAATAATATCGAAGAGAATTGATTTCAAAATCTGATATTTTGAAAATATCATCATTATAATATTATAGTAATATGGAATATTCAATTTTGATTTAAAATTGAAATATAAGTTGGAATCATTTTAAAATAAATATATAAACGATTTATAAAATATGTTTTAAATGGTAATCGACAATCTAGATATTATATATATTTAATGGTTTGAATAGAACGCACGGTGCAGCGACCATTCGCGAACTTCAACCATATCTTCAAAGTGGTGTAAAGGGAGTTCTGACCGTCGGATTCTCCTAAAACCAGAACCGTTGGGTTCGTATTGAAAAGATCTTTCCAATGAATATTATAGATTTAAATTTGAATGGTTGGATTTCAAATTATGCCGAAATCAATTTTAGAAAAGGTCGCTTTGGAGGATGTTCGGTGGCCATTATTGGAAACCGACTGTACGTGCCTTAATAAATTTAGTAAAAATATGGAAAAATTGTGTAAAATCATAATAAATGATTTGGAAAGGTTTCGGATGAAAAAATAAGGAATTCAAAAGATTATAAAAAAATATTTTTATCGAAATGAACTAGTTAATAACTAGAATAATAAATCCAATTATTTTAAGTAATAAATTGGATTTGTAAATGGTTTATTATAACCATAATTTTTCCAATGAATAGATTGGAATGGATTTGAGTGGAAGTAATCTTCATAATATTTCGTTATCGGATTTCGTGATTGTATGGATATTGTGAGGAATTTGGAAGATACAGATATCGTTATTCCCAATACGATATCCATTAGTTTCAGAATTTGATATTGAATATAAGCCGATACAATTTCTATTCATAGCCTTCTATTTAATATCAAAATGAATTTTGGGGCTTGTCTTGAATAGTGTCTTTAATAACAATGTTTTTAAACCTGGTTGAGAAAAGAATAAATCTTTTAATTAAGATTAATGAAGTTTACTAATTGAATTAATTTAATGGGAATTGGAATGGAAGTTGATTTTTGGTTCATCATGGACTGTGTTTTAAATAACATTTGTTATTAAAACCCAATTAACAGTGAAGATATGATTTGGAATTTATAAAAAAATTTATTAAGATTTAATGGAAAATTTCCATAGTAAAGTTTTTCAATTTAATATATTAAATTGGAATTGAATGGAACTCAATTTTGTAATAATCGAGATGAGATTCTATGAAGAAAGACCGTTACTATATATGGAATTTAAAAGGCTTCGCCGTTATTCCATTTATATTATTAGCCTGATACGGGAATTTAAATCGATTATACACTATTGTGATTTCCGTGTAGATTCCATTTTGATGGAAGAGGATTTTGGGTTTAACGTGAATAATGATTTAAACGACATTGATTCTTTAACCCAATTAAAGGCACGATTAATTTCCAGAAAATTGAATAGTCATAAAGTATTGATTTTTAATATTAAAACCAAGTTGGTGTTTTAATGGATCGTTTATTAGATTGAAATGTGGATAAGGTAATTAAATTTAACGAGTTTAAGAAATGATCGAGAATGGAGTATCACCAGTTTTACTCTACGCGATAGTTAAATCTTTAATTAGATTTGAACGTGAAATGGTAACTAAATTTACCTATAATACCGTGGGTGTTAGATATGGGGTACTACTAGCTTTGCTCCATGGGATAAATAAGTTGGGATTAGGATTAATAAATATATGGTTACTTTGGTAAGGCTCGATAATCCCGACTAGTTAATAAAATATTTTGTAAATGATATCTAAAGGAAGATTAAAGAATAAATTTAAAAGAATTTATCTTTGAAAAAATTAATGGAAACCTTTCTCTAAAGATGTGAATATTTGAATAAAATAATATTCTGAATTGGAATGAGGCGTATAATGTGTTTTTATAGCACTTGATTATTGATTATAAAATGTGCGAGTTATTCGAAAAGACTGGGTTTAACCCATTCTTAATAACTAATACGACGACTAAAAGTCGACGATGAAGACGGTGGTTAAAGACCAGAGATCTTCACTTCGTTTGGATGATTATTGATGTCTTGATTTGGCTGTACACCCAAGACATGGTAATAAGTGGTGATCGTCCAGACGTACTTGGAGATCGACCAGATATGCGAGGACCTCTCTCTTGTATTGGACATATGGTACGAGGAATAAAGTGCCTCCATTTTCGTTCAGACCCAGAATGGACGTGTAAATGGATGTGTGTCTGACATTGGATTTCATTCTGTATAGATTGATTTCTATTAAATATATATCTGTTTGGTGCAGATAATTTATTCTCCTGCTTAACACCATTCTCTGAAACATACGAGCTTAGAGGTTATATATTGATGGACATCAGTTGTGTGGCGTGAATTGTCAGTGTGGCATGCTAAGATGCAAATGATCAAGTCTTCTTGTTGAAAGCAGAGTCTTGTGGTTGATGATTAAAGCATGGCTTTGTGTATAATGTTAACACGCAATCCTCACACCCGTTGTGAGTCAAAAACGGGATAGTGACTACAGGGAGTGCATGTGATTCTTTCTTGCTAGACGTGGTGTCATGGTATGAAGCCCAGACATTTTTACATATGTGGATGATGGATTGCGAGGCGCCTCAGATATGATTGATCGACATACTAGCCAGATGTTATGCCCCTTTGGTAGGGAAATGTGTTGTTCAGGAATTACTAATCCACTAAAATAAGTGTGGACCGACCTTGAAGATCCAGGTGCAGTTGCTACTGAATCCTGAGGCACGGGCTAGAGTGTCTCGAATCGGAGAGGAGTCATCCCTTGCCTCGACTCATAAATGGAAATCCAATTTCCAATACGACATTTTTTCTGTTAGTCTCGTAGAACTTGTATGGCGACATGATATATAGTACACATGCCGTCTATGATTGATACATTTATATTTGAAGTTGATTTTGACACATGCACTTATAATAATATCAAAATGATTTGTTTTTTAAACGTACCAAGCATGTTTGGCAATTATAAGGGAAAACTCTATTCTCCGGCTTGCGTTGCATTGTGTGATGGGACCTGAGTCTTATAATAAAACATTTTACAAAAAAGCATTGCGTTGCTTTATGTTTTAAATTAGTATTCATGTGGAGTAAACCCGTTCCGTATTATACGGCTGGTCCCATGATTTCCCAACTTTTAAAGTAAAAAGTTAATAACTGTTTTAGTTCTCACACCAGTCCCATTACTGACTCGGAGTTTATTGTTTAGACTAAACTCTGGGTGCCTATATTTCCACACAGGGAACAAGTTTTGGATTTCATAGATACTTCTTTTCACAAGATCCTGGATTACAGTTGGAGCTATATTCAAAAAGCTTTGTATCTGTATATCTCTTTCAGTTGTGTCATTTGTTATTTTCCGCTACTCATTGTACTTATGTATTATTTTCCACTGCTATATAAATTCTTAATCTCTAATATTGTATTTCTATTGTGTAATATGATTCATACTCTAGAATATTCTTGTACTCTGATGCAAATTGTTGTAATAGCAATGAAATGTTATATTGTTTACGTTCTGATGCATTGTATCCTCAAAGCAATCCGGACTCCTCCATCTCTTCTGCGATCGGGGAAATTTTGGGTCGTTACACCAAACCTTGTCACATAAGCATGAAATGCTTATATGGAATATGATATGCTACACTGTCCATGAAGTATGTTACATGGTGTAATCCATAATTTATTGGTTACTAAGTTATTCTCTACTCATCGCTAAGCCATTAACCTACCATATATATATATATATATATATATATATATATATATATATATCATATTCTAACTAAGTTTTCAATTCAGCTTAACTGAACTCAGTTAAATTAAATAACTAGTGTTTTTCATATATTTAATGTCCAAAATCGCCAAAGGTTTCGTCTAATTTATTTAAATTAGACATCCTAAATAATCAAACAGGAAATCAAACAATCACACGCACAATCAATTGATTATTTAACTTTCCAAGCATATATCTTTTGTATACCGAAAAAATTATTTTCAAAATTGGATTATATAATAATCAAAAATATGTTACTAATAAACATATCACCCTCTACTCATTTTAGGGCATTACTAACCCCATCTCTAATGAGTTTCTCATTCTAGGATACTGTTGATTCTATCTATAATGAGTATTCTTAAATAGAATATTACTAGTTCTACCTCTGATGAATTCTTTCATTCGATTCTAATGTGTCTTGTTCTCGAGCTTTGTAAACCAAATCTCTGATACCAAGCTGTTATGCACCGAAATCCCCGGCCGACGAAGACCGTACGAGAACACGGATTATGTGAGAATATAATGCATAGGAACATAGAACAAAATGAAATATTATTTCTATTACAACAATATTAAATCAGAGTGCAAGAATACCAGAGTACAAATAAATAATACACACAATGGAAATGCAATATCAGAGAAAAAATACATAATAGCGGAATTAAAAATGTATAAATGCAATACATAGCGGAAATACATCAACTAACACAACTAAAAGAAAAACACCGATACAAAGCTTTCCAAATTTTGCTCCAGCTATAAAATAGGATTCTGTTAAATAAATGAATCTGCAAAACCAAAACTACTAACTACTCGTGTGGATAATGTGGGCACCCAGAGTTTAGGCAAAAACATTAAACTCCGAGTCAGTCATGGGACTAGTGTGAGAGCTAAAAACAACTATTAAACTTTACTTTTAAAATAGGGTAAATCACAGGACCACGTCGTATAACACGGAACAGGTTTACTTCCATGAATACTCTGAAATAAATTCAATTTATAAATAACGCAATGCTTTTTCGAAAAATGAAGCTATTATAAGACACAGGTCCCATCACACAATGCAAGCAGGCTGTAGAATAAATTTTTAGCTTATAATGGTCGAAAATGCTTGGTATGTTTTAAAAACAAATCTTTTGGTATTACTACAAGTGCATAGTGTAGAAATCAACTTCGAATATAAATGTATCAATCATAGGTGGCATAAAACCCCATCCTACTATGTCACCATATAGGTTTACAACTAAAACGGAAGGTCGCATATTGGAAGTTGAATTCTATCTATGAATCGAGGCAAGGGATCATCATCACTGGTCTCGAGACACTTTAGTGCATGTCTTAGGATCGCGCCTTTAGCAACCCTGGGATTCGATAGGGCCGGTCCACTCTTACTTTTGTGGATTGGCAAATCCTGATCAATACGTTTCCCGGTCCTATCGGACCTATCACATGAGCCTTTTAGTCAGCTCTATACCCAAGGCACCTTGCTATCCATCATACACATAAGTAAAAATGTCTAGGCTCCATACCATGACACCACTTCTAGATAGAAAGAAACACAAGTTCTCCCTACGGTCCCTCGTCCCGTTTTTGACTCATATCGGGGTGTGAGGCTCGCGAATTAGCAATACAACACAAATTTATGCTATTTAAAGTTGTGCTTTGATCATCATCCACATGGCTCTGCTTTTCAACTAAAGCCTTGATCATTGAATCTTAGCAAGCCACATTGACAATCCACACCATACCATTGATTTCCACCAATATATAACCTCTGAGCTAATATGTCTCAGAGAAGGGTGTTAAGCGAGAGAATAAATTCTTCGCCTCCAAATAGATTTATATTTAGCAGAGATCAATGAATATAGCACACAATACAATGTCATATATACAATCTATTCACAAGTCCGTTTCTGGATCCGAATGAAACCGGAGGCACCTTATCCCTCGTCCCATATTTCCAATGCAAGAGAGAGGTCCTCGCATATCTGGTCGATTTCCAAGTATGTTTGGACAATCACCACTTATTACTATGTCTTGGGTGGCCTACCCAATCAAGACATCCGTAATCATCCATTCGATGTGAAGATCTCCGGTCTTCAACCATCGTCTTCATTGTCGACTTTTAATCGTCGTAATAGTTATTTAGAATGGTTTAAACCCGTTCTTTCAGAATAACTGGTGCATCTTTATAATCATGTGATAAGTACACAAAGATAGCACACATCTCATTCCAATTCAAAATATTCTTTTATTCATATATTCTTGCAAATTGTTTCAAAAGACTTTATATTATCTTTTCACAACTTAAACCAAATTAAGGTTTATCAACTAGTCGGGATTAACATGCCTTACCGAAGTAATTATTCACTTTATTGTCCCAATCCCAACATATTCATTCCATGGAGAAAAACTGGTGCTACTTCATATTTAACACCCACTATGTTATTGGTAAATTTAATTACCATTAAACGCTAATCTAATTAAAGAGTTAACTATTGCATGGAGTAAAACTTGTCGTACTCCATTTCAAATTGTTTTAGAGTTTGATAGATTTAATAACCTATTTTTACAGTTCAATCTAATTAAAGATTCATTCAAATTCAAACTTAGTTTTAATCTCAAAATTCAGTACTTAATGATTATTAAACCTTTGGAAATAAATCCTGTCTTTACTTGGATTAAAGAGCAAATGTCATGTAAAAATATCGTTCACAATAAGCACAAAATCATCTTCCATTTAATATTGAATCTTCATGGAAATCTGAACAATTTATAATCAATATAAATTTCCGTATCAGACTAATACTATAAGTGAAATAATAGCAAAGCCTTTTAAATTCCATAAATAGTGAACGCCTTCCTTCATAGAAACTCATCTCAATTATTATTATTCGAATTCCATTTAACCCCAATTTAATTAAATATAATTGAAAATTTCTTTAAACCTTAATTAAAAGATTTATTCCATTCATAAATGGCTTTAAAAATAATATTATTTCAGAAACCATTCACAACCAACCCAAATCCAATTTGATATTAAACATAAGATCTTAAATGGAAATAATGTCGACTTTCATTCAATACCAAGTTATAAAACTAACAAATATCATGTTGTAATAACGATGTCAATATCTTCCAAATTCCTCAACGATATCGGTGTAATCACGGAACCCAATATCAAAAATATCCGAAGATAATTTCCATTCAAATCCATTCCAATATATGTTGAAAACTTCTGGTTACGATAAAAACCATTTACTATCCAATTTATTATTTCTAAAACTCATTGGATTATTATTGTAGTTATTAATGTAACAACCCGTAAAATGCGAGCCAGTTTGAAATTTTTATTTCGGCGATTTTAGCGAATTTTGATTATTTAAAATGAATTATTTTAAATAATATCGACGAGAAATTTATTTTGAATATAATTCGAACGTATATATTATACGCGTCGTCGTTAGAATATAAATATTTATATATAATTATAAATAGAATTGAAAATGGCGCGGTAGTTCGATAATTCGATTTCAAACTTCAATTGAATGTACCGGGTGCAAAATAATCCGGATTTTAGTGAAACCAAAAATAATGGGATCTAATTGATAATATCTTTCCAGCGAATCCGAATAATCAAAATTTCATAATGGGAATCAAAAGATATGTCCAGTTGAAAATTCTGAATAGTCGCTATGGAATTCAGGCCTTTAAAAATGGGAATTTTGCAAACGACCTCGGATTTCGACGAAACCAGTTTTGTTGGGTCCGTGATGTAAAGTTATTGCTAGGTTTCAAATTTCATAATTTTTCAAATCAATATGTGAGCGCGGCAAAGGAAAACGCGTTTGACCGATTTTAGTTGATTTTAATCGACTGGAAAATGACCATTTTTCTAACAGTCTCAGAATTCGATGAAACTAGTTTTGTTAGGACCGTATCGTCAATACGAAGCTAGAAAATATTTTTCAGGAATTTTTCTAGTTAGTATGTGACCCCGGTAATTTGAAATGTACGTTTAAAATTCAATATAGTGATTTAAATGTAAATTCAAAGGAAACTAATTGTAACAGCCGAATCAGCCTACGATACATATCCCATAGTGTTCGGAATGGGGGTAATTAGCTATGGACGACAGGCGGTGGGCCCCGTTTTGAGGTCGAAAATAAAAGTTGCTTTTTGGGTGGAAAATTAAATTAATTAAATAATTAAAAATAAAAAAAACCCCTTTCTCTCTTTATACTTCTGGCCCCCCCTTCGAAATCAAACTGACAGAACAAAAAAAAAGAAAAAGAAAAAATATCGCGAGGACCACGACGTTGCGCCTCGACTCGCCCAGTTCACCGCCGTCGCGACCCCCTCTGTCAGCGCCGCCTCTGGCGGAAGTCCCCACGCCTCCGATTCTGCTCCTCCCACGCACCCCCCTGCTCGCGAATCCCTCCTCCTCTTCTATTTGAACGACGCCCTAGCCTCCCGGACCCACCACCTGAAGCCGCGACAGGCCCACCCCCCTCCAGGCCTCACGCCGACGCCTGCACCGCCCTCCCCTTGGCTGTGGACCCCACCTCCTTCCAGGAAAACCTGTTTCTTTATTTTCAAGATCTGAAACCCCATTCCTCCGCTGGTCAGACCGCCGACTGCACCACCTAACAGCCCCAGCGTCGCTCCCTTGGTCATCCCATTCCAATCGGTGATCCCCTTCCTTCAAAAATCCAATGAACGGTGAGTTTTTACTTATTTGGTTTAAATACGCTTTTATAATTAAAGAAGATCAGTTTTAATATATGATTAATTTATAAAATCAGTTTTATTATATATGGTTTGAAGTAAAAATTCGATTTTTATATATTGAACTTTGAAGTAAAAATTCGATTTTTATATATTGAACTTTGAAGTAAAATTCGATTTTTATATATTGAACTTTGAAGTAAAAATTCGATTTTTATATATTGAACTTTGAAGTAAAAATTCGATTTTTATATATTGAACTTAGAAGTAAAAATATGATTTGTATATATTGAATAGCGAAGTAAAAATTCGATTTTTACATATGTAGTGGCTACGGGCAACAAAGATGACAAAAAGGCGAGAACGTTGAAGACTTCTGCAAAAGAAGCGCCGTGGAGCTAGGATAGCTATAAGTGAGAATTTCTCACCTTTCAATTTCTTTTCTTATTATATATATATACTAGGATGCAGACGGTGCTTAGTAGCACCCGACACAATCGTCCACAGACCATGGACTTGTTTGTTTGATTGCAAAAATTAGTTAGATTATTTGATTGAAATTGAATTGTGTGGTGAAATGAATTGATTTGATTGATGTGTGAATGGCGTGGGCCTTCACTAGACCAGGGATAAGGCTAGGCCTTGTCCCGTTTCTAGTATCGTGTCGTTATGCCGCCGAAATTTTCTAAAATAAGTTAGAAAAATAAAAATATCATTTTATTTAAAGAATGAACTGAGTAGAAATTCATATGTTGGAATAAAATGTTTTATCGTTAAAAATATAATTTTTAACGTGAATGTGAATAAATAAATATTCATTTACAAACCAGACGGTTTGTTTATGTACACCTATTTGAAGGACATTGATTGGATCTATAAATTTTACACATCGCCCAACTGCATGAATAAAAATCTGTGTTTGATTGTTTGAAACCCCACACGGTTGTTGGGATGAAATTTGAAGTTCACTCATCCTGATTGATTAAATATGTCAATCGATTGATTGACAGGCTGTTATAAGCATTAGATATCTATATTTGATGCTTATAGGGTGTAGTGCACTTTGGTTGATGGTTGGTTATTTATCGTTGCTATTATATACATGTGTTGTATGAAAATCCATATAATTAACTTTATATGGTAATTGATTGGGCCTTATTCCAATCGTGAAAATAAAAAAATATTTTGATAATAGGAAATATTTGAAATAGAATATTTGAAAATAGAAATATGTGAAGCCGTGATGATTAGATTGACGCCATTTTGACGTGAACGATATTTATATCGATTTTAAACGATTTCGAAATGAAATGAATTGAAAACGATTTCGAAATGAAATGAATTGAAAACGATTTCGAAATGAATTGAATTGAAAACGATTTAGAAATGAATTGAATTGAAAACGATTTCGAAATGAATTGAATTGAAAACGATTTCGAAATGAAATGAATTGAAAACGATTTCGAAATGAATTGAATTGAAAACGATTTCGAAATGAATTGAATTGAGAACGATTTCAAAATGAATTGAATTGAAAACGATTTCGAAATGAAATGAATTGAAAACGATTTCGAAATGAAATGAATTGAAAACGATTTCGAAATGAATTGAATTGAAAACGATTTCGAAATGAATTGAATTGAAAACGATTTCGAAATGAATTGAATTGAAAACGATTTCGAAATGAATTGAATTGAAAACGATTTCGAAATGAATTGAATTAAAAACGATTTCGAAATGAATTGAAAACGAATTCGAATTGAATTGAAAGCGAATTGAAATGTATTCAAATTGAATTGAAATTTGAATTGAATAGAAATGAATTTTAAAACGAATTTATAAAGAAGAATTCAATTTTGATTTGAATTGAAATGGAAGTTGAGATAGCTTTTGAAACGAATATTAAAACTATTTATATAATTCGTTTTAAATAGAAATCGACGAAATATATATTATATATATTATATATATAATATAATGGCCTGAATAGAACGCGCCGCGCCGCGGCAGTTCGTGAATTTCGACCATTCATTTCAAACGGACATTACGGGAGATCCGACCGTCGGATTCTCCTAAACCCGGAACCGTTGGGTTCGTATCGAAAAGATCTTTCTAACGAATATTAGAAATTTGAAATCTAACGGTTGGATTTGGAGTTACGTCCAAATCAAATTTGAAAAAGGTCGCTGTAAGTGCAGTTCGATGGCCATTGATGGAAATCGACTATACGGGCCTTGATAAAATTATTAAAAATAGTAATAATTTGTGTAAAATCATAAGAAATGATTTGGGAAAATTTGGGATGAAAAACTCCATATTTGAAAAGGTAAAAATAGATTTTTATCGAAATGAACTAGTTTTGAACTAGAAATATAATTCTATTTATTTTTAAATAAATAAATTGAATTTGAAAAGGGTTTTAAAAATAACCAAAATTTCCAATGATTGCATTGGAGTGGATTTGAATCGAAATTGTCTTCGGAATATTTGGATAATTGGAATTCGTGATTATACAGATGTTGTTATGGGAATTTGAAAGATATACATTTATATCGTTATTTCAATACGACATTTGTTAGTCGTAGAATTTGATATTGAATATAAGCCGATATATTTTCTATTCAGAGCCTTGTATTGAATATCAAATGTGATTTGGGTTTGTCGTGAATGGTGTCTTCACTAACACTGTTCTTGAACCCAGTTGTGAAAAGATTAAATCTTTTTATTTAGATTTAATGAAGTGTACCAATTGAATAATATTTGATTGGAATTGAAGTGATATTGATTTTTGGGTTTATCGTGAACAGTGTTTTTAAATAACACTTGTTCTTTAACCCGATAATTAATGGAATGTGATTTTGGGTTTATCGTGAACCGTGTTTTAAATGACACTGATTCTTTAACCCAGTTAAAGATTAAAACTAAGTGGAGTTTTAATGAATCTTTAATTAGATTGAAATGATCGAAAATGGAGTATCACCAGTTTTGCTCCAGGCGATGGTTAAATCTTTAATTAGATTTGAACGTGAAATGGTAATTGAATTTACCGATAACACCGTGGTGTTAGATATAAAGTATAACCAGTTTTACTTCATGGGATGAATAGGTTGGGATTGGGAAATAAAATAAATGATTACTTCGGTGTGGTTCGCTAATCCCGACTAGTTTGAATTGATATTCAAAGGAGATTAAAGAATAAATTTAAAGAATTTATCTTGGATAAAATTAATGGGAACTTTTCCCAAAGTATAGGAATATTCGAATAAAAGAATATTCTGAATTGGAATGAGGCGTATGTTGTGTTTGTGTAACACTTTTATAATATATACGCGAGTTATTCAGAAAGACCGGGTTTATCCCATTCTGAATAACTGATTCGACGTGGTGTCGAAGATGAAGACGGTGGTCGAAGACCGGAAGTCTTCACGTCGTTTGGGTGATTACTGATGATCTTGATTGGGCTGTACACCCAAGAAGATGGAAACAGTTAGTGATCGTCCAGACGTGCTTGGAGATCGATGGATATGCGGGGTACTAGGTGCCTCCGGTTTCGTTCAGCCCCAGAACGGACTCGTAAATGGACTGTGTGTCTGACATTGGATTTTAGTCCGTGTGATTGATCTCTATTAAATATATATCTGTTTGGCGGCGGAGAATTTATTCTCTTGCTTAACGCCCTTCTCTGAGACGTACGAGCTCAGGGGTTATATATTGATGGATATCAAACGCATGGAGTGAATTGCCTGTGTGGCATGCCTAAGTGGCAAATGATCAAGGCTTCTGTTGAAAAGCAAAGTCTTGTGGTTGATGATCAAAACACGGCCTTTGTGGCATAGCTTTGTGTAACGTTGATTCGCGAGCTTCACACCCGGTATGAACCAAAAACGGGAGAGGACGTCAGGGAGGGCATGCGTTTCTTTCTAGCTAGAAGTGGCGTTAGTGGTTTTACACGCCCTGACGAGTTTGACTTATGTGGTTGTTGCTGTTGCGAGGCGCCTCGGTTATATCGGTCTCAGCCGATGCATTCTGGTCGGCAGACGGACCAGACTTACACCCCATAGGGTGGGGAGACGCATGTTCAGGGTTTAAGTTTAATCCACATCGGTGGACCGGCCCTGAGGATCCAAGGGCGATGCGCTCTGACCCTGAGGCTCAGGCTAGACAGTCTCGAAGACGGTGAGGACTATCTTTTGCCTTGGTTCATAGATGGAAATCCAACTTCCAAATACGTGACACTTGCGGTTTTAATTGTAGAGCTAGTATGACGACATGATATATGGTACCAATGCCGCCTATGATTGATACTTATGATTTGAAGTTGTTTTATACACTATGCACTTATAATAGTATCAACTGATTTGTTTTTAAACGTATCAAGCATTCTTTGGCTGTTATAAGGGAAAACCCTATCCCCCGGCTTGCGTTGCATTGTGTGATAGGACCTGGGTCTTATAACAGCTTCATTTTTCTTTATTTAGCATTGCGCTGTTTGTTTCATGCACTGGTATTCTTGGGAGGAAACCCGTTCCGTGTTATACGGCGTGGTCCCTTGATTTACCTAACTTTAAAATAAAGATTTATAACTGTTTTAGTTCTCACACCAGTCCCATGACTGACCTAGAGTTTATTGTTTTAACCTAAACTCTGGGTGCCCCTTTTTTTGACACGGGCAGCTAGTAGTTTTGGTTTTGCAGATTTATATTCACAGGATCCTGGTTTACAGCTGGAATGATATCCGGAAAGCTTTGTATCCGTATATCTCTTCTAGTTATGCATTGTATTATTTTCCGCTGCTATGTATTTAAATGTAATTTAAACCTCTGATATTTTTGTGTAATATTCATATATACTATGTATATTCTTGTAATCTGATGCATTGTTGTAATATACAGTGAAATGTTCTTTTGTAGGCGTTCTATTTTGTCGTGTTCTCAAACGATAGGGCGTTTTCGAACGGTCTGGATCGGGTTAGCGACTGGTTCGGACCGAGCGAAATTCCTTGCCGTCACAGTTGGTATCAGAGCTTTGGTTTACAAAGCAGAGAAAAAGGCACATTAGAACCATACGAAAGAATTCATCAGATAATTGGATTAGTAATATCCAATGAGAATGACTCGTTAGAAATGGGATCAGAAGTATCCTAGAACGAGTGTGAAGAGTATTTTTGAAAGTAAAAACAAATTTTGTTTTGAAAATTTAAATCAATTATTCGTATTTGATTATCTATTTATATTGATTAGGACAATCCAGTATACAAAGATTTTGCATATACGCCTTGCAAACGTGTATTTGAAATTTTAATATACTGGATAGATATAGAATTACCCTCTAATCTCCCGGAGATGATTTTGATGATGGAGCTCCATCATTAGAATTTATATTCGAGTGACGAACGTGTAATATCTATATATCTCCTATTGACTGGTGTGAGAACCAAAATTAGATAGGGCCTATTGTTGTGATTTGGTATCAAAAACATGATTTTTGTATATGTATCAAATTATGAATTTGAAACTCTAATTCACTAATTGATTGATGTTTGTGTTGTTTGTTAGTTGTTTGCTAATTTTTAGCCATTTAGCCTAATTGAATCACATATTGACTGTATTGAAAATTTGGTCGCATTTGCTTGCATATACTTGCACTTACATTGAACAGGTCATAGCAAGGAGGCTAGGGCAGAGAATAAAATTTGTTTGCCCGACAAATAGGTACATGTTTACTACATAATTTACTGTTTTGTTTGGGTAATGATGATTTTATGAGCCTATTGGCTAGCCGCTTGGCTTTTTCTTTTTCTTTTTGAGATCTGATGGACCGGGGAAGCTATTTGAAATTCCCCGATGCTCCCATTGTAGGGGAGGTTATGGCGAAATTTTTCAAAAATTTAGGGTGTTAGCCAAATTTTTGAAATTTTGAAAATTCTCAGAAACTGAAAAGTTGGAGAATGGAAGCCAGATCGAACGTAGAGTTGATTAATCAAACCACTTTCGACTTTGTTCCTTTTCGGGGACGAAAAGTTTTTAGTGGGGGAGATTGTAACAACCCGTAAAATGCGAGCCAGTTTGAAATTTTTATTTCGGCGATTTTAGCGAATTTTGATTATTTAAAATGAATTATTTTAAATAATATCGACGAGAAATTTATTTTGAATATAATTCGAACGTATATATTATACGCGTCGTCGTTAGAATATAAATATTTATATATAATTATAAATAGAATTGAAAATGGCGCGGTAGTTCGATAATTCGATTTCAAACTTCAATTGAATGTACCGGGTGCAAAATAATCCGGATTTTAGTGAAACCAAAAATAATGGGATCTAATTGATAATATCTTTCCAGCGAATCCGAATAATCAAAATTTCATAACGGGAATCAAAAGATATGTCCAGTTGAAAATTCTGAATAGTCGCTATGGAATTCAGGCCCTTAAAAATGGGAATTTTGCAAACGACCTCGGATTTCGACGAAACCAGTTTTGTTGGGTCCGTGATGTAAAGTTATTGCTAGGTTTCAAATTTCAAAATTTTTCAAATCAATATGTGAGCGCGGCAAAGGAAAACGCGTTTGTCGGTTTCAGTTGATTTTAATCGACTGGAAAATGACCATTTTTCTAACGGTCTCAGAATTCGACGAAACTAGTTTTGTTAGGACCGTATCGTCAATACAAAGCTAGAAAATATTTTTCAGGAATTTTTCTAGTTAGTATGTGACCCCGGTAATTTGAAATGTACGTTTAAAATTCAATATAGTGATTTTAATGTAAATTCAAAGGAAACTGATTGTAACAGCCGAATCAGCCTATGATACATATCCCATAGTGTTCGGAATGGGGGTAATTAGCTATGGACGACAGGCGGTGGGCCCCGTTTTGAGGTCGAAAATAAAAGTTGCTTTTTGGGTGGAAAATTAAATTAATTAAAAAAAAAAAAACCTTTCTCTCTTTATACTTCTGCCCCCCCCCCCCTTCGAAATCAAACTGACAGAACAAAAAAAAAAAAATCGCGAGGACCACGACGCTGCCCCTCGACTCGCCCAGTTCACCGCCGTCGCGACCCCCTCTGTCTGCGCCGCCTCTGGCGGAAGTCCCCACGCCTCCGATTATGCTCCTCCCACGCACCCCCCCTGCTCGCGAATCCCTCCTCCTCTTCTATTTGAACGACGCCCTAGCCTCCCGGACCCACCACCTGAAGCCGCGACAGGCCCACCCCCCTCCAGGCCTCACGCCGACGCCTGCACCGCCCTCCCCTTGGCTGTGGACCCCCCTCCTTCCAGGAAAACCTGTTTCTTTATTTTCAAGATCTGAAACCCCATTCCTCCGCTGGTCAGACCGCCGACTGCACCACCTAACAGCCCCAGCGTCGCTCCCTTGGTCATCCCATTCCAATCGGTGATCCCCTTCCTTCAAAAATCCAATGAACGGTGAGTTTTTACTTATTTGGTTTAAATACGCTTTTATAATTAAAGAAGATCAGTTTTAATATATGATTAATTTATAAAATCAGTTGTATTATATATGGTTTGAAGTAAAAATTCGATTTTTATATACTGAACTTTGAAGTAAAAATTCGATTTTTATATATTGAACTTTGAAGTAAAATTCGATTTTTATATATTGAACTTTGAAGTAAAAATTCGATTTTTATATATTGAACTTTGAAGTAAAAATTCGATTTTTATATATTGAACTTAGAAGTAAAAATATGATTTGTATATATTGAATAGCGAAGTAAAAATTCGATTTTTACATATGTAGTGGCTACGGGCAACAAAGATGACAAAAAGGCGAGAACGTTGAAGACTTCTGCAAAAGAAGTGCTGTGGAGCTAGGATAGCTATAAGTGAGAATTTCTCACCTTTCAATTTCTTTTCTAATTATATATATATATATATATATACTAGGATGCAGACGGTGCTTAGTAGCACCCGACACAATCGTCCACAGACCATGGACTTGTTTGTTTGATTGCAAAAATTAGTTAGATTATTTGATTGAAATTGAATTGTGTGGTGAAATGAATTGATTTGATTGATGTGTGAATGGTGTGGGCCTTCACTAGACCGGGGATAAGGCTAGGCCTTGTCCCGTTTCTAGTATCGTGCCGTTATGCCGCCGAAATTTTCTAAAATAAGTTAGAAAAATAAAAATATCATTTTATTTAAAGAATGAACTGAATAGAAATTCATATGTTGGAATAAAATGTTTTATCGTTAAAAATATAATTTTTAACGTGAATGTGAATAAATAAATATTCATTTACAAACCAGACGGTTTGTTTATGTACACCTATTTGAAGGACATTGATTGGATCGATAAATTTTACACATCGCCCAACTGCACGAATAAAAATCTGTGTTTGATTGTTTGAAACCCCACACGGGTGTTGGGATGAAATTTGAAGTTCACTCATCATGATTGATTAAATATGTCAATCGATTGATTGACAGGCTGTTATAAGCATTAGATATCTATATTTGATGCTTATACGGTGTAGTGCACTTTGGTTGATGGTTGGTTATTTATCGTTGCTATTATATACATGTGTTGTATGAAAATCCATATAATTAACTTTATATGGTAATTGATTGGGCCTCATTCCAATCGTGAAAATAAAAAAATATTTTGATAATAGGAAATATTTGAAATAGAATATTTGAAAATAGAAATATGTGAAGCCGTGATGATTAGATTGACGCCATTTTGACGTGAACGATATTTATATCGATTTTAAACGATTTCGAAATGAAATGAATTGAAAACGATTTCGAAATGAAATGAATTGAAAACGATTTCGAAATGAATTGAATTGAAAACGATTTCGAAATGAATTGAATTGAAAACGATTTCGAAATGAAATGAATTGAAAACGATTTCGAAATGAAATGAATTGAAAACGATTTCTAAATGAATTGAATTGAAAACGATTTCGAAATGAATTGAATTGAAAACGATTTCGAAATGAAATGAATTGAAAACGATTTTGAAATGAAATGAATTGAAAACGATTTCGAAATGAAATGAATTGAAAACGATTTCGAAATGAATTGAATTGAAAACGATTTCGAAATGAATTGAAATGAATTGAATTGAAAACGATTTCGAAATGAATTGAATTGAAAACGATTTCGAAATGAATTGAATTAAAAACGATTTCGAAATGAATTGAAAACGAATTCGAATTGAATTGAAAGCGAATTTTAAAACGAATTTATAAAGAAGAATTCAATTTTGATTTGAATTGAAATGGAAGTTGAGATTGCTTTTGAAACGAATATTAAAACTATTTATATAATTCGTTTTAAATAGAAATCGATGAAATATATATTATATATATTATATATATATATAATATAATGGCCTGAATAGAACGCGCCGCGCCGCGGCAGTTCGTGAATTTCGACCATTCATTTCAAACGGACATTACGGGAGATCCGACCGTCGGATTCTCCTAAAACCGGAACCGTTGGGTTCGTATCGAAAAGAGCTTTCTAACGAATATTAGAAATTTGAAATCTAACGGTTGGAATTGGAGTTACGTCCAAATCAAATTTGAAAAAGGTCGCTGTAAGTGCAGTTCGATGGCCATTGATGGAAATCGACTATACGGGCCTTGATAAAATTATTAAAAATAGTAATAATTTGTGTAAAATCATAAGAAATGATTTGGGAAAAATTGGGATGAAAAACTCCATATTTGAAAAGGTAAAAATAGATTTTTATCGAAATGAACTAGTTTTGAACTAGAAATATAATTCCATTTATTTTTAAATAAATAAATTGAATTTGAAAAGGGTTTTAAAAATAACCAAAATTTCCAATGATTGCATTGGAGTGGATTTGAATCGAAATTGTCTTCGGAATATTTCGATGATTGGAATTCGTGATTATACAGATGTTGTTATGGGAATTTGAAAGATATACATTTATATCGTTATTTCAATACGACATTTGTTAGTCGTAGAATTTGATATTGAATATAAGCCGATATATTTTCTATTCAGAGCCTTGTATTGAATATCAAATGTGATTTGGGTTTGCCGTGAATGGTGGCTTCACTAACACTGTTCTTGAACCCAGTTGTGAAAAGATTAAATCTTTTTATTTAGATTTAATGAAGTGTACCAATTGAATAATATTTGATTGGAATTGAAGTGATATTGATTTTTGGGTTTATCGTGAACAGTGTTTTTAAATAACACTTGTTCTTTAACCCGATAATTAATGGAATGTGATTTTGGGTTTATCGTGAACCGTGTTTTAAATGACACTGATTCTTTAACCTAGTTAAAGATTAAAACTAAGTGGAGTTTTAATGAATCTTTAATTAGATTGAAATGATCGAAAATGGAGTATCACCAGTTTTGCTCCAGGCGATGGTTAAATCTTTAATTAGATTTGAACGTGAAATGGTAATTGAATTTACCGATAACACCGTGGTGTTAGATATGAAGTATAATCAGTTTTACTTCATGGGATGAATAGGTTAGGATTGGGAAATAAAATAAATGATTACTTCGGTGTGGTTCGCTAATCCCGACTAGTTTGAATTGATATTCAAAGGAGATTAAAGAATAAATTTAAAGAATTTATCTTGGATAAAATTAATGGGAACTTTTCCCAAAGTATAGGAATATTCGAATAAAAGAATATTCTGAATTGGAATGAGGCGTATGTTGTGTTTGTGTAACACTTTTATAATATATACGCGAGTTATTCAGAAAGACCGGGTTTATCCCATTCTGAATAACTGATTCGACGTGGTGTCGAAGATGAAGACGGTGGTCGAAGACCGGAAGTCTTCACGTCGTTTGGGTGATTACTGATGATCTTGATTGGGCTGTACACCCAAGAAGATGGAAACAGTTAGTGATCGTCCAGACGTGCTTGGAGATCGATGGATATGCGGGGTACTAGGTGCCTCCGGTTTCGTTCAGCCCCAGAACGGACTTGTAAATGGACTGTGTGTCTGACATTGGATTTTAGTCCATGTGATTGATCTCTATTAAATATATATCTGTTTGGCGGCGGAGAATTTATTCTCTTGCTTAACGCCCTTCTCTGAGACGTACGAGCTCAGGGGTTATATATTGATGGATATCAAACGCATGGAGTGAATTGCCTGTGTGGCATGCCTAAGTGGAAAATGATCAAGGCTTCTGTTGAAAAGCAAAGTCTTGTGGTTGATGATCAAAGCACGGCCTTTGTGGCATAGCTTTGTGTAACGTTGATTCGCGAGCTTCACACCCGGTATGAACCAAAAACGGGAGAGGACGTCAGGGAGGGCATGCGTTTCTTTCTAGCTAGAAGTGGCGTCAGTGGTTTTACACGCCCTGACGAGTTTGACTTATGTGGTTGTTGCTGTTGCGAGGCGCCTCGGTTATATCGGTCTCGGCCGATGCATTCTGGTCGGCGGACGGACCAGACTTACACCCCATAGGGTGGGGAGACGCATGTTCAGGGTTTAAGTTTAATCCACATCGGTGGACCGGCCCTGAGGATCCAAGGGTCGATGCGCTCTGACCCTGAGGCTCGGGCTAGACAGTCTCGAAGACGGTGAGGACTATCTTTTGCCTCGGTTCATAGATGGAAATCCAACTTCCAAATACGTGACATTTGCGGTTTTAATTGTAGAACTAGTATGGCGACATGATATATGGTACCCATGCCGCCTATGATTGATACGTATGATTTGAAGTTGTTTTATACACTATGCACTTATAATAGTATCAACTGATTTGTTTTTAAACGTATCAAGCATTCTTTGGCTGTTATAAGGGAAAACCCTATCCCCCGGCTTGCGTTGCATTGTGTGATAGGACCTGGGTCTTATAACAGCTTCATTTTTCTTTATTTAGCATTGCGCTGTTTGTTTCATGCACTGGTATTCTTGGGAGGAAACCCGTTCCGTGTTATACGGCGTGGTCCCTTGATTTACCTAACTTTAAAATAAAGATTTATAACTGTTTTAGTTCTCACACCAGTCCCATGACTGACCTGGAGTTTATTGTTTTAACCTAAACTCTGGGTGCCCCTTTTTTTGACACGGGTAGCTAGTAGTTTTGGTTTTGCAGATTTATATTCACAGGATCCTGGTTTACAGCTGGAATGATATCCGAAAAGCTTTGTATCCGTATATCTCTTCTAGTTATGCATTGTATTATTTTCCGCTGCTATGTATTTAAATGTAATTTAAACCTCTGATATTTCTGTGTAATATTCATCTATACTCTGTATATTCTTGTAATCTGATGCATTGTTGTAATATACAGTGAAATGTTCTTTTGTAGGCATTCTATTTTGTCGTGTTCTCAAACGATAGGGCGTTTTCGAACGGTCTGGATCGGTTTAGCGACTGGTTCGGACCGAGCGAAATTCCTTGCCGTCACAATTAACTAGTCTATTTGGATAAAAATATCTTTTATCATTCCAATCTTTGAGTATTTCATCCAAAATATTTCCAAATCATTTATTATGATTTTACATAATTTATTTATATTTTTAATAATTTAAATAAGAACCTTTTGCATCCATAGCGACTTTTTTCAAAGTTGATTTAGACATATTTTAAAATCAAACCGTTAAAATTTAAATCTCATACATTCATTTGAAAGATCTTTCCAATACAAACCCAACGGTTCTGCTTATTGGAGAATCCGACAGTTGTATCTCCCATTACGTCCATTTAAAGCTGGTGGTTAAAATTCGCGAACGGTCGCTACACGAAACGTTCTATTCAAACCATTTAAATATATATAATATATTTCATCGATTTCTATTCAAAATGTATTTTAGAAAATGTTTATAATTTTTTTCAAAAACGATTCCAACTTTCATTTCAATTTTTAAGTTAGCAATTGAACACTGCATTTCGTTATGATCTTAACATGATAATATTATCAAAATGTCAGATTTGGAAATTCTCTCTTCTCAATATCCATTTTAAAATTGAACAAAATGGATACAAACATCCCTTCGAGTTAAAATAGTGTTTATCTACTTAACATAGCTTCATATGTTTATATTTTTGTGACCATCCAAAATCGGACATCAAAAATCAAACATCTAATCTTCAATGAATATTATATTATAAAATTATTCATATTTATTCCGGATTGGAATAAAATTTCAACGAATTTCCATATAAATAAATTTATATGGATTACATTCATCATATGCACCCAATAATAGTTGTAAACAACTATCAAAATCCAGAATGACATCCGGTGTGCATTTGTTTTCAAATAAGTTTCAATCAGGTAATTGACGCTTATATAAATCCGTCAATCAATTGATTAACCGTAATTTAACACAAGGGAGATGTGTGAGTCAAATATTATCCCAAGACCAGTGTAGGGTTTTCAGCCAACAACAATCAATTTAAATTAATCACTAATTCATGAATTTGATCACAACTAATTCAATTCAAATTATTTTTCGATCTAACAAATTTTACTTTAACAAATGATGATAAATTCATCATTTGAAATATGAATAGATATTTAATCAAATTTCAACTACCACATATATTTTAACATCATTTTCAACATGTGAATTATTTTGAATTCACATTCAAATCATAACCTAAATTATCGTCCATGGATTTGCAAACAATTGTGATGTGAGTTACCAGGCACGATATGACATATAAAGTTATAACATAACAAAATAACTTAATGAGAGAGTTCTCACTCAGTAGCTAAACCAAACTCCCAAACACTTCTTATGTAAGTTTTTCGCCGTGCAATCACCATTATCGCTCTTCGCAACTCGAATTAACCATTCTGGCTCTATAGTTTGCATACGACCTCAAATCTTCCCCAAACATGGTCACTAACAAGGAAACGTCATGCCGGAAAACTTTTCCCTAAGGCACTTTTCTCCGAAATCACTCGGATTCGTGGGAAATCACCAATAACAACTCTAGGCCAGCGGACTTTGATCACATTTTTAGAGCCGCTCCAAATACCAAAATTTTGTTTTGATATGAGCATTTCTTAGAGAAAAATGAGATCTACGACTTTTGTTTGTAGGGCCCTAGGTAGAAATACATGGATAAAAAGTTATTGGGCAAAGAAGGAAGAGGGTTGTTTTTTGCAAAATCGTATTTTGGTAAAAGAGGGTTTTTTGGACCAAGTGGGGTCCACGGCCAAAGGAGGAGGGGCTGTAGGTGGTGGCAGGTCGAAGGGGAGGGTGGCAGCTTCGGTGGTTGGGCCCGGGGAGGTGATTTAGGTGGATGAAATGAGTTTAGGGTTTGTAAAGGATGGAGGAGAGGAGGTGGTTGATGGCGGCCGACGGCGGGTGGTGGAGGTGTGGCAGTGGCGACAACATGGGGGAGAGGCCATTAAAAAGAAAAGTAGGAGAAAGGAGAAAGGGAGAAAAATGAAGGAAGAAAAGGAGGAAAATGTTCTAAGTAAGAGATTTCGTCGCTCTTTCTCTCCAATTACCTGACTGTAAACGATCTCTATTTGCTATGAAATTTCGGAATAAGATAATAAACAGGATTACGAATCCAACGAATCAAGTTTCGTCGAATTCTGAGTTCGCTTGACCCTCTGTTTAATATCTCAATTAAGCTCTAATTAGCTTTAAAAAATGTGATTTTAGCGTACATTTTCTTCTTATACGCCCACACGCTAAGTCCAAAAATTATGAAATTTTGGACTCTACCATTATTTGACGATATAAATCCAGAAAAAAAAGTGCCATCGAATTATGAGATCATCTCAATAACGTTCCTTTGTAAAGTGACTATCAGTTTTACCCCAAACGGGTTTATTGAGCATGACCACACACTTACTCCGTTTAGCACGAAATTTGGAATCTTGCCATGACTTATTATTCTGAGCCCAATAAAACTAATTTAATAATTTTACTGAATTTATTTTAAGTCAAATAAAATATTAAAACTAATCTTAAAATTATTCTCAAACTTTATTTAGCAAAAATAATCAATTTATATTTCCACACTCCATAAAATAGCTTAAATCAAATTTCTAAATTGGTTCTGAAAATACGGGTTGTTACAATCTCCCCGCACTTAAAACTTTTTCGTCCTCGAAAAAGAACGGAGCTGAAAGTTATTTAACCAACCGACTCAACTATTATTCTGGCTTGAGTTCTTCAACTTTTCAGTTCCTAAGAACTTTCAAATTTTCTTGAAATTTGGCTAACACCCTGAATGTCTGGAATTTTTTTCCATAGCCTCCTTTGTACGGGTTGATCTAAACAAATTTATTGGGCCGTACTAGGCATGCAATAAATTGATATATCACGTACCAATCAAATGTGAGTTATCTATGTTGAAGGGAGATGTGTAAGAAAATCATCCCTTGACCCATTGATGGGAATTAATCATGATCCATGTGCCGTATCTAAAACAGGAGAGACGTGTGTATTTTTGTCATCTCAAGACATGTGTAGGATTTGTTATTAAATCCTTCAATTTACCATTATAAGTTATCAACTCAATAATAATTCCTCATTTCAACCTGTAATTCAGTCATCGCCATACAATCATCTTGCTCATATGGTAGTCCAAACATTATCATATAAGCACCAAATGCTTATATGGAATATGATATGCTACGCTGTCCATGAAGTATGTCATGTGGCGTAGCCCATAATTTATTTGTTACTATCGGATGGCGTATGTTTAATTTCACACAGAGCAACCATCACAACACATCCAAATCATTCATAATAGTTTAATATAATAAAATTGTGCAACCAACTTATAAAGGTGCACCTATTTGTTGGGCACACAAATTGTTCTCTACTCAATGCTAAGACATTAACCTGCTCAACATATATACACACACAATATATATATATATATATATATATATATTTGTGTATATATATATCTCAGTCTAACTAAATTTGCAATTCAATTTAACTTAACTGAATTAAATTAAATAACAAGTGTTTTTCGCATATTCAATGTCCAAAATCGCCGAAGGTTCCGTCTAATTTATTTAAATCAGACATCCTAGGTAATCAAATTGGAATCAAACAATCACACAAATAATCAATTGATTATTTAACTTTCTAAGAAATATCTTTTGTATACTAAAAATATATTTTCAAAATCAGATTATATAATAATCACAAATACATTACTTATAAACATATCACCCTCTACTCGTTTTAGGGCATTACTAACCCTATCTCTAATGAGTTTCTCATTCTAGGATACTACTGATCCTATCTCTAATGAGTATTCCCAAATAGAATGTTACTAATTCTACCTCTGATAAATTCTTTCATTTGGCTCTAATGTGTCTTGCTCTCGAGCTTTGTAAACCAAAGCTCTGAGACCAAGCTGTTATGCACCGAAATATCTGGTCGACCATGAACGTACGAAAAAGCAGATTGTGTGAGAACAAAACGCATAGGAACATAGAACAATAGGATATTTCATTGCTATTACAACAATATTACATAAGAGTACAAGAATATCAGAGTGCGAATAAATAATATACATAGCGAAAATACAATATAAGAGAATTAAATACATAAAAATGGAAATAAAAAAGTATAAATGCAATTTATAGCGAAAATACATCAGCTAATACAACTGAAAGAAATACATGAATACACAACTTACCAAATATAGCTTCTTTGTAAACCAAGATCAAAACTACTAGCTGCCCGTGTGGAAAATGTGGGCACCCAGAGTTTAGGAGAAAACAATAAACTCTGAGTTAGTCATGGGACTGGTGTGAGAGTTAAAAACAGTTATTAAACTTTACATTTAAAACAGGGTACATCATGGGACCACACCGTATAACACAAAGCGGGTTTACTCCCATTAATATTCTGAAATAAAAACAATTTATAAATAACGCAATGCTTTCTGGAAAAATGAAGCTATTATAAGACTTGGGTCCCATCACACAATGCAACACATGTCGAATGATAGAGTTTTAGCTTTAATGGCAAAATATGGTTGGTACATTTTAAAAACAAATCTTTTGTTATTACTATAAGTGCATAGTGTAGAAAAAACTTCGAATGTAAACGTATCAATCTTAGATGACATAAAAACCCATCCTACTATGTTGCCATATAGGTTTACAACTAAAACCGAAAGTCGCATACTGGAAATTGGATTTCGTCTATGAGTCGATGCAAGGGATCATCGTCACTGGTCTCGAGAAACTCTAGCGCATGTCTCGGGATCGAGCCCGTAGCAACTCTGAGATTTGGTAGCTCTATACCCGAGGCGCCTCGCTATCCATCATCCACATGAGTACAAATGTCTGGGCTCCATACCATAATGCCACTTCTGGCTAGAAAGAAACACAAGTTGTCCCCGCATCTACATGGCCCTGTTTTCAACAAATGCCTTGATCCTTGCATCTTAGCATGCCACATTGACAATCCATACCACACCATTTATTTCCACCAATATATAACCTCTGAGCTCGTATGTCTCAGAGAAGGGTGTTAAGCGAGAGAATAAATTCGCGTCCTCCAAACAGATATATATTAAGCAGTGATCAATGAATATAGCACACAATACAATGTCATACATGCAATCCATTCAAAAGTTTGTTCTGTGTATGAATGAAACCGGAAGCACCTTATTCCTCGTCCCATATGTCCAATACAGGAGGGAGGTCCTCACATATCCGGTTGATTTCCAAGTACGTTTGGACAATCACAACTTATTACTTTGTCTTGGGTGGCCTACCCAATCAAGACATCAGTAATCATCCATTTGATGTGAAGATCTCCGATCTTCAACCATCATCTTCATCGTCGACTTTTAATCGTCGTAATAGTTATTCCGATTTGGTTAAACCCAATCTTTCCAAATAACTGGCACATCTTTATAATCATGTGACAAGTACACAGATAACACACATCTCATTCCAATCTAGAGTATTCTTTTATTCATATATTCTTGGAATCATTTTAAAAGACTTTATAATATCTTTTCACAACCTAAACCAAATTAATGTTTATCAACTAGTTGGAATTAATGTGCCTTACCGAAGTAATTATTCACTTTATTATCCCAATCCCAACTTATTCATCCCATGGTGCAAAACTGGTGGGACTCCATATTTTAACACCTATCGTGTTATTGGTAAATTTAATTACCATTTAACGTTAATCTAATTAAAGATTTAACTATCAAATGAAGTAAAATTGGTGGTACTCCACTTCGAACTATTTTAGAATTTTGTAGATTTAATCACCTCTTTTTACATTTCAATCTAATTAAAGATTCACTAAAATTCCAACTTAGTTTTACTCTCAAAATTCATTGCTTAATGATTATTCAACCTTTGGAAATTAATCTTGTCTTTACTTGGATTAAAGAGCAAATGTCATGTAAAAATACCGTTCACAATAAACACAAAATCATCTTCCATTTAATATGGAATCTTCACGGAAATCTAAACAATTTATAATTGATATAAATTTCCGTAGCAGACTAATATTATAAGTGGAATAGTAGCAAAGCCTTTTAAATTCCATAAATAGTGAATGCCTTCCTTCATAGAAACTCATCTCGATTATTATTATTCGAATTCCATTCAATCCCAATTTAATTAAATGTATTGGAAATTTTCACTAAACCTTAAATAAAAGATTTATTCCATTCATAAATGGGTTTAATAAAAGTATTATTTAAAATACCAGTCACAACAAACCCAAATCTAATTTGATATTAAACATAAGATCTTAAATGGAAATCATGTCGACTTACATTCAACACCAAATTCTGAAACTAGCAAATATCGTATTGGAATAACGATGTCAATATCTTCCAAATTCCTCAACAATATCCATGTAATCACAGAATGCAATATAAAAAATATCCGAAGATAATTTCCATTCAAATCCATTCCAATATATACATTGGAAACTTCTGGTTACGTTAAAAACCATATACTATCTAATATATTATTTCTAAAAATCATTAGATTATTATTCTAGTTATTAACAAATTCATTTATATAAAAATATTTTTATCATTTCAAACTTGGTGTATTTCATCCAAAATCTTTCCAAATAAATTATTATGATTTTTCATAATTTATTCATATTTTTATTAATTTAAATAAGGCTCTTATAGTTGATTTCCATTATCAGCCACCGAACTACATCCATAGCGACTTTTTCCAAACTTGATTAGGACATATTGAAAATACAATCGTTCAAATTTAAATCTCTTATATTCATTTGAAAGATATTTCCAGTACAAACCGAGTGGTTCTAATTTTAAGAGAATTTGACGGTTGTATCTCCCGTTACGTCCATTAGAAGCTGACGGTCGAAATTCATGAACGGTCGCTACGCGAAACATTCTATTCAAACCATTTATGTAACAACCCAGAAAATCTGAGCCAATTTAAAATTTTTATTTTGGAGATTTTAGTGAATTTTGAATATTTCAAATGAATTATTTTAAATAATAATGACGAGAAATTCATTTTGAATAGAAATAGAATGTATATATTTATATAGATCGACGTTAGAATATAAATATTTATTTTTAATTATAAAAGGAATTGGAAATGGCGCGATAGTTTGAAAATTTGATTTCGAATTTCAAATGAATGTACAGGATTCAAAATAAACTGGATTTTAGTGAAACCAAAAATATTAGAATCTAATTAAAAATATCTTTCCAACGAATCCAAAAATTCAAAATTTCATAGCGGCAATCAAAAGTTACGTCCAGTTGAAAATTCAGAATAGTAGTTATGGAATTCTGGCCCTTAAAAATAGCAATTTTGCAAACGACCTCGGTTTTCGACAAAACCACTTTTGTTGGATCCGGGATGTCAAGTTATTGCTAGATTCCAAAATTCATAATTTTTTGAATCAATATGTGAGCGTGGCGAAGTAACACGTGTTTTAGCAGTTTCAGTCAATTTTGATAGACCAAAAAATAGCCATTTTTCAAACGGTCTCGAAATTTGATGAAATTAGTTTTGTTAAAACCATATCGTCGATACGAAGCAAGAAAATATTTTTCGGGAATTTTTAGAGTCCTTACGTGGCCCCGGTAAAATAAAATGCACGTTCAAATTCAATATATGGATTTATATTTTAATTTTGATGAAAACTGATTGAAATGATCGAATCAGCTTACAATACATATCACATTGTGTTCGGAATGGGGGTAATTAACTATGGACGACAGTCGGTGGGTTCGATTTCAAGTTCGAAATAAAAAGATACTTTTTGAAATTAAATAATTAAATAATAAAAAAAACCTCTCTCCCTCTCTATACTCTCTCTCAGACCCCCCCCCGTTCATTTTAAAAATCGAAAGAAAAGAAAAATGGGGGGAAAGCGACGGCGCCGTTGATGATCACACCCCTTCCCCTTTCCGACGCAGCACCGACGCCCTAGCCCACCTCCCTTTGGATCGAAATTTGTGCTCCTTCAAACCCTAAAACCCACCCAAACCTCGATGAACGGATTCCGCACCCCCTCACCCTGAAACCGCCACCGTGCCGCCTTGTTCCCCCCCACCAGACTCCAGCGAAGCCAATCCCCCTCCCTCCTCCGAAAATCAGTAAGCTTTTTATTTTATTTTATTGAATTTCCCTTTTCAGTTTTTTCCTAGATTAAAATCTGAGTTATATATAAAAAAGCTTTAATTTTAGAAATCAGTTTTTATACGAATAGCATATAAAAGATTAGATTTTTCTATGTTAAAAGATTAGATTTTTCTATGTTAAAAGATTAGATTTTTAATTGAAGAAAGATTAGATTTTTAATTAAAGAAAGATTAGATTTTTAATTGAAGAAAGATTAGATTTTTAATTGAAGAAAGGTTATATTTTTAATTGAAGAAAGATTAGAATTTTAATTGAAGAAAGATTAGATTTTTAATTGAAGAAAGATTAGATTTTTAATTGTTGGAAGGTATAAACTTTAAAAAATATGATCTTTAACTCATAGTAAAGATTATATTTTTATCATAGTAAAGATTATATTTTTATCGTAGTGAACATTATTTTTAAATAGGAAAATACGATTTTTATATGATAGAGAAAATAAAAATACGATTTTTATTAGTGTAGAGTATTAAAAATATGATTTTTATAAGATAGAGAATATAAAAATTCGATTTTTGTATATATGAAGAAGAAATAAAATTCGATTTTTATATATATGAAGTGGATAATAAAAATATGATTTTTATGTACATGTAGTGATAATAAAATTGTGATTTTTATATATGAACAGCGGGAAAAGATAGCTATGGTATCAATGGGAATCAAAACGGAATCCATACCGTTCAGAAATAGATAAATGGCTGAGTGGAACCCAAAGGTGAGAACTTCTCACTTTAATTCTTGTTTTCTAGTTAAAAATAAATACTAGGATGAAGAGGGTGCTTAGCAGCATCCGACACTCGTTGTCAACAGATCATGGACGACTTGCTTGATTTTGTTTTGTGGTGAAAACTGATTGTGATGTGGAATGAATGAATATATATTAATGTGTTGAAATAAATTATTTATCGTTAAAAATACAAATTTAACGTAAATGTGAATAAATAAATATACATTTACAAATCGAATGATTTGTTTATGTACACCCATTTGAAGGATATTGATTGGGACGATAAATTTTACACATCGCCCAACTGCACAAATAAAAATTTTTGTTTGTTGATTGAAACCCCATACGGGTATTGGGATGATATTTGATGTACACTAATCCCAATTATTTAGTGTTATGTCAATCGATAGGTTGACAGACAGTTCATTGCTATTATATACATGTGTTGTATGGAATCCATATAATTAACATTAGATGGTAACTGATTGGGTCTCATTCCAATTTAGAAAATAAATTATATTCATGTGTTGAATAAACAAAATAGTCATGTGTTGACAATATTCATGTGTTGAAACTTATCATGTGTTGAACGAAATATTTTAACAATAAAAATCACATTTTTATCATATATAAAATTAGAAACTAGCTGGAAACTAGTTAAGATCAGTGGTTTCTTGGGTATTGATCTGATGTTGGTTTCGGCCTTCGGAGTTTATACTTAGGGAATCTTTCTCTTACTAATTTACGGTTGGAGCCTGATTAAGAATTAAACGATATAAATCATAATTTTATAAAATATATTAAATAACAAAAATAGTCATGTGTTGACGATACTCATTTGTTGAGAATATTCATGTGTTGAAACTTATCATGTGTTGAACGAAATATTTTATACAATAAAATTCACATTTTTATTGTAAGTAAGAAATAATAAATATTCATGTGTTGAATAAAATATATTCATGTGTTGAAGAAAATATTCATTTGTTGAATAGAATATAGAAGTTATTGAAATGTATAAAGTCGTGCTGATTAGATTTGCGCCATTTTGACGCGAACGATATTTATATTGATTATATTCGTTTTTGTAATGAATATAGAAAAGGAAGTGATTTCAAAATCTAATGTTTTGAAAATATTATCATTTATATATTAATGATATGGAATATTCAGTTTTGATTTAAAATTGAATATGGAGTAGAAATCGTTGTTAAAACGAATTTAAACGATTTATAAAATATGTTTAGAATTGAAATCGACTAAATATATATATATATATTATATATATATATTAATTAGCCTGAATAAAAGGCGTCGCGCCGCGATAGTTCGCGAATTTCGACCATTGACTTCGAATTGATATTATGGGAGATTCGACCGTCGGATTCTCCTGAAACAGGAACCGTTGGGTTCGTATCGAAAAGTGCTTTCCAACGAATATTAGAAATTTGAAAACTAACGGTGGATTTGGAATTATGTCCAAATCATATTTGGAAAAGGCCATTTTAAGTGCAGTTCGATGACCGTTATTGGAAATCGACTGTGCGGGCCTTGATAAAATTATTAAAAATATCAGTAATTTGGGTAAAATCATAATAAATAATTTAGAAAGAATTGGGGGGATCCCATATTTAAAAAGGATAAAAATATATTTTTATCAAAATGAACTAGTTATGAACTAGAATTATAATCCAATGTTTTTGAATAAATAAATTGGATTTGAAGTGGTTTTAAAATAATCAGAATTTCCAATATACGAATTGGAATGGATTTGAATCGAAATTATCTTCGGAATATTTCGATGTTGGATTTCGTGATTACATAGATATGGTTGTGGAAATTTGAAAGATATATTTATATCGTTATTAACAATACGATATTTGTTGGTTTTAGAATTTGATATTGAATATAAGCCGATATATTTTCAATTCAGAGCCCTGTATTTAATATCAAATGGGATTTTGGGTTCGTCGTGAATGGTGTCTTAAATAACACCGTTCTTGAACCCAGTTTAGAAAAGAATAAATGTTTTAGTTAAGATTTAGTGAAATTTCCAGTTAATTAGTATTTAATTGGAATTGAATTTAAATTG
Organism: Allium sativum; assembly: GCA_030737875.1. Lineage (NCBI taxonomy): Eukaryota > Viridiplantae > Streptophyta > Magnoliopsida > Asparagales > Amaryllidaceae > Allium > Allium sativum. The sequence continues at coordinate 849,903,167 of CM060912.1, forward strand.
GTTTTTGGGTTTATCGTGAGCGGTGTTTTGAATAACACCTATTCTTTAACCCGATTAACAATGGAATGTGATTTTCGGTTTATCGTGAACCGTGTTTTAGATGACATTGGTTCTTTAACCCATTTAAAGTCAGGACATTGATTTTTGGGAAGATTAAAACTAAGTGGAGTTTTAATGAATCTTTAAGTAGATTGAAATGATCGAGAATGGAGTATCACCAGTTTTGCTCCAAGCGATAGTTAAACCTTTAATTAGATTTGAACGTGAAATGGTAATTAATATTTACCGATAAAACCATGAAGTTAGATATGGAGTATTACCATTTTTGTTCCATGGGATGAATAGTTTGGGATTGGGAAATAAATGATTACTTCGGTGTGGTTCGCTAATCCCGACTAGTTTGGAAAACCTTAACATGGTTTGAAATGATATGCAAAGGAAGATTGAAGAATAAATTTAGAATAATTTATCTTTGATAAAATTAATGGGAATCTTTCCCTAAGAATGTGAATATTTGAATAAAAGAATACTCTAAATGGGAATGAGGCGTATGTTGTGTTTGTGTAACACTTGTTTATTATATACGCGGGTTATTTGGAAAGGCCGGGTTTATACCCATTCTGAATAACCGATTCGACGATAAGTCGAAGATGAAGACAATGGTTGAAGATCGGAAGTCTTCACATTGTTTGGATGATTACTGATGATCTTGATTGGGCTGTACACCCAAGAAGAGGGAATCAGTTGGTGATTGTCTAGACGTACTTGGAGATCAATGGATATGTGAGGAATAAGGTTCCTCCGGTTTCGTTTAGACGCAGAACGAACTTGTAAATGGACTGTGTGTCTGACATTTGGATTTTATTCTGTGTGATTAATTTCTATTAAATATATATCTGTTTGGCGGCAGAGAATTTACTCTCTTGCTTAACACCCTTCTCTGAGACGTACGAGCTTAGAGGTTATATATTGATAGATATCAATCGCATGATATGAATTGGCTGTGTGGCATACCTAAGTGGCAGATGATCAAGGCTTTTGTTGAAAAGAAAAGTCTTGCGGTTGATGATCAAAGCACGGCCTATGTGACACAGCTTTGTGTATAGCATTAATTCGCGAGCCTCACACCTCGGTATGAGTCAAAAATGGGATAGTGACTGCAGTGAGAGCGCGATGTTTCTTTCTAGCTATGGGTGATGTCAGTGACCTACCAGTCCTGATATTTATATACTTTTTACCTGTGTGGTTGTTGGAATGCAAGGCGCCTCGGATATAGGTCTGATAGGACAGGGAAACGTGTGTTCAGGAATTGCCAATCCTCAAAAGTAAGAAAGGACCGACCCTTAAGATCCATGATCCCTATGTGTGGTCCTGAGACATTTGCTAGAGTGTCTCGAACGGAGAGGAGATTGCCCCTTGCCTCGACACATGACGGAAATCCAATTTACAATACGTGACATTTTGGTTTTGTTTGTAGAGCCTTCTATTGGCGACATAGTAGCAAGAAATGCTATGCCGTCTAGGATTGATACATTTATATTTGAAGTTGTTTTGACACTGTACACTTATAATAGTATCAAATGATTTGTTTTAAATGTATCAAGCATTATTTGGCTATTATAAGGGATAACCTTATCCTCTGGCTTGCGTTGCATTGTGTGATGGGACCTGGGTCTTATAATAGCTTTATTTTTAAAAAAGGCATTGCATTATTTATTCTATGCACTAATATTCTTGGGAGGAAACCCGTTCCGTGTTATATGGCGTGGTCCCTTGAATTACTCTCTTTTATAGTAAAGTTTAAATAACTGTTTTAGTTCTCACACCAGTCACATGAATGACCTGGAGATTATTGTTTTAACCTAAACTCTGGGTGCCTTTATTTTCTGCACGGGCAGCTAGTAGTTTGGTTTTGCAGATTTATATTCACAGGATCTTGGTTTACAGCTGGAACGATACTCGAAAAGCTCTGTATCCGTGTATTTCTTTCAGTTATATGTTGTGTTATTTTTCCGCTGCTATGTATTTAAATGTAATTTAAATCTCTGATATTTATCAAATGTGTAATATTTACTTATACTCTGTACATTCTTATATTCTGATGGAATTGTTGTAATAAGCAATGAATTGTACTTCTGTTTGTTTTCTGATTTGTCTTATCCTCATAGTAATTCTTTCTTTCTCTTCTCTTCGGAGACCAAGGAAGTTCGGATCGCTTCAGTTGGTATCAGAGCTTTGGTTTACGGAGCTCGAGGACAAGACAGATTAGAACCTAACGAAAGAATTCATCACAGATTGGATTAGTAATATCCAATGTGAATAACTCGTTAGAGATGGGATCACTAGTGTCCTAGAACGAGTATAAAGAGTGAAATTTTTGAAATAAAAAAATTTGAAAACAACTTTTGTTTAGAAAATTTAAACCATTTTATACGTGTTTGAATATTTTATTCGTATTGAATTTGGACAATCGAGTATATAAAGATTTTGCATATACGCGTCATGAATGTATGTTCGAAGTTTTAATATACTGGATAGATATAGAATCACACTCTAGTCACCCAGAGATAATTCTGGTAATGCCGCCGCATTATCAGTATTTGTGTTCGACTTTCGAAAGGTGTGTTATCTATAAATTTCCATTAGACTTGTGTGAGAACCAAAACTAGATAGGTTTATTGTTGTGAATTGACATCAAAAACATGATTTTAGTATATATAACCAGTTATGTATTTGAAACGATAATTCACTAATTGATTGCTTATTGTGTTGTCTGATTATTGGTTTCATTTATTAAAATTTTGAACCATTTAGCCTAATGGAACCAAATTTAGAACTGAATTGAAAATTGATTACAATTGCATGCATATACATGTACATCCATTGAATAGGTCATAGCAAGGAGGCTAGAGCAGAAGAATAAATTTGTTTGCCCGACAAATAGGTACATGTTTATTGTATTTCTTGGGGATTTTATGATTTTATGAGCCGATTGGCTAGCCGCTTGGCTTTTTCTTTTTCTTTTGGATTGGTGAGGGCCCTGGGAGGCTATTTGAAATATCCCGAAGCTTCCGGTGCAGGGGAGGTTATGGCAAAAAATTTCGAAAATTAAGGGTGTTAGCCAATTTTTTTGAATAATTTAAAAAGTTCTTAGAAACTGAAAAGTTGAAGAACTTAAGCTATAAAGAAAACAATGAAAGTTGAGTTGGATTGTAAAACAACTTTCAGCTTCGTTCCTTTTCGGGGACGAAAAGTTTTAAGTAGGGGAGATTGTAACAACCCGGAAAATCTGAGCCAAATTAAAAATTTTATTTTGGCGATTTTAGTGAATTTTGAATATTTAAAATGAATTATTTTAAATAATAACGACCAGAAATTTATTTTGAATAGAAATAGAATGTATATATTTATATAGATCGACGTTAGAATATAAATATGTATTTTTAATTATAAAAGGAATTGGAAATGGCGCGGTAGTTTGAAAATTCGATTTCAAATTTCAAACGAATGCACAGGATTCAAAATAAACCGGATTTTAGCAAAAACAAAAATATTAGAATCTAATTGAAAATATCTTTGCAATGAATCCGAAAAATCAAAATTTCACAGCGGGAATCAAAAGTTACATCCAGTTGAAAATTCAGAATAGTCGCCATGGAATTCTAGCCCTTAAAAATAGCAATTTTGCAAACGACCTCGGTTTTCAACGAAACCACTTTTCTTGGATCTGGGATGTCAAGATATTGCTAGATTCCAAAATTCATAATTTTTCGAATCAATATGTGAGCGTGGCGAAGTAAAAAGTGTTTTAACAGTTTCAGTCAATTTCGATCTACCAGAAAATAGCCATTTTTCAAAAGGTCTCGGAATTTGACGAAATTAGTTTTGTTAAAACTGTATCGTCAATACGAAGCTAGAAAATATTTTTTGGGAATTTTTAGAGTCCGTACATGGCCCGGTAAATTGACATGCGCATTCAAATTAAATATATAGATTTATATTTTGATTTTGATGAAAACTGATCGAAATGATCAAATCAGCTTACGATACATATCCCATTGTGTTCGGAATGAGGTAATTAACTATGGACGACGGTCGGTGGGTTCGATTTCGAGTTTGAAATAAAAAGTTATTTTTTGAAATTAAATAATTAAATAATAAAAGAACCTCTCTCCCTCTCTATACTCTCTTTCAGCCCCCCCCCCCCCCCCGTTCATTTTAAAAATCAAAAGAAAAGGGAAAAAAGTGGGAAAACAACCCGGGGGGGAAGCCACCGCCGCCCGCCTCCAGCGGCGGCGCCGTTGATGATCCACAACCTCCCCTTTCTGACGCAGCGCCGACGCCCTAGCCCGCCTCCCTTTGGATCGAAATCCGTGCTCCTTCAAACAAAATCCGTGCTCCTTCAAACCCTAAAGCCCACCCAAACCTCTATGAATGGATTCCGCACCCCCTCCCCCTTAATCAGCCACCGCGCCGCCTTGTCCCCCCCACCAGACTACAGCGAAGCCAATCCCCCTCCCTTCTCCGAAAATCAGTAAGCTTTTTATTTTATTTTATTGAATTTCCCTTTTCAGTTTTTCCCGATATTAAAATCTGAGTTATATATATAAAAAAAGCATAAATTTTATAGATCAGTTTTTATATGAATAACATATAAAAGATTAGATTTTCTATGTTAAAAGATTAGATTTTTAATTGAAGAAAAATTACATTTTTAATTGAAGAAAGATTAGATTTTTAATTGAAGAAAGATTAGATTTTTAATTGAAGAGAGATTAGATTTTTAATTGAAGAAAGATTAGATTTTTAGTTGTAGAAAGGTATGAACATTAAAAAATATGATTTTTAGCTCGTAGTAAAGATTATATTTTTATCATAGTAAAGATTATATTTTTATCGTAGTGAAGATGATATTTTTAAATAGGAAAATACGATTTTTATATGATAGAGAAAATAAAAATATGATTTTTATTAATGTAGAGTATTAAAAATATGATTTTTATAAGATAGAGAATATAAAAATTCGATTTTTATATATATGAAGAAGCAATAAAATTCGATTTATATATATATGAAGTGGATAATAAAAATATGATTTTTATGTACATGTAGTGATAATAAAAATGTGATTTTTTATTGAACAGCGGGAAAAGATAACGATGGTATCAATGGGAATCAAAATGGAATCCATACCATTCAGAAATAGATAACTGACGGAGTGGAACCCAAAGGTGAGAACTTGTCACTTTAATTCTTGTTTTCTAGTTAAAAATATATACTAGGATGTAGAAGGTGCTTAGTAGCACTCGACACCCGTTGTCCACAGACCATGGACGACTTGTTTGATTTTGTTTTGTGGTGAAAAATGATTGTGATGTGGAATGAATGAATATATATTCATGTGTTGAAATAAATTATTTATCATTAAAAATATAAATTTAACGTGAATGTGAATAAATAAATATTCATTTACAAATCGAACGATTTGTTTATGTACACCCGTTTGAAGGATATTGATTGGGACGATAAATTATACACATCGCCCAACTGCATAAATAAAAATCTGTGTTTGTTGATTGAAACCCCACATGGGTATTGGGATGATATTTGATGTACACTAATCCCAATTATTTAGTTGTATGTCAATCGATAGGTTGACAGACATTTCTGTAGTGCACTTTGGGTGATGGACTTTGGGTGATGGTTGATTATTTATCGTTGCTATTATATACATGTGTTGTATGGAATCCATATAATTAACATTATATGGTAATTGATTGGGCCTCATTTCAATTTAGAAAATAAATTATATTCATGTGTTGAATAAACAAAATTGTCATGTGTTGACAATATTCATGTGTTGAACGAAATATTTTAACGATAAAATTCACATTTTTGTCATATAAAAAATTTGAAGCTAGCTAGAAACTAGTTAAGATGAGTTGTTTCCTGGGTATTGATCTGATGTTGGTTTCGGCCTTCGGGGTTAATACTTAGGGAATCGTTCTCTTACTAATTTACGGTTGGGGCCTGATTAAGAATTAAATGATAGAAATCATAATTTTGAAAAATATATTAAATAACAAGAATATTCATGTGTTGACGATACTCATGTGTTGAGAATATTCATGTGTTGAAACTTATCATGTGTTGAACGAAATATTTTATACAATAAAATTCACATTTTTATTGTAAGTAAGAATTAATAAATATTCATGTGTTGAATAAAATATATTTATGTGTTGAAGAAAATATTCATTTGTTGAATAGAATAACAAAGTTATTGAAATATATAAAGCCGTGCTGATTAGATTTGCGCCATTTTGACGCGAACGATATTTATATTGATTATATTCGTTTTTGTAATGAATATAGAAAAGGAAGTGATTTCAAAGTCTAATATTTTGAAAATATTATCCTTTATATATTAATGATATGGAATATTCAATTTTGATTTAAAATTGAATATGGAGTTGAAATCGTTTTTAAAACAAATTTAAACGATTTATAAAATATGTTTAGAATTGAAATTGGCTAAATATATATAATATATATATTATATATATTAAATGGCCTGAATAAAACGCGCTGCGCCGCGATAGTTCGCGAATTTCGACCATTAACTTCGAATGACGTTACGGGAGATCCGACCGTCGGATTCTCCTGAAACCGGAACCGTTGGGTTCGTATCGAAAAGAGCTTTCCAATGAATATTAGAAATTTGAAATCTAATGGTGGATTTGGAATTATGTCCAAATAAAATTTGGAAAAGGTCACTGTAAGTGCAGTTCGACGACCATTGTTGGAAATCGACTGTACGGGCCTTGATAAAATTATTAAAAATATCAATAATTCATGTAAAATCATAATAAATGATTTGGAAAGAATTGGGGGGGAATCCCATATTTAAAAAGGATAGAAATATATTTTTATCAAAATGAACTAGTTATGAACTAGAATTATAATCCAATGTTTTTTAATAAATAAATTGGATATGAAGTGGTTTTAAAATAATCAGAATTTCCAATATACGAATTGGAATGGATTTGAATCGAAATTATCTTCGGAATATTTCGATGTTGGATTTCGTGATTATACAGATATGGTTGTGGAAATTTGAAAGGTATATTTATATCGTTATTTCCAATACGATATTTGTTGGTTTTAGAATTTGATATTGAATATAAGCCGATTTTTTTTTTATTCAGAGCCCTGTATTTAATATCAAATGGGATTTTGAGTTCGTCGTGAATGGTGTCTTAAATAACACTATTCTTGAACCCAGTTTAGAAAAGAATAAATCTTTTAATTAAGATTTAGTGAAGTTGTCCAGTTAATTAGTATTTAATTGGAATTGAATTTAAATTTTTTTTTGGGTTTATCGTGAGCGGTGTTTTGAAAAACACCTGTTCTTTATCCCGATTAACAATGCAATGTGATTTTGGGTTTATCGTGAACCGTGTTTTAGACGAAATCGATTCTTTAACCCAGTTAAAGTTAGGACATTGATTTCTGGGAAGATTAAAACTAAGTGGAGTTTTAATGAATCTTTAAGTAGATTGAAATGATCGAGAATGGAGTATCACCAGTTTTGCTCCAAGCGATAGTTAAATCTTTAATTAGATTTGAACGTGAAATGGTAATTAATATTTACCGATAAAACCATGGTGTTAGATATGGAGTATTACCAGTTTTGCTTCATGGGATGAATAGGTTGGGATTGGGAAATAAATGATTACTTCAGTGTTGTTCGCCAATCCCGACTAGTTTGGAAAACCTTAACATGGTTTGAAATGATATGCAAAGGAAGATTAAGGAATAAATTTAGAAGAATTTATCTTTGATAAAATTAATGGGAACCTTTCCATAAGAATGTGAATGTTTGAATAAAAGAATACTCTGAATTGGAATAAGGCGTATGTTGTGTTCGTGTAACACTTGTTTATTATATACGCGGGTTATTCGTAATGGCCGGGTTTATACCCATTCTGAATAACCGATTCGACGATAAGTCAAAGATGAAGACGGTGTTTGAAGACCGGAGGTCTTTACATCGTTTGGATGATTACTGATGATCTTGATTGGGCTGTACACCCAAAAGGAGGGAATCAATTGGTGATCATGTAGATAGACTTGGAGATCGATGGATATGCGAGGAATAAGGTTCCTCCGGTTTCGTTCAGACCCAGAACGAACTTCTAAATGGACTGTGTGTTTGACATTGGATTTTATTCTGTGTGATTAATTTCTATTAAATATATATCTGTTTGGCAGCGGAGAATTTATTCTCTTGCTTAACGCCATTCTCTGAGATGTACGAGCTTAGAGGTTATATATCGATAGATATCAATCGCATGGCATGAATTGCCTGTGTGGCATGCCTAAGTGGAAGATGATCAAGGCTTTTGTTGAAAAGCAAAGTCTTGTGGCTGATGATCAAAGCACGGCCTATGTGGCACACCTTTGTGTATAGCGTTAATTCACGATCCTCACACCTTGGTATGAGTCAAAAACGGGATATTGACTGCAGGAAGAGCACGACGTTTCTTTCTAGCTATGGGCGATGATAGTGACCTACCAGCCCTAACATTTATATACTTTTTACCTGTGTGGTTGTTGGAATGCGAGGAGCCTCGGATATAGGTCTGATAGGATCGGGAAACGTGTGTTCAGGAATTGTCAATCCTCAAAAGTAAGAGAGGACCGACCCTGAAGATCCAGGACCGCTGTGTGTGGTCCTAGACATTTGTTAGAGTGTCTCAGACGGAGAGGAGCTTCCCCCTTGCCTCTACTCATGACAGAAATCCAATTTCCAATAATTGACATTTCGGTTTTATTTGTAGATGCTAGTACTGGCGACATAGTAGCATGGGATGCTATGCCGTCTAGGATTGATACATTTATATTTGAAGTTGTTTTGACACTATACACTTATAATAGTATCAAATGATTTGTTTCAAATGTATCAAGCAATATTTGGCTATTATAAGGTAAAAACCTATCCTCCGGCTTGTGTTGCATTGTGTGATGGGACCTGGGTCTTATAGTAGCTTCATTTTTCAAAAAGGCATTGCATTGTTTATTCTATGCACTAGTATTCTTTGGAGGAAACCCGTTCAGTGTTATATGGCGTGGTCCCTTGAATTACTCTTTTTTAAAGTAAAGTTTTAAATAACTGTTTTAATTCTCACACCAGTTACATGACTGACCTGGAGTTTATAGTTTTAATCTAAACTCTGGGTGCCCTTATTTTCCGTACAGGCAGCTATTAGTTGGGTTTTGCGGATTTATATTCACAGGATCCTGTTTTACAGCTGGAACGATACTCGGAAAGCTCTGTATCTGTGTATTTCTTTCAGTTGTGTTATTTTTCTGCTGCTATGTATTTAAATGTAATTTAAATCTCTAATATTTATCAAATGTGTAATATTTACTCATACTATGTATATTCTTATATTCTAATGGAATTGTTGTAATAAGCAATGAAGTGTTCTATAGTTTGTGTTCTAATTCGTCTTGTCCTCAAAGTAATTTGTTCTTTCTTTTCTCTTCAGAGACCAGGGAAGTTCGGGTCGCTTCAATTTAAATATATATAATATATTTACTTGATTTCCATTCAAAACGTGTTTTAGAAAAAGTTTATAAATTCGTTTAAATTCCAACTTTCATTTCAATTTTTAAATTAAAAATCAGACACTGCGTTTCATTATGATCTTAACATGATAATAATTTCAAAATGTCGGATTTTGAAATTCAATATTCTCAATATTCATTTTAAAAACGAATAAAATCGATATAGACATCCGTTCGAGTTAAAATAGCGTTTATCTGCTTAACTCCGCTTCGTATATTTACTTTCATGACCATCCAAAATCGGACATCAAAAATCAAACTTCTAATCTTCATTGAATATTACACGATAAAAATATTCATATTTATTCCGGATTTGAATAAAATTTCAACAATATACATATAAATAAATTTATATGGATTACATTCTTCATATGCACCCAACAATAGTTGTAAACAACTATCAACATTCAGAATGACATCCAGTGTGCATTTATTTTCATATAATCTTCAATCGAGTAATTGACACTTATATAAATCCGTCAATCGACCGATTAACCGCAATTTCACATAAGGGAGATGTGTGAGTCAAATATCATCCCAAGACCCATGTGGGACTTTCAATCAACAATAATCAATTTAAATTAACCAATAATTCATGAATTTGATCATAACTAATTCAATTCAAATTATTTTTCGATCTAACAAATTTTACTTTAACAAACGATGGTAAATTCATTGTTTGAACTATAAATAGATATTTAATCAAATTTCAACTACCACATAATTTTAAAGTTATTTTTAACATGTGAATTATTTTGAATTCACATTCAAATCATAACCTAAATAATCGTCCATGGGTTTGCAAACGATTATGATGTGCGCTATCAGGCACCCATAATATTTTAATAATGTAATAACATAACAAAATAACTTAGTGCGAGAGTTCTCACCTAATAGCTAAACCAAACTCCATGACACTTCTTATGTAGGTTTTTCGCTGCGCGCTCGCCATTATCGCTCTTCGCAAATCGAATTCACCATTCTAGCTCAGCAGTTTGCATACGACCTCCAATCTTCACCAAACAAGGCTACTAACATGGAAACACATACCGAAAAACTTTTCCCTAAGGCACTTTTCTAAAAAAACGCTCAGATTCATGGGAAATCACCAAAAACAGTTCCAAGCTAGCGGACTTTGATCGCATTTTAAGAGCAGCTCCGAATACCAGAATTCGATTTTGATATGTGCATTTCGTAGAGAAAAATGAGATCTATGACTTTTGTTTATAGGGAGTGGGCTAGAAGCGCACGAATAAAAAGTTGTTGGGTAGAGAAGGAAGAGGATTGTTTTTTCAAAAATGTATTTTAGTAAAAGAGGGGTTTTTGGACCAAGTGGGGTCCACAACCGGAGGAGGGGCTGCAAGTGGTGGCATGTCGGAGGGGAGGGTGGCAGCTGCGGTGGTGGGGCTCGGTGAAGTGATTTAGGTGAAGGAAATGATTTTAGGGTTTGTAAAGGATGAGAGAGAGAGAGAGGTGGAGAGGAGGAGAAGGAGGTGGTTGTTGGCGGTCGAAGGCGGGTGGTGAAGGTGCAGCAGCGGCGACAACATGGGGGAGAGGCCATTAAAAAGAAAAGTGGAAGAAAGGAGAAAGGGGGGAAAGTGAAGGAAGATAAGGAGGAAAATGTTTTAAGTAAGGGATTTCGTCGCTCTTTCTCTCTAATCGCCCGACTACAAATGATCTCCATTTGCTATGAAATTTTAGCACAATATAATAAACGGGATTTCGAATCCAACGAATCAAGTTTCATCAAATTCCGAGTTTGTTTGACATTCTGTTTAATATCTCAATTAAGCCCTAATTAGCTTTAAAAATGCGATTTTGGCATAAGTTTTCTTCTTGTAATCCTACACGCTAACTCCAAAAATTATGAAATTTTTGATTCTACCATTATTTAATGATACAAATCCGAAAAAAAATTGCCATCAAATTAGGAGATTATCTCAATAATGTTCCTTTGTAAACTGACTCCTAGTTTTACCCCAAATGGGTTTATCGATCACAGCCACACACTATCTCCGTTTACTGCGAAATTTGGAATCTAGCCATGACTAATTAATCCAAATCCAACAAAATCGGTCTCGTCGAATTCTGAACTCGCTAGCAAAATTTCAGTTTTTAAGGGCAAGGCGATGACTTTAAAAATCGAATTTTCAAAATTTTCAAATACAAGGCTTATAAAACAATTTAATAATTTTACTGAGCTTATTTTTAGTCAAATAAAATACAAAAAATAAATTTAAATTTATTGATCGACGCTAGTCTATGAATTAGAAAAGCGCGACATTTGTAATAAATTCTGCAAGCATACATGCGTGTAGCATACAGGTCGAACACTGGGAGGTTTAATTAAAAATTATTATTTATTTTTTCTTGGGCATGTTAGACGAAGCTGGAGGTTGATTTTGCAAACCAAAATAAAAAGTGAAACTACAATTAAAAGATGCAATTAAATTTACTGCAAATTCGAATCTAATCAGATCTGTAATAAATTCAACGATTCAAGATAAAATAGAACAATGGAAATAAAATTGCAGAACAGAATTAAGCGAACAGAAAATAAAAATTAGGGTTACCGTTGAATCTAATCAGACGGTCAATCGCTAATGAAAAGAAATGCAGAATACAAATAGTGTTCTACCGAATCTAATCGTGTAGACAACACTAATTGCTAAGAAATAGAAAATTGCATAAAAGAAAAATGAGTTTTATTAATGAAGAGAATAGAATGAGATGTAGGATAGGATGGTGGCTATATTGCCATTACAAGGGTATATATAGGGTAGATAGCCAAACCCTAACACTAACCCTAATGATAACTGGGCCTGGTCATTACATCACTAATTAGTTTACAATGAGGAACATAAATGGGCCTTAGATAAATAAAGCAAATTTGGGCCTTTTCTCTTTTCCTCTTGCTTCCTTGACACTTCTTCATTGATTTGTGATGTGCAAAGCCTTGTTATCAATCCTTTTCTTGTCCAACAACAACTAGATGTGATATCTTCATCTACAATTCTTCAGAATGCAAATACACACCAAATTGAACTCTATTTCTCTACATTTCTGGTTGCATGCGGGCTGGGTTGGAATACCTGTAAAAGTAACAAAACAATACCCAAGTAATATTTATTTACATACAAATGATAAGAAATAAGAGCATAAAATAAACACATTTCTATGTCAATCAAATACCCCCACACTTATCTTTTACTCGTCCTCGAGTAAAAAGAAAATGGAAAACTAACTAGATAGGTCACGCTTTCGTAGGAAACACGATTGCATTGAGCGCATGCAACAAGCCGTTAAACCTCTAGGTGTCCCTAGTAGGACGAGTGGTGTCTCGTGAGGGTTTTCAGCGGATACTACCCACAAAATCCAAATGCAGTATGCTATGATTCTAATGAAACTACATGAATGCATTGGACATATGCAAAAATAAAAACGAAAAATGACAACACGACTTATTTCAGGAAAGTGGTACAACAAATTAAGTTAATAATTTCTAATCAGTTGATTTTATTTTAGATACCTCGACTTGTCACAAATCTTCAATATAAATCAAGTTTTCAAATGTTAAATTCCAGTTTGGCCAGTTAGTTCGGTCAATAACATAGTGCAGCCATGAAATAGATTCTTAGTTTGCTTGGCACAGTTGCAAAGTGGTATTCTAATTTTCTCATGTATGGCTAGTCAAATCAATAAGGTCAAGAAGTGTTTGGGTATCATCGCTTATTCTTTATTCTATAAAATTTTAAGATTTATGATTAAGTACATACACCTAACTAAAAAGACCAAGGTTTACCACCCATGCACTGCCTCGCGGACTAACGGAGAGTGGGTAAAGAGCTTGGCGGATTGTGCAGGCCGACTTTGACTTTGTCAACAACGTGTCGGTAATCCTTAGGTGTCCAATCTCATAAAATGAGACCAAGATATTCCAACTTTGACTTTGTCAACAACGTGTCGGATAGAGCTTCGCGGGTTTGCACACCAACGCTCGATATACAAGCAATGTTGGATACCGTTGGAATACTATTATTATTATTATCGAAAATTTAAGCACAAAAGAGAGTTACGCGAATTCAACTTAACACAACTTAGTTTTAAGGATTTGAAAATCCAATATAAGTATTTTAAGTCCTCCACTTATTTAAACAAAGTCTACAATATAGAATAGATTTCATGGCCATCACCTAAGAATCTTCCTATGTACCGGTTACACTATTATCCTTCAAAATTAAACTTTTCATTATATTTCCTATTCGGTCTAAGTTGAGAGAGAAAAATACTATCAACTGGCTGAAAATTGTAAACTTATTTTGTTGTATCAACTGAAAATGAGTCGTATATAAAAAAAAAATTTGGTATGTTACTACAATCTAAAATGTATGATGGTCCTACTTAAATGGCTGAAAATAAAAAGAAATAAAAATAAAGAAAAATGAAAATGGATGAAATGTAGACTCCTCCCCCCCCCCCCACACTTGATTGAGACAGTGTCCCAACTGTCTAAGGCAGAAAAACAAAAAGAAAATAAAAAAATGAAAAAGAAAAATAAAAGAAAAAGAACGTGTACCACCTGATTTCATGGTGGATGATCATGCAGATCGATAGAGTCATCTTCGTCATATTGCTCGAATTCCAAAAATGGTTTCAGTCGTTGACCGTTTACTTTGAAGACTTTTCTATCCCTAGGATTTTCAATTTCAACCGCTCCATGAGGGTATAATGTTTTCACGACATAATGTCCAGTCCATCGAGATCTGAGTTTTCCTGGAAACAAGTGAAGTCTAGAGTCGTATAAAAGAACTTTGTGACCTACGTTGAATTCCTTACGAAGTATGCTTTTGTCGTGTTGGGCTTTGGTTCTTTCTTTGTAGATTTTCGCATTTTCATATGCCTCATTTCTTAATTCCTCTAATTCAGAAATTTGTAACTTCCTGTGTGAGCCGGCTTTTTCTAAGTCAAAATTCAAAAATTTTATGGCCCAAAGGGCACGATGCTCCAATTCAAGAGGTAAGTGACAGGCCTTTCCAAAGACTAATCGATATGGTGACATCCCTAGATTGGTCTTATAAGCAGTGCGAAAAGCCCAAAGCGCATCAATCAGTTTTACGGACCAATCTTTTTTATTGGAATTCACGGTTTTCTCAAGAATTTGTTTGATTTGTCTATTGGAGACTTCTACTTGCCCACTCGTTTGTGGATGGTAGGGGGTCGACAGCTTGTGTGTGATTGAGTATTTCTTGAGCAAGGACTCAAAAGCACGATTACAGAAATGAGTACCATTATCACTAATGATAGCTCGAGGTGTGCCAAAGCGTGAAAAGATGTTTTCTTTGAGGAATTTGACAACAACCTTGTTGTCGTTGGTTTTGGTTGGAATGGCTTCAACCTACTTTGAGACATAATCTACCGCAAGCAAGATGTAAAGATTCCCAAATGAATTAGGGAATGGTCGCATGAAGTCGATGCTCCAAACATCAAATAACTCAATCACTAAAATGGGGTTGAGAGGCATCATGTTTCGCTTTGAGATTCGACCCGTTCTTTGACATCGCTCACATTTAGAGCAAAATTCGAATGCGTCATGGAAGAGTGTAGGCCAATAAAAACCGCTTTGCAAAACTTTTGCAGCAGTTTTTCTTGCTCCAAAATGACCGCCACAAGCATGGTCATGTGAGAAGGAGAGAATACTTTGGTGTTCATGATCGGGCACACACCTTCGAATGATTTGGTCTGGACAGTATTTGAAAAGATATGGGTCGTCCCAATAGAAGTTTCGAACTTTCGAGAGAAATTTTTGTTTATCTTGTTTCGACCATTCAGCGGGCATTTGTTTTGTGACAAGATAATTCACAATGTCAGCGTACCAAGGGGTGTTAGAGATCGAAAGGAGTTCTTCGTCAGGAAAATAGTCATCGATTTGGGTGTCGTTATCATGTTCGTGCACAATTCGAGAGAGATGATCAGCTACGACATTTTCAGAACCCTTTTTATCTCGTATTTCTATATCGAATTCTTGAAGAAGAAGGATCCAACGAATCAAGCGGGCCTTGGCATCCTTTTTAGAAAGCAAATATCGTAGGGCAGCATGGTCAGTGTAAACTATGACTTTGGATCCTATGAGATATGGTCTGAATTTCTCAAGAGCGAAGACAACTGCCAAAAATTCCTTTTCAGTAGTTGAGTAATTCAGTTGGGCCTCGTTTAAAGTTTTGCTAGCTTAATAAATGACTCGAGGGAGTTTATCGATACGCTGACCCAACATGGCTCCAATAGCAAAATCAGAAGCGTCGCACATAAGTTCGAAGGGTTGAGTCCAATCAGGAGGTTGAATGATGGGAGTTGTGGTCAAGATGGACTTAAGAGTTTCAAAAGATGTTTTGCAATCGTTGGAAAATTCAAACTTTACGTCTTTGGCAAGTAAGTTCGAGAGAGGTTTTGAAATTTTCGAGAAATCCTTAATGAATCTTCTATAGAATCCCTCATGGCCAAGAAATGAAAGAACATCTTTGACAGACTTAGGAGGAGGTAAATTAGCAATCAAATCGATTTTGGATTTATCGACTTCTAGGCCATCTTTGGAGACGACATGACCTAGAACTATCCCCCTTTTTACCATAAAGTGGCATTTTTCCCAATTAAGCACGAGTGATTTCTCCTTACAACGCTTAAGGACGAGTTCTAAATGAGTGAGACGTTGGGAAAAAGATGCTCCATATATTGAAAAATCGTCCATGAATATTTCCAAGAATTCTTCCACCATATCAGAGAAAATACTCATCATACACCTCTGGAAAGTCGCGGGGGCATTACAAAGACCAAAAGGCATGCGACGATAAGCAAAGGTTCCAAAGGGACAAGTAAAGGTGGTCTTATGTTGATCTTCTAACGCAACAGGAATTTGGTTAAAGCCAGAGTATCCATCGAGAAAACAGTAGTATTCATGTCCCGCTAAGCGTTCGAGCATTTGGTCAATAAAAGGCAAGGGAAAATGGTCTTTTCGTGTGGCTGAGTTAAGCTTTCGATAGTCGATGCACACACGCCATTTGGTTTTGATTTTTGTTGGGACGAGTTCATTACTGTCGTTTTTGATCACTGTGACTCCCGACTTCTTTGGTACAACTTGTACCAGACTCACCCAAGTACTATCAGAGATGGGATAGATGATGTTATTGTCTAGACATTTGATTATCTCCTCCTTGACCACTTCTCTCATGTTTGGGTTTAATCGCCTTTGAACCTCACGGGTGGGTTTAGCCTCATCAACTAAATGTATGCGATGTTCCACAATTGATGGGCTAATTCCTTTTATATCGCTAATTTCCCACCCCAAGGCGTCTTTATTTTCCCGCAAGATATCCAAAAGTTTTTCTTCTTGGTCCTCGATAAAATCGGAAGCCAAGATTACAGGAAAAGTTTTTGAAGAATCTAGGTAGGCATACTTAAGGTCTGGTGGCAAGGGTTTGAGGTCTAACTTAGGAAGTTCTTGTGTATCAACATCGGTCAACATTCCTTGGTTAGATTCAGGCGACGAAGTGTCGGAGTCAAGAATTTTGTTTAATTCAGAAATGTATTCGAGTTCGTCGAAATCGGAGTCGAAATGGTCAAGACACATTTTCAAGGCTTCAGAAGTGTCACTAGGGGTTTCATCAACTGTGGTTTGAATCATGTCAATTTCATCGATCTCAAAATCCCTAGGTTGCTTGTTGAGATTAAAGATGTTTAGCTCAATGGTTAGGTGCCCGAAGGAAAGTCGAAGCTGACCATTCCAACAATTAATGACAGCATTAGAGGTTGCTAAGAAAGGGCGTCCTAAGATCAATGGTATTTGAACGTTGGGATTTGAGACAGGCTCTGTTTCTAGAACTATAAAATAGACAGGGAAGTAAAACTGTTCGATCTGTATCAAGACGTCTTCGATAATTCCCAATGGCTTTTTGACAAATCGATCAACTAGCTGAAGAGTGATGTTTGTTGGTTTAATCTCCCCTAGTCCAAGTTGACGATAAACAGTATGAGGAAGAAGATTGACACTGGCACCAAGGTCAAGTAGAGCATGAGAGATATGGGTGTTTCCTATTTTACAATCAATCGTAGGGTAGCCAGGGTCTTTATACTTGACTGGGGCAAGATTCGAAAGAATAGAGCTTGTATTTGCAGTTAGAAAAGCGGTTTTTGGGACATTGGTCGCACGTTTTTGTGTGCACAATTCCTTAAGACATTTAGCATATTGAGGAATTTGTTCGATTGTGTCTAAAAGAGGAATGTTCACACGGACTTGTTTGAAAATTTCCAGAATTTTATCGAAATTTTTCGCTTTCTTCTTCTTATTGAGTCTATGAGGAAAAGGAGCTACTGGTTTTTCGACTCTGTGATGAGTTTCATCATTCGAATAAGAAGGTTTATCCAAGAAAATAGAAGGTGGTAAGGTCGTAGAAGATGGTATGTTGGTATTGCCAACATTAATTTTCGAAGGTGGGTCGGGTTTGCAGACACTGGGAGAAGAACTGTTGGGATTGCCAACATTTAAGGGAACTTGAGGTTTAGAAGAATTGGCATTCGAAGCCAATGGGTGGTCATCAAGATTGGGGATTGGGGTCGAGTTAGAAGGTTCGTCAGGGTCGCCCATGTTATTATCAACCCTCTTTCCAGATCGAAGGGTTGTAATAGCATTGACTGGATTTTGATTTTCGTCCTCACAAGAATTTACAGCACGAGAGTTATATTTTGGATTCACCTCAGGTTGACTCGGCAATTTTCCCTTCTCATGAGTTTTCATAAATTCCTTCATCATATTAAACATTTGGTCCATTTTAGCGTCTTGCGAGTTTATTTTAGCTTCGTAAGAGTTCATCTGTTTTTCTAGACGCCCAATATCTTGTGATGGTTGAGAAGATTGAGATGATTGGTTTGATGATTGAAAATTGGGGTGCCTATAAGGTTGTTTGGATTGAGGTGTAGCTTGAGAGGTTTGAGAATTGGGGGGTGGAGCTTGGTAATTCGGATTGGGAATAATGGGTTGCACGTGAGATGGGTTGGCCGAATTATTGGGGTTCGACCAAGAAAAATTTGGGTGGTTCCACCAACCAGGGTTGTACGTGGATGAGTATGGATTATTTTGAGCTATAGCATTGGCTTGGCCTGATAGTAAAAGTGGGGTAACCCTTCTCCGACTTGAGGAGTTTAATTTTCTAAAGGAATCTGACTTGGGTCCACGGCATGCACTCCTCTAGTAGAAGTACGAATGGGAACACGAATTGATTCCCATTGCATGTCCTTTTCAGAATAATCTTCTAAGAATTGCCAAGCTTCATCGGCTGTTTTAGACATAAAGTCTCCTCCACACATTGATTCTAGTTGAGTTCTAGTCTGATAGTTTAGCCCTTCATATGCAATTTGACATAAGTGATCTTTTAGAATTCCATGATGAGGACAACTATATAATAGTTGGTTGAATCTTTCAAAGTATTTTGAAAAAGTTTCCCCCTCATTTTGACAAAATTGATTTATCTCGGTTCGTATTTTCAGAGTTTTATGAAAAGGGAAAAACTTTTTCAAGAATGCAGTGACAAATTCATCCCAACTTCTTATGGAATGTCGTGGAAGAGAATTTAGCCATATTTTAGCGCTTTCAAGTAGTGCAAATGGAATTAGCCTTAGCTTGATCAATTCGTTAGATAGTTGTTGCATTTTTGTTGTGGAGGCATACAATTCAAATTCACTCAGAAATTCATAAGCATTTTCAGATCCAGTAAACTTTGGTACCCCTTGGATAAAAGAATGTTTTAGCTCAAAATTGTTTCCTTCAGCTGGTGGGAACACAATGACAGATGGTTGAACGGTCCTAGTAGGATAACATCGATCACGAAGAGACAAGGGTCTATCCACTTGGATATTGAGATTTTGAAATTTTTGATTTATTTGATTTTGATCCCCAAAGTTTGGAAAATTTTGATTCACTCGATTTTGATCCAATTCGGTTGGAAAATTTTGATTGATTCGAGAACCCCTAGGAGAATTTTATTGGCTGACACTTTTTTCACTCATTGTTGTTAAATGGAAGCACATAAATTAGCTACAATGAAGTTTTCTGTCCTTATTGGCTCCTAACCCAAAATTATAAAGTGACACGTTTGATTACTTAGATCAAAAGATTTCTCAGCCAGTTAATGGACAGGAGTTATCGGTGCACCAGGAATCACCCTAGCAATGCAGCCGAAGGTTTAAGTACCTTCAGAGTAACAACCGATATAATATTTACGAATCACCGTAATATTTATAAACGGTTATTTCTCTGTCGTAGTCTAGACACCGAGAAATAATTCGTTCCAAATGAATCAACTATCACAATATAATTAAGCCCTAGGTGAGACCGTGACTCCCTTAAGTCCAATGTCTAACCGTTATTATTAGTCAGATTCTACGATGAAATGCAATTTGTGGGCTAAGGAAAGGGTGATGAAATCCCTCACCTTATGTGAATTGGGGTATTGCCTTAAATGAATGAATAAAAATTTGCAGAAATCATACAAAACAATTGCAGAAATTAAAAATTGTACATTCAAAGCCGCTGCCCCTGCAGAAATTTTTTACAACTATTGTCTATATATTTTTCCTTTTGCAGCAGAGCACCTGTAGAGTTTTAAAAGTTTTCACCTAGATCGGCAGTCCTCCAGTGAATTTGGGAAGCGCTATCGCGTTCACACCCCACTTGGTGTGCAACCGCTCCAACCCATCTGAATCGTCCGCTGCTTTCTGTTGTTGTCCCCTTCTATTAATTGCTTGACTGCGCTGCGGCACGGGTTCGGGCTCCTTTTTCTAACTACCACTGTACCTATTTTGAAAAATTCTCCGTTTTTTTTTTGAGACAAAAAAAAACTAAACTAGACTAAATAAAGTAGGCAAATAATAATAGAAATAAAAATAAAGACTAGATTTAACTAAACTTAAAACAAGGCAAGACAAACTATAAACTAAATAAGCAAAAAAAAAAAAGAACAACTCAGAAAAAAAAAACTAGGAAGACTTGACTCACAAAAACAAGACTTTAACTCAACAAGGTAAGCCAAATAAATGTACCCAAACGCACCCTTTTACACACAGACAGACTCAGCCCCCTCTATTATTTCTCAACAACAAAAATTTCTCCAAAGAGAACAAAAGTAGGGCACGCCGCTCTTTTTTTTTTTTTTTTTTTTAAGGGATCGACCTTGGTTCGATCTTTAATTCGGGTTTTATGAATTGGTGATTCGGGTTTGAGGGAAGATGGCTTGTGCGGTGAGGCTGAAGGAACTCGAAGGTTGTGATTTGTTGTGCGTTTGTGGGTGTTAACTCAAATCAGGTTTGGAAGCTTGCATGTTGACTAGTTGCGATTTGGGGTTCTTGGGTGAGGACGGAGTCGCTTGCGTGAATGATGGTTTGCAGCGTGTACTTGTTGGTCAGATGGAAGGACTGTGGAAGGTATAAAGTGCTGGTGCGTTCACTGATCTACGGACGGTGAACTTGGGGAGTTTGTTGCGTTATTATTCAGAAATTCGAAGTGTGGAATTTGCAGGAGTTGGATCTGGATATGGTGGCTGGAGGTTTTGGACTGTGATGGACGGTTTGTTTGGCTTGTAGCAAAAACGTTGATATGTGGTTTGTGCCTTTGTGGTAATCAGGTGGAGATGAGGTTGTTCAGCAGTGATTTGTTGCTGTGAGGTCTGAAGTTGTTTGGTAATGTTCTGGTAGCACAATGGGGTTGAAGGGCGGTTTGGGTATGGTCGATGATGGTAGGACTGTTGGACTTGCGGTTCTGTCTTTGTGGTTGAGGATGTGAGAATAAAGAGAGGGAGTATGGACTTTGTTATGTGAATATGTAGGAGGAGAGGCGTTTGGCAGATGAAGATGGAATTTGGTATGGATGAAGGGATTGAATGTTAATAGTGGGGCGCAGTGAAGTTTAAGGAAGCTTTTGCGGCTGTGGGAAAATTTATGGTCAGGGATTTTGAAAGGTGCGTGAGGCTTGCACTGGTTTTGTGTGGATCTGTAGTTGTAAGGGGGGGGGGAGCAGTTTATGGTGAGAGGATGGATTGGTGGTGGTGTTGTTTGCCGTGCTGTCGGTGATCAGAACAGCACTTTGGTGAAGTAAAGTTGATGGTGTAGGGAATTGTTGAAGGAAGCTTTGTTGATGAGAGATTATGATTCTATTTTTTTTTTTTTTTTTGAATTGAAAAGAAGAAAAAGTTGTATAGAAATCAGAAAAGAGAATGAAAGGAAAGGATTGAAGAATTAACAAGAATTTGAGGAAGAAAGACAGATTTTTTTTATTATAGCAAAAGAAGAGAGAGAAAAAAATGAAAAAGGAAAAAAAATTAGAAAAAGAGAAAGAAATAAAATAAAGGGAATTGGTAAGTTCTTTATTTAATTATTTTTGTAAAAGAAGGAAAGCTATGTACTAAAAATAGGAAAGAAATCAATTGTACAAGAAAGTTAAGGAGGGCAAGAAGATAAAAGAAAGGAAAAGTACTGAATGAAAATTGGCAAGTTTTTTTTTTCTTTTCTCCTATTTAGTTGATGAGAGTATCATTGAAATTGATAAACCAAGTCACTAAATGAGATATTTTTCTATATATAAAAGAAAACAAAATTAAGAACGTTTTTTTTATAATGAAAATACAAAAAAATTAAAATAAAAACTAACACGAATCAGAAATCAAATAAATAACAAAATTTAATCGTTACCTCCCCGGCAACGGCGCCAAAAACTTGATCGATGCTAGTCTATGAATTAGAAAAGCGCGACATTTGTAATAAATTCTGCAAGCATACAGGCGTGTAGCATACAGGTCGAACACAGGGAGGTTTAATTAATTTTTTTTTTCTTGGGCGTGTTAGACGAAGCTGGAGGTTGATTTTGCAAAACAAAATAAAAAGTGAAACTACAATTAAAAGATGCAATTAAATTTACTGCAGATTCGAATCTAATCAGATCTGTAATAAATTCAACGATTCAAGATAAAATAGAACAATGGAAATAAAATTGCAAAACAGAATTAAGCGAACAGAAAATAAAAATTAGGGTTACAGCTGAATCTAATCAGACGGTCAATCGCTAATGAAAAGAAATGCAGAATACAAATAGTGTTCTACCGAATCTAATCGTGTAGACAACACTAATTGCTAAGAAATAGAAAATTGCATAAAAGAAAAATGAGTTTTATTAATGAAGAGAATAGAATGAGATGTAGGATAGGATGGTGGCTACAATGCCATTACAAGGGTATATATAGGGTAGATAGCCAAACCCTAACCCTAACCCTAATGATAACTGGGCCTGGTCATTACAGCACTAATTAGTTTACAATGAGAAACACAAATGGGCCTTAGATAAATAAAGCAAATTTGGGCCTTTTCTCTTTTCCTCTTGCTTCCTTGACACTTCTTCATTGATTTGTGATGTGCAAAGCCTTGTTATCAATCCTTTTCTTGTCCAACAACAACTAGATGTGATATCTTCATCTACAATTCTTCAGAATGCAAATACACAGCAAATTGAACTCTATTTCTCTACATTTCTGGTTGCATGCGGGCTGGGTTGGAATATCTGTAAAAGTAACAAAACAATACCCAAGTAATAATTATTTACATACAAAAGATAAGAAATAAGAGCATAAAATAAACACATTTATATGTCAATCATTTATTCTCACATTTTATTTAGTAAAATGAACCAATTTACATTTCCATATTCTTTAAAATAACTTAAATCAAAAAAATTAAATTGGTTCTGAAAATATGGGTTATTACAATATTGATTGAATTTAAAGCTACATATTATTTTATATATACAACAATATTAATTTATTATTATTAAATTTAATTTTTTGGAATTAAATTAATATTATATCGATATTATATAAGCGTTACAATAGCTGTTTTTAATGCAACTTCCATTTTCGACGAAATCAATTTTATTGGCATACGTATAGATAATAATTGCTACATTTCTAGTTTGGAGTCATTAGGAGTTGTTTTGAGAGTGTGTGGTATTTAAACGTGAACCTATGAATATACTGGAATTAAAATAATGTCTTTATACAAACAGAGTCATTTTTCAATGAAATTTATTTTATTGGATCCAAAACGTCAAGACATAACTGTATGTCTATTTTGGTTGCGTTTAGAGATTGGGTGCGATGGTGCATATATTTAATGTGTAACGTTAAATAGCAGTGAAATTAAATTAAGCGTAATAATGTAAAATTCTCTACCCTAATCTAAACTAAAAAATTAAATTAAAAATAAGTTTTTTTCGGTTGAATAAAGAAGGAAACTGCTACTACCCATTGAAATTTTAACACTCCTGCACAGTGAAGTTGACATGTCTATCTATGTCTACCTATCAGCCTAATTTCTATACTTCGATGTACCCATTTCAATGTACCAACCTATTGTTTTTTTTTAAAAAAAAAACTACAACTAGCACATACCTAAAACTATTATGAGCTATGAAAGGAAACAACAACATCACAACTAACCTATTTCTTTTCTATTTATAACTACAGCTAGCTAACATGCTTCCTCTTTCCTGTGTTCCCAAATCAATCGTGCACCCATCGATGGAGATCATGCAACCTACCCTATATGTGAGTGTGCAGACATAAGATTCGAAACCGAGTGAGTGTGCAGACCTACCCTATATGTGAGTGTCCATAAACCCCTTTGAAAATTTATTCCAGCGTCTATTTACCTCCTTAAACCGCGTTATTGTTTCAAAAGGCTTCCGAAAACTGCTCTACAGATTTTCAACATTTATAAAATTTGAACGATGTTGTTATATGTCTAAAGTCGAATATTAGGTTTTAATTTATCTTGAGTTTTATAGCTTATTAAGGAGAAAGAAGTGTGGCGGAGGGATCGGGAAAGTGACGCGGTAACGTAGGAATTTATTTGGGGCATCTGGACGAAAAAAATGTCAGACCTGGTATAGAGCGATGGAGTGTCGATTGGCAGAGAAGGGCCACGGACGGAGTGGATGTGGTCAACAAGTCAAGCATTGGTAGGAGAGTCGAATTTTGTAATCGGATTTGGGTTTCGAATTTGATCTGGGTGCATCGTTGTTTTGATGCACGGTTGGGCACAAGTTTACGTTTCAAGAGGAAGAGAAGTATTGATGAGGAAGGAGATGACCTAGTAGAACGTAGGTCGTTTTTTTTACAGTGGGTAATGTGCGCTTTTGAGGCATCAATAGGTTTGGGCCTATGGAGTTTTTCTAAGAAAAAAAAAGAAAAATAAAATAAAAAGAACACATAGAGCTTCAAACTTATGTATGGGATTAGGTGGGTATATTTCGAAAGTTTGAAAAGGGCGGAGCAATGCATGCAATAGGTGGAAGTGTAAATCAGTTGGGGACGTGTTAGGCTTTGGGAAATGTGGGCTCTGGGCCTTACCCAAAAAAATATAATGGAAAGAAGATAACGCATGGGAAGTAAAGTTTTGCAGTAAGGAAAACAAAACAAATAGTGGTAAGAAAACAGTACAGGTGACAGTAGGGAAGAATAACTATATGCGAATGGGTTTGTGTTTGTCGGCTCAACGAAAATGGGTAAGTCCCATTGTAATTAAAATTTTAAGTTTTAGTTTAATTTAAATTGTTTTGTAAACTCGTTAATATCATATTTCCCTTGTATATGATTAGAATTGCGCGCGGTCGATCTCGTTGGAACCGTATGGACAAAGGCTTCGAGATGGAGCAGGTCGGGTCAGCATAGCAAGCAACAGCAATTTTTAATTAAACTAAATGCCAGTTAAATTAATTTAAAAAAGCAGTTTAATCAGTATAATCAAACCAAGTTGAGTTAAACTCAATCAGTTGTCCCGCTTATAATTATTATAAGTTGGGTTTAATGTTGGTGTGCTTTGTTGGCTAATTATTGGATGATTTGATGATTATTTGAATTTATGTTGATATTGGTATAATTGATTTAAATTAAATGTTTATTAATTTAATCAAACCTAATCGTTATTTTTGATGCTTATTTCCAAATAAGGTAACATATCTTGTTGGTTACGTTTATAATAATATAAACGTATTAAATTTAACTAGATGCTTGAATTTTTATTATAGTCAACCGTTATTAGTGAATTAATTATTCATGTTTATTTTATATTATCATATTGAATGAATTAATTATTTTCATATTATCATTATATAACTATTTGACCAACATGATAGGATTATCGAATTGGTTACTGATTATTGAATCCAAATTCAATAATTGTTTTGATATTAACCAGTGAGATAATATTAATTTCAAAATGAATGGTAGATGGCCTAAGTAAACATCATTTTGTAAAGATTGATTTACCATCAGGTAAATCATTAGAAATGAAGTTATGAGATTATTTCGTAACTGGAGATAGATTTTAAAATATATTATTATTAAAGGAAGATTAAAAAAAGGAAATAAATATTTATATTTATTACTTAAGTTTAAGAAGTTATTAAATTATTTTATAAAGCTGATAAGTAAGTGAAAAGAAATTGACGTAATGATTAATTACCGAAATTTATTGTTTTAAAAAAGCAGTTAAAATGGGATTGTATTGAAATGTGTTATTATTTATTTAATAATGATCAAAGTGGTAAATCTTGGGATTCAAAGGTTATTAATGGAGGATTTGAAACGATAAGGCTTATTTATAGTTAAATGATTTTTTTAGTGATTTTATATTAATAATAATATAACTTAAGTTTAAATTAAATTCTTATTGGTTTCTAATTAATTGGAATTTATAAATGTGAAAATTAGGCTCACGTCGATCCCTAATAAGTTTCAAAATTCACGTCATATCCAATCAAGCGTTTCATATAAATTAGGTCCCTATTTTTCGAAAAATCATCAAAAAGAAAAAAGAAAAAAAAACACATAAATTCATAAATTAATACAACAATTAATCATCTCCAAATTCAGGCATAAAACAATAAAAAAAACACGAAACAACAGTAATAGTTGTCAAAAGATGCATATATTTGCAATATATGCATACATTTCTGATAAATTGCAGTTATGCATCAAACTACACTATTTATGCTAATATGTATGTAGTTAAACTGCAATATATGCATCCTTTGATGCATTAATTCAATCCAGCCATGTTGTTTCAAGCATATTCGTTTTATGCAAACATTTCTGCATACATATACAATAGATGCATACATGTATGCACATTTTCGTAAGCTTTCATCCTTTTTAAATTATATGCATACATTTCAGCATATATCAGAATATATGCATAAATTTCTATACGTATTCGTAGCCTTTACATATTAGTTCAACTTTATATGTATACATGTCTGCATATAATACAGAATATATGCATACATGTATGCATAAATTGGTCCTGATTTTCAACTTAAAACGGTGGATAAACATATGCATACATTTCTGAAAAAATCCAGATTTCTTCTGGGAATATTACGATTTTTTGAAATTTTTTATGTTGCAGCGCTTTTTTTCATTGGAAAAGACGTAATCCCCAAAATAGGGACCCTCTTTAAACTATAAACATGGACTGGATGTCATTTATATTTGCAAACTTTCCAGGGACGTGAGCCAAAAGCACCCAAATTAACTGGATTCTAATTAAATGATATTTTTGAGTGATTTTATGTTAATTATAATATAAGTTAAGTTTAAATTGAAGTAAATTAAATTCTTATTGGATTCTAATTAATTGAAATTTATAAAATCCAAGTTAGAAGAAGTATAAAAACTGAGTTTTATTTCAATATTTTTGGAATAGGTTATTCGAAATGACATTTGAATGAAAAAAAAGGCCAAGATATGAAATTAAAGAATTGGAATCTAACTGCAGAAGAATTGGAATCTAACTCCAGATTAATTGAGTTAAATGATTTTCTAAGTATCGATCTGATATTGGTGTCGGCCTTCTTGGTTTATATTTAGGGAATTATTTTCTTACTGGTTTACAGTTAGAACTAATACAGACATGAAATGGAAATCAAGACAGGAACCCACATTTGAATTTAGATTGGTTAGGCAGGTTGAATTATAAAGATGAGATCTAGATTCACTGTATTAAATAAGAGATGATGGTTCATCAAGGTATAATTAAAATGGGATTTCTTTTAATATTGGGAATGGTATTGTTTTCTGTATTACAACTAACATCTATCTTAAGATAAGAACGTTTTTTATCAAGGTCTGAGAGGTAATTAAAATACCCCAACTTTAAACGTCTTCAGGATTATCGAAGGATGATATTAGTTGTACTTTTGTAGATGTTAGAAGTAATTTATTTGGAAAAACTGTAATATAATGTTATTTGAAGAATTTGAGGATATATATGGCTTGAGAATATGAAATTTTATTTCCATAGTAAAAGAAGTAAATGGAGATTTGTGAAAATATAATGATATTTTCAAAATAAAGAGACGAGATTTAGAATGGGTTATTCTAAAAGGGAAGATGATGATTATGGTGTTCAAATAATGAAAAAAAAGTAGATTTCGTACCGACAGATTTACGAAGTTGAATAAATTATAGATAATAAGTAATGTTGTAGACAAAGTTTTGAAATGATAGTTAACGGGAAATTGGATATGATTTTAAGGTATTTTTCTAAGTATAAAGATATAATGATTAGAGAATATTAGTATATTAAAAATGATATATTTTTTTTGGTATTACAACTGATATATTATTTTTAAAGGCCAAGTGATGTTGTATAATAAACTAATGAATCTATTTTATTTTAATGGTTGTTTATTTTGATAGTTAAATAACAGACTATCAACATCATGCCTAATTCGTTGTTGGTACAAAGGACCGAGATCGAGTTTATATTTGGAAACCATTATGAACCAAAAAGTACGTAAACGTAGAAGATATCTGAAGATGTAGCATTCAAAGTGAAAGGTAGCCAGATGTTCTAAAAGATAATTATAACCTTAGGTCTCATCAATTGGGAAATGACAGAAATCAACCAGGAACATGACTAAGTGGGTTGCTCCCAATTAGGGCGTATATCACCTATCTAGAGAAAATCCGTTTCCTTCTTTATTCTATCGGTGCTCTCCCTTTTGGGAAACGGTGGGTAGCTCCCAACCATTTGTGATATACCATTAGTACACTCCAAGGTTTTAAATCTCGGATTTTGGCCAATATCTCGGAAAAATATCTCGGCTATCTCGGGCGATATTTGAAGCACTTATAAATAAACAAGCTGCCAAATCTCGGATTTTGGCTAATATCTCGAAATTTTCATTTCGTAGATCTCGGGGAGATTTAAAAGCCTGGTACACTCAAGCAAAATGAGTGGCCGGTCATGTGTGGCCAGATTGCAAGATGTTCATGTTGAACGCAATTTATTCCCCTATAGAGATAAAATATTGGAAGGTGGTTCCATACCTTGTCATCATCGGAATTCAATCTCCAATATGCCCCTGCGGTTTTGTTTGTATACTATATATATGGAGCGTGAAATGCAAGTGTTCCGCTAGATTGTTATTTATTTGATATACACATTTTTATAATATCAGAAAACATATGATTTCAAAATATTTTGGGTTATTGTAAGGTAAAAGCCATCCATTTTTATGTGTGGATTTGGTATTACGATTACCCTTTCCTTTCATAAAGACTTTGATTTTAAAAATAAAGTTGGATGATACCCTTAAACTTAATGAGTTTTTCTCATGCTGGTTCACCAGACTGATCCTAGCATTTGCAATGCCCGGGTTAGACCGAGTTTTAAAGGTTCAGGTTATCGGATGTTGTGAAGTATAGAGATGAGCTGGAGGTGTTCAGATGTATGTTATTTAGTATTATTTCGCTATGTGTTGTATATAAGGATAGGTTATTGTAACTATCCAAATGTATTGATGTACTCTGTGTTAGAGTTTATGCCCTAGATGAAATCCATTTGATGTGATAATAACATTGTGAATATTATTGTTTTATTTGGAATAAAAATATTCATTATGTTATATTTACTGCGCAATATAAATATTGACATAATAGAAGTCCTTAGAATAATAATATAGAATTATATAGTTCGAGTAAGACTTGAACTTGAGATTATATAATATGTCAGGTATTACAATTCTTAAATGTCCCTATTCAAGTTTTATTGTTTATATAGGACAACAACAAAACGTTGAGATTGGTATGTTGATTGACTGATGATCACATCTCACTGATCATTAATATATGTGATATTAATGTCAAGACATAAATGCGTATTAGAGAACAACATATTGGGCTTCCCTACCGTGAGAAAACTACATGGAATATAATTTATATTATCATAAGTTATTCTCATAGTGACAGTGATGTCATGGTCCTCAGACCTGAAATCATTATAATTTTATTTGAGGAAATTTGTGTTTTGATGTCATCAAAAGTTACTTGTAACAGAGTATACGATAAAGATGATTATTGGGTGCATCTCAAATCGAATGAAAATTCTGAATGATCTAGATGGAATTTATCCCTACAATATATTTGTAGTGATATCCATGGGCCTCTTCATTGAGTAGGACTATGAAACGCATGGATGTGCTCAAATATTGATTTGTTTTACATAGTCTACTCATCGATCAAGCTAAAAGGATTAAATTAAAAAAAGGAAGATAGGATCCATGCCTCGAGTGTAATCCTGGATATACTGGTCAAAAAGATTATATTACATTAATACACTGGTCACAGAAAGGTTGAATCGAATTGTTGATCTTATTATAACTTGGGTAGCCGCGACTTATTACTAGATGCTAATCAATGTTTATGATTTTAAACACGATTTAAAATCATTTCCAATGTTATAATAAGCTATAGGGTCACATAATAGAATGTTATAAAGGAGAAAATTTTTCTGGGTTAAAAAATATATTAATTTGTTGATATTTTATTTAAAGTTGGAGTTATTATTCAGGTTGGTTCATATATTTATGGTTAACTTTTAATTTTAAATATGTTGACCAACTTTTTGGCAAAAGCCATTCCAACCAATAGAAGGAACAACAAAAAATGTTGGCCCATACCAAGCTTTGCAAGGTACTTTATCACGGGTCGACCCATGCTAAGCCGACTCCAAGCCTAACAACGTTAAACTAGTCAGTCGAGCCATCACCAGATCAACCGACCGAGCCCTCTATCGATAGATCAAGCCGATCTCGTAATACCACGTCAGGCCGGGAGTCTCGGATCTCACCAGATGTATCTCAGGGGATATACGCTACTAGATGAAGACCTATTCCTAAGGCTACCGATTCAAACAAGCTTTTGACCAGCTCTCCTTTTGATATTCCAACTATCAAACTCCACATCGACGCCGAGTTCCGAGGAGAACTATTAATCAGCAATAGACCAGTCCCCCGCCGCAACTATTCAACTAGATCAAGCTCCACTTGTCCAAGCTCCGAAAAAGACGCAAGCCATGTGGCATGCAGTTATCCCACCTTCTTCACCTATAAATACACTATTGCTGAAATGGAAAAAGAGGATGAATTATCCACTTTGAACTTAAGCTCGGTATACCGGACATATCCAACAAATGGACCAAACAAAAAGAAGGACTTCACAATCTCTTCTTTCTTGTACAAAAACCAATTGTACTTTGTAAACAATCAAAAATTAGTAAATATAAAGTGGACGTAGGAACTGACTTGTCGAACCATTATAAATACCTTGTGTATTCCCTGTCTTTATTTACTTTTCCATATTTTGTAATTGTTTCCCTTTTTATACAACACATATTGGGGGTTGATCGTCACTAGACTAACTTTTGACCTCAACACTTTGGCGCATCAGATAGGGGAAGACAAACACAACCTACGACCTTCGAATGCCTTCAGCAATTTCTAAGCAAACGATGGCAAACAAGCGGAAGAAGGATGGTTGATCTTCCCATCCTTCACATGCCGATGCCATAGACATGGCAGCACTAAAGGAAATCCATGAGGCGTCCTCCTATGAAGACACATCCCATAACCTCACTAGTGACGAAATGGATAAAATCTTGGCTGAGTTCAAAAATAAGATAGCATCTCAGGGTGAACTACTCAAACATCAGCAGGGAGTGATGAACAACCTTCTTGCTCAAATGGAAAAGGGATATAAGATTACAGTAACAATTCCTCCACCGAATGAGACAAGGGCGATAACTTATCTTCGGTCTGCATAAATCCAAGCCCTAGATCGGTCCATACCTTTGCTTCCTCCTGGCTCAACTTTGCTTTCTGATCGACTACAGGCAGGGGCATCACTTCTAGCACAAGACAAAGCCTTAGTAGCTGCATATTCTCAGGTCGATCCTGACTAAGTTCAGAATTGGTCGACCAATCTGCCTCCGGTTCAAGGATTAACTTAGCCACCTGGACAACTAACTCCGGAACAAGCCCAAATGGTGGGTTAGCCAGAATTAGGAACGTTGTTACATCCAGTTTGACCCAACATATTACTGCAAACCAGTCTTATGTCGCCTCCTCTTCAACGAAGAGCTGGGGATAGGGATCCTCTGTGTCACCAAGACAACTCTACATATAGGTCCCCAACATGACTGAGGGAAACACTACCATAAACCCTTTTAACATCGCTCCAAGCGGGGGAAAGCCGAGCCCCGGATTGATACCACTCACCTGGGGCCTTTACTTCCAACATGAGTGGATACGGTTCAGTTCAATAATAACCAGGCGACTCTAGCTACGACCGAACCAGTTCTCAGTGCTGAGATACACCGTGACCCTCACCTTCACTCAACTCTCGGAGGTCGATCTCAACCAACCGTTTCCCTTCTGAGCAAGCTTTTGCCGAGTCCTGGCACCGGTGTTCCCACTAATGCCCCCAATGTAGGATTGGATTCATGGCAACAAGTTCTTAGAGATGAACCCAACTTGCAAGATGTGCAGTTAAAGCACTTAGCGGCACTTTAGTGGTAGAGGTGCAAAAAGGTGTAGCGCGCATAAAGCGGGGAAATAGCGGGGCTATAGTGGAAGCGCAAAAAGGTTCATTAGAAGTTAAAACCAAATATTTAAAACTAATTAATTATCATTACCACATTATTTGTGTAGACAAAACCAATATTAATTAATCGTACGTAACAAAACCTAATAATATCATGATTATGCACACTAAATTTGATGACTATAATATGTTTCTACAATATATTAGACAATTATACATTAAAATTACCTCTTTACACTAACGTTACTGATATTTTCATAAAGAGAACTAATCAAGTCAAGTTCTATGTATTCATACTGCAAAAGAGGATGCTAAATAGCTTTGACTTAGTAGATGTAGTAGAAGATAACGGGGCTACAAGCGGATCTACTGTTCATCAGAGCAAAACTGAAATAGCGTAGCAATTGAAGAGCGCTATGAGCTACAACGGGGATTTTACGGGGCTTTAGCGGGGCTTTAACTGCATAGCTTGCATGTATCATCAGATGCTTCACCCGAGGCACTTATTCTCAATAGGATGTGGAATATATCCACCGCAGCCCCTTCACAAAGGAAATTAGGAGCTCCTAAAACCCTCCAGACTTCAAATTTCCGGTCCTAGAGCCCTGCAACGGTCGAACCGATCCGACCATCCATCTCATGAGATACATGCGTCACACGGAAGTACTCTCTACATCAACCAAATGCTTCCCTCTCTTCTTTTTTACATAGCTGGCATATGGTTGCAACAGTTAACAACTGAGTAAATCAACAACTAGAATAAGTTGGTCACTCGCTTCATCGAGAAATTCAGAGTTTACATCTCCCAACAAAAAGACCATCATGTTCCTTACCTCCATCAAGTAGCGTTCCAGCATAACCCTTTGATCCTTCTTGGGAAGATTCAACGCAGTCGTAGCGCAACCGATCAACCCGAGCCATCGATGGTGCTCATGGCCGCCTTTACCGGTGTCCAGAAACGATCAGAATTTTGGGTATTTTTAACTAGGAATCCCACTAAGGACATAGAAGACCACTATGCCAAAGCAGACCGATTCCTCCAGAAAGAGGATGTTAATATTGAGATGGAGAGCCTCAAGATACTTTCTACCAAAGACGGAGGTCCATCCAACACCAATGGTTAGAACAAAGGCAAAGGAAAGATCTTGGAAAAAAGTAATAGCAACCACTACGCCATAGATGGCCTACGGCAACCCCAGAGTAATGACGCAGTAGGTGCCAAAAAGTGTTGGTATAGGCAAAAAATGATCTATGGCAACACTTTTTTGGGGTTTCCGCGTTGCCTTAGAGTCAAAGGCAACACATTTGCGACCCTAAGGCAACATCCTCACCGGTGTTGCCACAGGTACTAAATTTACAAAATGTGGGGTCCACTAAAATCTGTTACCTGGGGTCACGGAATCCTGTTGTGGATGTAGCCCGGGTTCACGGAATCCTGTTGTGGGACCCACATGCATTAATCTTTGCAACACTTTTACCATCCAATGGCAACACCATATCATAACAATGGCAATAGTTCATATTACATACGACAACATTATATAAGAGCTACGGCAACATTAAATCACATACTGCAACATTAAATTACATTTTAACATCACACTGATCAATTAAACTACTGATTATCTCGGATTCACAAGCGACACAAATATTAGTACTTACAAAACATACTTACAAACACAGCCAGAAAAATCATGTTCACAGAGCAACAAATATTAGTACTTCCAAACATACTTACAAACGTAGCCAGAAAACTCATGTTCCTAGAGCATACTTCCAAACACAGCTAGTACGTACCAAATATCAATTCATGTTCACTGCAGTTGCGCACAAAGATCCCCAATATCATGACTAAGAGCGTGAGCCTCCACTGCGTTCACTGCTTTCAGTTTCAGTGCCTTCACTGCGAACTGTCGCACTAAAATCCCCAATATCAATGTGCATGTGCGGGTTTGCTTCACCCAATTTCTTCAGCATCCTTGTCAAGTTCTCCTGAACTTTTTCATCCACCTTTGCATCAAATTCACTTTGGACCATCTTGTTCACCTTTGCTTCGACTTCGCCGGCTATATCTTCCCTTATCTTCGTTGCCAGCTCCTGTATGTATGTGCCTGCTGTTGGAGCAGCTTTTGAAACTATTGGAGACTTGGTGTGCCGCCCTATAAGCCATAATGGACCGTGCGACTTTCCATCAGAAACAAGTTCATGAACAACTCCATCATTGCTTCCTTCACCAATTGCTTTTTCAGTCTTCTCCTGCAAAAAAAAGCAGTTTCAAAATGTGACATTAAATAAAATTAACAATTTATAAACAAGAATTGCGGCATATACACACTGAAACCCAAAGTAAAAGATCACACCCATTGCTATGATCGATCCTGCTATCGGTTTCAACAAAACAGGATCTAATTCTACAATAATGATGATCATGTGCAAAATGAAACATTGTTTTTGACACCTGATTGAAGAGAAAATAAATTTCTTACAATTCTGTAGTTCATTATTGAAGCATCAGTCTTGTACACCTTTCCTTCTTTCCTCTTGCGAGTTTTAACATAAAGTTCTCCATCAGATTCCTTGGCCTGATACAAATTAAAAAACGTTAGATAGTAAAAGGATAATAAACCAATTGTTCTAAAACATATATCACTAATATTGCGAAACAAGTTAAACAAGGATATGTAGTTTATTCACAAGTTAAACAAGCAAAATACATACCATTTTATGCCGAATTTGAGAAAAAAGTTTTGGACCAGCAGTGTGCGTGTCCGTATAAGATTTCCGATTTGCCGAATTCATAAGGGCCTTATTCCTTACACTTCCACTTCCACTACCGTTAATCTTCTGGCGTTCTCGCATAGCCAAATAAGCCGCCAGTGTTCCTATCCCTTCATTGTGTGGTAACTCAACGCTAGATGGTGGACCATCAGGTTGCGTATGAACTAGTACGTCCCCGGCCTAAGGAGTTGCATTATTATCAGTTGCAGACTCGACATTGGCTCGTGAACGAGTTGTTGGTCCAGACTGAGACTTTGTAACCCTATCTTTTTTGGTTCTCTAAAATACGCATACAAAAACAATAAAATAAAATAAAAAAATGAAGCTAGTCTATGATTACCAACATAAAATTAATTCTTTAGCTATAACGCACCTTTGCCTGATTTTTTGAAGTATCATCTTCAAATTCTGGAACATAATCTTCGCTTTCCTCATCAAGCATCTTTGATTTTGCTTTATTTTTTCCAAATTCATTTATCATTCCAGAAACTAATTTAGGCATCCCAAGTTTTTCAAAAACTTTATTCTTTTGTGAGACATTTTTGTCTCTCTCCATTTCGTACTCTGTAAGCGGCGGAGGTGGCGGAGGTGATAGATCATCATTCTGAAAGTAATTAAACAAGACATTATTGTAAATATTAGCAAAATATGTAGATCATATATTAGAAGATCAGGTTGTAGTCTTCTTACCAGAAACTCATTTTCAACTGTATTATCCTCTTCATCATGTGGAGTATTGAAATCCAATTTACTCTTGACACCTGCTGAGTTGGTATTCAAAGTTGCATCGCTGACTTCATCGAACTGCTGAGTTGGATTTTCCTTCTCTGGTAACTTCATCGAACTACTGACTCTAGTTGACTTCTTGCTGACCACCTTTTTCTTCTTCATACGTGGACTCGCAGCGGTTTTGCTGATCACTTCTGGATTGTTCGTCACTGGATTATTTAGCCGTGCCGACTTTCTAGGAGTAAAGACTTGATCGGTCTGCTTGTTGTTGATAGGTGGACTCACAGCAGCTTCGCTGATCATTTGGGAATTGTTTAGCCGTGTCGACTTTCTAGGAGTAAAGACTTGATCGGTCTGCTGCTTCTTTTTTGCTACCTGTTGTAGATGGTGAGAGCTGACAAACTGCCATTTCTGTGAATTCGCAGCTGCAACATATAAGTTCTTTATTATTCTACTAAGTGCACTAAAAATCAAACAAGTCCTAAATGAAAAACATATTCAGCAAAATGACCAAGTTTATCAAAATAGTACAAATAAGAAGACATGTTTATACCTGGAAACAGATTCTTCCTCGGGCGTACGATGACATGTGGCTGCATTTGTTTAATTGGCTCGGTACTATCCTCGACGTCAGTGTCGACATAGAAATCAATGTAATCACCATTATTTTTTATTTGCATCATAAACAACAGCTCTACATCATCAGCCACCAATTTCCACCCACTCGTTGGACCTTTCCATGCATATATTTCTCCAATTTCGGTGTACTCTAGCTCTTCCTTGACAAACTCCATCAGTACTGTGTACGAAAACCTATCCAAATCAACATCCTTGACAATAGCCTCTTCTCCACCAACATATCCTTTTTTCCCAAATTTTCCCTTGTGATGGAACCTAAGATTTGCCATCTCCATCCTACACAAAATGGAGAAATTAGCATTCGATTGAAATAATTACAAAATAAAATAAACCAACCACATTATAAAATAAAAGAGCCACTTCACTAACATGTAATATAGGCAGAAACAACATTTTCTTACTTAAATAGCATGTAGTTATTTTCCTTGAAATGCCACAAGTTTTGCAGTTATTTTCCTTTTAATTTTTTGCCCAATATATAACATGCAGTCATTTGGACATGCATGTATTCTTTGGTAATCGAGGCCTAAATTTACACACAAATAACATGCAGCCATCTGAACTTTTGAAGTTCTGCCCATATTTTTTCCTCGTTCATCACTAATTTACACACAAATATTATTTAGCCATGACTATAAGGCAAATAAACAGAATAATATCATATAACCAGTGCTCAACATAAGTTTGTTACAAAAATAAACATAATAATAAAATCATGAATATGATCACGCCTGAATACACAAGTAAATCTGTGAATTAGGCAACACAACAATCAAATTAGGAAATACTTGAAATATACATTGAGTGATACCTTAAGCAGCAGATTAAATCGAAGCCCTAACTGAAATTTGAGACCCAGACGAACCCAATTGAAGACCTAATTGATACACCGAAGCCCTAATTGAACTTGAACTCGAACCTGCCGTAATCGAACCACAATTAAGCTTGTAAACTTGAAATTTTAGCCGTAACTGAAATTGCGAGTGAGAGTTTTTGATAGATTAAGCGGCGATGTATTTTGTTAAGTTTTCGATTGAAACCCTAACTGAAAATTTGGCTAAGTTTTTTGCCGCTTTGTTTTTTGTTTTTTGTTTTTGCTTCCCGCGTTAAAGATTGTTTCACGTCAAGCGGATCGCTAACGTGGACCGTTGGATCGTAATCACCCGGATTGATAAATTTATTCACGTGGCTACTGCAACACCTTGGATTTTCTATGGTAACACTTTGAAGCCTGTGTTGCAATAGACAAAAAACAGCATACCTATAGTAACATTGTAGCTATCAACACCTTGGATTTTCGTTGCGATAGGCCATCTATGGCGTAGTGAACGTGCGACCCTGGAGAGACAGCAAGTATGATCAATACACCGAGATCAACTCATATCTACTCGACATCTACCTTGATGTATGAGGGTCCCAGCCTTTCGCACAGCCTCCTCGAAGGGAGATGACTCAAAAAGAATTCAACTCTCGAAAGCACTGCATATGCCGCAATATATCAGGCCACAACACCAGTGAATGCAGGAACTTGCATGATCTCATCAAGGACATGGTTAGGCATAGGGAACCCGAGTACATCAAGAAACCCACACAGGCCGTGCCTCCACAATCTTCTGCCCAAGCTCCTCAGGCCGATCCTCGAGGTCCTAGAAATGGAAAGAACCCTTAGCCCAGCAATCGCGACATCATCATTAATTAGATTTAGATTTTTTTCCATATCTTAAGATATAAGAAAAGTACTTTTTTGCAATAATTGTAGGAATGTTGAAGTACACATATACGGGGTTAGCAATTAGCTCCTAAGTGTGCTCTGGATTCAACTATTCCCCAACTTAGAGTTTGTTTATTCCCTTGTATTGGCTCTTTAGCAGCAATGAACTTTCATTTTCGAACATGGATTATGTTTGAACGGTTCAAGCCGAGTATGGCTAACGCTTACCGCCCCAAATATGGTCAGTTCTAGCCACCGTCCCTAAGCTATGGTCGATGCCTGCCACCATAGATGACCAACTCCACAAGCCGAGTATGGTTAACACTCCATAAACCAAGTATGGTTAATACTTGCAAACTTCATAAGCCAAGTATGGTTAATACTCACTAACTCCATAAGCCAAGTATGGTAGTTACTCGACAAATCCATAAGCCGAGCAATGGTTATTACTGGCATCTTTCTTAAGCCGAGTGTGTATGCCACTCGCCAAAACTTCATGAAAACTTGTCAGAACTTGACAAGTCAAAGCTATCAATTCAAGAGCACGTTTTATGCTCGACCTTCTGATCACCCACTAAACATGGTCAAAATCCGACCTCAAAAATCCCGGAATGGCCGGGTACATCGTCTCACAAGGCAAAGCCAAGTATGATCAGTGCTAGCCACCATTTCCAAACCAATGGTCAACGCCTGCCACCATACCTAACCAACTACATCAGCCGAGTATGGTTGACACTTGCCAATTCATCAAGCCGAGTATAAGTGATACTTGCCAAATTTACAAAAAATCAAACATGAGCTAAGTTCGTTCCCGGACAATATCGTCCTACCAAAGGAACCAAGCATGATTCAACGCTTATAACCCCATCTTTTACAGGTATTATGATTCTTCTGCCAAAGAACAAACTCGGAATGAGCGACGAATTTCATAACATTCCTATCCTTAATACTCCTCGATGGTTGTCGGTTTCCCGGCATTAATACGATCTATACCGATCATTGGATTTTTATCCTTGATACAACCTTCGGGATCGTCAGTTTTCCAGCCCTTCTCATCATGACCTCACATAAAGGACTTTAGAAGAGTCAGAACACATCTCCATTCCTCAAGAAGATGTATTCTGGGCGACAAAGTGTTGACCATCTTTTTGACAAAAGCCGTTCTAACCGATAGAAGGAACCAAAGCCAAATATCGACCCAAACCAGGCTTCGCAAAGTATTTGTTATCACGGGTCGACCTATGCTAAATTAACTCCAAGCCATAACAACATTAAACTAGTCAATCGAGTCATCACCAGATCAACCAACCGAGCCCTCTATCGGTAGATCAAGCTGATCTTCCAATACCTCGTCCGGCCTAGAGTCTCAGATCTCGCCAGAAGTATCCTGAGAGATATACACTACCGGACAAAGACCTATTCCCAAGGATGCTAATTGAAACAAGCTTTTGACCAACTCTGACACGACCCGAACTTCCCCGTGAAGGAAAGCACGAATTGAATTGAGAAAAGCCACATCGGAACATAGACAGAAAAACATTTCATTTCTTATTACAACAATTCCATCAGAATACAAGAATATACAGAGTATGAATAAATATTATACATCATAAAATATCAGAGATTTAAATTACATTACATAGCAGCGGAAAATAATACAAAACACAACTGAAAGAGATATACGGATACAGAGCTTTCCAGTTATCATTCCAGTTGTAAATCAGGATCTTGTGAATATAAATCTACAAAACCAAAACTACTAGCTGCCCGTGCGAAAAATAGGGGCACCCAGAGTTTAGGTTAAGACAATAAACTCCAAGTCAGTCATGTGACTAGTGTGAGAACTAAAACAATTATTAATCTTCATTTTAAAGTTAGGTAAATCAAGAGACCACGCCATATAACATGGAACGGGTTTCCCCCCAAGAATACCAGTAAATTAAACAACAACGCAATGCTAAATAAAGAACAATGAAGCTATTATAAGACCCAGGTCCCAACACACAATGCAACACAAGCCGGAGGATAGGGTTTTACCTTATAATAACCAAACATGCTTGGTTCATTAAAACAAATCATTTGATACTATTATAAGTGCATAGTGTATAAAACAACTTCAAATATAAATGTATCAATCCTAGACTGCATGGGTACCATATATCATGTCGCTAATACTAGGTTCTACAATCAAAACCGCAAAGTCATGTATTTTTAATTTGGATTTCCATCATGAACCAAGGCAAAAGATAGTCCTTACCGAATTCGAGACGCACTAGCCCGCCCTTCAGGAACAGAGCGCATCGTCCCTTGGATCGTCAGGGCCGGTCCACGGATGTAGATTAAAATGCCTGAACACTGCGCTTCCCTGCCCTTTGGGGCATCAATGAGCCAAATGACTCCATCGGCTCCACATAGTCACCGATATATCTGAGGCGCCTCACAATCCAAC
Organism: Allium sativum; assembly: GCA_030737875.1. Taxonomy (NCBI): domain Eukaryota; kingdom Viridiplantae; phylum Streptophyta; class Magnoliopsida; order Asparagales; family Amaryllidaceae; genus Allium; species Allium sativum. Next base: position 849,944,079 of record CM060912.1, read on the forward strand.
AACCACACAGGTGAAAATAATATAAATGTTAGGGCTGGTAGGTCACTAACACCGCCCTAGCTAGATGGAAACGCATGTCCTCCCGGAGGTCCTTCTCCCGTTTCTGGTTCACACCGGGGTGTGAGGCTCACGAATCAACCCTTCACAAAGCTGTGCCACACAGGCGGTGCTTTGATCATCAACCACAAGACTCTGCTTTTCAACAGAAGCCTTGATCATTTGCATCTTAGCATGCCACACAGGCAAACCACTTCATGCAACCGATATCCATCAATCACACAGAATGATATCCAATGTCAGACACACAGTCCATTTAAAAGTCCGTTCTGGGTCTGAATGAAACCGGAGGCACCTTGTACCTTGCATATCCATCGATCTCCAAGTACGTCTGGACGATCACCAACTGATTCCCTCCTTTTGGGTGTACAGCCCGATCAAGATCATCAGTAATTATCCAGATGATGTGAAGACCTCCGGTCTTCGACCACCGTCTTCATCCTCGACACATCGTCGAATCAGTTATTCAGAATGGGATAAACCCGGTCTTTCTGAATAACTCGCGTATATAATAAACAAGTGTTACACAAACACAACATACGCCTCATTCCAATTCAGAATATTCTTTTATTCAATTATTCTTACACTTTAGGAAAGGTTCCCATTAATTTTATCAAAGATAAATTCCTTAAATTTATTCTTTATTCTTCCTTTGAATATCAGTTCAAACAAAATTATGGTTTATCCAAACTAGTCGGGATTAACGAACCTTACCGAAGTAATCATTTGTTTTAATTTCCCAATCCCAACCTATTCATCCCATGAAGTAAAATTGAAAATACTTCATATCTAACACCACGATGTTATTGGTAAATTCAATTACCATTTCACGTTCAAATCTAATTAAAGATTTAACTATCGCCTGTAAAAGAATTGGTGATTCTCCATTCTCAATCATTTCAATCTAATTAAAGATTCATTAAAACTCCACTTGGTTTTAATATTCCAAAAAATCAATACTAATGATTATTTAACTTGGGAAACTATATCCTGTCTTTAACTAGGTTAAAGAACCAATGTCATTTAAAACACGGTTCATGATAAACCCGAAATCACATTCCATTCTATCAGCCTTTAACCGTAAATTAGCAAGTGAACAATTCCCTAAGTATTAACCCCGAAGGCCAAAACCAACATCAGATCAATACCCAAGAAACCATTCAACTTAACTAATTTCCAGTTAGTTTCTGATTTTCTTAACTCCGTTGGGTCTAAGAACAGTATTATTAAAGATACCATTCATGACAACCCAAAATCACATTCCATTAACGATGGAATCTTCATGGAAAACAAATCAATATATATAATCGATACAAACTTCCATATCCGACTAATAATATAAATGGAATAACGACAACGCCTTTTAAATTCCAGATATATTAGCAGTCTTCCTCCACAGAAATTCACTTTGATTATTACCAAATCAAATTTCATTCCATTCCAATTTATTTTATTAAATTGGAAAACTTTACTTTGGAAAATTTCCTTTAAATCTTATCAATAAGATTTATAAATTCCAAATCTCATTTCACTGTAAATCAGGTTAAAGAACGAATGCTATTAAAACACAGTTCACGATAAACCCAATCCACATTCCATTAGTTATCGGGTTAAAGAACGAATGTCGTTAAAACACAGTTCACGATAAACCTAAAAATCAATTCCAATTCAATTCCAATTAAATATTATTTAATTGGTACACTTCATTAAATCTAAATAAAAAGATTTAATCATTTTCTCAACTGGGTTTAAGAACAGTGTTAATGAAAACACCATTCACGACAAACCCAAATCCCATTTGATATTAAATACAAGGCTCTGAATAGAAAATATATCGGCTTATATTCAATATCAAATACTACAACCAACAAATGTCGTATTGGAAATAACGATATAAATATATCTTTCAAATTTCCATAACAATATCTGTATAATCACGAAATTCAATATCGAAATATTCCGAAAATAATTTAGATTCAAATCCATTTCCAATTTATATACTGGAAATTCTGGTTATTTTCAAAACCATTTCAAATCCACTTTATTTATTTTAAAAATATATGGGATTATAATTCTATTTCAAAACTACTTTATTTCGATAGAAATCTATCTTTATCTTTTCAAATTTGAAATTTTTCATCCCAATTCTTCCCAAATCATTTCTTATGATTTTACACTAATTATTGATATTTTTAATAATTTTATCAAGGCCCGTACAGTCGATTTCCATCAACGGCCATCGAACTGCACTTACATCGACCTTTTCCAAATTTGATTTGGACATAATTACAAATCCAACCGTTAGATTTCTAATTTCTTGTATTTTTTAGAAAGATTTTTCCGATACGAACCCAACGGTTCCTATTTTAGGAGAATCCGACGATCGGATCTTCCGTAATGTCCATTCGAAGTCAATGGTTGAAATTCGTGAACTACCACAGCGCGTCCTATTCAGGCCATTATATATATAATATATATTATATGTTTTATGTCGATTTCCTTTCAAAACGTATTTTATAAATCGTTTTAAATTCATTTTCAAAATGATTTCAACTTCATATTCAATTTCAGATCAAAATTGAAGATTCCATATCATTAATATATGAATGATAATATTTTCAAAATGTTATATTTTGAAATCACTTCCTTTTCTATATTCATTATAAAAACGAATATAATCGATATAAATATCGTACGCGTCAAAATGGTGCATATCAATCAACACGGCTTTATATATTTCAATAACTTCGTTATTCTATTCAACAAATGAATATTTTCTTTAACACGTGAATATATATACTTTATTCGACACATGAATATTTATTAATTCTTACTTACAATAAAAATGTGAACTTTATTATATAAGTATTTCATTCAACACATGAATTTTCTTTTATTCAACACATGAATATATACTTTATTCAAAACATGAATTTTCTTTTAGTCAACACATGAATATATACTTTATTCAACACATGAATTTTCATTTATTCAACACATGAATATATATTTTATTCAACATATGAATATTCTTTTATAATATTCATTATTTTCCAAATTGGAATGAGGTCCAATCAATTACCATATAATGTTATTTATATGGATTCCCTACAACACATGTATATAATAGCAATGATAAATAATCAACCATCATCCATGGTGCACCACACAACTGCATAAGCATTAAATAAAAATAATTAACGCTTACAGTCTATCAACCAATCGATCGACATACAACTAAATAATTCGGATTAGTGTACGCCAAATATCATCCCATCACCCGTGTGGGGCTTCAAATCAACAACTACAGATTTTTATTTGTGAAGTTGGGCGATGTGTAAAATTTATCATCCCAATCAATATCAGTCAAATGGGTGTACATAAATAAATCGTCCGATTTGTTTATAAATATTTATTTTATATGCACATTAAAAATTATATTTTTAACTATAAAATATTTATTCATTCTACATCACACAATAAAATTTCATAACACATCAATCAAACAAACAAGTCATCCATGGTCTGTGGACGATGGGTGTCGGGTGCTGCTAAGCACCGTCTGCATCCTATTATATATTTCAAACTAGAAATTAAAATAAAAGTGAGGAGTTCCCACCACTTCTCCATTTTTTTGAACGGTTTGGATTTGCTCGAAATTCCGACGCATCCTTTTCATGATGTTCATATATAATAAAAATCACAATTTTATTTTCCATTCATATATATAAAAATCATATTTTTATTTTGCTAACATCATAATAAAATCGTACTTTTATATTCTGCTCTTCTTGATAAAAATTATTTTTTATACACTTCTCTTCATGATAAAAATTATATTTTTATATACATAAAAATCATTTCTTTATCTAACTAAAATTCTCTTCTTTACTTATTTAAAAATCTCACCTTTTTCATTTTCAAAATCCTACCTTATCCATTTTAAACAAAAATCTTATTTTTATTTGGTTACTTTAAAAATAAAAATCTAATTTTTATCCTCATGTTATGTAAGTAAAATCATACTTTGAAAATGTGAATTCATAAAAATCTCGCCCTTTCCCTTTTAAAAATCTCGCCTTTTAACTTTTAAAAATCTCTCCTTTTCACTTTTAAAAATCTAAACTTTTCACTTTTAAAAAGTCTATACTTTTCACTTTTTAAAAATCAAATCTTTAACATTTTAAAAATCAAATCTTTGTTTTAGTAAAAATCTAATTTTTTTGATCATAGAAAAACCTAATCTATTTTGTACATTCATATATACAAATTACTTTCTAAACACTGCTATTATGTTGACAATCGGATTTTGAAACAATGTTGATTTACTAATTTAACTTTTAAAAGAAGGAAATAAAATAATTAAAATAAGGACTTACATTTGAATCGGGAGTGGAGGAAGATTGTGGCAGGGTCGAGCACGGCGTCGCTCAGGTGGTCGGGGCTGGATTTGGTTGGGTTAGGGTTTTCGGGTTTTGGGCTTCGGAGAGGGGGGAGGGGCTGACGTCTCACCTGGGGGGGCCTTGCCGGAGATTGGTGGCGGCGATGTGATGCCGGGGGTGGTGGGCGACGACGGCAACACGGCGGCGTGGGGGAGGATCGGTGGAAATGGCAGCCCGCCATTTTTAATTTCGATTATATTTTCTGGTTTAGGGAAAAAGAGAACGGGGAGAGAAAAAGTGTAAAGGAATGGGGTTAACTAAGGGTTTTTATATAATTATTTAACTATTAATTTATTCTCCCAAAAAGTACTTTTTATTTTGACCTCTAAATAAGACCCACCGACTGTCATTCGTAGCTAATTACCCATATTCCGAACATAATGGGATATGTCTGGTAAGCCAATTTGGCTGTTACGATCAGTTACCATCAAAATCATAATATAAATTTATATATTGATTTTGAACGCATATTTCAATTTCAGAAAAATTATTTCTAGCTTCGTATTGATTATACGGTCCTAACAAAACTAATTTCGTCAAATTTTGAGACCGTTTGAAAAATGGCCATTTTCCAGTCGACTAAAATCAACTGGAACTGGTCAAACGCGTTAACTTTGCCACTCTCACATATTGATTCAGAAAATTATGCAAATTGGAATCTGGCAATAGTTTGACGTCCCGGATCCAAAAAAGTGGTTTCGTCGAAAAAAGAGGTCATTTGAAAAAGTTTCATTTTTAAGGGCCAGAATTCCGTAGCGACTATTCTGAATTTTCTATTGGACATAACTTTTTATTCCCTCTATAAAATTGTGATTTTTCGGATTCATTGGAAAGACCTTTTCAAATAGATTCAAATATTTTTGGTTTCACTAAAATCCGGTTTATTTTGAATCATGTACATTCATTTGAAATTTGAAATCGAATTTTCAAACTACCGCGCCATTTTCAATTCCTTTTATATTTTAAAATAAAATATTTATATTCTAACGATGATTCCAATAAATATATATGTTCTAATTCTATTCAAAATAAATATCTCTTTGTCATTATTTAAAATAATTCATTTTAAATATTCAAACTTCAATAAAATCGCCAAAATAAAAAAATTAAATTGGCTCAGATTTCAGGGTTATTACATACTCTCCTTTTGATATTCCAACTATCAATCTCCTAGTCGATGCCGAGTTCCAAGGAGAACTATTCATCAGCAAGAGACAGTGTCCCTCACCACAACTATTCAACTGGATTGAGCTCCATGTGTCCAAGCTCCAAAAAAGAGGCAAGCAATGTGGCACGCAGTTACCCTACCTTCTTTACCTATAAATACACCATTGCTGAAAATGAAAAGAGAGGATGAATTCTCCACTTCGAACTTAAGCTCGGTATACTAGAAATATCCAACCATGTGCTTCAAACAAAAAGTAGGACTTCACAGTCTCTTATTTCTTCTACAAAAACCAATTGTACTCTGCAATCAATCAAAAATCAGTAAATATAAAGTGGACGTAGGCACTGACTTTGCTAGACCACTGTTAAAACCTTGTGTGTTCCCTGCATTTATTAAACTTTCCTTATTTTGTGATTGTTTCTCGTGTGTACTCAACACATGTTAGGGGTGGATCGTCACTAGACCAACTTTTGACGTCAACAAAAAGTGATATTCATTTTATCCCTTTTAAAAATATACAGCTAAACCAATATAAATAATATTCATCTGAATAGAATTAGATGGGTAACTCGAATACCCCTTTGCAAAACCTAGAAAATCATGGCAGCGGGTAGTAACTTCCTCTTCTTATCTTCTTCGATTTGATCGTTGAAGTTAAATGTTCAAGTGGATACCTTTGGAGGCAGGGCGCTTTGTCTTGCTCAGATTCTATGGTTCCGTTCCTTTTGATCTCAAGATTGATTCGCTTCTTCATGGAGTCAACTTGGAAGGTATAAAATCCTAAATCCAATTTAGATATGTTTTGATTTATTTTTGCCACATAGGTCGTAGTTTTAAGTTGTTAAAATAAAAATAGGGATTCGATTAGATCGATTTTCCCCATAGTGGTATCAGAGCATGGTTTTGCAAGAAATAATAGACTGAACTTTGAATTTGGTTTAATTTGTGGTTGATTCATTATTTGATTGAAAGTATCCATAATACAGATATGTTTTAACATTGATATAATTAATTTTAATTGCAATATTGGTTTTATTTTGGAACAAAAACTTGTTTCATTTAAATATGAATTAACATTAGATGTTAATTTGTATTACTGAATCTTGCACATCAAACCATATATATATGGATTTAGGTCAGGAACAATGTTTTAGTTCGTTTACTTGATTGTATTTTATAATGGGTTAAGTGCTGAGAAGACTGATGCGAACGAATAAAAGACTTAAAAGCATAGTTTTATTCTGATGTAAATTATTTCATATAGAATAAGATTTATGTTTGATTTAAATTCTAGAAACAATTCAAATTTGATATTGGGTATCAATTCTGATCCTAATTCTTAATCTGTTAAACCAATAAAATGGATTAATTATAATGATAAGAATAAAATTGTGGATTTGTTTTTCAAATTGAATCTTATGCAATCACATATATATATCCCTAGTCCTATTTGGATTCTATATAAAGTAAGTTTTTCCCTATCGAATTAATATTAGGGATTAAATATCCATATTGGTTAAAATTGTTAATTTTATGCATATCTATATAATTTTTGGATCTTGTTTTGTAAACTAAGCCAGCATATGGATTAATTCCTTTTTACTGTAGTTTATTTTGATAAATTATATATATCTTAAAACTACTTACATTCTATAAAATTTTTATGTTAGTCTGTAATAGTAAAGATTTATATAGGAATTGCAATAGATTTTAGAAATCCTGTTGAATAACCATAAGTTTCTTCTTTTGTATCATATTGATACTCATTAATTTGTGTTCATTTTGATGATGATATAAAACAAATTATAACTCTTTACATATATTATTATCAAAACTGTTTATTATTTACAAGTTTAATATCTTTTATATCATATAGATTTGATTTTAGTTTTGTTTTAATAATACTGTTAAAAGTTGTCATTTATGCTAAATTAAATCTGTTCTACGAGTTACTGTGCAATCCTCTGTTTATAACCATATTTTGTTACATATATGTATGATATATACTGAATGGTTATATCTGAATTATTTTGATATATACATAGATATATCACCATATTGTAAACTGATCATTTATATTGATATATAAAGTGGGAAATTTTATTTGCTAATTTAGATACACCATAGTTATACAGATTTAGTATATCTATATATATTGACATATGGATGAATGCAAATATGATTGGCAGATTAATTTTCACCAAAGTTCTGCAAGTTATATATATAATGATGTATCCATATGTAGTTGTGACTTTAAGGCCACAACATTTTTCGCTTATAGGTGATTTATAGACTGCATTCATCATATAGTATCATAATATATTACATAGATAATTTTGATACACATACACCGATATATATAAATGTGTGTGTGTGTGTATATATATATATATATGATGGGGGTTCCGCTACACCTCTTATATTGCACGTGAACCTCCCCCTTAATCTCCACTACCCATTTCTCCACTCATTCTCTCTCTTCCCATTCCAATATTATTTCTTAGTGGGAAGAGAGAAAATGAGTGGGGAAATGGGTGGTGGAGAACCCATTTCTCCCTCATTCTCTCTCTTCCCATTCCTATATGATTTCTTAGTGGGAAGAGAGAAAATGAGTGGGGAAATAGGTGGTGGAGATTAAAGGGGAGAGTTCACGCGCAATATAAGAGATGTAGCAGAACCCTCCCCCCCCCCCTCTCTCTCTCTCTCTCTCTATATATATATATATATATATATATATATATATATACATATATATATAATAGCAGTATGAATTTAAGTTAACATCTTAATTTATCTCAACATTGTCTTACCTATGTAATCTGACACTCAACAAATGGTTACTTGAATTAGTAATGTATATAAGTATACATTAGGGATTCCAGTTCTATGTAATATAACATATAAAGCTCATTAGATTTGCATCATCCTGATAGGTAGTCTGATTACTATATGCATTTTAAATGGTTTTACATAGTTGTGTTTTACATTTTATAGACATGCAATTTTAGCCCCTAGTTCGTGCAGATGCCCACTTAATTGGTTACAATATTACACAGACTAATTATTTATTTGAAATCTTGATAGTGTTTATATTATTATTATGTTGTTTGCTTCTTACTCATAATGGATTTAGAAATTGTTCATAAGTTCATATGCTATATGATAACAATATGCATGGAACAGTTGCCCTTGGTGTAGGTTTAGAATCTACATATATATATAATGCATTTTTGAATGATGTTTAATGAAATATCATGATATGTATTTAACGTTAAAGATAGATTGTATTTGCTCACTTTTGGATATGCAATAATGGTTTATAGGCTAGATTAGATACATGTTTTATAAGACGATATGGATTACTGATGTAACAACCCAGAATTTCTAGCCAATTTAAAATTTTTATTTTAGCAATTTTAATGGATTTTGAATATTTAAAATGATTTATTTTAAATAATAACGACAAAAAATTTATTTTAATCAAAGTTAGAATGTATAAATTTATTTTAATTATAAATAGAGTTTGAAATGGCACGGTAGTTTGTGAATTTGATTTTAAATTTCAAATGAACATACAGGATTCAATATAAATCGGATTTCAGTAAAACAAGAAACAATAGAATCTGTTTAACAATATCTTTCTAAAGAATGTGAAAATTCTTGATTTCATAATATAAGTATAAAGTTATTTCCAGTTTAAAATTCAAATTAGTCACTATAGAGAATTTATATATATATATATATATATATATATTAATATAATATATGGCCCTTAAAATAGCCATTCTGCAAATGACCTCCATTATTGACGAAACCACTTTTGTTAGATCCGGAATGTCAAATTATAGTCAAATATCAGTTTTCATAATTTTTGGAATTAATATGTGAGCGTGGTAAATATAAATTTGTTTTGTCAATTTCAGTTGAATTGGGTCGACCGGAAAATAACAATTTTTCAAACGATCTCCAAATTCGACGAACTTAGTTTTGTTAGGACCAAATCATCAAAACATAGCTAGATTTATTTTTCTGTAATATTTGGAGTCAGTATGTGGCCTCGGTAAATTAAAATATACATTTAAATTAAATATATATTGATTTATAATTTAATTTTGATGAAAACTGATCGAAACAGTCGAATTGGCTTATGAAACATATCCCACTGTGTCCGGAATAGGGGTAATTAGCTGGGAACGATGGTCGTTGGGGTTGGTTTGGAGAACGAGGATAAAGCAAGCTATTTTCGAATTAATTAATAATTAAAAATATTTATATATATATACCCTAATAACCCTAATTTTCTAAATCCCCATTCGCTGAAAAACCGTCCGACGTTTCAAAGCGATCAGAGGGAGGAAAAAGCATGAAATAAAATCCATATTTATCTTCCAATTCACATAACCATTCAAGAAATCAATGAAAGGAAATATGTAAAGCTCGAGTAGCTCTACACAACTAACGTATAAGATCTGAAATGGTGGAGTTTTCTACTCGAATTTCTAGTTCAAACCAGCATCGTTCGACTTTGATTTTCGGAGCAAAAGGTGGCGCGTGTTCGTCAGCGTGGGGGGCGGTAGTGGCGCGTGTAACGACCCGTGTTTTTCGACCATTTGAATATGAATATTTAAATTAGTTTTAAATATTATATTGGGAATATTAATGAAATTTAATATTGAATTCGCTATTTAGAACGAAGTTGAACGTTATATATTTATATATAATATAAATCGAGCCTGAAATGGCGCTGCAGTTCGCAATATAGAGTTCTGAACTTCAACTGAGAATACAGGATTCGATATAAGTCGGATTTCTGTGAAACAAGAAACGTTGGAACCGTATTGACGATAATTTTCATATGAAAGAGAAAAATCTAGATTTCGTGTTATAGTTTGATAGTTATGGCCAAATCAAATTTTGAAATAGTCGCTATGGAAATTCGTTATTTAATTATAGGCCTTTAAAATGGCCATTTTGAAAACGGACTCAGATTTCAATGAAATTAGTTTCATTAGGACCGTATCGCTAAATTATTGTCAGAAAGTCAAACGGCGTGGCAAACAGAAGTTGTATGTGACCACAGCAACCATAAACGCCCGTTCAAATTCTATAGCGCGCATTCAAATAAATATAAGGAGTATTTGAGCGTAACTTGAGCAGACGATCGAATTAGGCCACGAAACCAGTTCCGTTGAGTTCGTATCGTCGATTAGAGTCAGGATAGGTATATAGTTTGTTATTTTTAGAGATCGAGAAATTTGGCGTTAAAAAGGGTAGGGCGGTTCGGGGTAAAAACAGCCTATCGGGCAAACAGTCTCAGAATGCGACGCAACTGGTGCCGTTGGGTTCGTATCGAAAAGTTATTGTCGATGTTCGCAGTTTCAAGTTGATTCGATTTATCTGGTGACCGTGGAAAAATTAAACGCGTGTTCATTTCTGGTTTCATAAAGGAAATTTTTTCAAACGACCTCGGATTTCGACGAAACTTGTCCCATTGGATCTGGAATACCTTTTTACATTTAGAATAGCATTTTTATCAGTAAACAGAAGTTGATTATGGTTAGTTTTTATATGTTACTTCAGCGCAAAGTTTCGATGAATTGTAATAATATATATAAATTCTTCCTGTCACGTTTTGCGTACCTCAGTCCCCCACCTTCCCAAGTTATCACCTACCGTCTGCAAAGCAAGATAGCTCATGTCTGTATTTCCTTTTTCCAACACAACCATCGACACAACTGTGGAAGACAAGAAAGCACTGTAGGTGACCAAAACGTCAATGCTGCTACATTAACTGACGTGAAGATATTTGAAGACGGTCGAGATGGAGCATTGAAGACCGTGGATTTTCATAAGCGGAGGAACTGCTAAGAATATCTGGTTTAGCGGCCAGAGATAAACTGTGGTTCGGTCGTGGTTGGAATCCACGGGTTGCAAGGACTTCTCGCTACTGATCCATGGGGTGATTCCTATATTGGATGCGGTAGGAGAGTGCCTTCGGTTCATCCTGTACCTGGATGACGTATATGGACGAGTGTCTGACAGAGTATTTCCAAAGGGTCATGTACGTTGATTTCTTCAAACGTACGATAGTTGTTGGCAGGGAATTGCCATTCTCTAGCTTTCAGCTAGAGTATTTTTGTGGACGTCAATTAGTGATATCTGATGGATTTGACGATGTGGCATTCAAAGTAAATGGCGACCAGATGTCAAGAGTTAATTCCGGCCTCAAGCCTCATCAACCGGGAAATGACAAAAATCGGGCAGGCAGCATGGCTATGTGGGTCGCTCCCATTAGGGTGTATAATCACCTATCTAGAGGAAGTCCTATTTGTTTCTTAAATCTATGTTTCGATGCTGTCCCTTGTCGGGAGACGGTTGCTGATCCCAACCGTCGGTGATATACATTCGATACACTCAAGCGAAATGAGTGGTCGGTCATGTGAGGGCCGGGTTGCAAGAAGTTCTTGTTGAACCCAGTGTATTCGTCTCTAGAGATACACGATCGGAAGGTGGACCCATACCTTGTCAAGTCGGAATCCAATTCCCAATAAGCGCCTGCGGGTTAATTGTATACTATATATGTGGAGCGTGAGATGCAAGCGTTCCACTAGATTGTTATTTACTTGTATTTAGACATTATTATAATATCAGACAAGATATTGTTTTCAAAAATGTTTTGGGTTATCGTAAGGTAAAAACCGTCCGTGTTTATGTGTGGATTGGGTCTTACGATTATCCTTTCTTCTGAAAAGATTTTTGAACTTTAAAATCAATTTGGATGGTTCACCCTTATTACTGTGCGAGTTTATCTCACTCTGGTTCACCAGACTGACCCGGTGTTTTGTAAATGCTCGGGTTAGACCGGGTTGTACAGGTACAGGTTATCAACTACTATGAAGAGACGAGCTGGAAGAGTCCAGACGTATGATATTACTAGTATTCCGCTGTGTGTTATATGAGGACAGATTAGTATCACTGTCCAGATGTGTACTCTGATATTGTAAGTATTTCAAAAGCTTTCAATAAAGGTTATTTCTGTATTATATTTTGTTCCGCTGCGATGGGAGACTCTGTGTTGTGATGCTTTCTTCTTCTTCTTCTATTCTAATATTTCTTTCTTTCTTATCTCACCCTCTAACTTCTTTCTATTAATGATCTGGAATGTTCGATGTCTGAATGGTCAACATGATAGTTTGATGTTGATTTTCGGAGTCGAAAATCCCGGTTCGTTACAGTGGTATCAGAGCTGAAGGTTAAGTGATTACCTTGGCTCTGTGGCGTGACTCAGTAGAGATGGGGTTAGTAATACCCTAGATTGAGTTTGAGTGTATATATATGAGCGCGTATTTGTAAATTGATATAAAAAAAAAACTGTTTATATTGTGTTGGTTGGTTTGTCGAGTAGTTTATGAATTCTGGTCGATACAGTAATGCAAACTGTGTCGATAAGTGTTTCTAAACTCTTGAACAGAATAATTCGACACAGTATGTTTTTGAAAAAGGGTAAATGAAATAATTTTACCCAAAATATATTTTGATATAAAAGAATGATTAAGATTTGAAGTATTATATTGGATGTGTTGTAATGGAATGGTTATGTAAGTAACCAATCAGGATTCCTATGGATATAATATATGGAATCAGATGAATTAAATTTGAAGTTAAACCAGAATTTAGATTGAAATTGTGAAAAATTAGAAGAGTGTGAAAAGTGATTTTGGGTTAAATATATGAGGAATTTAAGATCCTGGGAGATTTTAAATTGGTTTACAAGCATTGTGTTTGGTATTTGAAATAGATTTCCAAATGAAAATGTGAATATGATTTTGATAAGTGATATAGTATTGAACTCACTTTGATAGCTGGGAAATAACTCTGAGGATGCTGGCCACATCATCAGTGTTCATTTCCGAGTTCTAAGTGACGGATTACTACCAAAGGTTTTGTTTTGAATGGCTTTGGGAAAAACAAGTTGTTTTGAATCCTGAAAAGGAATATGTGATTTTCTTGAAAGAGCTAAATTGTTTAAAAACTCCCAGGGAAAGTGTTTGAACAAGAACAAAATTAAATAGAAATTTGGGAAAGCAAATATGAATTGAATTGAAACCAATTAACTGGAAATTGAATCGGGATATAATATATCAAGAAGAATCAGATTTTGAATTAGGAGACAAGAATCTGAAATGGTATTGGACTGGTAAGTTAAGAGGTGGAATTGATAATGGATGGAAATTGAGTTAAGAATGGGATTTGGTTTGGACGCATGAAGGATGTGGTTTTGAGGATAAAGTTGAAATTTCGTTGGGAATACATTTGTATATGCTGACAGGGTAGCAGTTGGAAAGGATATAATGATGTGCCCGACAAAAAGGTACATGTTTATTTTTATATGGGTTTGGTGATTTATGAGCCTATTTGGCTAGCCACTTGGCTGTTTCATTTTCTTTTGAATTGGAGAAGGCCCAGAGAGGCGAGTTGTTGTTGTACCGATTGAGCCGTATAGAGGAGGTGCTGGCGAAATTTTTTCGAAAATTTAAAGTGTTAGTAAATTTCGATATTTTTGAAAATATTTATTTACTGTATTGAATTGGTTTCTAATTTAATATAAAATTGGATTTGAAATTTACTGAGTTTATAACGTTTTTCTTACCTTAGCAATTTCGAGGACGAAATTATTTTAAGGGGGGAAGAATGTAACGACCCGTGTTTTTCGACCATTTGAATATGAATATTTAAATTAGTTTTAAATATTATATTGGGAATATTAATGAAATTTAATATTGAATTCGCTATTTAGAACTAAGTTGAACGTTATATATTTATATATAATATAAATCGAGCGTGAAATGGCGCTGCAGTTCGCAATATAGAGTTCTGAACTTCAACTGAGAATACAGGATTCGATATAAGTCGGATTTCTGTGAAACAAGAAACGTTGGAACCGTATTGACGATAATTTTCATATGAAAGAGAAAAATCTAGATTTCGTGTTATAGTTTGATAGTTATGGCCAAATCAAATTTTGAAATAGTCGCTATGGAAATTCGTTATTTAATTATAGGCCTTTAAAATGGCCATTTTGAAAACGGACTCAGATTTCAATGAAATTAGTTTCATTAGGACCGTATCGCTAAATTATTGTCAGAAAGTCAAACGGCGTGGCAAACAGAAGTTGTATGTGACCACAGCAACCATAAACGCCCGTTCAAATTCTATAGCGCGCATTCAAATAAATATAAGGAGTATTTGAGCGTAACTTGAGCAGACGATCGAATTAGGCCACGAAACCAGTTCCGTTGAGTTCGTATCGTCGATTAGAGTCAGGATAGGTATATAGTTTGTTATTTTTAGAGATCGAGAAATTTGGCGTTAAAAAGGGTAGGGCGGTTCGGGGTAAAAACAGCCTATCGGGCAAACAGTCTCAGAATGCGACGCAACTGGTGCCGTTGGGTTCGTATCGAAAAGTTATTGTCGATGTTCGCAGTTTCAAGTTGATTCGATTTATCTGGTGACCGTGGAAAAATTAAACGCGTGTTCATTTCTGGTTTCATAAAGGAAATTTTTTCAAACGACCTCGGATTTCGACGAAACTTGTCCCATTGGATCTGGAATACCTTTTTACATTTAGAATAGCATTTTTATCAGTAAACAGAAGTTGATTATGGTTAGTTTTTATATGTTACTTCAGCGCAAAGTTTCGATGAATTGTAATAATATATATAAATTCTTCCTGTCACGTTTTGCGTACCTCAGTCCCCCACCTTCCCAAGTTATCACCTACCGTCTGCAAAGCAAGATAGCTCATGTCTGTATTTCCTTTTTCCAACACAACCATCGACACAACTGTGGAAGACAAGAAAGCACTGTAGGTGACCAAAACGTCAATGCTGCTACATTAACTGACGTGAAGATATTTGAAGACGGTCGAGATGGAGCATTGAAGACCGTGGATTTTCATAAGCGGAGGAACTGCTAAGAATCTCTGGTTTAGCGGCCAGAGATAAACTGTGGTTCGGTCGTGGTTGGAATCCACAGGTTGCAAGGACTTCTCGCTACTGATCCATGGGGTGATTCCTATATTGGATGCGGTAGGAGAGTGCCTTCGGTTCATCCTGTACCTGGATGACGTATATGGACGAGTGTCTGACAGAGTATTTCCAAAGGGTCATGTACGTTGATTTCTTCAAACGTACGATAGTTGTTGGCAGGGAATTGCCATTCTCTAGCTTTCAGCTAGAGTATTTTTGTGGACGTCAATTAGTGATATCTGATGGATTTGACGATGTGGCATTCAAAGTAAATGGCGACCAGATGTCAAGAGTTAATTCCGGCCTCAAGCCTCATCAACCGGGAAATGACAAAAATCGGGCAGGCAGCATGGCTATGTGGGTCGCTCCCATTAGGGTGTATAATCACCTATCTAGAGGAAGTCCTATTTGTTTCTTAAATCTATGTTTCGATGCTGTCCCTTGTCGGGAGACGGTTGCTGATCCCAACCGTCGGTGATATACATTCGATACACTCAAGCGAAATGAGTGGTCGGTCATGTGAGGGCCGGGTTGCAAGAAGTTCTTGTTGAACCCAGTGTATTCGTCTCTAGAGATACACGATCGGAAGGTGGACCCATACCTTGTCAAGTCGGAATCCAATTCCCAATAAGCGCCTGCGGGTTAATTGTATACTATATATGTGGAGCGTGAGATGCAAGCGTTCCACTAGATTGTTATTTACTTGTATTTAGACATTATTATAATATCAGACAAGATATTGTTTTCAAAAATGTTTTGGGTTATCGTAAGGTAAAAACCGTCCGTGTTTATGTGTGGATTGGGTCTTACGATTATCCTTTCTTCTGAAAAGATTTTTGAACTTTAAAATCAATTTGGATGGTTCACCCTTATTACTGTGCGAGTTTATCTCACTCTGGTTCACCAGACTGACCCGGTGTTTTGTAAATGCTCGGGTTAGACCGGGTTGTACAGGTACAGGTTATCAACTACTATGAAGAGACGAGCTGGAAGAGTCCAGACGTATGATATTACTAGTATTCCGCTGTGTGTTATATGAGGACAGATTAGTATCACTGTCCAGATGTGTACTCTGATATTGTAAGTATTTCAAAAGCTTTCAATAAAGGTTATTTCTGTATTATATTTTGTTCCGCTGCGATGGGAGACTCTGTGTTGTGATGCTTTCTTCTTCTTCTTCTATTCTAATATTTCTTTCTTTCTTATCTCACCCTCTAACTTCTTTCTATTAATGATCTGGAATGTTCGATGTCTGAATGGTCAACATGATAGTTTGATGTTGATTTTCGGAGTCGAAAATCCCGGTTCGTTACAGTGGTATCAGAGCTGAAGGTTAAGTGATTACCTTGGCTCTGTGGCGTGACTCAGTAGAGATGGGGTTAGTAATACCCTAGATTGAGTTTGAGTGTATATATATGAGCGCGTATTTGTAAATTGATATAAAAAAAAAAACTGTTTATATTGTGTTGGTTGGTTTGTCGAGTAGTTTATGAATTCTGGTCGATACAGTAATGCAAACTGTGTCGATAAGTGTTTCTAAACTCTTGAACAGAATAATTCGACACAGTATGTTTTTGAAAAAGGGTAAATGAAATAATTTTACCCAAAATATATTTTGATATAAAAGAATGATTAAGATTTGAAGTATTATATTGGATGTGTTGTAATGGAATGGTTATGTAAGTAACCAATCAGGATTCCTATGGATATAATATATGGAATCAGATGAATTAAATTTGAAGTTAAACCAGAATTTAGATTGAAATTGTGAAAAATTAGAAGAGTGTGAAAAGTGATTTTGGGTTAAATATATGAGGAATTTAAGATCCTGGGAGATTTTAAATTGGTTTACAAGCATTGTGTTTGGTATTTGAAATAGATTTCCAAATGAAAATGTGAATATGATTTTGATAAGTGATATAGTATTGAACTCACTTTGATAGCTGGGAAATAACTCTGAGGATGCTGGCCACATCATCAGTGTTCATTTCCGAGTTCTAAGTGACGGATTACTACCAAAGGTTTTGTTTTGAATGGCTTTGGGAAAAACAAGTTGTTTTGAATCCTGAAAAGGAATATGTGATTTTCTTGAAAGAGCTAAATTGTTTAAAAACTCCCAGGGAAAGTGTTTGAACAAGAACAAAATTAAATAGAAATTTGGGAAAGCAAATATGAATTGAATTGAAACCAATTAACTGGAAATTGAATCGGGATATAATATATCAAGAAGAATCAGATTTTGAATTAGGAGACAAGAATCTGAAATGGTATTGGACTGGTAAGTTAAGAGGTGGAATTGATAATGGATGGAAATTGAGTTAAGAATGGGATTTGGTTTGGACGCATGAAGGATGTGGTTTTGAGGATAAAGTTGAAATTTCGTTGGGAATACATTTGTATATGCTGACAGGGTAGCAGTTGGAAAGGATATAATGATGTGCCCGACAAAAAGGTACATGTTTATTTTTATATGGGTTTGGTGATTTATGAGCCTATTTGGCTAGCCACTTGGCTGTTTCATTTTCTTTTGAATTGGAGAAGGCCCAGAGAGGCGAGTTGTTGTTGTACCGATTGAGCCGTATAGAGGAGGTGCTGGCGAAATTTTTTCGAAAATTTAAAGTGTTAGTAAATTTCGATATTTTTGAAAATATTTATTTACTGTATTGAATTGGTTTCTAATTTAATATAAAATTGGATTTGAAATTTACTGAGTTTATAACGTTTTTCTTACCTTAGCAATTTCGAGGACGAAATTATTTTAAGGGGGGAAGAATGTAACGACCCGTGTTTTTCGACCATTTGAATATGAATATTTAAATTAGTTTTAAATATTATATTGGGAATATTAATGAAATTTAATATTGAATTCGCTATTTAGAACTAAGTTGAACGTTATATATTTATATATAATATAAATCGAGCGTGAAATGGCGCTGCAGTTCGCAATATAGAGTTCTGAACTTCAACTGAGAATACAGGATTCGATATAAGTCGGATTTCTGTGAAACAAGAAACGTTGGAACCGTATTGACGATAATTTTCATATGAAAGAGAAAAATCTAGATTTCGTGTTATAGTTTGATAGTTATGGCCAAATCAAATTTTGAAATAGTCGCTATGGAAATTCGTTATTTAATTATAGGCCTTTAAAATGGCCATTTTGAAAACGGACTCAGATTTCAATGAAATTAGTTTCATTAGGACCGTATCGCTAAATTATTGTCAGAAAGTCAAACGGCGTGGCAAACAGAAGTTGTATGTGACCACAGCAACCATAAACGCCCGTTCAAATTCTATAGCGCGCATTCAAATAAATATAAGGAGTATTTGAGCGTAACTTGAGCAGACGATCGAATTAGGCCACGAAACCAGTTCCGTTGAGTTCGTATCGTCGATTAGAGTCAGGATAGGTATATAGTTTGTTATTTTTAGAGATCGAGAAATTTGGCGTTAAAAAGGGTAGGGCGGTTCGGGGTAAAAACAGCCTATCGGGCAAACAGTCTCAGAATGCGACGCAACTGGTGCCGTTGGGTTCGTATCGAAAAGTTATTGTCGATGTTCGCAGTTTCAAGTTGATTCGATTTATCTGGTGACCGTGGAAAAATTAAACGCGTGTTCATTTCTGGTTTCATAAAGGAAATTTTTTCAAACTACCTCGGATTTCGACGAAACTTGTCCCATTGGATCTGGAATACCTTTTTACATTTAGAATAGCATTTTTATCAGTAAACAGAAGTTGATTATGGTTAGTTTTTATATGTTACTTCAGCGCAAAGTTTCGATGAATTGTAATAATATATATAAATTCTTCCTGTCACGTTTTGCGTACCTCAGTCCCCCACCTTCCCAAGTTATCACCTACCGTCTGCAAAGCAAGATAGCTCATGTCTGTATTTCCTTTTTCCAACACAACCATCGACACAACTGTGGAAGACAAGAAAGCACTGTAGGTGACCAAAACGTCAATGCTGCTACATTAACTGACGTGAAGATATTTGAAGACGGTCGAGATGGAGCATTGAAGACCGTGGATTTTCATAAGCGGAGGAACTGCTAAGAATATCTGGTTTAGCGGCCAGAGATAAACTGTGGTTCGGTCGTGGTTGGAATCCACGGGTTGCAAGGACTTCTCGCTACTGATCCATGGGGTGATTCCTATATTGGATGCGGTAGGAGAGTGCCTTCGGTTCATCCTGTACCTGGATGACGTATATGGACGAGTGTCTGACAGAGTATTTCCAAAGGGTCATGTACGTTGATTTCTTCAAACGTACGATAGTTGTTGGCAGGGAATTGCCATTCTCTAGCTTTCAGCTAGAGTATTTTTGTGGACGTCAATTAGTGATATCTGATGGATTTGACGATGTGGCATTCAAAGTAAATGGCGACCAGATGTCAAGAGTTAATTCCGGCCTCAAGCCTCATCAACCGGGAAATGACAAAAATCGGGCAGGCAGCATGGCTATGTGGGTCGCTCCCATTAGGGTGTATAATCACCTATCTAGAGGAAGTCCTATTTGTTTCTTAAATCTATGTTTCGATGCTGTCCCTTGTCGGGAGACGGTTGCTGATCCCAACCGTCGGTGATATACATTCGATACACTCAAGCGAAATGAGTGGTCGGTCATGTGAGGGCCGGGTTGCAAGAAGTTCTTGTTGAACCCAGTGTATTCGTCTCTAGAGATACACGATCGGAAGGTGGACCCATACCTTGTCAAGTCGGAATCCAATTCCCAATAAGCGCCTGCGGGTTAATTGTATACTATATATGTGGAGCGTGAGATGCAAGCGTTCCACTAGATTGTTATTTACTTGTATTTAGACATTATTATAATATCAGACAAGATATTGTTTTCAAAAATGTTTTGGGTTATCGTAAGGTAAAAACCGTCCGTGTTTATGTGTGGATTGGGTCTTACGATTATCCTTTCTTCTGAAAAGATTTTTGAACTTTAAAATCAATTTGGATGGTTCACCCTTATTACTGTGCGAGTTTATCTCACTCTGGTTCACCAGACTGACCCGGTGTTTTGTAAATGCTCGGGTTAGACCGGGTTGTACAGGTACAGGTTATCGACTACTATGAAGAGACGAGCTGGAAGAGTCCAGACGTATGATATTACTAGTATTCCGCTGTGTGTTATATGAGGACAGATTAGTATCACTGTCCAGATGTGTACTCTGATATTGTAAGTATTTCAAAAGCTTTCAATAAAGGTTATTTCTGTATTATATTTTGTTCCGCTGCGATGGGAGACTCTGTGTTGTGATGCTTTCTTCTTCTTCTTCTATTCTAATATTTCTTTCTTTCTTATCTCACCCTCTAACTTCTTTCTATTAATGATCTGGAATGTTCGATGTCTGAATGGTCAACATGATAGTTTGATGTTGATTTTCGGAGTCGAAAATCCCGGTTCGTTACAACGCGCTTGACGACGCACACGTTGGGGTCCTCCAATCTGGTGCAGGCGCGATGTGGAGGCGACAAACTTGAACCCTAGGAGCGAACGGGTTTTCTTGGTGGAAGACGATGTAAACGAGAAGTTAATTATACTAATTAATTATTTTAATTTGCTTAATGGCGTTATTAATTATTCATTGTTAAAATATTGTTTCTTTTACATATGATATCGTGGCAACGAACACTACACAAATGAACTAACCAGAATGGAAACGGAGCACGTTAGAATTCCAGGAAAATTCAAATCCAAACAGAACTGAAATTGTTAAATAAAGAATGACAGAGAGGAAACCAAAGTGAGAATTCCTTCTCATTAAATTATATTTTATCATGTTATTGTATTCGTGTATAAAAATATATAGAATTCCCAGTGTAGATTTTTATCAGTTTTATTCATTATAAATTATATACGCTACTTGTTAACTCACCTCCCTAGTCCACAGACCATAGACGATTTAATTGACTATATTGTTTGTTGATTGTGATGCTGAAATGTTTAAAATATTAAAAATAATTTAGTATTATTTTGTGGTAGTTGAAATTAAATTATACATGTCCATTAATAATTAAAATAGTGAAAATTAGTTAACTAGAAAAATAATTCAAACCGAATTAGAATTGGTTAAATTTGTTAATTATTTAAATTCACTGTTGTTGTTTGAAACCCCACATGGGTATTGGGATGATATTTGACATACACTGTTCCCAATATTTAGTTGTATGTCAATTGATGGGTAGACAGGCTGTGATGAGCATTATTTATTTATTTTAATGCTTATACAGTTGTAGAATGCACTCTAGATGATGTTTGAATGTGTAATGATTATTTATCATTATTGTTGAATACATGCGATGTATGAAATCCATGTAACTGAAATTACATGTTAATTGATTGGGTCGCATTCTTATTTAGAAATAACGAATATTTTAAAATAACGAATATTTTAAAATAACAAATGTTTTAAAATAATATTCACTGAACAATTAAAATATGATTTTGATGTCCGGTTTTGGATGGACACGAAAATATTGGAATATATGAAGTCGAGTAAGTAGTTAAACGTCATTTTAACCCAAACGGGTTTATCGATCGATTTATTTTATTTTATAATAAATATATAAAAGAATTGATTTCAAAATTAGATATTTTGAAAATATTATCATTTTAATATTATAATGATATGGAATATTCAATTTTGATTTAAAATTGAAATGCAAGTTGGAATTGTTTTAAAATGAATTTATAAACAATTTATAAATTACGTTTTAAATAGAAATCAACGATATATATATATATATATATATATATATATGTATGTATATGTATGTATGTATGTATGTATTATTTACTGAGTTAGAATTGTAAAGCGCCGAAGGCATCCACATCATCTAATAACTGAATCGTTGCCTGCCCACATTTGTTTTTGTCCTGTTCATTCGTCTCCACTTTTCCTCAACCCTTTTATGTAATTTGCATCTTTCAAACCTTCTTCCTTCCTCTGTTCTCATTTAAACTCTACATGTACAATTTTCCCCAATCTGATATTCGTTGAATCTTCTTTCCCAAAAATAACGAGCATCTAAATTATGGCTGGAGAAAGAGGGAAACGGCTTCTCGCTGCCTAACAAAAATAAGAAATCTTCGACCTTTCGATTTATCCAGCAGTTTTCGTAGAATTTATGGAATTCTTGGATTTCTACTCTTCGTCTGCGCCCTGACCCTAATCAAAGGCATCAGAATTTCATTACGTCTATGTAATCTGTCTAAAAAAACTTCTGCACTCTGCATTTAATTTCATCACGTCTTCGTGGTTCATTCAATTGTTCATGCAATGGCTTAAATTACAATTGGCCCTTTTCTTCTTTACTAGACTTTTTCCTTCTTCACCTGACATTTTCCTGCTTTATCCTTCCTTTTATTTTTAGACGTAATTTTAGATACTCCCATTTTTTTTGTTCTGTGTTAATTTTTATACAGGCACCCAACGTTTTGCTTATCTAAACTCATTTGGGTTGAGGTACTAATGCATGCCAGTTTGAATTTAGCATGCTGTCTCTTTTACTTTAGTTCAAGCTGAGTTTTAGGTATGTATCCACCCTATTTGTTCTCATTGACAACGTATTTTTTTATTTATAATATGCTTGATTCAATCTAACCAATCGTCACATTAACTATGCCTTGATCCTTAGTATTTCATATCTAATTTTAATTACACTATATCTTCTTTTTGCTGAATTATGCTAACAGCTTAAAGTATTTGCTTTATTATGGAATTCACTTATGATATCTGATTACCCCCAATATTTTGCATACGTTAAGATTTGTAAATTATGTTTATTGATATACCTTTCTATTTTTTGTTTATCTGTTTGATCTTCTGCTAGGTAGATCACATTAAGTGAATGTCAGTTAATGGTCTGATTGACCCCGTACTTGGCATAACTAAAAGTTTTGTTGATATTTTTTTTAATACTACTCAATGGATGTCAATCCATGCGTTCAATGCAGTAAGCAAAAAATTTTCATACCTTTCTTATTGTCTAACGCACTTTGGTCAGTACTGCACTATACATTATTCCAATATGGTACTGAGATAATGAAACGACCCAAACTTCCCAGTAAAGGAAAGGCTGGATTGCTTTGAAAACAATACACATTAGAGCACAAAATGAAGAACATTTTATTGATGATTACAACAATTACATAAAGTACAAGAAAATCACAAAGTATGAATACTTATTACACAATTGAAATACAATAATACCAGAGATTTAAATTACATTTAAATAGCAGTGGAAAAATATTTCAAATATACAACTGAAAGGAATACACGGATACAGAGCTTTCCGAATACCGCTTCAGCTGTAAACCAGGATCCTGTGAATATATCTGTAAAAAGCTACTCGACTTCCCGTGTGGAAAATAAGGGCACCCAAGTTTGCCAGTGAAACAAACTACAGGTCAGTAATGGGACAGGTATGAGAAATCTTAACTTGACTATCTAATAATAAGGCTAATCACAGGACCACGCCGCTAACGCGGAACGGGTTTACTCCATTGGATTGCCAGTGCATAAAATAATGTAAAACGTTAAACAACGCAATGCTTTTTAGAAAAAAAATGAAACCATTATAAAACCCAAGTCCCATCACACAATGCAACGCAAACCAGAGGATAGGGTTTTACCTTATAATGGTCAAAAGATGCTTGATACGATAAAACGGATTTAATATTAGTGTGTATATATGTGGATATATATATTCCAAAAACAATTTCAATCATAATGTATTAATCATAGACGGCATAGTACCCCATCCTACTATGTCGCCATACTAGTTCTACAATCAAAACCACAAGGTCGTATTGGAAATTGGATTTCCATCATGAGTCGAGGCTAGGGGAAAGCTCCTCTCCGATTCGAGACACTCTAGCAAATGCCTCAGGATCCCCTGTAGTGAACCCTTGGATCTTCAGAGCCGGTCCCTACCTAAGGGTTGTGGATTAATTATGTCTGAACACACACTTCCCAGTCCCTTTGGACCTATAATATGACCAATAACGGCCTATAAAAAAATCCGAGGCGCCTCAAATTCCATCATCCACATAAGTAAAATGTCAGCCAGTTTAAGCACTGACACCACTCCTAGCTAGAAAGAAACGTGTGCACTCCCTGCAGTCCATATCCCGTTTTTGACTCATAACGGGGTGCAAGGCTCGCGAAGTCATGATGTACACAAAGCTATGCCGTAATAGGCTATACTTTAATCATCCCACAAGGCCCTGCTTTTCAACAAAATCCTTGATCATTTGCATCTTGGCGTGCCACATTGACAATTCACGCCATGCGATCAATCACTATTAATATATACCCGGGTGTTAAGTAGAGAATAAATCCTCCACCAGTTTACATACATACATTAAAAGAAATCGATTTAATTCACAAGGAACGAAATCCAATGTCAGACACACATCCATTTACTAGTTTATGCTCTCGGTCTGAGCGAAAACCAAATCCGAACAATCAACAATAGTCCGGATGGCCACCACTGAAGCCCCTTCAAGGTAGCTACTCCCATCAGGGTCTCTGTAGCAACACATACATTCGATGTGAAGATCATCGGTCTTCAACCACCGTCTTCATCTTCGACTCTTCATCGTCGTAGTAATTATTCGGAATGGGTTAAACCCGGTCTTTCTGAATAACTCGCGTATTTTTATAATTAATAATCAAGCGCTATAAAAACACTTCCAATGCCACATTCCAATTCAGAATTATTCTTCTAATAAAATATCCGCATTATTCTCTCAAAGATAAATTCTTTAAATTTAGTCTTAAATCTTTCTTTAAAAGATTTATTAAAACCCCAATTTGGTTTTAAATATCAAAAATCATTATTTAAATTTAAGAAATAAATCTTAACTTTAACTGGGTTAAAGAACTAATGTCATTTTAAAACACCGTTCACGATAAACCTAAAATCATCTTCCATAAAATATGGAATCTTCACGGAAATCAAATCAATATATGATCGTTATAAATTTCTGTATCCGACCAATAATATAAATGGAATAACGGCAAAGCCTTTTAAATTCCATATGTAGTATCGATCTTCTTTTAAAGAAGCTTATCTCGGTTAATGTTAATTCGAATTCCATTCAATTCCAATTTAATATATTAAATTGGAAAACTTTACTTTTGGAAAATTTCCATTTAAATCTTAATAAAAGATTTATAAATTCAAAATCATATTTTCACTATCAGTTGGGTTAAAGAACAAATGTCGCTTAGAAACATAGTCCACACTAAACCCAACTGTTAAAACCCGTAACTTCCCCGTAAAGGAAAGCGTCGGATAGTTCGAGAACAAACCACAACAGAACACATACAGAAGAACGTTTCATTGTATATTACAACAATGCATCAGATTACAAGAATATACAGAGTATAAATGAATATTACACATAAATATCAGAGATTCAAATTACATTTAAATACATCGCAGCGGAAAATAATACAATACACAACTAGAAGAGATATACGGATACAAAGCTTTCCGGATATCGTTCCAGCTGTAAACCAGGATCCTGTGAATATAAATCTGCAAAACCAAAACTACTAGCTGCCCGTGTCAAAATAGGGGCACCCAGAGTTTATGTCAAAACAATAAACTCCAGGTCAGTCATGGGACTGGTGTGAGAACTAAAACAGTTAATCTTTATTTTTAAAGCTAGGTAAATCAAGGGACCACGCCGTATAACACGGAACGGGTTTCCTCCCAAGAATACCAGTGCATAAAACAAACAGCGCAATGCTAAATAAAGAAAAATGAAGCTGTTATAAGACCCAGGTCCTATCACACAATGCAACGCAAGCCGGGGGATAGGGTTTTCCCTTATAACAGCCAAAGAATGCTTGATACGTTTAAAACAAATCATTTGATACTATTATAAGTGCATAGTGTATAAAACAACTTCAAATCATAAGTATCAATCATAGGCGGCATGGGTACCATATATCATGTCGCCATACTAGTTTTACAATTAAAACCGCAAATGTCGTATTGGAAGTTGGGTTATCATTTATGGTATGAACCGAGGCTAGGGGCAAGATCCTCTACCGATTTGTGACTCTCTAGCCCGAGCCACCGGAACAGCCGCAACTGCCCCTTAGATCGTCAGGGCCGGTCCACCGATGTGGATTATTATGCCTGAACACTGCGTTTCCCCGCCCTTTGGGGCGTAAGCCTGGCCCGTCAGCCGACCAGAAGCATCGGCCGAAACCGATATCACGAGGCGCCTCGCTTTTCAGCAAGTAATAATAAGTAATATCCACATGAGTCAAACTCGTCAGCCAGTTCAAGCACTGACGCCACTCCTAACTAGAAAGAAACGCATGTCCTCCCTGAGATCCATCTCCCGTTTTTGATTCATACCGGGTGTACAGCCCAATCATACCGGGTGTACTTTCCTCGCATATCCATCCATCTCCAAGTATGTCTGGACGATCACCAACTGTTTCCATCTTCTTGGGTGTACAGCCCAATCAAGATCATCGGTAATCACCCAAACGACGTGAAGACTTCCGGTCTTCGACCATCGTCTTCATCTTCGACTTATCGTCGTATCAGTTATTCAGAATGGGATAAACCCGGTCTTTCCGAATAACTCGCGTATATTTTAAATAAGTGTTACACAAACACAACATACGCCTCATTCCAATTCATCAGTCATTAACCGTAAATTAATCAAGAGAATAATTCGCCAAATATTAACCCCGAAGGCCGAAACCAACATCAGATCAATATCCAGAAAACCATTCTGCTTGGCTAACCGACAGTTAATTTCTAATTTCACATTCATAGGGAAAGGTTCCCATTAATTTTATCAAAGATAAATTCTTTAATTTATTCTTTAATCTACTTTTGAATATCAATTCAAACTAGTCGGGATTAACGAAACTTACCGAAGTAATCATTTGTTTTAATTTCCCAATCCCAACCTATTTATCCCATGAAGTAAAACTGGTAATACTTCATATCTAACACCACAGTGTTATCGGTAAATTCAATTACCATTTCACGTTCAAATCTAATTAAAGATTTAACTATCGCCTGGAGTAAAACTGGTGATACTCCATTCTCGATTATTTCAATCTAATTAAAGATTCATTAAAACTCCACTTAGTTTTAATCGTTAACTGGGTTAAAGAATCAGTGTCATTTAAAACACGGTTCACGGTAAACCCAAAATATCATTCCATTAATTATCGGGTTAAAGAACAAGTGTTATTTAAAACACTGTCCACGATAAACCCAAAAATCAATATCAATTCAATTCCAATTAAATATTATTTAATTGGTACCTTTCATTAAATCTAAATAAAAAGATTTAATCATTTCTCAATTGGGTTCAAGAACAGTGTTAGTGAAGACACCATTCACGACAAACCCAAATCACATTCGATATTCAATACAAGGCTCTGAATAGAAAATATATCGGCTTATATTCAATATCAAATTCTACGACTAACAAATGTCGTATTGGAAATAACGATATAAATATATATCTTTCAAATTTCCATAACAACACCTGTATAATCACGAATTCCAACATCGAAATATTCCGAAGACAATTTCGATTCAAATCCACTCCAATGCAATCATTGGATATTCTGGTTATTTTTAAAACCTTTTTTTTTTAAATTCAATTTATTTATTTAAAAATAAATAGAATTATAATTCTAGTTCAAAACTAGTTCATTTCGATAAAAATCTATTTTTATCTTTTCAAATATGGAGTTTTTCATCCCAATTCTTTCTAAATCATTTCTTATGATTTTACATAAATTATTACTATTTTTAATAATTTTATCAAGGCCTGTACAGTCGATTTCCATCAACGGTCATCGAACTGCACTTACAGCGACCTTTTTCGAATTTGATTTGGACGTATCTCCAAATCCAACCGTTAGATTTCAAATTTCTAACATTCATTGGAAAGCTCTTTTCGATACGAACCCAACGGTTCCGGTTTTAGGAGAATCCGACGGTCGGATCTCCCGTAATGTCCGTTTGAAATAAATGGTCGAAATTCGCGAACTGCCGCGGCGCGGCGCGTTCTATTCAGGCCATTATATTATATATAATATATATAATATATATTTCATCGATTTCTATTTAAAACGAATTATATAAACAGTTTTAAATTCGTTTCAAAAGCAATTTCAGCTTCCATTTCAATTCAAATCAAAATTGAATTCATCTTTATAAATTCGTTTTAAAATTCATTTCTATTCAATTCAAATTTCAATTCAATTTCAATTCAATTTGAATTCGTTTTCAATTCATTTCGAAATCGTTTTCAATTCAATTCATTTCGAAATCGTTTTCAATTCAATTCATTTCGAAATCGTTTTCATTTCAATTCATTTCGAAATCGTTATATATTCAATTCATTTCGAAATCGTTATATGTTCAATTCATTTCGAAATCGTTATATATTCAATTCATTTCGAAATCGTTTTCAATTCAATTCATTTCGAAATCGTTATATATTCAATTCATTTCGAAATCGTTATATATTCAATTCATTTCGAAATCGTTATATATTCAATTCATTTCGAAAACGTTATATATTCAATTCATTTCGAAATCGTTATATATTCAATTCATTTCGAAAACGTTATATATTCAATTCATTTCGAAATCGTTATATATTCAATTCATTTCAAAATGAATAAAATCGATATAAATATCGTTTACGTCAAAATGGCGTCAATCTAATCAACACGGCTTCATAAATTTCTATTTCAAATATTTTATTTCAAATATTTCTTTTTCAAAATAGTTGTTATTATCAAAATATTTCGTTCAACACATGACCAATCTCAAAGGATGAGTACTGTCAACACATGAACCGTTATTTTATATTGATAAAGATGTAAATTTTATTATCAAAATATTTCGTTCAACACATGACCAATCTCAATGGATGAGTACTGTCAACACATGAACCGTTATTTTATAATATTCTTTATTTTCTAAATTGGAATGAGGCCCAATCAATCACCATATAATGTTAATTATATGGATTTTCATACAACACATGTATATAATAGCATTGAAAAATAATCAACCATCAACCAAAGTGCACTACACTGTATAAGCATCAAATATAGACATTTAACGCTTATAGCAGCTTGTCAATCAATCGATCGACATATTTAATCAATCAGGATGAGTGAACTATAAGTTTCATCCCAACACCCGTGTGGGGTTTCAAACAATCAAACAAATATTTTATTCGTGCAGTTGGGCGATGTGTAAAATTTATCGTCCCAATCAATGTCCTTCAAATAGGTGTACATAAACAAACCGTCTGGTTTGTAAATGAATATTTATTTATTCACATTCACGTTAAAAATTATATTTTTAACGATAAAACACTTTATTCCAACATATGAATTTCTATTAAGTTCATTCTTTAAATAAAATGATATTTTTATTTTTCTAACACATTTTAGAAAATTTCGGCGGCATAACGGCATGATACTAGAAACGGGACGAGGCCTAGCCTTATCCCCGGTCTAGTGAAGGCCCACGCCATTCACACATCAATCATATCAATTTCAATTTCACCAAAACAATCAAATCCAAATCAAATAATCTAACCAACTACACAACCAATCAAACAAGTCCATGGTCTGTGGACGGGTGTCGGGTGCTTCTAATAAGCACCGTCTGCATCCTAGTATATATATATATAACTAGAAAAGTAGAATTTGAGTGAGAAGTTCTCACCGATAGCTATCCTAACTCCACGGCACTTCTTTTACAGAAATCTTCTTCATTCTCGCCTTTTTATCATCTTCGTTTGTCCGTAGCCACTACATATATAAAAATCACACATTTTTATATTTTGATGCCTTTAAAATAAAAATCACATTTTTATTTATTCACTTTCAATTTAAAAATCATATTTTTATAATCACTTCCTATATTTAAAAATCGAATTTTTACTTCGCTATTCAATATATAAAAATCATATTTTTATGCCGAAGTTCAATATATAAAAATCATATTTTTATTCCGAAGTTCAATATATAAAAATCATATTTTTATTTCGAAGTTCAATATATAAAAATCCTATTTTTATTTCGAAGTTCAATATATAAAAATCCTATTTTTATTTCGAAGTTCAATATATAAAAATCCTATTTTTATTTCGAAGTTCAATATATAAAAATCTCGCTTTAACAATAAGGTTTTCGCCTTTATAAAAATAAAGTTTTCGCTTTTATAAAAATAAAGTTTTCGCCTTTATATAAAAAAAATAAAGTCTTCATCTTCATAAAAACCCATCTTTTCTATTTTTAAAAATCCTACTTTTTCCTTATTAAAAATCATACTATTCTTTCAACTTATTATATATAAAAATCCCATATTTTATAATGCAAAGTTATTTATTTTAAATATTTCATTTTGAAATCAATGTTATTTACAAAAACAAAATCTTATATTTTTATACGATGTTATCTATATAAAAAATTTCATTTTTTTTAAAACCACTTTTTCATATATATATATAAACCAGAAGTTAAACAATGTTATTTAAATAAATAAAATAAAACAAAAATCACCTTTTCTATTGTTAAAAACTGGAAGCCTGACATCGAGCAGTGCTCACCGCCTAGGGTTGGAGTTCACGCCATTCGAGCGCGCCGGAAGATGATCGGCGGTGTCCCCACGAAGCGCCTCTGAGCCAGCTTCCAACTCGCCCCGTTGCGCCGTACTCGAACGCGCCACCGATTGCTCCTCAATCGCCCTTCGAAAGCTACGAGGGAAAGGAGGAAAAAGGGGGGAGGAGGCGTAGCAGGAGGCGCTGGACTGGGGGAGGCCGCGGTTAGCGGTGGCGGCGTCGTTTCTGGCGGCTAGGTCTGGAGCTCGAGCGGGTTTTCTTTCTCTTTTTTTTTTCTTTTTTTTTTTATGTCTGAGCGATTTAAGAAATAGGGGGGGGGCAGAGCAGGTTTAAGGGGGGAGATAATTTTTTTTTTATATTTATTTATTTATTAATTATTTAATTTGCAAAGAGTTGACTTTTACTTACGACCCCTAAACGAGGCCCACCGCCTGTCGCCCATAGCGTTTTACCCCCATTCCGAACACAATGGGATATGTATCGTAAGCTGGTTTGATCGTTACAATCAGTTTCCGTTGAAATTACATTTAAATCATTATATTGAATTTTAAACGTACCTTTCAAATTACCGGGGTCACATACTGTCTCTGAAAATTCAATAAAAATATTTTCTAGCTTCGTATTAACGATACGGTCCTAACAAAACTAGTTTCGTCGAATTCTGAGACCGTTAGAAAAATGGCCAATTTCCAATCGATTAAAATCAACTAAAACTGGTCAAATGCGTTTTCCTTTGCCACGCTCACATATTGATTCTAAAAATTATGAAATTTGGAATCTAGCAATAACTTGACACTGCGGATCCAACAAAACTGGTTTCGTCGAAATCCGAGGTCGTTTGCAAAATGTCCATTTTTAAGGGCCTGAATTCCATAGCGACTATTCAGAATTTTCAACTGGACATATCTTTTGATTCCCGCTATGAAATTTTGATTTTTCAGATTCCCTGGAAAGATATTATCAATTAGATTCCGTTATTTTTGGTTTCACTACAATGCAGTTTATTTTGCACCCGGTACATTCAATTGAAGTTTGAAATCGAATTATCGAACTACCGCGCCATTTTCAATTCTATTTATAATTATATATAATTATTTATATTCTAACTACGACGTATATAATATATACGTTCTAATTATATTCAAAATAAATTTTCGTCGATATTATTTAAAATATTTCATTTTAAATAATCAAAATTCGCTAAAATAGCCAAAATAAAAATTTTAAACTGGCCCAGATTTTCCGGGTTATTACAATCTCCCCCACTTAAAACTTTTCGTCCCCGAAAAGGAACAAAGTCGAAAGTGGTTTGATTAATCAACTCTACGCTCGATCTGGCTTCCATTCTCCAACTTTTTAGTTTCTGAGAATTTTCAAAATTTCAAAAATTTGGCTAACACCCTAAATTTTCGAAAAATTTCGCCATAACCTCCCCTGCAATGGGAGCATCGGGGAATTTCAAATAGCTTCCCCGGTCCTTCAGATCTCAAAAAGAAAAAGAAAAAGCCAAGCGGCTAGCCAATAGGCTCACAAAATCATCATCACCCAAACAAAACACTAAATTATGTAGTAAACATGTACCTATTTGTCGGGCAAACAAATTTTATTCTCTGGCTCTAGCCTCCTTGCTATGACCTGTTCAAAATAAGTATATGTATATGCAAGCAAATGCGACCAATTTTCAATATAATTCAATTTTTGATTCAATTAGGCCAAATGGTTTAAAACTATCAAACAATTAAACAAGCAACACAAACATCAATCAATTAGTGGATTAGAGTTTTCAAATTCATAATTTTGATACATAAAAAGAAAATCATGTTTTTGATGCCAAATCACAACAAGGTGTTCTAACTATATATATAAGTTTTGGTTCTCACACCAGTCTAATGGAAATATATAGGAATCTCACTTTCGTCACTCGAATATAAACACTGGTGATGAGGCCTCATCATCTGAATCATCTCCGGGCGACTAGAGTGTGATTCTATATCTATCCAGTATATTAAAATTTCAAATACACGTGGATCAGACGTATACGCAAAATCTTTATATACTGGACTGTCCAACTCAATATAAATAGATAATCAAATACGAATAATTGATTTAAATTTTCAAAACAAAAATTTGTTTTCACTTTAAAAAAAAAATTACTCTTCACACTCGTTCTAGGATACTACTGATCCCATCTCTAACGAGTCATTCTAATTGGATATTACTAATCCAATATCTGATGAATTCTCTCGTATGGTTCTAATATGCCTTGTTCTCTGAGCTTTGTAAACCAAAGGTCTGATACCAACTGTTAAAACCCGTAACTTCCCCGTAAAGGAAAGCGTCGGATAGTTCGAGAACAAACCACAACAGAACACATACAGAAGAACGTTTCATTGTATATTACAACAATGCATCGGATTACAAGAATATACAAAGTATAAATGAATATTACACAGAAATATCAGAGATTCAAATTACATTTAAATACATAGCAGCGGAAAATAATACAATACACAACTAGAAGAGATATACGGATACAAAGCTTTCCGGATATCGTTCCAGCTGTAAACCAGGATCCTGTGAATATAAATCTGCAAAACCAAAACTACTAGCTGCCCGTGTCAAAATAGTGGCACCCAGAGTTTAGGTCAAAACAATAAACTCCAGGTCAGTCATGGGACTGGTGTGAGAAATAAAACAGTTAATCTTTATTTTTAAAGCTAGGTAAATCAAGGGACCACGCCGTATAACACGGAACGGGTTTCCTCCCAAGAATACCAGTGCATAAAACAAACAGCGCAATGCTAAATAAAGAAAAATGAAGCTGTTATAAGACCCAGGTCCTATCACACAATGCAACGCAAGCCGGGGGATAGGGTTTTCCCTTATAACAGCCAAAGAATGCTTGATACGTTTAAAACAAATCATTTGATACTATTATAAGTGCATAGTGTATAAAACAACTTCAAATCATAAGTATCAATCATAGGCGGCATGGGTACCATATATCATGTCGCCATACTAGTTTTACAATTAAAACCGCAAATGTCGTATTGGAAGTTGGGTTATCATTTATGGTATGAACCGAGGCTAGGGGCAAGATCCTCTACCGATTTGTGACTCTCTAGCCCGAGCCACCGGAACAGCAGCAACTGCCCCTTAGATCGTCAGGGCTGGTCCACCGATGTGGATTATTATGCCTGAACACTGCGTTTCCCCGCCCTTTGGGGTGTAAGCCTGGCCCGTCAGCCGACCAGAAGCATCGGCCGAAACCGATATCACGAGGCGCCTCGCTTTTCAGCAAGTAATAATAAGTAATATCCACATGAGTCAAACTCGTCAGCCAGTTCAAGCACTGACGCCACTCCTAACTAGAAAGAAACGCATGTCCTCCCTGAGGTCCGTCTCCCGTTTTTGATTCATACCGGGTGTGATACTCGCGAATCAACATTACACAAAGCTACGCCACACAAGGCCGTGCTTCGATCATCAACCATAAGACTTTGCTTTTCAACAGAAGCCTTGATCATTTGCATCTTAGCATGCCACACAGGCAATTCACTCCATGCGATTGATATCCATCAATATATAACCCCTAAGCTCGTACGTCTCAGAGAAGGGCGTTAAGCAAGATAATAAATTCTCCGCCACCAAACAGATATATATTTAATAGAGATCAATCACACGGACTAAAATCCAATGTCAGACACACAGTCCATTTACAAGTCCGTTCTGGGTCTGAACGAAACCGGAGGCACTTTCCTCGCATATCCATCCATCTCCAAGTACGTCTGGACGATCACCAACTGTTTCCATCTTCTTGGGTGTACAGCCCAATCAAGATCATCGGTAATCACCCAAACGACTTGAAGACTTCCGGTCTTCGACCATCGTCTTCATCTTCGACTTATCGTCGTATCAGTTATTCAGAATGGGATAAACCCGGTCTTTCCGAATAACTCGCGTATATTTTAAATAAGTGTTACACAAACACAACATACGCCTCATTCCAATTCATCAGTCATTAACCGTAAATTAATCAAGAGAATAATTCCCCAAATATTAACCCCGAAGGCCGAAACCAACATCAGATCAATATCCAGAAAACCATTCTGCTTGGCTAACCGACGGTTAATTTCTAATTTCACATTCATAGGGAAAGGTTCCCATTAATTTTATCAAAGATAAATTCTTTAATTTATTCTTTAATCTACTTTTGAATATCAATTCAAACTAGTCGGGATTAACGAAACTTACCGAAGTAATCATTTGTTTTAATTTCCCAATCCCAACCTATTTATCCCATGAAGTAAAACTGGTAATACTTCATATCTAACACCACAGTGTTATCGGTAAATTCAATTACCATTTCACGTTCAAATCTAATTAAAGATTTAACTATCGCCTGGAGTAAAACTGGTGATACTCCATTCTCGATTATTTCAATCTAATTAAAGATTCATTAAAACTCCACTTAGTTTTAATCGTTAACTGGGTTAAAGAATCAGTGTCATTTAAAACACGGTTCACGGTAAACCCAAAATATCATTCCATTAATTATCGGGTTAAAGAACAAGTGTTATTTAAAACACTGTCCACGATAAACCCAAAAATCAATATCAATTCAATTCCAATTAAATATTATTTAATTGGTACCTTTCATTAAATCTAAATAAAAAGATTTAATCATTTCTCAATTGGGTTCAAGAACAGTGTTAGTGAAGACACCATTCACGACAAACCCAAATCACATTCGATATTCAATACAAGGCTCTGAATAGATAATATATCGGCTTATATTCAATATCAAATTCTACGACTAACAAATGTCGTATTGGAAATAACGATATAAATATATATCTTTCAAATTTCCATAACAACACCTGTATAATCACGAATTCCAACATCGAAATATTCCGAAGACAATTTCGATTCAAATCCACTCCAATGCAATCATTGGATATTCTGGTTATTTTTAAAACCTTTTTTTTTTAAATTCAATTTATTTATTTAAAAATAAATAGAATTATAATTCTAGTTCAAAACTAGTTCATTTCGATAAAAATCTATTTTTATCTTTTCAAATATGGAGTTTTTCATCCCAATTCTTTCTAAATCATTTCTTATGATTTTACATAAATTATTACTATTTTTAATAATTTTATCAAGGCCTGTACAGTCGATTTCCATCAACGGTCATCGAACTGCACTTACAGCGACCTTTTTAGAATTTGATTTGGACGTATCTCCAAATCCAACCGTTAGATTTCAAATTTCTAACATTCATTAGAAAGCTCTTTTCGATACGAACCCAACGGTTCCGGTTTTAGGAGAATCCGACGGTCGGTTCTCCCGTAATGTCCGTTTGAAATAAATGGTTGAAATTCGCGAACTGCCGCGGCGCGGCGCGTTCTATTCAGGCCATTATATTATATATAATATATATAATATATATTTCGTCGATTTCTATTTAAAACGAATTATATAAACAGTTTTAAATTCGTTTCAAAAGCAATTTCAACTTGCATTTCAATTCAAATCAAAATTGAATTCATCTTTATAAATTCGTTTTAAAATTCATTTCTATTCAATTCAAATTTCAATTCAATTTCAATTCAATTTCAATTCAATTTGAATTCGTTTTCAATTCATTTCGAAATCGTTTTCAATTCAATTCATTTCGAAATCGTTTTCAATTCAATTCATTTCGAAATCGTTTTCATTTCAATTAATTTCGAAATCGTTATATATTCAATTCATTTCGAAATCGTTATATATTCAATTCATTTCGAAATCGTTTTCAATTCAATTCATTTCGAAATCGTTATATATTCAATTCATTTCGAAATCGTTATATATTCAATTCATTTCGAAATCGTTATATATTCAATTCATTTCGAAATCGTTATATATTCAATTCATTTCGAAAACGTTATATATTCAATTCATTTCGAAATCGTTATATATTCAATTCATTTCGAAAACGTTATATATTCAATTCATTTCGAAGTCGTTATATATTCAATTCATTTCAAAATGAATAAAATCGATATAAATATCGTTTACGTCAAAATGGCGTCAATCTAATCAACACGGCTTCATAAATTTCTATTTCAAATATTTTATTTCAAATATTTCTTTTTCAAAATAGTTGTTATTATCAAAATATTTCGTTCAACACATGACCAATCTCAAAGGATGAGTACTGTCAACACATGAACCGTTATTTTATATTGATAAAGATGTAAATTTTATTATCAAAATATTTCGTTCAACACATGACCAATCTCAATGGATGAGTACAGTCAACACATGAACCGTTATTTTATAATATTCTTTATTTTCTAAATTGGAATGAGGCCCAATCAATCACCATATAATGTTAATTATATGGATTTTCATACAACACATGTATATAATAGCATTGAAAAATAATCAACCATCAACCAAAGTGCACTACACTGTATAAGCATCAAATATAGACATTTAACGCTTATAGCAGCTTGTCAATCAATTGATCGACATATTTAATCAATCAGGATGAGTGAACTTCAAGTTTCATCCCAACACCCGTGTGGGGTTTCAAACAATCAAACAAATATTTTATTCGTGCAGTTGGGCGATGTGTAAAATTTATCGTCCCAATCAATGTCCTTCAAATAGGTGTACATAAACAAACCGTCTGGTTTGTAAATGAATATTTATTTATTCACATTCACGTTAAAAATTATATTTTTAACGATAAAACACTTTATTCCAACATATGAATTTCTATTAAGTTCATTCTTTAAATAAAATGATATTTTTATTTTTCTAACACATTTTAGAAAATTTCGGCGGCATAACGGCACGATACTAGAAACGGGACGAGGCCTAGCCTTATCCCCGGTCCAGTGAAGGCCCACGCCATTCACACATCAATCATATCAATTTCAATTTCACCAAAACAATCAAATCCAAATCAAATAATCTAACCAACTACACAACCAATCAAACAAGTCCATGGTCTGTGGACGGGTGTCGGGTGCTTCTAATAAGCACCGTCTGCATCCTAGTATATATATATAACTAGAAAAGTAGAATTTGTGTGAGAAGTTCTCACCGATAGCTATCCTAACTCCACGGCACTTCTTTTACAGAAATCTTCTTCATTCTCGCCTTTTTATCATCTTCGTTTGTCCGTAGCCACTACATATATAAAAATCACACATTTTTATATTTTGATGCCTTTAAAATAAAAATCACATTTTTATTTATTCACTTTCAATTTAAAATCATATTTTTATAATCACTTCCTATATTTAAAAATCGAATTTTTACTTCGCTATTCAATATATAAAAATCATATTTTTATGCCGAAGTTCAATATATAAAAATCATATTTTTATTCCGAAGTTCAATATATAAAAATCATATTTTTATTTCGAAGTTCAATATATAAAAATCCTATTTTTATTTCGAAGTTCAATATATAAAAATCCTATTTTTATTTCGAAGTTCAATATATAAAAATCCTATTTTTATTTCGAAGTTCAATATATAAAAATCTCGCTTTAACAATAAGGTTTTCGCATTTATAAAAATAAAGTTTTCGCTTTTATAAAAATAAAGTTTTCGCCTTTATATAAAAAAAATAAAGTCTTCATCTTCATAAAAACCCATCTTTTCTATTTTTAAAAATCCTACTTTTTCCTTATTAAAAATCATATTATTCTTTCAACTTATTATATATAAAAATCCCATATTTTATAATGCAAAGTTATTTATTTTAAATATTTCATTTTGAAATCAATGTTATTTACAAAAACAAAATCTTATATTTTTATACGATGCTATCTATATAAAAATTTTCATTTTTTTTAAAACCACTTTTTCATATGTATATAAACCAGAAGTTAAACAATGTTATTTAAATAAATAAAATAAAATAAAAAATCACCTTTTCTATTGTTAAAAACTGGAAGCCTGACATCGAGCAGTGCTCACCGCCTAGGGTTGGAGTTCACGCCATTCGAGCGCGCCGGAAGATGATCGGCGGTGTCCCCACGAAGCGCCTCTGAGCCAGCTTCCAACTCGCCCCGTCGCGCCGTACTCGAACGCGCCACCGATTGCTCCTCAATCGCCCTACGAAAGCTGCGAGGGAAAGGAGGAAAAAGGGGGGAGGAGGAGTAGCAGGAGGCGCTGGAATGGGGGAGGCCGCGGCTAGCGGTGGCGGCGTCGTTTCTGGCGGCTAGGTCTGGAGCTCGAGCGGGTTTTCTTTCTCTTTTTTTTTCTTTTTTTTTTATGTCTGAGCGATTTAAGAAATAGGGGGGGGGGCAGAGCGGGTTTAAGGGGGGAGATAAATTTTTTTTATTATATTTATTTATTTATTAATTATTTAATTTGCAAAGAGTTGACTTTTACTTACGACCCCTAAACGAGGCCCACCGCCTATCGCCCTTAGTGTTTTACCCCCATTCCGAACACAATGGGATATGTATCGTAAGCTGGTTTGATCGTTACAATCAGTTTCCGTTGAAATTACATTTAAATCATTATATTGAATTTTAAACGTACCTTTCAAATTACCGGGGTCACATACTGTCTCTAAAAATTCAATAAAAATATTTTCTAGCTTCGTATTAACGATACGGTCCTAACAAAACTAGTTTCGTCGAATTCTGAGACCGTTAGAAAAATGGCCAATTTCCAGTCGATTAAAATCAACTGAAACTGGTCAAACGCGTTTTCCTTTGCCACGCTCACATATTGATTCTAAAAATTATGAAATTTGGAATCTAGCAATAACTTGACACTGCGGATCCAACAAAACTGGTTTCGTCGAAATCCGAGGTCGTTTGCAAAATGTCCATTTTTAAGGGCCTGAATTCCATAGCGACTATTCAGAATTTTCAACTGGACATATCTTTTGATTCCCGCTATGAAATTTTGATTTTTCGGATTCGCTGGAAAGATATTATCAATTAGATTCCATTATTTTTGGTTTCACTACAATGCAGTTTATTTTGCACCCGGTACATTCAATTGAAGTTTGAAATCGAATTATCGAACTACCGCGCCATTTTCAATTCTATTTATAATTATATATAATTATTTATATTCTAACTACGACGTATATAATATATACGTTCTAATTATATTCAAAATAAATTTTCGTCGATATTATTTAAAATATTTCATTTTAAATAATTAAAATTCGCTAAAATAGCCAAAATAAAAATTTTAAACTGGCCCAGATTTTCCGGGTTATTACACCAACTCACCTTTTATTTTATTCCAATTACTAGATATTATTAAAAACTTTAATAAGCTAAATTAAAAGATTATTCTTTTCATATGGGGCTTAAGAACAGTGTTATTTAAGACACTACTCACGACAAACCCAAAATCCAAATTATTTAATTAAATTTCAGTTAAATATTAACAAATTGGAAAGCTTCATTAAATCTAAATTTAATGATTTATTCTAGTTAATAACTAGTTCATTTCAATAAAAATATATTCTTTTTCTTAATATACTTAAAATATTCTTTTTCTAGAATATTCTTTATTGGAATGTGACTCAATCAACAACCATGTATTCATGTAATCAATAGTCATGATAAATAATTATCAAACATCCAAATAACAGCCAAAGTGGATTCTACACTAAATATTGGGACTGGTGTACATCAAAAATCATCCCAACACCCGTGTGGGTTTTCATCCAATAAACAATTAAAAAAAAATTTGTGCACTTGGGCAATGTGTAAAAATTATCATCCCAATCACATAAACAAGTCGGATGACCTGTAAATGGAAGTGTAGTATTTAGTATGCATATACTTACATAATATTTAACCCGTCAAACATTTCAACATCACAGACAAACATTTCAATCCTTTTTATTGTGAACAAATGACAATAAATATCTAGCCTTTCATTCCCATTCTTTTTTTTATCGT
Source organism: Allium sativum (assembly GCA_030737875.1). Lineage (NCBI taxonomy): Eukaryota > Viridiplantae > Streptophyta > Magnoliopsida > Asparagales > Amaryllidaceae > Allium > Allium sativum. The sequence continues at coordinate 849,985,374 of CM060912.1, forward strand.
TAACAAATGACAATAAAATCTAATCTTTCATATCTTTGTGTAATCTTTTTAAAAAACCAAAAATGTAGATTTTGGTGTAATCCCCTTAAATAACCAAAAATGGAGATTCTGGTGTAATCCCTTTAAATAACCTAAAATGGAGATTTTGATTTCATACATTTTTAAATGACAAAAATGAATTTTTTTGTCTTATTCCCTTTTACATGATAAAATGACTATATTTTAATCTCATTCTTTTCACATGACAAAATGAATGCTTTACTTCATTCTTTTAAAAATGACAAAAATGTCTCTTTTATTTTAATTCTTTTAAAGTGACAAAAATTGTAATTTTGCCTAATTCCTTTTAATGTACAAAATACGATACTTTTTTCTAATCTTTCAATGCAACAAAATATGATAGTTTTGTTTAATCTTTTCAATGCAACAAAATATGATAATTTTGCTTAATCCTTTCAACGCAACAAAATATGATTATTTTGCTTAATCTTTTTAACTAAACAAAAATATTGATTCTATTCCATTAATCAAGTTTTGACAAAACTGTTGATTCTATTTCGCAATTCAAGTTTTGAGAAAAATGGTGTCTTTTATTTCTATAAACATATTTGGACAAAAATGTGTCTTTTACTTCTGATATTCGTATTTGGACAAAAATGTGTCTTTTACTTCTAATATTCGTATTTGGACAAAAATGTGTCTTTTACTTCTAATATTCATTTTCCAGCAAAAATGTACTTTTTATTCTAATACCCTTTTAATGTATAAAAATATACAATTTCAATTCATTCTTCTTCAACGTATAAAGATATACATTTTCTGGTTCATTCTTTTAATGCATAAAAATATACATTTTCTAGTTCATCCTTTTATGTATAAAAATATACATTTTCTTTTAATGTGAACAAGATATTAATTTTGTCTATGTCCTTTTTAATATAAACAAAATATAATTTTTGTTATGATTCTTTTTAAAATAAACAAAATGTTATTTTTCTTTTTTATTTAATCCGTTTTAACATATAAAAATGTTCATTTTCCTTTTTAACATATAAAATGTTCACCATCCTTTTATGTGAACAAAATATCCATTCCTTTTAATATGACAAAAATGATCATTTCTAATAATTCCTTTTAATATGCCAAAAAGATCATTTCTAATACAAAATGACATTTTTAATCTCAATATACATTTCTAAGAAAAATGTTGTTTTTAATCACCATGTACATTTTTAAGAAAAATGTTTTTTTAACTTCATTTATTTCAAAGTGACAAAAAAATATCCTTTTAAATTTCATACATAGATTCTATGTATGTATCGACTATAAAAATGGTTCTTATGTTAACGTACAGATTCTAGTGTATGTTATGATGGTAAAAATGTTTATTAATTAACATACCAATTCTAATGTATGTTAATGACAATAAAAATGATTCCTTTTGTATTGTACACAAAACCCCCCTTGTTTAAATGTAACAAATAACATGATATTTTGATTTCAACAAAAGTGACATTTTATATTTTGTTGGTTCTGATTCAACAAAATGAACATTTATATTTTTATTGGTTCTAATTCGATAAAAACTACAACTTTATATTTTGTTGATTCTAATTCACTAAAATGATAAGAATAGTTCTTTTCATTTATTTATTTTTGTTTAATGTTCTAATTCAACCAAACGATAAAAATAGTGTCTTTCAATTTCGTTGCACTCATTTTATTTCAATCAAAAATGGCCGATGTGTTCTAACAATTTTCTTATAAAAAGGATAGACTTGTTTCGAAAATTTTATTATAACACCATATCACCAAATCAATAGATCTATACAACACATCAATCATAGAATCAAATCACGTCTCACCACAAACAGAATTTTACAGTGTATCGGTGATAACACAGTCATAAATAAATTTAATTATTTAAGAAGAAATAAAAGAGAATTTCTCACCGATAGCTTTTTACTTCTGAACAACTCAGATCTGGATGTTGACCAAAATCCAATATGTTCTGTTTCAACTCTAGTCTGCCCATAAGGTAGTGTTTTCTGATACGAATCCAACGCGACTGATTTCGTTCGATTCTGATATTGTATGAAGGAGTTATGTATATTTAAATGTTAATGATATTATTAAAATAATTAATAAAATAATTAAGGGGTTAATTACATCTCATCACTTAACAGGCCGTTGATCCTTCTATTTCTCCTTCGTCATCGTCTTCTACAGAAAAAGGAACCCAACTCATTGCCTCCCTTACATCGAAACGCGCACCCCCTGCCTCATCCTGAGGACCATCAGAGTACCTCACCTCAAAGCCCTTCGAGCCACCTCCCATCGCCGCCACCCATGGCGCACTCGACCCTCCTTTGACACCGGAATTCACCCCAAAGTCGACGGGCCTGAGCCCCCTTTTCTCGAAAACGACACAGTGAATTTCGATATAAACCATATAGAACTATAATGCTCGCGATTCTCTTCAACGCTGATGTAGAAGTCATAGGTTAATTGTTTTTGATTTGAACGTGATTAAGGGTTGAATTTGGGAACGCCATAGCCATTGATTTAAGAGGATACGGCGGTTGTATTTTCTGAAATAGGGCTAGTGTATTTCCATCGTATTTATACTGTATTTTATACTATTTATTTATTTTGATTCAAGAAAATGTTTGTTCATTGATACTAACTCCGAATCGAACCCAACGAATGTCGCCCCTAGCCAAATACCCTCGTCCCGGACATAATAGAACATGTCTCGTAACCCAGTTCGGCTGTTATGATATGTTTTTCTTTAAATTAAATTGTAAATTATTTAATTATTAAATCCAAATGTATATTTTAAATTACCGGGGCCACATACGGACTCTAAAAATTATAGAAAAATTATTTCTAGTTATGTTTTGACGATACGGTTCTAACGAGACTAATTTCGTTAAATTATGAGACTGTTTGAAAAATGTCCTTTTTCTAGTCGGTTAAATTTGACTGAAACAGTGAAAACACATTTTCTTTTACCACGCTCACATATTAATTTGAAAAATTATGAAAATTTTCTGGTTCCAACAAAAGTGGTTTCGTCGAAAACCAAGGTCGTTTGAAAAATGACTATTTTCAAGCCCAATATATTTAATGAAGGGTCCGTTTGTCAAAGGTCCCTATTAAGTTTCAAAATTAGGCTCACATCCGGTCCAACTTTTCGTGTAAATTAGGTCTCTATTTTTTGAAAATTAATTAAAAAAAGTAAAAAAGTATAAAAAATCACGTAAATTCACAATTAAATAAAACATGTTCATGCCAAAATAATCAGGTGGAAAATCAATCAACGAACACGTCAAAAATCAAAAGATACACAAAATAGCGAAAAGTGCAGTAAAATGCATGAAAACATGCACATATTTCAAATAGTTGCATTCATGTATGCATCTATTTCAATTCCGCTTCATAGAGCAGCATATATGCATACATGTATGTAGATTTTCCGAAATACATGCATGATTTCATGCATCTATTCGATTTCTGCATGGAAAGCACGCATGCTTGCATATGTGCACACGAGTATGCAGTTATGCAGAAAATATGCATTCAAGTATGCACATATTGTCACGCATTCGGCTTTCAACGCATTACTGCATACAAGTATGCAGCTATTTTGAATAACAACATAATTGTATGCAATTATTCAGCAGGCTTGCGGATCTTTTTTGCATGTGTATTTAAAAGGTTGCATACATGTATGCAACTATCAGTAATAGTTGCATACATGTATGAAACTTTTTTTTCAGTTTGCGTGGGCTCCTGGGATTATTTCCCGAATTTAGAATTATTATTTTTCTGCATGAGCGCATTTTTTTTTTTTTTTGCCAGAAATTGAAAAAGGCGAAGGGGACGTGAGGAGCAGGCGAATGGGCCAAAATTTTTGGGCGGCATCTAATTTTAGGGACCGGAAACATATAAAAAAAAGCAGGGGAACGTGGCGTGAATTAACTTTGGTTTTAGGGATATGTCCCTAATTTTCACTTTAATTAAAATATATATAAATTCTACAGCAACTTTTCTAACCTTTAAACTGGACATAACTTTTGATTTTTAAAACGAAATTTCAATTTTTCAGATTCGTTAGAAAGATATGATTAAACAGATTCAAATATTTCTGGTTTTGCTCAATCCTGATTTAAAATGAATCTTGTACATTCAGTTGAAGTTCAAATTCAAATTTTCAAACTGCAGTGCTGATTCTAAACTCCTTTTATGATTAAATTAAATTTATTCGTTTTAACATAAATTTTTAGTCGTTCTTATTTAAAATAAATTATTTTAAATATTAAAATCCATTAAAATTTCTAAAATAAAAATTTTAAATTGGCCTCAAAATTCCGGGTCGTTACAGATAAGTAACCGTGAAGCAATGTATATAAGCAAATAAGATGACTTGGGATCAAAAATTGCAGGGACTAGAGTTCTAACGACATTGTTGGCTTTAATAGCTAATCCATCTACTTCTCTTTTTGATGATACTTTTATTATCCATATTGGTGATACTACTCTACCGCATGCCTGTTCTCTTTAGTTGACATGCTCTTTACTTCTAATCAAGTTGTTCTACATATACTAATGCAATATACTCATAGAATTTCTGCCAACAAAATTTATACTATGTTGTCATCTGTTAGTGGCATATAGGTTATATTATTATTTGACTTTGTAACCAGCAATAATATAGGAAGGAAGAAGCGTTGAAAGATGCAAATTTCATAAAAATATCAACGAAAAGTGGAGATGAATGAACAGAATATAGGGATTTAGTGAGAACATAAGAAGGACGCAAATTACATAAGAGTTATATTATTATTTGACTCTATAACCAGCTATAATATTATACGTTTACAGTAAGATGGGTTTGGCCATTTCAGCTTGGTGCATGAATTTTGAGCAGGAAGGTATTGTAAGGTGTTTAGTAGGTATTTCAAATACAACTTAAATTCTGAAACTGTGTGTAAAAGCTAGGTTTGTCGTAACTTTTTACTTATTTAGACTATGTGAAAAAGCTTTTTCTATCTAGTGGACTGTTAGTGTGAGTTACATAAAACGAACTCTTAAACGATCTGAACTTCCCCGTAAAGGAAACCGCGGGTTGAATTGAGGACACTACGAATCAAAACACAAACAGAAGAAAATTTTATTGCTTATTACAACAATTTCATCAGAATACAAGAATATACAGAGTATAATTAAATATTATACATCAGAAAAATATCAGAGATTTAAATTACATTACATAGTAGCGGAAAATAATACAAAACACAACTGAAAGAGATAAACGGATACAGAGCTTTACGAATATCATTCCAGCTGTAAACTAGGATCCTGTGAATATAAATCTGCAAAACCAAAACTACTAGCTGCCCGGGTGGAAAATAGGGGCACCCAGAGTTTAGGTTAAAACAATAAACTCCAGGTCAGTCATGTGACTGGTGTGAGAACTAAAACAGTTATTAATCTTTATTTTAGAGTTAGGTAAATCCAGGGACCACGCCGTATAACATGGAACGGGTTTCCTCCCAAGAATACTAGTGCATAAAACAACAGCGCAAACCTAAATAAAGAATAATGAAGCTATTATAAGACTCAGGTCCCATCACACAATGCAACGCAAGCCGGAGGATAGAGTTTTTACCTTATAATAGCCAAGAATGCTTGGTACGTAAAATTCCATGTTTTATTATTACTATAAGTGTATAGTGTCAAAATAATTTCAGTCATAAGTATCAATCATAGCCGGCATAAGTGCCCTATACCACTATGTCTCTATTTATAGGTTTACAATTAAAACTACAAAATGTTGTATTGGAAGTTGGCTTTCCATCTGTGAACCAAGGCAAGGGATCGTCCTTACCGCTTCGAGACTGTCTAGCCCGAGTCTCAGGGCAAGTGCTCAGTCAAGCCCTTGAATCGTCAGGACCAGTCCACACAGAGTGGATTAAAATGCCTGAACAATGCGTTTCCCCACTCTATGGGGCGTAAACTGGTCATATCCCGACCAAACTTTCGGCCCCGGAACGACCGATATAACCGAGGCACCTTGCATTCCAACAACCACATGATTCAAACTTTCCAGGGCTTGTAAAACTACTAACACCACTCCTAGCTAGAAGGAAACACATGCCCTCCCTGAGGTCCTCTCCCGCTTCCGGTTCACACCGGGGTGTGAGGCTTGCGAATCAATGCTACACAAAGCTACGCTATAACAAACCATGCTTTGATCATCAACCACAAGAATCTGCTTTTCAACAGAAGCCTTGATCATATGCATCTCAGCATGCCACATAGGCAATTCACGCTATGCAACTGATGTCTACCAATCACACAGAATGAAATCCGATGTTAGACACATGTAACGACCCAAAAAATCTGAACCAATTTAAATTTTTTTAAATTGGCTAAAATAATGGATTTTAAATATTTAAAATAAATATTTTAAATAATGACGATGAAAACTGAGTTTGAATCGACAATTGAAAACGAATATAATTAATTATAATTATAAACAAGGCCTAAAATGGCGTGGCAGTTTCAAAAATTGAATTCAAACTTTGTCGGACTATACCGGGTGCAAAACAATACGGATTTTAGTGAAACCAAAAATATTTAAATCTGTTAGTGAATATCTTTCTAACGAATCCGACCAATCGAAATTTGATAGCGGGAATCAAAAGATATGTCCAGTTGAAAATTCTGAATAGTCGCTATGGAATTCAGGCCCTTAAAAATGGACATTTTGCAGATGACCTCGGATTTCGACGAAACCACTTTTGTTGGATCCGCAGTGTCAAGTTATTGCTAAGTTTCAAATTTCATAATTTTTCGAATCAATATGTGGGCGTGGCAAAAGAAAACGCGTTTGACCAGTTTTAGTTGATTTTAATCGACTGGAAATTGGCCATTTTTCCAACGGACTCAGAATTCGACGAAACTAGTTTTGTTAGGACCGTATCGTCAATACGAAGCTAGAAAATATTTTCCGAGAATTTTTCTAGTCAGTATGTGACCCCGGTAATTTGAAATGTATGTTTAAAATTCAATATAGAGATTTAAATGTAAATTCAACAGAAACTGATTGTAACGATTAAATCAGCTTGCGATACATATCCCATTGTGTTCGGAATGGGGGTAAAACGCTATGGGCGACAGGCGGTGGGCCTCGTTTCGAGGTCGTATGTAAAAGTCAACTTTTTGCTAAATTAAATAATTAAATAATAAAAAAAAAATCTATTTTTCCCTCCTATACCTTGGCCCCCCCTGTAATTCATTACCGATTTCATTTAACTGGAAAAAAAAACCTAAGTCTAAATCGCGTCGCCGACCAGGAAGCGCCACCGCCGCCGCTTGCCCCGCCTTTCCCCTCCTCCACTTCGCCAGACCCCCATCTCTCTCCTCCTCCCCTCCCCTTCTCTTTCCTCCCCCAGTACGATTCGCAGCGACCCAAGCCCAACCGCCTGCCACCACCGTTCGAAACCCCGAGAGCCACCCTCGAGAAGCCTCCGTCGATCTGAGAAAACCCCCCCCCCCTCTGTAAGTTTTTTTTTGTTTTATTAATTTATTTTTATGTATTTAAATAGTAAAAACTGATTTTGTTTAAGAAAGTAAAAACTGATTTTTGTAAAAGAAAGTAAAAACTGATTTTTGTAAAAGAAAGTAAAAACTGATTTTTTAAAGAATTTTAAAATTGATTTTTGTAAAAGAAAGTAAAAACTGATTTTTGTAAAAGAAAGTAAAAACTGATTTGAAATGAAATTAAAACCGATTTGTTTAAAAATTAAAACTGATTTGAAAAGGATTAAAACTGATTTGTTTAAAAATTAAAACTGATTTGAAAATGAAATTAAAACTGATTTGTTTAAAAATTAAAACTGATTTGAAAAAAAATTAAAACTGATTTGAAAATGATTTTAAAACTGATTTGAAAATGATTTTAAAACTGATTTGTTTAAAAGTTAAAACAGATTTTTTGAAAGATTTAAAAACTGATTTTTAAAAAGGTTTTAAAAGATTTGAATTTTGAAAAGTAAAAGATTTGAATTTTGAAAAGTAAAAGATTTAAACTTTAAAAGGTAAAAGAAAAGATTTGATCTTTGAAATGGAAAAGGCGGAATCTATATTTTTGAAATTCGATTTTTATATATTGAATAGCGAAGTCAAAATTCAATTTTTATATATTGAAAGTCGAAGTAAAAATCAGATTTTTATATATTGAATAACATAGTCAAAATTCGATTTTTACATATGTAGAGAATACGGGCAACGAAAGCGACAAAAAGGCGAGATTGGCAAAGATTTCTCTAAGTGAAGTGTCGTGAAGTTGGATAGCTATTGGTGAGATTTCTGATTTAAAAATATTATATATGTGTGAAATGAAAGTGAATAGCTATATATAAATATCTCTCTATATATATATATATATACATACGCCCCTCGTCCACAAACCATGGACGATATTTATTGGTTGAAATTGTTGTGAAAATTGATTGATAGCGAATGGTTGTTTGGGATTGTTTGTGATTGATATTGGTTGATTGTGGTTGAAAAATACCCATTTGTGGTTGTGAAATATTTGGTTGAAACCACATAGGATTAGTTTGTGGAAATGAAATAAATATATACATGCCGCCTGCGTGCGAACTAGATGCATGAACCCCATTGTCAAAAACCGCGAGGTTTTAAGGTAGAGCGAGGAGCCGTACTAGGGACGGTCCCGGTTTAACTACCCTGCCGTTATGCTGCCGAAATTTTGAATAATTTTCGTGTGTTTGAATTATTTTCATATGCTTAAACTATAATTATTCATTGATTAGAAAACATTCATGTGTTGAATTGATATTCATTCGTTGATTAGAAATTCATGTGTTGAATGGTATTCATATTTTGAAATAAATTGTTTGATAATAAAAATCATCTTTTTTTCGACTATATGAACTGTATAAAATAATCTCGTTTTTAAAAGAAATTGTTTTATGATAAAATCCCATTTTTATCACCAACATGAACTATATAGGAAAATAGTGTTTTGAAATGAATTGTTTTACAATAAAAATCACATTTTTATTGTATGCATAAATCGTTGAAATGTGAAGTGTTAAAAATAGCCACTTGTTCAAAATAAACATATATGAGTTGAAATATTCATTAATTAGCTAATGAAATGATTTGCACCTATTTATGTAACATTAGAATGAATGGTGTTTTTAAACCGAATAGAAATCAAATATGAAGTTGAATAGAAGATGATAAATGATAAGAACTGTATATATATGTACATGCATATTCATTGAACAGGTTATAGCAAAGGGGCTAGAGAAGAGGAATAAAATTTTGTGCCCGACAAATAGGTACACATTTACTGTTTTGTTTGGGTGATGATTTTATGAGCCTGTTGGCTAGCCGCTTGGCTTTTTCTTTTTCTTTTTGAGATTAGAAGGACCGGGAACGCTATTTGCGATTTCCCGATGCTCCCGGTGCAGGGGAGGTTATGGCGAAATTTTCCAAAATTTTAAGGTGTTAGAAAAATATTTGAAGTGAAAACGATATGGAAATCATTGAATAAACTATATTTATATAACTATATAAATATGAATAAAATTAAAACGAAACGAAGCCGTGCAGTTCGTATTTTGAAACCGTGATTTCAAACGACTAGTGTGGGGAATCCGACCATTGGATTTTCCCGAAATCTCAACCGTCGGGTTCGCCTTGGAATAATCTTTCCAACGGCACCAACCTTGTAAAAATCCAATGGTTGGATTGTCTGGAATGTTTAATTCAAATCTGAAGAAAAACAACGCCAGAAATGATTATATTTATATATATATAAATATAATTATATTTAATCGAATAACGACGCTGCAGTTCGTATTTTGAAATCGAAACTTCAAACGATTGTACCGGGAGATCCGACCGTCGGATTTTCCCGAAACTGGAACCGTTGGATTCATTTTGAAAAGACCTTTCTAATGATGTAAATTTTGTGAAGATCCAACGGTTAGATTTTCAGATATGTGTAAATCAAATCTGAAGAAAAATAGCGCCACGGCCGCTTTATGGCCCGAAGCGTCGTTTTGAATATATGGGCTATTTTAAAATAAATAAAAATAGCGATAAATCGTCATAAAATATTATAAACGATATGGAATGGAAATAAACGGAATTTGCTTGATTTATGTGGCTTTTGATGGTTGAATGTGTTTGGCGTGAAAATTACATTAAAGAACAATATTGGTGTTGTCGAATAATTTAACCATTGAAATAAATTGATTTGAAATTCTAAATATACGTGAATTATTTGAGAAGGCCGAGTTAATTCTCATTTCAAATAATTGACCGACGATTCAAAGTCGAAGATGAAGACGATGGTCGAAGACCGGAGATCTTCACCTCGTTTGGATGGTAACCGAGGTCCTGATTGGGAGGCATCCCGAAATATGGATAATGAGTGGTGATCGTCCAGACGTACGTGGTGATCGATAGGTTTGCGAGGTATTTAGTGCCTCCGGTTTCGTTCAGACCCAGAACGGACTTGTAAATGGACTGTGTGTCTGACATTGGATTTTATTCTGTGTTGATTGATCTCTATTAAATATACATCTGTTTGGCGGCGGAGAATTTATTCTTTTGCTTAACGCCCTTCTCTGAGACGCACGAGCTCAGAGGTTGTATATCGATGGACATCAGTCGCATGGCATGAATTGCCTGTGTGGCATGCTAAGATGCAGTGATCAGGGCTTCTGTTGAAAAGCAAAGTCTTGTGGTGCTGATCAAAGCACCGCCTGTGTGGCGTAGCTTTGTGTATAACGTGAATTCGCGAGCCTCACACCTCGGTATGAACCTAAAATGGGAGAGGACATTAGGGAGGGCCTGCATTTCTTTCTAGCTAGGGTGGTGTCAGTGACCTACCAGCCCTGACATTTATATACTTTTCACCTATGTGGTTGTTGCTGTTGCGAGGCGCCTCGGTTTGATCGGACGATCCGGGTCCGATGGAGTCATTCGTTGGCTCGTTTACGCCCCAAAGGGCGGAGAAACGCAGTGTTCAGGAATTTTAATCCACATTGGTGGACCGGCCGTGACGATCCAAGGGCCCACCTGTGTCTGGGTCCTGGGACACGGGCTAGAGCGTCTCGAATTCGGTAAGGACTATCTTTTGCCTTGGTTCATGACGGAAATCCAATTTCCAAGTACGTGATCGTGCGGTTTTGATTGTATACCTATATATGGCGACATAGTGGTATGGGGCATTAATGCCGTCTATGATTGATAGTTATGATTTGAAATTGTTTTCAAAACATATAGACACTAACAATAATATCAAATGCCTTTGTTTTGACCGTATCAAGCATATTTTGACCGTTATAAGGTAAAACTCTATCCTCCGGTTTGCGTTGCATTGTGTGATGGGAACTGAGTCTTATAACGGTTTCATTTTTATAAAAAAACGTAGCGATGTTTAAAAGAAAGATTTGTTTTAAAAGCACTGGCAATCCAATGGAGTAAACCCGTTCCACGAAAGTGGCGTGGTCCTGTGATTAGTCAATTATATATGTGTTGAGTGGATTTCTCATACCAGTCCCATGACTGACTCGTAGTTTGTTTCACTTTCAAACTCGGGTGCCCCTTTTTCTACACGGGCAGCCTTGTATTCAGGTTTAGCTGGTTCTTTTTCTGGATAGCTGGAGCCGAAGATGGATTCTATCATTTATTCTTTTTATGCTGTTCAGCTCCTATTGTATATATTTTGTTTATTTCCGCTGTAGACATTTATGTATAGCTGAACTGTATTTGTACTAAGTAAGATCCTGTATACTGTGTAACTCTGATGATACTTTTATCCAGTATATTTTATTGTTCATTATCTGGTGTATTTATTTAATTATGTTCTGCTATTATCTGTTTCTGTGTTATATTCCAAAGATAGCCCTTGTTTCCGTGAGAACGGGAAATCGGGTCGTCTCAACACGCATCATTTACAAGTTCGCTCTAGGTCTGAACGAAACCGGAGGCACCTTATTCCTCCCCCATATGTCCAATACAGGGTAGAGGCCCTCGCATATCTGTTGATCTCCAAGTACGTCTGGACGATCACCACTTATTACCTTGCCTTGGGTGTACAGCCCAATCAAGACATTAGAAATCATCCAAACGATGTGAAGACCTCCGGTCTTCGACCACCGTCTTCATCCTAGACATATCGTCGAATTAGTAATTCAAAATGGGATAAACTCGGTCTTTCCGAAATACTAGCGTATATAATAAAAAGGTGCTACAAAAACACAACATATGCCTTATTCAAATCCAGAATATTCCTTTATTCAAATATACTTATACTTTGGGAAAGGTTCCCATAAATTTTATCAAAGATAAATTCTTTAAATTTATTCTTTAATCTTCCTTTGGATATCATTTCAATCTAATTAAAGATGCATTAAAAATCCGCTTGGTTTTAATCTTCCCAAAAATCAATATTAACGATTGTTTAACTTGGGAAACCATATCCTGTCTCTTAACTGGGTTAAAGAACCAATGTCATTTAAAACACGGTTCACGATAAACCCAAAACCTCATTCCGTTCCATCAGCCTTTAACTGAAAATTAGCTAGTGAACAATTACCCAAGTATAAACCCCGAAGGCCGAAACCAACATCAGATCGATACACAGGAAACCATCCAACTTAACTAATCTCCAGTTAGTTTCTGATTTTCTTAACTCCATTGGGTCTAAGAATAGTATTATTAAAGATACCATTCACGAAAACACAAATCACATTCCACTGTAAATCGGGTTAAAGAACGAATGTCATTAAAAACACAGTTTACAATAAAACCAATTCACATTAGCCTTTAACCGTAAATTGGTAAGAGAACAATCCCCTAAGTATTAACCCCAATGGTCAAAACCAACATCAGAACGATACCCAAGAAACCATTCAACTTAACTAATCTCCAGTTAGTTTCAAATTTTCTTAACTCCATTTGGTTCAAGAATAGTATTATTAAAAATACCATTCACGACGAACCCAAAATTCAATTTGATATTAAATACAAGGCTCTGAATAGAAAATATATCGTCTTATATTCAATATCATACTCTGAAACCAACAAATATTGTATTGGAATAACGAGATATATATATATATATATATATATATATATATATATATATATATCTTCCAGATTCCTCCACAATATCCATATAATCATGAAGTCCAATATCGAAATATTCCGAGCATAATTTCGATTCAAATCCATTCCAATTCATATATTGGAAATCCTGGTTATTTTTAAAACCATTCCAAGTGCAATTTATTTATTTTAAAAATATTGGATTTATTATTCTAATTCAAAACTAGTTCATTTCGATAAAAATCTATTTTTATCATTTCAAATATGTAATTTCTTCATCGCAATTCTTTCCAAATCATTTCTTATGATTTTATACTAATTATTGATATTTTTAACAATTTTATCAAGGCCAGTACAGTCGATTTCCACAAACGGCCATCGAACTGCACATACACCGACCTTCTCCAAATTTGATTTGGACATAAATACAAATCCAACTGCTAGATTTCAAATCTCTAATATTCTTTAGAAAGATCTTTTCGATATGAACCCAACGGTTCCGGTTTTAGGAGAATCCGACGATCGGATCTCCCGTAATGTCCGTTTGAAGTCAACGGTCGAAATTCGCGAACTGCAGCAGCGCGACGCGTTCTATTCAGGCCATTATATTATATATATAATATTTATAATATATATTTTATCGATTTCCATTAAAAACATATTTTTTAAATCATTTTAAATTCATTTTCAAAACGATTTCAACTTCATATTCAATTTTTAATCAAAATTGAATATTTCATATCATCGATATATATAAATGATAGTATTTTCAAAACATTAGACTTCGAAATCATTTCCTTTTCGATATTCGTTATAAAAATGAATAAAATCGATATAAATATCGTTCACGTCAAAATGGCGTATATCCAATCAACCCGGCTTCATATATTTTTAAATATATTCATGTCCATCCCAAATTGGACATCAAAAACAAACTTTTTGTGACGATCTCAAAATCCGAGGGGCGGTATTAAGGATAATCATTAGAATATAACACATTAATCATCATAGCAGAGTACAGATAATAGCAGAAACAATAAAGAGAATAATTTTACATGGATATGAAAGCAGAAGCACAACATGTAATAACATCAGAAAAGCATAGCGTAGGATATAACTTAGTAAATAAAAAGGAAAGTGATCAGGTATCATCGCCAGAGGCGGAATACATATACATATAGTAAGAAATACGGAAAGTAAATCAGTCTGCATCGCCCGTGGCAGAATCATAATATAAGAACAATAATGGCGGAAAATGTCAAAGTCATCTCTGTGAAGTCAGCCTCGCCATGAGCCAAAAATGCACTCTATGCAGCAGTGCAGAGCCAAAAACAACCTGTCACCTGTGTACTAGGCTGCCCATGTGAAAATAAGGGCACCCGCGTTTGCAAAGTGAAACAAACAACGAGTCAGTAATGGGGATTGGTATGAGGAATCTATTTAACAGTTAAACAAAAGTAATAAGCAAATCATAGGACCACACCACTTTCGCGGAACGGGTTTACTCCAGTGATTGCTAGTGCATTTAAAACAAAGTAAATTCTTTTAAAACAACGCAATGCTTTTAAAAAAAATGAAGCCATTATAAGACTCAAGTCCCACCATACAATGCAACGCAAGCCGGAGGATAGAGTTTTACCTTATAATGGCCAAATATGCTTGATACGTATAAAGCAAAATCACTTGATATTATTACTAGTGCATATATGTTTCAAAAACGAATAACATCATAAATATCAATCATAGACGGCATAGCTACCATATACTATGTCGCCATACTAGTTATACAATCAAGTCCGTTATTTCGTATTGGAAATTGGATTTCCGTCATGAGTCGAGGCAAGGGGCAAGCTCCTCTCCGCTTCGAGACACTCTAGCAAATGCCTCGGGACTACGCACTCTGGGTAACCCCTGGATGCTTCAGGGCCGGTCCTCTCTTACGTTTGAGGATTATTTATTCCTGAACACACGTTTCCCTGTCCTTACAGACCTATTATCGAGGCGCCTCGCATTCCAACAACCACAAAGGTGAAAAGTAGATATATATTTCAGGGCTGGTAAGTCACTGACACCACCATAGCTAGAAAGCAACGTCGTGCTCTCCCTGCAGTCTGTATCCCGTTTTTAACACATACCGGGGTGTGAGGCTCGCGAATCCACGAAATACACAAAGCTAGGCCACGTAGACCATGCTTTGATCATCATCCACGAGACTTTGCTTTGCAACAGAAGCCTTGATCACAGCATCTTGGCATGCCACATATGCAGTCCACTCCATACGATTGATTTCCATCGATATATAACCCCTGAGCTCGTACGTCTCAGAGAAGGGCGTTAAGTAAAAGAATAAATTCTCCGCCGCCAAACATATATATATTTAACAGAGATCAATCAGTATAGAACAAAATCCAATGTCAGACACACAGTCCATTTACAAGTCCGTTCTGGGTCTGAACGAAACCGGAGGCGTCAATTCCTCGCAAATCCGTACAATCAACACATACGTTCAGACGGCTACTACTTCCATCCCCTTCCGATAGCTACTCCGGTCAGGAACCTCAGTAGCGCCCAACCAACAGATACGAAGATCGTCGGTCTTGAATCATCTTTGCATTTTCCAATTCGAATCGCTCGATAAATTATTTGAAATGAGGGTTAGCTCGGCCTTTTCAAATAATTCACGTCATTAGAATATAAATCGATTCTTTCTATGGTTATATTATTCGACATCCATCTTTCGGTTCTTTAGTGTTATTTTCATGTCATACACATACAAGCATCAAATATCAAACAATTCAAGCCCAATTGGTTTATTTGCAATCTATGTTGCTATAATATTTTATAACGGTTTTTCGCCATTTTTATTTATTTAAAAATGGCCATATTTAATTAAACGACGTTTCAAGTCGTGCTGTGGCACTGGCGCTGTTTTTCTCCTAATTTGTTTTACACATATCGGAAAATCTAACCATTGGATTTCTACAAAGTCTATACCAGTGGGAAGATATTTCCAAAGCGAACCCAATGGTTCCAGTTTCGTGAGAATCCGACGGTCGGATCTTCCACACTAGTCGATTGAAGTTACGGTTTCAAAATTCGAACTGCAGCGTCGTTATTCGATTTAATCTAATTATATTTATATTTATATATAAATTTAAACGATTCTAGCACTGTTTTTCTTCAGATTTGAATTAAACATTCCGGACAATCTAACCGTTGGATTTTTACAAGGTTGGTGCCGTTGGGAAGATATTTCCAAGGCGAACCTAGCGGTTGCGGTTTCGGGAAAATCCGATGGTCGGATTTCTCGTACTAATCGTTTCAAATTACGATTCCGAAATACGAACTGCATGGCCTCTATTCCTTTTAATTATATTTATATTTATATATATAAATACAGTTCATTCTATAATTTCAACTATAGTTCATTCTATATTTTCAACTTCGTTTTCACTTCAAATATTTCACTAACGCCTTAATATTTCGAAAAATTTCGCCATAACCTCCTTTGTACGGGGAGGGGTTTGGAAATTTATTGGGCCGTATTAGGTACCCAATAAATCCTAAAAAGCATTCACATATTTATAGTGATATTTTCTGGTGTTTACGGGGGAGTATGTACTGATAATCACTCCAGAGAATAAATTCTCGTCACCCTGTTTCGTGTGGAAATAAATAGTCCATGTGCTGTATCTAATAACTAGAGCGACGTGATTATTGTCAACTCCAGACCCGTGTGGGGTTTTTATTAATCTGGCAATTTATCGTTATATTTTATATTGTCCATATCAGTCATCAGTTCAACCTATAGTATATAGTCATCGCCATACAAGCCTCTTGCTTGTATGGTAAATCTTCCACCTCGTCACACAAGCTCCAGTTGCTTATATGGAATATGATGAAGTATGCCTATCATCAAGAAGTATGCCATGTAGTGTTCAAGATTAATTGTTACTATCCTATGGCAACGTATATTATTTCACACAGAATAACCAGCACTTCGCATCCAATGGCATTCACAGGAGTTGATATATAAATAAAATTGCGCAGCCAAATCAT
Source organism: Allium sativum (assembly GCA_030737875.1). Taxonomy (NCBI): domain Eukaryota; kingdom Viridiplantae; phylum Streptophyta; class Magnoliopsida; order Asparagales; family Amaryllidaceae; genus Allium; species Allium sativum. Next base: position 850,002,600 of record CM060912.1, read on the forward strand.
CAAGGTTTACCTATTTGTCGGGCACGCAAATAATTTCTTTACTCAACAGCCAATCCATTTTTCATGTTCAACACATGTACATATATGCAGAACAAAGCTAATAATAATATTTCTAGCAAACTATTATTTATTTCAACACGTGTTTATTTTTTGTCTAAGCGTATACATGGTAAAAGAAATATTTTTATCGTTAAAAATATTTATTCAACACGTGAATGTTTTTAACACTTCATATTCACAATAAAGGTGTAGTTTTTATTGTCTATTCATTTTATTTTAAAATACGATAACATTCAACACATGAATTTCAACTCGACGAACAAATTGCAATTCAACACATGAATATTCTATATAGTTTGTATATATATGAAAATGTGATTTTTATCGCTAAAGCCATTTGTTTAAATTCAAATAATATTCAAAACAAGAATCTCAACTCAACGAATGAATAGCAACTCAACACATGAATATTCGATATAGTTTGTATATATATAAAAATATGATTTTTATTGCTAAAGCCATTTGTTTAAATTCAAATAATATTCAACACATGAATCTCAACTCAACGAATGAATTGCAACTCAACACATGAATATTCTATATAGCATATGTAATTTATTTCAACGAATGAAAATTATTCTAACACATAAATATTTTCGAAAATTTCGGCAGCATAACGGCAGGGTAGTTAAAACCGGGACCGTCCCTAGTACGGCTCCTCGCTCTACCTTAAAACCTCGCGGTTTTTGACAATGGGGATCATGCATCTAGTTCGCACGTAGGCGGCATGTTTTATTTTCAATTCCAGAATCCTATTCTATCTTGTTTCAACCACAAGAGGGTATTTTTCAACCACAAAGGTATTTTTCAACCATAAAGGTATTTTTCAACCATAATATCAACCACAAACAATTATTCCCAACCATTCGTCATACATATAATACCACGTCAATCACAAGCAATAAATATCGTCCATGGTCTGTGGACGAGAGGAGTATATATATATATAATATAATAATTCACTTGCATTTCATCACAATTCAAAGCATATATGTTTCATTCAACGCTTGTATAATTTATACATTGCTAATATAACTTATACAACACATGTACATGAGGTATACAATGCGTATATAATTTACATTTCGCTTATATAATTTATACAACACGATTTCATTCACACAAATAATTTAGATTCCTCACATTGGTTATTGCAGTGCTAAAAATCGTAGGAAGGTCACAAAAATCCGCGGCTTCTTCTAGAATGTAGAGAGCCTACTTGCGGTCACGGTGTCTCCTGTTTCATCAAATTTCGTTAAAGAATGAAAAAGATTTTATTTTTCAAAGTTTTGCAATGCTTTATAGTGTAAAAACAGTTTAAAATTATATAACCCGTTAGTTTTCAAACCTGCTCAAATTTAGGTTTTGATTTTTCTCTCGATTCATTGCTATATAGGTTGATCAAATTGTCTGACGTCGTCGAGGGAGGGAAGAGCTTTCTTGCGCCACCATTCTCCTCCAGTTCGACGTCGAGATGAACCCTGGGCGGTGGCTTAAACGTGCCGACTTTGGAGCGCCAGAACTCGATGGCGGCGCCTCTGATGGTGGCGAGACTGGGTCGGATGTGAAGAGGGGACTAAGGCGGTCAGAAGCTTTTACTGGCGGAGGCGGCGAAATCGACTGAGGCGGCGGCAAAATCGACGAGTAGCTTCGTGCTTCCCGAGTCGTCCAGATCGCTGGCGGCTTGGGTTTCCTTCGTATTTTTATTTTATTTTTTTAAAAGAAAAATTCCTATTGGTCCGAGCTTTATAGGAAGTTTTAAATAGTGTTTTTGCAAACCGACTCCTTTTTAAACCCAACGACTGTCGCCCTAGCTAAATACCCCCATTCCGGACACAATGGGATATATTTCGTTGGCCAATTCGACTATTATAGTCAGTTATTTTTCAATTTAAAATATAAAACATTCAATATTTAATTTAAACGTACATTTCAATTTGCCAGGGCCACAAACTGAATCGAAAAATTCCAGAAAAATAAATCTAGCTTTGTTTTGACAATACGGTCCTAACAAAACCAGTTTCGTCGAATTCTGAGCTCGTTTGAAAAACGGCCATTTTTAGGTCGACCCATTTTAACAAAATTTGACCAATCACGTTTTCTTTTGCCCCACTCACATACTAGGTTCAAAAATTACGAAATTTGAAACTTAGCAATAAGTTGACATCCCAGACCCAACAAAAGTGGTTTCGTCGAATTCCGAGGTCGTATGCAAAATATCAATTTTCGAGGGCTATATATACTATATAGCGACCTTTCTGAAAATTCATTTGGCCATAACTTTTGATTTCCGCAATGAAACTTCGATTTTTCAGATTCGTTAGAAAGGTATTCATAAACAGATTTAAATATTTTCAGTTTCGCCAAAATCCGTTATATTTTCCACCCGGTACAGTCAGACAAAGTTTGTATTCAAAATTTCAAACTGCAATACTATACCCAATTTTATATTTTATTGAAATAGGCTATTCAATTATTCAAATTCCTTGGTAATAACCAAATTTAAAAATTTTAAACTGGTTCACATTTTCCGGGTTATTACAATCTCCCCCACTTAGAACTTTTCGTCCTCGAAAAGGAAATAACAGCTAAGTAGGAAATAAAATGTAAATGCAAAGTATTGTAACGGTACCTTGCACCGGAGTTAGTCAGAGATGTCCACTCTGCATTTGGGATAGGCTTGTTTAATGCTTTCCTCAGTTTCCCAAGTACAGTCTCTAGGATCACTACTCCACTGCACTTTGACTAGATGAATCTTTTTCCTCCTTAGCTCTCTAGTTTCTTTGCCAATTATCTTTAATGGCTCTCTTCTGAGTGCTAATTCTGGAGTTATGTCAATATCATGTTGCGCTGCTTCTTCCACAACAAGATCTGGATCATGAACATGTTTTCTGAGTTGAGACATGTGGAACACATCATGTATACCAGGCAACCAATTAGGTAATGAAACCCTATATGCAAGAGTTCCAATCCGTTCAAGTATAGGAAAGGGACCAATAAATCTCGGTGCCAACTTCCCAGTCTTGCCAAATTTGATTACTCCCCGCATTAGGGAAACTCTTAAATAAACATAATCGCCAACGGAAAACGATATATCCCTTCTTCTCGCATCAGCATAACTTTTCTGTCGGCTCTGTGCGGTTTTCAATCGTTCCTTAATGAAATCGACTTTATCCGATGCTTCTCGAATCATATCGGGCCCTAACACAAGTCTATTGCCAGGTTCTACCCAACATGCGGGAGATCTGCACGGTCTACCTTATAATGCTTCAAATGGAGACATTCCCAAACTTGCTTGATAGCTATTGTTGTAAGAGAATTCAGCTAAATGTAAGTGATCTTCCCATGAGCCTCCAAAATCAATAACGCAAGCCCGTAGTAAATCTTCTAAAATTCTATTCACCCGCTCGGTTTGGCCGTCTGTCTGAGGGTGATAAGCGGTGCTTAGATTTAATTTGGTCCCCAATTCTATCTGGAATGCTTCCTAGAATTTGCTAGTAAACAGGGGATCTCTATCACTGACTATATTGAGCGGCACTCCATGTAGTTTAACTATTTCTTTGAAGTAAATCTATGCTAGACTTTCAGCCGTTCTGTTGGATCGGACAGGTATGAAATGGGCAGTCTTCGTGAAGCGATCTACGATTACCCATATACTGTCGTTTCCTTTTCTAGTTCGAGGCAAGCCATCAATGAAGTACATCGAGATTTGTTCCCACTTCCATCCTGGAATTTCTAAGGGTTGTAATAATCCAGCCAATTTATGTTGATCACTCTTAACTAGTTGGCAAGTGGGGCATCTGCTAACATATAATGAGATATCTCTTTTCATTGACCTCCACCAGAATGTGCGTTTGATATCGTTATACATTTTGCTCACACCGGGATGGATACTTAATTTGGATTTGTGGCACTCATCAAGTATTTCTCTTCTGAGCTCAGGAAGATTCGGGATGCAAATTCTGCCCTTTAATCTTAGAACTCCTTTGTCATCGAGTCGGAAACTTATGGATTCACCTCCTTTGACTCTCTGACTGACTCTTTGAATAAATTCATGGTCTTTCTGGAGGGTCGAGATCCTGTCTATTAATGAAGACGTGATGACAAAACTGGCGATGATTTCATTCTTTCTGCTGAGCGCATCTGCTACAACATTGGCTTTCCCTGGAGTGTATAGAATTTCAAAATCGTATGCTTCAAGGAATTCTAACCTACGCTGTTGTCTCAAGTTTAGATCTTTCTGAGTGAATAGATATTTCAAGGATTGATGATCGGTGAACAGTTCGAACTTCTCGCCCAGTAAATAATGCCTCCGGATTCTTAAAGCAAACAAGATAGCTAATAACTCAAGATCATGGGTTGCATAGTTTCTTTCATGCGGCTTTAGCTGACGGCTGGCATAAGCGACCACTTGGCCTTTTCGCATTAGTACTGCGCCTATCCCTCTAATAGAAGCCTCTGTCCATACAGTCAAGTCTTGGTTGCCTTCTATTATTGTCAATACTGGAGCGGTTGTCAATTTCAGTTTTAGCTCTTGGAAAGCTTCTTCACATTCAGGAGTCCATTTGAATTTCTCATGCTTCTTTGAAAGCTTTGTCAATACACCAGATATCTTTGAAAAATCCTAAACGAATTTCCGATAGTAACTAGCCAATCCAAGGAAACTTCGAACTTCGGTGGGCGTAGTAGGTTGTTTCCAGTTCTGAATCGCTGTAATTTTGCTTGGATCTACGGTAATTCCTTCTTTTGATACGACATGGCCTAGGAATTTAACTTCATTCTGCCAGAAGAAACACTTAGAAAATTTATCTTTCAAGACATTTCTCCTTAGAATTTTCAACACTTGCTCCAAATGCCTTGCATGTTCGTCTTCCGACTTGGAGTAGATTAAAATGTCATTGATGAAGACTAGAACAAATTTATTCAATACACAACGGAACACTCTGTTCATAAGATCGACGAAGTATGCCGGAGCGTTGCACAAGACGAACGGCATTACTAACCATTCGTAGAATAAATCGGGACCCCTGAAAGCTGTCAAAGGAACACAGTCTTCGGCTATACGCAATTGGTGGAAACCTGTAGCTAGGTCCATTTTGGAGAATACTGTTGCTCCATTTAATTGATCTAACAGATCATCTATTCGGGGCAAGGGATATTTGTTCTTCATTGTCTGCTTATTGAGATCTCGGTAATCAACACAAAGTCTTAGAGTACCGTCTGATTTCGGGACAAATACTACTGCAGCTCCCCACGCTGAAAAGCTCGGTCTGATCAGACCTTTCCAAAGCAATTCTCGGGTTTGACTACCTAACTCTTATTTTTCTTTCGGGGCCATTCTTCTAATTGGTTGTACTACTGGTCGGGCATTAGGAATTAGATCTATTCTAAATTCAATTTCTCTTTGCGGCGGTAAGTTTTCTACTTCTTCAAACACATCCGCATAGTTTTTAACGACCGGTATCTTTTCTAATGAAGGGGGAGTAACTTCTAAAGAAGACCAAAATTCTGTTCTATTAATTGCTGAGCCAAGACATGGTATATACATAGGTCCAAGCTTCATTTCGACTTTAACGATTCTCTCCGCACATCTAACTTCGGCATTATATTTTGTCAACCAGTCCAGCCCCAGTATAATATCAAATTCGGAAAGGTCCATGACAATTACTTTAAAAGAGAACTTGTAGCAATAATAAGAGATAGGCACCCTACAGTATGAACTGAGACTAACAGAACCACCTATCGGGTTTTGAACTTTAATTGGTTCTTTAAGTTTTCCTTGTTTCAATTTAAACTTGTGAACAGTGCTACCAGAAATGAAGCTACGTGATGCACCAGTATCAAAAAGTATAGAAACAGGAATATTTTTAATGGTAAGGGTACCTCCCAAGACGTCGGGTTTACCTGATCCATCCGGGATAGCTGGCGGGGTCTTCCCGTCATAGACATGAGCCACTTGTGCATTCTGCTTCAGAGGACAATTCCTGCTATAGTGCCCCTTCTTATGGCAGTTGTAGCATTCAGCTGAGTCATTTGCCTTTGGTTTCCTCGGGGCTTTGCATACATTAGAAAAATGTCCAGGCTTCCCGCAGTTGTAGCAATTTCCTTTCGGGATCTTTGCAGGTTTCTGAGTAGCGGCCGCGGTAATGCTAGACTCGGGTTGATATGTTGAAGCCTTGCGCTTATTTCCAGCTTGGCTTTTGGCGCGGTCTTGGCTAGCGTGCCTTTCATCCATATCTTCATAATTGCAAGCCATTTCTACTAATTCTGAAAAGGAGAGTTTGATGTTGCTCATAGCTCTATCATGGTACTTGCGCTTTAGTCCAAATATGAATCTCTTGTTCTTTGCTTTGTTGGTCATAATCAGCTCTGGAGCATAGCGCGACAATTGGGTGAACTTATTCAGGTAATCTTGAATATAGAGTTCTCCCTGCTGGAGATTAGCAAACTGCTCTCGCATCCTCTCTAGAGCCTATTAAGGTACAAACTTCTCATTGAACATAGTTTTGAATTGCTCCCAGGTTCTGAGAGTACCCGCTGCATCCTCTGAGGTAATGGCATCCCACCACAACTCTGCTTCCTCCTGTAGGAGCCAAATGCCAAGTCGTCCTTTGTTGTTGGTTCCCATACCCATGCCTTCAAAGATTTTCTCACAGGTCTTCAACCAAGCTATTGCCTCGGTCACTGTACCAGTGCCAGTAAAAGGTTTTCCCCCAAGGTTCCTGTACCTCTTTGCTACTTTGTCTAGCTCAAAGTCTTCGGGTGCTGGTGGCTGAACAATAGGGCCTTCCACAACTACGGGGATATTCCCCCGTCCTCCTGCTGCCTCTCCTCGGCCTCCACGGCCTCCACTAGCTGTTGTTGCTCGTATAGCCATCTAAGAGAATACTGTATAAGCAAGAAAAGAGTCAAGCTCACAGATTTGATAATTTTCATAAATGATAAAGCAGGGGAATACAAGGAAAGATAATGATGATGTACTGATCAAATTCTTTTGCTAATCTGCTTAGCTAATTCTAGGACATTGCTAATCCTATCTCTAATGAGCTACTCGCATTAGAACACCACTGATTATATTCTGACGAGGTGTTTAATGTGTTAGAGTTTTACCTGTATGAGGAATCTATTTAACAGTTAAACAACAGTAATAAGCAAATCATAGGACCACGCCACTTTCGCGGAACGGGTTTACTCCAGTGATTGCTAGTGCATTTAAAACAAAGTAAATTCTTTTAAAACAACGCAATGCTTTTAAAAAAAATGAAGCCATTATAAGACTCAAGTCCCACCATACAATGCAACGCAAGCCGGAGGATAGAGTTTTACCTTATAATGGCCAAATATGCTTGATACGTATAAAGCAAAATCACTTGATATTATTACTAGTGCATATATGTTTCAAAAACGAATAACATCATAAATATCAATCATAGACGGCATAGCTACCATATACTATGTCGCCATACTAGTTCTACAATCAAGTCCGTTATTTCGTATTGGAAATTGGATTTCCGTCATGAGTCGAGGCAAGGGGCAAGCTCCTCTCCGCTTCGAGACACTCTAGCAAATGCCTCGGGACTACGCACTCTGGGTAACCCCTGGATGCTTCAGGGCTGGTCCTCTCTTACGTTTGAGGATTATTTATTCCTGAACACACGTTTCCCGGTCCTTACAGACCTATAATCGAGGCGCCTCGCATTCCAACAACCAAAAAGGTGAAAAGTAGATATATATGTCAGTGCTGGTAAGTCACTGACACCACCATAGCTAGAAAGAAACGTTGTGCTCTCCCTGCAGTCCGTATCCCGTTTTTAACTCATACCGGGGTGTGAGGCTCGCGAATCCACGAAATACACAAAGCTAGGCCACGTAGACCGTGCTTTGATCATCATCCACGAGACTTTGCTTTGCAACAGAAGCCTTGATCACATCATCTTGGCATGCCACATAGACAGTCCACTCCATACGATTGATTTCCATCGATATATAACCCCTGAGCTCGTACGTCTCAGAGAAGGGCGTTAAGCAAAAGAATAAATTCTCCGCCGCCAAACAGATACATATTTAACAGAGATCAATCAGTATAGAACAAAATCCAATGTCAGACACACAGTCCATTTACAAGTTAGTTCTGGGTCTGAACGAAACCGGAGGCGTCAATTCCTCGCAAATCTGTACAATCAACACATACGTTCAGACGGCTACTACTTCCGTCCCCTTCCGATAGCTACTCCGGTCAGGAACCTCAGTAGCGCCCATCCAACCGATACGAAGATCGTCGGTCTTGAATCGTCTTTGCATTTTCCAATTCGAATCGGTCGATAAATTATTTGAAATGAGGGTTAGCTCGGCCTTTTCAAATAATTCACGTCATTAGAATTTAAATCGATTCTTTCTATGGTTATATTATTCGACATCCATCTTTCGGTTCTTTAGTGTTATTTTCATGTCATACACATGCAACCATCAAATATCAAACAATTCAAGCCCAATTGTTTTATTTGCAATCTATGTTGCTTATAATATTTTATAACGATTTTTCGCCATTTTTATTTATTTAAAAATGGCCATATTTAATTAAACGACGTTTCAGGTCGTGCCGTGGCACTGGCGCTGTTTTTCTCCTAATTTGTTTTACACATATTGGAAAATCTAACCGTTGGATTTCTACAAAGTCTATACCAATGGAAAGATATTCCCAAAGCAAACCCAACGGTTCCAGTTTCGTGAGAATCCGACGGTCGGATCTTCCACACTAGTCGTTTGAAGTTACGGTTTCAAAATTCGAACTGCAGCGTCGTTATTCGATTTAATCTAATTATATTCATATATAAATATAAACTATTCTGCCGCTGTTTTTCTTCAGATTTGAATTAAACATTCCGGACAATCCAACCGTTGGATTTTTACATGGTTGGTGCCGTTGGGAAGATATTTCCAAAGCGAACCCAGCGGTTGCGGTTTCGGGAAAATCCGATGGTCGGATTTCTCGTACTAATCGTTTCAAATTACGATTCCGAAACACGAACTGCACGGCCTCTATTCCTTTTAATTATATTTATATTTATATATGCAAATATAGTTCATTCTATAATTTCAACTATAGTTCATTCTATATTTTCAACTTCGTTTTCACTTCAAATATTTCACTAACGCCTTAATATTTCGAAAAATTTCGCCATAACCTCCTTTGTACGGGGAGGGGTTTGGAAATTTATTGGGCCGTATTAGGTACCCAATAATCCTAAAAAGCATTCACATATTTATAGTGATATATTCTGGTGTTTACGGGGGAGTATGTACTGATAATCACTCCAGAGAATAAATTCTCGTCACCCTGTTTCCGTGTGGAAATAAATAGTCCATGTGCCGTATCTAATAACTACAGCGACGTGATTATTGTCAACTCCAGACCCGTGTGGGGTTTTTATTAATCTGGCAATTTATCGTTATATTTTATATTGTCCATATCAGTCATCAGTTCAACCTGTAGTATATAGTCATCGCCATACAAGCCTCTTGCTTGTATGGTAAATCTTCCACCTCGTCACACAAGCTCCAGTTGCTTATATGGAATATGATGAAGTATGCCTATCATCAAGAAGTATGCTATGTAGTGTAGTTCAAGATTAATTGTTACTATCCTATGGCGACGTTTATTATTTCACACAGAATAACCAGCACTCCGCATCCAATGGCATTCACAGGAGTTGATATATAAATAAAATTGCGCAGCCAACTCATCAAGGTTTACCTATTTGTCGGGCACGCAAATAATTTCTTTACTCTACAGCCAATCTGTTTTTCCTGTTCAACACATGTATATATATATATGCAGAATAAAGCTAATAATAATATTTCTAGCAAACTATTATTTATTTCAACACGTGTGTATTTTTATCTAAGCGTATACATGGTAAAAGAAATATTTTTTATCGTTAAAAATATTTATTCAACACGTGAATGTTTTTAACACTTCATATTCACAATAAAGGTGTAGTTTTTATTGTCTATTCATTTTATTTTAAAATACGATAACATTCAACACATGAATTTCAACTCGAAGAACAAATTGCAATTCAACACGTGAATATTCTATATAGTTTGTATATATATAAAAATGTGATTTTTATCGCTAAAGCCATTTGTTTAAATTCAAATAATATTCAACACATGAATCTCAACTCAAAGAATGAATCGCAACTCAACACATGAATATTCGATATAGTTTGTATATATATAAATATATGATTTTTATTTCTAAAGCCATTTGTTTAAATTCAAATTATATTCAACACATGAATCTCAACTCAACGAATGAATTGCAACTCAACACATGAATATTCTATATAGCATATGTAATTTATTTCAATGAATGAAAATTATTCTAACACATAAATATTTTAGAAAATTTCGGCAGCATAACGGCAGGGTAGTTAAAACCGGGACCGTCCCTAGTACGGCTCCTCGCTCTACCTTAAAACCTCGCGGTTTTTGACAATGGGGATCATGCATCTAGTTCGCACGTAGGCGACATGTTTTATTTTCAATTCCACAATCCTATTCTATTTTGTTTCAACCACAAGAGGGTATTTTTCAACCACAAAGGTATTTTTCAACTATAAAGGTATTTTTAAACCATAATATCAAACAGAAACAATTATTCCCAACCATTCGTCATACATATAATATCACGTCAATCACAAGCAATAAATATCGTCCATGGTCTGTGGACGAGGGGAGTATATATATATATATATATATATATATATATATATATATATATATAATAATTCACTTGCATTTCATCACAATTCAAAGCATATATGTTTCATTCAATGCTTGCATAATTTATACATCGCTAATATAACTTATACAACACATGTACATGAGGTATACAATGCGTATATAATTTACATTTCGCATATATAATTTATACAACCCGATTTCATTCACACATATAGTTTAGATTCCTCACATTGGTTATTGCAGTGCTAAAAATCGTAGGAAGGTCAGAAAAATCCACGGCTTCTTCTAGAATGTAGAGAGCCTCCTTGCGGTCACGGTGTCTCCTGTTTCATCAAATTTCATTAAAGAACGAAAAAGATATTATTTTTCAAAGTTTTGCAACGCTTTATAGTGTAAAAACAGTTTAAAATTATATAACCCGTTAGTTTTCAGACCTGCTCAAATTTAGGTTTTGATTTTTCTCTCGAATCGTTGCTCTATAGATTGATCAGATTGTCTGACGTCGTCGAGGGAGGGAAGAGCTTTTTGGCGCCACCAGTCTCCTCCAGTTCGACGTCGAGATGAACCCCGGGCGGCGGCTTAAACGTGCCGACTTTGGAGCGCCAGAACTCGATGGCGGCGCCTCTGATGGTGGCGAGACTGGGTCGGATGTGAAGAGGGGACTAAGGCGGTGAGAAGCTTTAACTGGCGGAGGCGGTGAAATCAACTGAGGCGGCGGCAAAATCGACGAGAAGCTTCGTGCTTCCTGAGTCGTCCAAAGCGCTGGCGGCTAGGGTTTCCTTCGTATTTTTTTAAAAAGAAAAATTCCTATTGGTCCGAGCTTTATAGGAAGTTTTAAATAGTGTTTTTGCAAACGGACTCCTTTTTAAACCCAACGACTGTCGCCCCTAGCTAAATACCCCCATTCCGGACACAATGGGATATGTTTCGTTGGCCAATTCGACTGTTAAAGTCAATTATTTTTCAATTTAAAATATAAAACATTCGATATTTAATTTAAACGTACATTTCAATTTGCCAGGGCCACAAACTGAATCGAAAAATTCCAGAAAAATAAATCTAGCTTTGTTTTGACGATACGGTCCTAATAAAACCAGTTTCGTCGAATTCTGAGCTCGTTTGAAAAATGGTCATTTTTAGGTCGACCCATTTTAACAGAATTTGACCAATCACATTTTCTTTTGCCCCGCTCACATACTAGCTTCAAAAATTACGAAATTTGAAAGCAATAATTTGACATCCCGGACCCAACAAAAGTGGTTTCGTTGAATTCCGAGGTCGTATGCAAAATATCAATTTTCGAGGGCTATATATACTATATAGCGACCTTTCTGAAAATTCATTTGGCCATAACTTTTGATTTCCGCTATGAAACTTCGATTTTTCAGATTCGTTAGAAAGGTATTCATAAACAGATTTAAATATTTTTAGTTTCGCTAAAATCCGTTATTATTTCCACCCGGTACAGTCAGACAAAGTTTGTATTCAAAATTTCAAATTGCAATACTATACCCAATTCTATATTTTATTGAAATAGGCTATTTAATTATTCAAATTCCTTGGTAATAGCCAAATTTAAAAATTTTAAACTGGTTCACATTTTCCGGGTTATTACACTTTTGATCCATTACTAAATATTATTTTAAAATATTCATTATTTTAGACTAATCATTATTTTAAAATATTCATTCTTTCTGAACTAGAATCAGACACAGTCAATTACCATATAATTTGACTATATGGATTTCGTACAACATGTATACAACAACAATCAAACACAGTCAACCATCATCCAAAGTGCATTCTACACTGCATAAGCATCAAATACAAATATTCAACGCTTATAAGCCTGTCAATCAATCGATCGACATACAGCTAATTATTGGGACTAGTGTAGGTCATATCATCTGAATACCCACATGGGGTTTCAATCAACAAATAGTGAATTTATTTGTGCAGTTGGGCGATGTGTAAAATTTATCATCCCAATCAATATCAATCAAATGTGTGTACATAAACAAATCGTCTGGTTTGTTTATGGATATTTATTTTATTCATATACACGTTAAAAATTATATTTTTAACTATAAAATATTTTATTCCATTCCACATGTGACGAAAAGGAATTTCGCTCGGTCCGAACCAGTCACTAAACCGATCCAGGCTGTTCGAAACGCCCTATCGTTTGAGAACATGACAAAATAGAACGCATATAAAAGAACATTTCATTGTATATTACAACAATGCATCAGAATACAAGAATATACAGAGTATAAATGAATATTACACAGAAATATCAGAGATTTAAATTACATTTAAATACATAGCAGCGGAAAATAATACAATACACAACTGAAGGAGATATACGGATACAAAGCTTTCCGGATATCGTTCCAGCTGTAAACCAGGATCCTGTGAATATAAAACTGCAAAACCAAAACTACTAGCTGCCCGTGTCAAAATAGGGGCACCCAGAGTTTAGGTTAAAACAATAAACTCCAGGTCAGTCATGTGACTGGTGTGAGAACTAAAACAGTTATTAATCTTTATTTTTAAAGTTAGGCAAATCAAGGGACCACGCCGTATAACACGGAACGGGTTTCCTCCCAAGAATACCAGTGCATAAAGCAACAGCGCAATGCTAAATAAAGAAAAATGAAGCTGTTATAAGACCCAGGTCCTATCACACAATGCAACGCAAGCCGGGGGATAGGGTTTTCCCTTATAACAACCAAAGAATGCTTGATACGTTTAAAACAAGTCATTTGATACTATTATAAGTGCATAGTGTATAAAACAACTTCAAATCACAAGTATCAATCATAGGCGGCATGAATGCCCCATACCACTATGTCGCCATATATAAGTTATACAATCAAAATCGCAAAGTCACGTCTTCGGAAATTGGGTTTCCATCTATGAACCGAGGCCAGGGATCGTCCTCAACCGATTTTAGACAATCTAGCCCATGTCTAGGAACAGCCGCAACTGCCCCTTGGATCGTCAGGGCCGGTCCACCGATGTGGATTATTATGCCTGAACACTACGTCTCCCCGCCCTTTGGGGCGTAAATGAGCCAACGAATGACTCCATCGGACCCGGATCGTCCGATCAAACCGAGGCGCCTCGCAACAGCAACAACCACACAGGTGAAAAGTATATAAATGTCAGGGTTGGTAGGTCACTGACACCACCCTAGCTAGAAGGAAACGCATGCCCTCCCTGATGTCCTCTCCCGTTTCCGGTTCACAACCGGGGTGTGAGGCTCGCAAAGTAAACGTTACACAAAGCTACGCCACAAAGGCCGTGCTTTGATCATCACCACAAGACTTTGCTTTTCAACAGAAGCCTTGATCATTTGCATCTTAGCATGCCACACAGACAATTCACTCCATGCGATTGATATCCATCAATATATAACTCCTGAGCTCGTACGTCTCAGAGAAGGGCGTTAAGCAAGAGAATAAATTCTCCGCCGCCAAACATATATATATTTAATAGAGATGAATCGCACGGACTAAAATCCAATGTCAGACACACAGTCCATTTACAAGTCCGTTCTGGGTCTGAACGAAACCGGAGGCACCTAGTACCCGTCATATCCATCGATCTCCAAGCACGTCTGGACGATCACCAACTGTTTACATCTTCTTGGGTGTACAGCCCAATCAAAATCATTAGTTATCACCCAAACGACGTGAAGACCTCTGGTCTTCGACCATCGTCTTCATCTTCGACTTACCGTCGTATCGGTTATTCAAAATGGGATAAACCCGGTCTTTCCGAATAACTCGCGTATATTTTAAATAAGTGTTACACAAACACAACATACGCCTCATTCCAATTCATCAGTCACCAACCGTAAATTAATCAAGAGAATAATTCCCTAAATATTAACCCCGAAGGCCGAAACCAACATCAGATCAATATCCAGAAAACCATTCTGCTTGGCTAACCGACAGTTAGTTTCTAAATTTCACATTCATAGGGAAAGTTCCCATTAATTTTATCCAAGATAAATTTCTTGAATTTATTCTTTAATCTATTTTTGAATATCAATTCAAACTAGTCGGGATTAGCGGACCTTACCGAAGTAATCATTTGTTTTAGTTTCCCAATCCCAACCTATTCATCCCATGAAGTAAAACTGGTTATACTTCATATCTAACACCACGGTGTTATCGGTAAATTCAATTACCATTTCACGTTCAAATCTAATTAAAGATTTAACTATCGTTTGGAGCAAAACTGGTGGTACTCCATTTTCGATCTTTTCAATCTAATTAAAGATTCATTAAAACTCCACTTAGTTTTAATCTTTAACTGGGTTAAAGAATCAGTGTCATTTAAAACACAGTTCACGATAAACCCAAAATCACATTCATTAATTATCGGGTTAAAGAACGAGTGTTATTTAAAACACTGTTCACGATAAACCCAAAAATCAATATCAATTCAATTCCAATTAAATATCATTTAATTGGTACACTTCATTAAATCTAAATAAAAAGATTTAATCTTTTCTCAACTGGTTTCAAGAACAGTGTTAGTGAAGACACCATTCACGACAAACCCAAATCACATTTGATATTCAATACAAGGCTCTGAATAGAAAATATATCGGCTTATATTCAATATCAAATTCTACGATTAACAAATGTCGTATTGGAAATAACGATATAAATATATATCTTTCAAATTTCCATAACAACATCCGTATAATCACGAATTCCGACCTCGAAATATTCCGAAGACAATTTCGATTCAAATCCATTCCAATGCAATAATTGGAAATTCTAGTTATTTTCAAAACCATTTCTAATCCAGTTTATTTATTTTAAAAATAAATAGAATTATACTTCTAGTTCAAAACTAGTTCATTTTGATAAAAAACTATTTTTATCCTTTCAAATATGGATTTTTTCATCCCAATTCTTTCTAAATCATTTCTTATGATTTTACACAAATTATTACTATTTTTAATAATTTTATCAAGGCCCGTACAGTCGATTTCCATCAATGGCCATCAAACTGCACTTACACCGACCTTTTTCAAATTTGATTTGCACATAATTCCAAATCCAACCGTTAGATTTCTAATTTCTAATATTCATTAGAAAGCTCTTTTCGATACGAACCCAACGGTTCCGGTTTTAGGAGAATCCGACGGTCGGATCTCCCGTAATGTCCGTTTGAAATAAATGGTCGAAATTTACAAACTGTCGCTGCGCGGCGCGTTCTATTCAGGCCATTATATTATATATATAATATATATATAATATATATTTCGTCAATTTCTATTTAAAACGAATTATATAGATAGTTTTAAATTCGTTTCAAAAACAATTTCAACTTCCATTTCAATCCAAAGCAAAATTGAATTCTTCTTTATAAATTCGTTTTAAAATTCATTTCTATTCAATTCAAATTTCAATTCAATTTGAATTCAATTCAATTCGCTTTTAATTCAATTTGAATTCGTTTTCCATTCAAGTTGAATTCGTTTTCAATTCAATTCAATTTCAAAGTCGTTTTCTATTCAATTCATATTGGTTATCTATTCGATTTAATTCAAATTGGTTTTCTATTCAATTCAATTCAAATTGGTTTACTATTCGATTCAATTCAAATTGGTTTTCTACTCAATTCAATTCAAATTGGTTTTCTATTCGATTCAATTCAAATTGGTTTTCTATTCAATTCATTTCGAATTGGTTTTCTATTCAATTCAATTCAAATTGGTTTTCTATTCAATTCATTTCGAAATCGTTTTCAATTCAATTCATTTCGAAATCGTTTTCAATTCAATTCATTTCGAAATCATTTTCAATTCAATTCATTTCGAAATCGTTTTCAATTCAATTCATTTCAAAATGAATAAAATTGATATAAATATCGTTCACGTCAAAATGGCATCAATCTAATCAACACGGCTTCATATATTTCTATTTTCAAATATTTCTTTTTCAAAATAGTTGTTATTATCAAAATATTTCGTTCAACACATGACTAATCTCAACGGGTGAGTACTGTCAACACATGAACCTTTATTTTATAATATTCTTTATTTTCTAAATTGGAATGAGGCCCTATCAATCACCATATAATATTAATTATATGGATTTTCATACATCGTACGTATATAATAGCATTGAAAAATAATCAACCATCAACCAAAGTACACTACACTGTATAAGCATCAAATATAGATATCTAACGCTTATAACAGTCTGTCAATCAATCGATCGACATATTTAATCAATCAGGATGAGTGAACTTCAAATTTCATCCCAACACCCGTGTGGGGTTTCAAACCATCAAACACATATTTTATTTGTGTAGTTGGACGACGTGTAAAATTTAACGACCCAATCAATATCAGTCAAATCAGTGTATATAAACAAATCGGCCGATTTGTTTATAAATATTTATTTATTCACTTTCACGTTAAAAATTATATTTTTAACGATAAAACATTTTATCCCAACATATGAATTTCTATTCAGTTCATTCTTTCAATAAAATGATATTTTTATTTTTCTAACATATTTTAGGAAATTTCGACGGCATAACGGCACGATACTAGAAACGGGACGAGGCCTAGCCTTATCCCCGGTCTAGTGAAGGCCCACGCCATTCACACATCAATCAAATCAATTTCATTTCACCAAACAATTCAATCCAATCAAATAATCTAACTAATTTTTGCAATCAAACAAACAAGTCCATGGTCTGTGGACGATTGTGTCGGGTGCTACTAAGCACCATCTGTATCCTAGTATATATATATATAACTAGAAAAAGAAATTGAAAGGTGAGAAATTCTCACCAATAGCTATCCTAACTCCATGGCACTTCTTAGGTAGAAATCTTTGCCGTTCTTGCCTCTTGTCACTTTTCACTGCCCGTACTCATTACATATGTAAAAATCGAATTTTCACTTCGCTATTCAATATATAAAAATCGAATTTTTACTCTGCTATTCAATATATAAAAATCGAATTTTTACTCTGCTATTCAATATATAAAAATCGAATTTTTACTCTGCTATTCAATATATAAAAATCGAATTTTTACTCTGCTATTCAATATATAAAAATCGAATTTTTACTCTGCTATTCAATATATAAAAATCACATTTTTATTTTTCTACACATATAAAGATGCTATTTTTAATATTTCTATCATGTAAAAAATTATATTTTTAATTCTCTACCTACACAAAAATCATGTTTTTGCATTTTTAAAAACCATTCCTTTTTATAAACTAAAAATCAAATCTTTTTAATGTTATAAAACAAATCTTTATCTTCTTCAAACATTATATTTTTATACTTTAAAAAATCAGGTTTTTTTTCCTAATTAAAATCGGATAAAACAATATAATTAAAATAAAGAAATAAAAATAAAATAAACTTACAGTGTTCGTCGACTGGGGGGGGGGGTTTCATGCCAGTTGAGGAGGTCGGGGAGGTGGGGTCTTGGTGCTGGCGTCGGTCGCAGGGTAGAGGGAGGAAGCGGGGTCGCGCTCAGCGCGAGGGAGGGGGTGCGGATACGAATTCAAGGGGGGGGGGTTTCGAACAGCAATCGCGAGGGGGGGGGGACTTCGGTCGGCGGTGGGGGATCGATCGGAGGAGCGACGAGCTCCTCCGCCCCTCTTCTCTCGTCTCTTTTTTTTTTATCTGTTTCGATTCTGAATTGAGAATGAGGGGGGCTACGGGTTTTAAGGGGAAGGTTTTTTTTTTTAATTATTTAATTTTCCTCCAAAAAGCAACTTTTATTTTCGACCTCAAAACGGGGCCCACCGCCTGTCGTCCATAGCTAATTACCCTCATTCCGAACATAATGGGATATGTATCGCAAGCTGATTTGATCGTTTCGATCTGTTTCCGTTAAAATCAACATATAACTCTCTATATGGAATTTGAACGCGCATTTCAATTTACCGGGGTCACACACTAACTGTATAAGTTGCAGAAAAATATTTTCTAGCTTCGTATTGATGATACGGTCCTAACAAAACTAGTTTCGTCGAATTCTGAGACCGTTGGAAAAATGGCCAATTTCCAGTCGATTAAAATCAACTGAAACTGGTCAAACGCGTTTTCCTTTGCCACGCTCACATATTGATTCGAAAAATTATGAAATTTGAAACCTAGCAATAATTTGACATCACTGATCCAACAAAACTGGTTTCGTCGAAATCCGAGGTCGTTTGCAAAATGTCAATTTTTAAGGGCCTGAATTCCATAACGACTATTCAGAATTTTCAACTGGACATATCTTTTGATTCCCGCTATGAAATTTCGATTGGCCGGATTCGTTGGAAAGATATTATCAAACGGATCCCAATGTTTTTGGTTTTACTAAAATCCGGATTGTTTTGCACCCGGTACATTCAATTGAAGTTTGAAATCGAATTATCGAACTACCGCGCCATTTTCAATTCTATTTATAATTATATATAAATATTTATATTCTAACGACGACGTATATAATATATACGTCGAATTTCAATTCCAAAATAAATTTTCCTTCGTTTTTATTTAAAATGATTCATTTTAAATATTCAAAATTCGCTAAAATTGCCAAAATAAAAATTTTAAACTGGCCCAGATTTTCGGGTTATTACAATCTCCCCCACTTAAAACTTTTCGTCCCCGAAAAGGAACAAAGTCAAAAGTGGTTTGATTAATCAACCTTACGTTCGATTTGGCTTCCATTCTCCAACTTTTCAGTTTCTGAGAATTTTCAAAAATTTCAAAAATTTGGCTAACACCCTAAATTTTCGAAATTTTTGCCTTAACCTCCCCTGCAATGGGAGCATCGGGAAATCTCAAATAGCTTCCCCGGTCCTTCAGATCTCAAAAAGAAAAAGAAAAAGCCAAGCGGCTAGCCAATAGGCTCATAAAATCATCATCACCCAAACAAAACAGTAAATTATGTAGTAAACATGTACCTATATGTCGGGCAAACAAATTTTATTCTCTGCTCTAGCCTCCTTGCTATGACCTATTCAATGAAAGTACATGTATATGCAAGCAAATGCGACTAATTTTCAATACAATTCAATATTTGGTTCAATTAGGCATAATGGTTCAAAATTTATCAAACAACTAAACAAACAACACAAACATCAATCAATTAGTTGATTAGCTTTTCAAATTCATAATTTTGATACATATACAGAAAATCATGTTTTTGATGCCAATTCACAACAATGTGTTCTAGCTATATAAGTTTTGGTTCTCACACCAGTCTAATGGAAATATATAGAAAATCACACCTTCGAAACACGAAACTAATTACTAATGATGACGCGTCAATCATCAGAATCAGGTCCGGGCGACTAGAGTGTGATTCTATATCTATCCAATATATCAAAACTTTGAATATACGTTTGCAAGGCGTATATGCAAAATCTTTATATACTGGACTGTCCAAATCAATACAAATAAATAATCAAATACAAATAATTGATTTAAATTACCAAAACAAAATTTGTTTTCACTTTAAAAATATACTCTTCACACTCGTTCTAGGATACTACTGATCCCATCTATAACGAGTCATTCTCATTGGATATTGCTAATCCAATATATGATGAATTCTTTCGTATGGTTCTAATGTGCCTTGTTCTCTGAGCTTTGTAAACCAAAGCTCTGATACCAACTGTGACGAAAAGGAATTTCGCTCAGTCCGAACCAGTAGCTAAACCGATCCAGGCTGTTCGAATCGCCCTATCGTTTGAGAACACGACAAAATAGAACGCATATAAAAGAACATTTCATTGTATATTACAACAATGCATCAGAATACAAGAATATACAGAGTATAAATGAATATTACACAGAAATATCAGAGATTTAAATTACATTTAAATACATAGCAGCGGAAAATAATACAATACACAACTGAAGGAGATATACAGATACAAAGCTTTCCGGATATCGTTCCAGCTGTAAACCAGGATCCTGTGAATATAAATCTGCAAAACCAAAACTACTAGCTGCCCATGTCAAAATAGGGGCACCCAGAGTTTAGGTTAAAACGATAAACTCCAGGTCAGTCATGTGACTGGTGTGAGAACTAAAACAGTTATTAATCTTTATTTTTAAAGTTAGGCAAATCAAGGGACCACGCCGTATAACACGGAACGGGTTTCCTCCCAAGAATACCAGTGCATAAAGCAACAACGCAATGCTAAATAAAGAAAAATGAAGCTGTTATAAGACCCAGGTCCTACCACACAATGCAACGCAAGCCGAGGGATAGGGTTTTCCCTTATAACAACCAAAGAATGCTTGATACGTTTAAAACAAATCATTTGATACTATTATAAGTGCATAGTGTATAAAACAACTTCAAATCATAAGTATCAATCATAGGCGGCATGAATGCCCCATACCACTATGTCGCCATATATAGGTTATGCAATCAAAATCGCAAAGTCACGTATTCGGAAATTGGATTTCCATCTACGAACCGAGGCCAGGGATCGTCCTCAACCGATTTTAGACAATCTAGCCCATGTCTAGGAACAGCCGCAACTGCCCCTTGGATCGTCAGGGCCGGTCCACCGATGTGGATTATTATGCCTGAACACTACGTCTCCCCGCCCTTTGGGGCGTAAGTGAGCCAACGAATGACTCCATCGGACCCGGATCGTCCGATCAAACCGAGGCGCCTCGCAACAGCAACAACCACACAGGTGAAAAGTATATAAATGTCAGGGCTGGTAGGTCACTGACACCACCCTAGCTAGAAGGAAACGCATGCCCTCCCTGATGTCCTCTCCCGTTTCTGGTTCACAACCGGGGTGTGAGGCTCGCGAAGTAAACGTTACACAAAGCTACGCCACAAAGGCCGTGCTTTGATCATCACCACAAGACTTTGCTTTTCAACAGAAGCCTTGATCATTTGCATCATAGCATGCCACACAGGCAATTCACTCCATGCGATTGATATCCATCAATATATAACCCCTGAGCTCGTACGTCTCAGAGAAGGGCGTTAAGCAAAAGAATAAATTCTCCGCCGCCAAACAGATATATATTTAATAGAGATCAATCACACGGACTAAAATCCAATGTCAGACACACAGTCCATTTACAAGTCCGTTCTGGGTCTGAACGAAACCGGAGTGTAATAACCCGCAAAATCTGGGCCAGTTTAAAATTTTTATTTTAGCAATACTAGAGAATTTAGTATATTTAAAATAGATTATTTTAAATAATATCGACGAGAAATTTATTTTGAATATAATTCGAACGTATATATTATATATGTCGTCGTTAGAATATAAATAATTATATATAATTATAAAAGGAATTGAAAATGGCGCGGTAGTTCGATAATTCGATTTCAAACTTCAATTGAACATACCGGGTGCAAAACAATCCGGATTTTAGTGAAACCAAAAACATTAGGATCTAATTGATGATATCTTTCCAACGAATCCAAAAAATCAAGATTTCATAGCGGGAATCAAAAGATATGTCCAGTTGAAAATTCTGAATAGTCGCTATGGAATTCAGGCCCTTAAAAATGGAAATTTTGCAAATGACCTCGGATTTCGACGAAACCAGTTTTGTTGGATCCGTGATGTCAACTTATTGCTAGGTTTTAAATTTCACAATTTTTCGAATCAATATGTGAGCATGGCAAAGGAAAACGCGTTTGACCAGTTTCAGTTGATTTTAATCGACTGGAAAATGGCCATTTTTCAAACGGTCTTAGAATTCGACGAAACTAGTTTTGTTAGGACCGTATCGTCAATACGAAGCTAGAAAATATTTTTCGGGAATTTTTCGAGTTAGTATGTGATCCCGGTAATTTGAAATGTACGTTTAAAATTCAATATAGTGATTTAAATGTAAATTCAACGGAAACTAATCGAAACGATCAAATCAGCTTGTGATACATATCCCATTGTGTTCAGACTAGGGGTAAAACGCTATGGACGACAGGCGGTGGGCCTCGTTTAGAGATCATATGTAAAATTCAATATTTTGGTAATTAAAATAATAAAAGAAAATTTTCTCTTTCCTCCCCCCACCCCCCCGTTAACTCCTCTCAGGCCCCCCCTTTTTTCAGTTCGATTCAGAGCAGAGAAAAAAAAAAACTCGCGCTGCCTTTCAACGACGCCGCCCCTCCTCCAAGTGGATCCCGCCGCCGCCAGAGCCTCGAACCCCCTCCGTCCTTCAGGGCCTCAAACCCCCGCTTCTCAAGTCTCTCTCTCTTCCCCTTCGACGGGACCTCCTGTGCCCTAGCCCAGGATAAACGGAAATCGCCAGCGCCTCCTCCCCTGGGCCGCCGCCGACCAACTGGCATCGAATGCGCACCCCCTCACCACCTGAACCCCCATCTCCGACCCCTGCGATGCAACCAAGGTGACTTTCTATTTATAAATTCAGTTTTTTTTAAATAAAATGATTTTTTTTAAATCCTTTTATTTATGCATGAATGTGATTTTAAAATCAGTAGGTTAAAATAAGAGGTGTGATTTTTAACATTAGGAAAAGTTTGAATTTTTACATAGAAAATCGTTTAAATCTTTATGTAGAGAATAGCGATGTTAAATCAGTAACTATATTATTTTTAAAACTGTAAAGTTCGGATTTTTATATTATGGGAAAGTTAAAAATATGATTTTTATATTTTTAAAGTAATAAATATATGATTTCTATATTTTTAAAGTATTAAAAATATAATCTTTACTATATGGAAGAAATAAAAATATAATTTCTATATTTTTAAAGTATTAAAAATATAATCTTTACTATATAGAAGGCGTAAAAATATGATTTTTATTTATGTAGAGAATTAAAAATATAATTTTTACATGATAGTAATATTAAAAATATCGTCTTTGTATATGTAGCAAAATAAAATTCTGATTTTTATTTTATATACGTTGAAAAAAAATATGTTTTTTATAATGACATATTTGAAAAGATGAAATCTTTCTTTTTGAAAGGGTGAAATCTTTCTTTTTGAAAAGATGAAATCTTTCTTTTTGAAAGGGCGAAATCTTTATTTTTGAAAAGGTAGGATTTTTATATATTGAATAGCATAGTAAAAATTCGATTTTTATATATTGAATAGCATAGTAAAAATTCGATTTTTATATATTGAATAGCATAGTAAAAATTCGAATTTTATATATTGAATAGCGAAGAAAAAATTCGATTTTTATGTATTGAATAGCGAAGTAAAAATTCGATTTTTATATATTGAATAGCAAAGTAAAAATGTGATTTTTATATAGGTAGTGAATACGGGCAACGAAATAGACGAAAGAAAAGCACGGTGAAGATTTCCTACCCATGAAGAATTGCGTCATTCAGTTTAGCGAAAGGGTGAGAACTCCTCACTCTAAATTTCTTATTCTAGTTATATATATATATATATATTAGGATGCAGACGGTGCTTAGTAGCACCCGACATCCACAGACCATGGATGGCTTGTTTGTTAAATTGTTTTGTTGTGTAGTTGGTTAGATTATTTGGTTTGAATGGAATTGTTTGGTGAAATGAATTGATTTGATTGATGTGTGAATGGCGTGGGCCTTCACTAGACTGGGGATAAGGCTAGGCCTTGTCCCGTTTCTAGTATCGTGCCGTTATGCCGCCGAAATTTTCTAAAATATGTTAGAAAAATAAAAATATCATTTTATTGAATAAATGAACTGAATAGAGCGTTCATAAGTTAGATAAAATATTTTATCGTTAAAAATATAGTTTTAACGTGGAAGTGAATAAAAAAATATATTCATTTACGAACCGGACGGTTTGTTTATGTACACCTATTTGAAGGACATTGATTGGGTCCATAGATTTTACACATCGCCCAACTGCACAACTAAAATCTGTGTGTGATTGTTTGAAACCCCACACGGGTGTTGGGATGAAATTTGAAGTTCACTCATCCTGGTTGATTAAATATGTCGATCGATTGATTGACAGGCTGTTATGAGCGTTGAATATCCATATTTGATGCTTATGCAGTGTAGTGCACTTTGGTTGATGGTTGATTATTTTCAATACTATTATATACATTTGTTGTATGAAAATCCATATAATTGATTTTATATGGTGATTGATTGGGCCTCATTCCAATTTAGAAATTAAAGAATATTATAAAATAAAGGTTCATGTGTTGACAGTACTCATCCGTTGAGATTAGTCATGTGTTGAACGAAATATTTTAATAATAAAATTTACATCTTTATCAATATAAAACAAAGGTTCATGTGTTGACTGTACTCATCCGTGAGATTAGTCATGTGTTGAATGAAATAATTAAACAAAAATAGTCACACGTGGACAGTACTCATTCGTTGAGATTAGTCGTGTGTTGACAAAAATAAATATTCATTGGTTGAATAAAATAAAGGAATATATGAAGCCGTGTTGATTAGGTTGACGCCATTTTGACGTGAACGATATTTATATCGATTTTATTCATTTTAGAAATGAATTGAAAACGATTTCGAAATGAATTGAATTGAAAACGATTTCGAAATGAAATGAGTTGAAAACGATTTCGAAATGCAATGAATTGAAAACGATTTCGAAATGAATTGAATTGAAAACGATTTCGAAATGAATTGAGTTGAAAACGATTTCGAAATGAATTGAATTGAAAACGATTTCGAAATGAATTGAATTGAAATTTGAATTGAATAGAAATGAATTTTAAAACGAATTTATAAAGAAGAATTCAATTTTGATTTGAATTGAAATGGAAGTTGAAATTGTTTTTGAAACGAATTCAAAGCTATTTATAGAATTCGTTTTAAATAGAAATCGACGAAATATATATTATATATATTATATATATAATATAATGGCCTGAATAGAACGCGCCGCGCCGTGGCAGTTCGTGAATTTCGACCATTTATTTCAAACGGACATTACGGGAGATCCGACCGTCGGATTCTCCTAAAACCGGAACCGTTGGGTTCCTATCGAAAGGAGCTTTCTAACGAATATTAGAAATTTGAAATCTAATGGTTGGATTTGGAGATACGTCCAAATAAAATTTGAAAAAGGTCGCTGTAAGTGCAGTTCGATGGCCATTGATGGAAATCGACTGTACGGGCCTTGATAAAATTATTAAAAATATCAATAATTTGTGTAAAATCATTAGATATGATTTGGGAAAATTTGGGATGAAAAACTCCATATTTGAAAAGATAAAAATAGATTTTTATCAAAATGAACTAGTTTGAACTAAATTTAAAACCCGATTTGTTTTTAAATAAATAAATTAGATTTAAAAAGGGGTTTTAAATAATCGGAATTCTTAATATATTTGAATTAAATTAAACTAGAATTGATTCATGGATTTATCGTGAATTGTGTTTTAAATAACACTAGTTCTTTAACCCGATGATAAATAGAATGTGATTTGGGTTTGTCGTGAACTGTGTTTTAAATAACACCTAGTTCTTTAACCCAGCAAAGGAGTTTTAATGAATCTGCAAATTGATTGAAATGTGAATTGATAATTTAAATTATCAAATTTGGAAAGTGAGCGAGAATGGAGTATCGCCAGTTTTGCTCCAAAGCGATAGTTAAATCTTTAATTAGATTTGAACGTGAAATGGTAATTAATTTTACCGATAACACTGTGGTGTTAGATATGGAGTATTACCAGTTTTGCTTCATGGGATGAATAGGTTGGGATTGGGAAATAAAATAAATAATTACTTCGTTGTGGTTCGCTAATCTTGACTAGTGGGAAAAACCATAATTTGGTTTTAAACGACATCCAAAGGAAGATTACAGGGTAAATTTTAAAGGATTTATCTTGGATAAAATTAATGGGAACCTTTCCCTAAGAATGTGGAGTTTAGAAACTAGCTGTAGGTTGGCTAAGAAGAATGGTTTCCTGGGTATTGATCTGATGTTGGTTTCGGCCTTCGGGGTTAATGTTTGGGAAATTGTTCTCTTGCTAATTTGCGGTTAGTGACTAATGAATTGGAATGAGGCGTATGCTGTGTTTGTGTAACATTCGTTTTTAATATACGCGGGTTGTTCGGGAAGGCCGGGTTTACACCCATTCTGAATAACCGATTCGACGACAAGTCGAAGATGAAGACGGTGGTCGAAGACCGGAAGTCTTCACATCGTTTGGATAATTACTGACGATCCTGATTGGGCTGTACACCCAAGAGGATGGAAATAGTTGGTGGTCGTCCAGACGTACTTGGAGATGGATGGATATGCGAGGAAAGTGCCTCCGGTTTCGTTCAGACCTAGAACGGACTTGTAAATGGATGGTGTGTCTGACATTGTATTCCTTTATATTGTATTTGTTGATCTCTGCTAAATATATATCTGTTTGGCTACGGAGAATTTATTCTCTTGCTTAACGCCCTTCTCTGAGACATATGAGCTCAGAGGTTATATATTGGCAGAAATCAGTGGTACGATATGGATTGATAGTGTGGCATGCTGAGATGCAGTGATCCAGACTTTTGTTGAAAAACAAAGTTTGGTGGTTGATGATCAAAGCGCAGCTGATATAGCATGGCTTTGTGTATAGCGTTTATCCGCGAGCCTCACACCTCGGTATGGTGGCAAACTGATGGTTTGATCAGTATGCTTTTTTTTCGTGGATGGGCACCTTAGTGGTGTCGTGGATTCGGTCGACCGAGATGAGCCTAGTGCTCAGGGATATATAGAGTAAGCGGTGTTTTCTCTCGTTGGGACGTAAGCCGCGGTGGTACTCTGGACCCAAATGTGCGGATGCAGACGGTGTTTTCTCTTGTGGGGACGTAAGCCGTGGTGAATTGCATTCCGCGATCGATCTTTCGAATCAGGAGCCACCATGATGGAAATCCAATTTCCGATACGTGTATTGCGGTTTTAATTGTAGAACTAGTATGGCGACATGATATATGGTACCCATGCCGTCTATGATTGATATTTATGATTGGAATGGTTTTGACACTATACACATATTATAGTATCAAATGATTTGTTTTTAAACGTATCAAGCATGTTTGGCTGTTATAAGGTAAAACCCTATCCTCCGGCTTGCGTTGCATTGTGTGATGGGACCTGGGTCTTATAACAGCTTCATTTTTCGAAAAAGCATTGCGTTGTTTATTCTATGCACTAGTATTCTTGGGAGGAAACCCGTTCCGTGTTATACGGCGTGGCCCCTTGAATTACTCTCTTTTAAAGTAAAGTTTTAAATAACTGTTTTAGTTCTCACACCAGTCACATGACTGACCTGGAGTTTATTGTTTTAACCTAAACTCTGGGTGCCCCTATTTTCCACACGGGCAGCTAGTAGTTTTGGTTTTGCAGATTTATATTCACAGGATCCTGGTTTACAGCTGGAATGATATCCGGAAAGCTTTGTATCCGTATATCTCTTCTAGTTGTGTATTGTATTATTTTCCGCTGCGATGTATTTAAATGTAATTTAAATCTCTGATATTTCTGTGAAATATTCATTTATACTCTGTATATTCTTGTAATCTGATGCATTGTTGTAATATACAATGAAATGTTCTTCTGTTTGTGTTCTGATTTGTCTTGTCCTCACAGTAATTCGTTCTTTCTCATCTCTTCGGAGACCGGGGAAGTTTCGGGTCGCTTCATTTGGTATCAGAGCTTTGGTTTACAAAGCTCAGAGGACAAGGCACCTTAGAACCAAACGAAAGAATTCATCAGAGATTGGATTAGTAATATCCAATAAGAATGACTCGTTAGAGATGGGATCAGTAGTATCCTAGAACGAGTCAAAAGGGTGTTTTTTTTAAAAATAAACATTTAAACAAACTTTGTTTTGGAAGTTTAAACCATTTTATACGTATTTGAATATTTGTTTTATATTGAATTTGGACAATCCAATATATAAAGATTTTGCATATACGCCTTGCAAACGTGTATTCGAAGTTTTAATATATTGAATAGATATAGAATCACACTCTAGTCGCCCGGAGATGATACTGATGATTGAGTCATCAGTGTTTATGTTCGAGTTTCGAAAGTGAGATATTTATATATTTCCAATCGTCTGGTGTGAGAACCAAACTAGATAGATTTATTGTTGTGATTTGGCATCAAAAACATGATTTTTAGTATATATATAAAAAATTATACCTTTGAAAGTTAACCAACACATTGATTGCTAGCTGTGATGATTATTAATTCAACTAATAGAAATACTGGAATGATATATAAAGCATGAATCAAGATATTTATTAACGAAAAGTAATGCAAACTCTCTTGATAAAATCCTCAAATATAATGTAGGAGATGGTTCTCTATGGCTTATCTAATGTTGACTTCAGTATGACTCCGAAACAAACAAGGAGGGCCCAACAGAAAGCAGAAAAAGAAAGGGAGTTGAACTTAGGAACATACGTGGGTGTTTATTGTCGTATATGCAGAGAAGAAGGGCATTATGCGGTTCGGTGCCCTGAGAGAAAGAAAATCAAGGAGAAAGAGATAAGAATGGACATAGTTTGTTTTAAGTGCAAAGAAACGGGACATTTTGTGGATAAGTGTCCAAACATTAAGAAAAAACCCAGAAAATTAGGAAAAGAAAAGAAGTGCTTCCGATGCAAAGATATAGGGCATCTAGCCCGAAATTGCCCGTTAAAGAGGGGTGATAAGAAATCCAAAGGAAAGGAGATATCTACTTTGGAAATTATGCAGGGAGGAGGCACGACTTCCTAGAAAGTTGGGTTTTAATGTAATGAACTAGCATTTTGGATATATGTATGGATGTGTATGATACTTGTATGAACTTAAATATGCTTTTGTGTTAAAAATGTATCGATATTGTATAATATAGCTAGTGTAAGAAGAATGATTGAACTCAGGTGAATTTAGCACCGCATATTAGAATGGTTTGGAATTTGATTGAAATTGCATGCATATACTTGTACTTACATTGGACAGGTTATAGCAAGGAGGCTAGAGCAGAGAATAAAATTTGTTTGCCCGACAAATAGGTACATGTTTACTACATAATTTACTGTTTTGTTTGGGTGATGATGATTTTATGAGCCTATTGGCTAGCCGCTTGGCTTTTTCTTTTTCTTTTAGAGATCTGAAGGACCGGGAAAGCTATTTGAAATTCCCCGATGCTCCCGGTGCAGGGGAGGTTATGGCGAAATTTTTCGAAAATTTAGGGTGTTAGCCAAATTTTTGAAAATTTGAAAATTCTCAGAAACTGAAAAGTTAGAGAATGAAAGCCAGATCGAACGTAGTGTTGATTAATCAAACCACTTTCGACTTTGTTCCTTTTCGGGGACGAAAAGTTTTAAGTGGGGGAGATTGTAATAACCCGCAAAATCTGGGCCAGTTTAAAATTTTTATTTTAGCAATTTTAGCGAATTTAGTATATTTAAAATAGATTATTTTTAATAATATCGACGAGAAATTTATTTTGAATATAATTCGAACGTATATATTATATACGTCGTCGTTAGAATATAAATAATTATATATAATTATAAAAGGAATTGAAAATGGCGCGGTAGTTCGATAATTCGATTTCAAACTTCAATTGAACATACCGGGTGCAAAACAATCCGGATTTTAGTGAAACCAAAAACATTAGGATCTAATTGATGATATCTATCCAACGAATCCAAAAAATCAAGATTTCATATCGGGAATCAAAAGATATGTCCAGTTGAAAATTCTGAATAGTCGCTATGGAATTCAGGCCCTTAAAAATGGAAATTTTGCAAACGACCTCGGATTTCGACGAAACCAGTTTTGTTGGATCCGTGATGTCAAATTATTGCTAGGTTTTAAATTTCATAATTTGTCGAATCAATATGTGAGCGTGGCAAAGGAAAACGCATTTGACCAGTTTCAGTTGATTTTAATCGACTGGAAAATGGCCATTTTTCAAACGGTCTTAGAATTCGACGAAACTAGTTTTGTTAGGACCGTATCGTCAATACGAAGCTAGAAAATATTTTTCGGGAATTTTTCGAGTTAGTATGTGATCCCGGTAATTTGAAATGTACGTTTAAAATTCAATATAGTGATTTAAATGTAAATTCAACGGAAACTAATCGAAACGATCAAATCAGCTCGTGATACATATCCCATTGTGTTCAGACTGGGGGTAAAACGCTATGGACGACAGGCGGTGGGCCTCGTTTAGAGATCATATGTAAAAGTCAATATTTTGGTAATTAAAATAATTAAAATAATAAAAGAAAATTTTCTCTTTCCTCCCCCCCCCCCCTTAACTCCTCTCAGGCCACCCCCCCTTTTGTCAGTTCGATTCAGAGCAGAGAAAAAAAAAAAACTCGCGCTGCCTTTCAACGACGCCGCCCCTCCTCCAAGTGGATCCCGCCGCCGCCAGAGCCTCGAACCCCCTCCGTCCTTCAGGGCCTCGAACCCCCGCTTCTCAAGTCTCTCTCTCTTCCCCTTCGACGGGACCTCCTGCGCCCTAGCCCAGGATAAACGGAAATCGCCAGCGCCTCCTCCCCTGGGCCGCCGCCGACCAACTGGCATCGAATCCGCACCCCCTCACCACATGAACCCCCATCTCCGACCCCCTGCGATGCAACCAAGGTGACTTTCAATTTATAAATTCAGTTTTTTTTTTTAATAAAATGATTTTTTTTTTTAAATCCTTTTATTTATGCATGAATGTGATGTTAAAATCAATAGGTTAAAATAAGAGGTGTGATTTTTAACATTAGGAAAAGTTTGAATTTTTACATAGAAAATCATTTAAATCTTTATGTAGAGAATAGCGATGTTAAATCAGTAACTATATTATTTTTAAAATTGTAAAGTTAGGATTTTTATATTATTGGAAAGTTAAAAATGTGATTTTTATATTTTTAAAGTAATAAATATATGATTTCTATATTTTTAAAGTATTAAAAATATAATCTTTACTATATGGAAGAAATAAAAATATAATTTCTATATTTTTAAAGTATTAAAAATACAATCTTTACTATATAGAAGGCGTAAAAATATGATTTTTATTTATGTAGAGAATTAAAAATATAATTTTTACATGATAGTAATATTAAAAATATCGTCTTTGTATATGTAGCAAAATAAAAATCTGATTTTTATTTTATATACGTTGAAAAAAAATATGTTTTTTATAATGACATATTTGAAAAGATGAAATCTTTCTTTTTGAAAGGGTGAAATCTTTCTTTTTGAAAAGATGAAATCTTTCTTTTTGAAAGGGCGAAATCTTTATTTTTGAAAAGGTAGGATTTTTATATATTGAATAGCATAGTAAAAATTCGATTTTTATATATTGAATAGCATAGTAAAAATTCGATTTTTATATATTGAATAGCGAAGTAAAAATTCGATTTTTATGTATTGAATAGCGAAGTAAAAATTCGATTTTTATATATTGAATAGCAAAGTAAAAATGTGATTTTTATATAGGTAGTGAATACGGGCAACGAAATAGACGAAAGAAAAGCACGGTGAAGATTTCCTACCCATGAATAATTGCGTCATTCAGTTTAGCGAAAGGGTGAGAACTCCTCACTCTAAATTTCTTATTCTAGTTATATATATATATATATATATATATATATATATATATTAGGATGCAGACGGTGCTTAGTAGCACCCGACACCCGTCATCCACAGACCATGGATGGCTTGTTTGTTAAATTGTTTGGTTGTGTAGTTGGTTAGATTATTTGGTTTGAATGGAATTGTTTGGTGAAATGAATTGATTTGATTGATGTGTGAATGGCGTGGGCCTTCACTAGACCGGGGATAAGGCTAGGCCTTGTCCCGTTTCTAGTATCGTGCCGTTATGCCGCCGAAATTTTCTAAAATATGTTAGAAAAATAAAAATATCATTTTATTGAATAAATGAACTGAATAGAGCGTTCATAAGTTAGATAAAATATTTTATCGTTAAAAATATAGTTTTAACGTGGAAGTGAATAAAAAAATATTCATTTACGAACCGGACGGTTTGTTTATGTACACCTATTTGAAGGACATTGATTGGGTCGATAGATTTTACACATCGCCCAACTGCACAACTAAAATCTGTGTGTGATTGTTTGAAACCCCACACGGGTGTTGGGATGAAATTTGAAGTTCACTCATCCTGGTTGATTAAATATGTCGATCGATTGATTGACAGGCTGTTATGAGCGTTGAATATCCATATTTGATGCTTATGCAGTGTAGTGCACTTTGGTTGATGGTTGATTATTTTCAATACTATTATATACATTTGTTGTATGAAAATCCATATAATTGATTTTATATGGTGATTGATTGGGCCTCATTCCAATTTAGAAATTAAAGAATATTATAAAATAAAGGTTCATGTGTTGACAGTACTCATCCGTTGAGATTAGTCATGTGTTGAACGAAATATTTTAATAATAAAATTTACATCTTTATCAATATAAAACAAAGGTTCATGTGTTGACTGTACTCATTCGTGAGATTAGTCATGTGTTGAATGAAATAATTAAACAAAAATAGTCACACGTGGACAGTACTCATTCGTTGAGATTAGTCGTGTGTTGACAAAAATAAATATTCATTGGTTGAATAAAATAAAGGAATATATGAAGCCGTGTCGATTAGGTTGACGCCATTTTGACGTGAACGATATTTATATCGATTTTATTCATTTTAGAAATGAATTGAAAACGATTTCGAAATGAATTGAATTGAAAACGATTTCGAAATGAAATGAATTAAAAACGATTTCGAAATGAAATGAATTGAAAACGATTTCGAAATGAATTGAATTGAAAACGATTTCGAAATGAATTGAGTTGAAAACGATTTCGAAATGAATTGAATTGAAAACGATTTCGAAATGAATTGAATTGAAATTTGAATTGAATAGAAATGAATTTTGAAACGAATTTATAAAGAAGAATTCAATTTTGATTTGAATTGAAATGGAAGTTGAAATTGTTTTTGAAACGAATTCATAGCTATTTATAGAATTCGTTTTAAATAGAAATCGACGAAATATATATTATATATATTATATATATAATATAATGGCCTGAATAGAACGCGACGCGCCGTGGCAGATCGTGAATTTCGACCATTTATTTCAAACGGACATTACGGGAGATCCGACCGTCGGATTCTCCTAAAACCGGAACCGTTGGGTTCCTATCGAAAGGAGCTTTCTAACGAATATTAGAAATTTGAAATCTAACGGTTGGATTTGGAGATACGTCCAAATCAAATTTGAAAAAGGTCGCTGTAAGTGCAGTTCGATGGCCATTGATGGAAATCGACTGTACGGGCCTTGATAAAATTATTAAAAATATCAATAATTTGTGTAAAATCATTAGATATGATTTGGGAAAATTTGGGATGAAAAACTCCATATTTGAAAAGATAAAAATAGATTTTTATCAAAATGAACTAGTTTGAACTAAATTTAAAACCCGATTTTGTTTTTAAATAAATAAATTAGATTTAAAAAGGGGTTTTAAATAATCGGAATTCTTAATATATTTGAATTAAATTAAACTAGAATTGATTCATGGGTTTATCGTGAACTGTGTTTTAAATAACACTAGTTCTTTAACCCGATGATAAATAGAATATGATTTGGGTTTGTCGTGAACTGTGTTTTAAATAACACCTAGTTCTTTAACCCAGCAAAGGAGTTTTAATGAATCTGCAAATTGATTGAAATGTGAATTGATAATTTAAATTATCAAATTTGGAAAGTGAGCGAGAATGGAGTATCGCCAGTTTTGCTCCAAAGCGATAGTTAAATCTTTAATTAGATTTGAACGTGAAATGGTAATTAATTTTACCGATAACACTGTGGTGTTAGATATGGAGTATTACTAGTTTTGCTTCATGGGATGAATAGGTTGGGATTGGGAAATAAAATAAATAATTACTTCGTTGTGGTTCGCTAATCTTGACTAGTGGGAAAAACCATAATTTGGTTTTAAACGACATCCAAAGGAAGATTACAGGATAAATTTTAAAGGATTTATCTTGGATAAAATTAATGGGAACCTTTCCCTAAGAATGTGGAGTTTAGAAACTAGCTGTAGGTTGGCTAAGAAGAATGGTTTCCTGGGTATTGATCTGATGTTGGTTTCGGCCTTCGGGGTTAATGTTTGGGAAATTGTTCTCTTGCTAATTTGCGGTTAGTGACTAATGAATTGGAATGAGGCGTATGTTGTGTTTGTGTAACATTTGTTTTTAATATACGCGGGTTGTTCGGGAAGGCCGGGTTTACACCCATTCTGAATAACCGATTCGACGACAAGTCGAAGACGGTGGTCGAAGACCGGAAGTCTTCACATCGTTTGGATAATTACTGACGATCCTGATTGGGCTGTACACCCAAGAGGATGGAAATAGTTGGTGGTCGTCCAGACGTACTTGGAGATGGATGGATATGCGAGGAAAGTGCCTCCGGTTTCGTTCAGACCTAGAACGGACTTGTAAATGGATGGTGTGTCTGACATTGTATTCCTTTATATTGTATTTGTTGATCTCTGCTAAATATATATCTGTTTGGCTGCGGAGAATTTATTCTCTTGCTTAACGCCCTTCTCTGAGATATATGAGCTCAGAGGTTATATATTGGCAGAAATCAGTGGTACGATATGGATTGATAGTGTGGCATGCTGAGATGCAGTGATCCAGACTTTTGTTGAAAAACAAAGTTTGGTGGTTGATGATCAAAGCGCAGCTGATATAGCATGGCTTTGTGTATAGCGTTTATCCGCGAGCCTCACACCCCGGTATGGTGGCAAACTGATGGTTTGATCAGTATGCTTTTTTTTCGTGGATGGGCACCTTAGTGGTGTCGTGGATTCGGTCGACCGAGATGAGCCTAGTGCTCAGGGATATATAGAGTAAGCGGTGTTTTCTCTCGCTGGGACGTAAGCCGCGGTGGTACTCTGGACCCAAATGTGCGGATGCAGACGGTGTTTTCTCTTGTGGGGACGTAAGCCGTGGTGAATTGCATTCCGCGATCGATCTTTCGAATCAGGAGCCACCATGATGGAAATCCAATTTCCGATACGTGTATTGCGGTTTTAATTGTAGAACTAGTATGGCGACATGATATATGGTACCCATGCCGTCTATGATTGATATTTATGATTGGAATGGTTTTGACACTATACACATATTATAGTATCAAATGATTTGTTTTTAAACGTATCAAGCATGTTTGGCTGTTATAAGGTAAAACCCTATCCTCCGGCTTGCGTTGCATTGTGTGATGGGACCTGGGTCTTATAACAGCTTCATTTTTCGAAAAAGCATTGCGTTGTTTATTCTATGCACTAGTATTCTTGGGAGGAAACCCGTTCCGTGTTATACGGCGTGGTCCCTTGAATTACTCTCTTTTAAAGTAAAGTTTTAAATAACTGTTTTAGTTCTCACACCAGTCACATGACTGACCTGGAGTTTATTGTTTTAACCTAAACTCTGGGTGCCCCTATTTTCCACACGGGCAGCTAGTAGTTTTGGTTTTGCAGATTTATATTCACAGGATCCTGGTTTACAGCTGGAATGATATCCGGAAAGCTTTGTATCCGTATATCTCTTCTAGTTGTGTATTGTATTATTTTCCGCTGCGATGTATTTAAATGTAATTTAAATCTCTGATATTTCTGTGAAATATTCATTTATAATCTGTATATTCTTGTAATCTGATGCATTGTTGTAATATACAATGAAATGTTCTTCTGTTTGTGTTCTGATTTGTCTTGTCCTCACAGTAATTCGTTCTTTCTCATCTCTTCGGAGACCGGGGAAGTTTCGGGTCGCTTCATTTGGTATCAGAGCTTTGGTTTACAAAACTCAGAGGACAAGGCACCTTAGAACCAAACGAAAGAATTCATCAGAGATTGGATTAGTAATATCCAATAAGAATGACTCGTTAGAGATGGGATCAGTAGTATCCTAGAACGAGTCAAAAGGGTGTTTTTTTTTAAAATAAACATTTAAACAAACTTTGTTTTGGAAGTTTAAACCATTTTATACGTATTTGAATATTTGTTTTATATTGAATTTGGACAATCCAATATATAAAGATTTTGCATATACGCCTTGCAAACGTGTATTCGAAGTTTTAATATATTGAATAGATATAGAATCACACTCTAGTCGCCCGGAGATGATACTGATGATTGAGTCATCAGTGTTTATGTTCGAGTTTCGAAAGTGAGATATTTATATATTTCCAATCGTCTGGTGTGAGAACCAAACTAGATAGATTTATTGTTGTGATTTGGCATCAAAAACATGATTTTTAGTATATATATAAAAAATTATACCTTTGAAAGTTAACCAACACATTGATTGCTAGCTGTGATGATTATTAATTCAACTAATAGAAATACTGGAATGATATATAAAGCATGAATCAAGATATTTATTAACGAAAAGTAATGCAAACTCTCTTGATAAAATCCTCAAATATAATGTAGGAGATGGTTCTCTATGGCTTATCTAATGTTGACTTCAGTATGACTCCGAAACAAACAAGGAGGGCCCAACAGAAAGCAGAAAAAGAAAGGGAGTTGAACTTAGGAACATACGTGGGTGTTTATTGTCGTATATGCAGAGAAGAAGGGCATTATGCGGTTCGGTGCCCTGAGAGAAAGAAAATCAAGGAGAAAGAGATAAGAATGGACATAGTTTGTTTTAAGTGCAAAGAAACGGGACATTTTGTGGATAAGTGTCCAAACATTAAGAAAAAACCCAGAAAATTAGGAAAAGAAAAGAAGTGCTTCCGATGCAAAGATATAGGGCATCTAGCCCGAAATTGCCCGTTAAAGAGGGGTGATAAGAAATCCAAAGGAAAGGAGATATCTACTTTGGAAATTATGCAGGGAGGAGGCACGACTTCCTAGAAAGTTGGGTTTTAATGTAATGAACTAGCATTTTGGATATATGTATGGATGTGTATGATACTTGTATGAACTTAAATATGCTTTTGTGTTAAAAATGTATCGATATTGTATAATATAGCTAGTGTAAGAAGAATGATTGAACTCAGGTGAATTTAGCACCGCATATTAGAATGGTTTGGAATTTGATTGAAATTGCATGCATATACTTGTACTTACATTGGACAGGTTATAGCAAGGAGGCTAGAGCAGAGAATAAAATTTGTTTGCCCGACAAATAGGTACATGTTTACTACATAATTTACTGTTTTGTTTGGGTGATGATGATTTTATGAGCCTATTGGCTAGCCGCTTGGCTTTTTCTTTTTCTTTTAGAGATCTGAAGGACCGGGAAAGCTATTTGAAATTCCCCGATGCTCCCGGTGCAGGGGAGGTTATGGCGAAATTTTTCGAAAATTTAGGGTGTTAGCCAAATTTTTGAAAATTTGAAAATTCTCAGAAACTGAAAAGTTAGAGAATGAAAGCCAGATCGAACGTAGTGTTGATTAATCAAACCAATTTCGACTTTGTTCCTTTTCGGGGACGAAAAGTTTTAAGTGGGGGAGATTGTAATAACCCGCAAAATCTGGGCCAGTTTAAAATTTTTATTTTAGCAATTTTAGCGAATTTAGTATATTTAAAATAGATTATTTTAAATAATATCGACGAGAAATTTATTTTGAATATAATTCGAACGTATATATTATATACGTCGTCGTTAGAATATAAATAATTATATATAATTATAAAAGGAATTGAAAATGGCGCGGTAGTTCGATAATTCGATTTCAAACTTCAATTGAACATACCGGGTGCAAAACAATCCGGATTTTAGTGAAACCAAAAACATTAGGATCTAATTGATGATATCTATCCAACGAATCCAAAAAATCAAGATTTCATAGCGGGAATCAAAAGATATGTCCAGTTGAAAATTCTGAATAGTCGCTATGGAATTCAGGCCCTTAAAAATGGAAATTTTGCAAACGACCTCGGATTTCGACGAAACCAGTTTTGTTGGATCCGTGATGTCAAATTATTGCTAGGTTTTAAATTTCATAATTTGTCGAATCAATATGTGAGCGTGGCAAAGGAAAACGCATTTGACCAGTTTCAGTTGATTTTAATCGACTGGAAAATGGCCATTTTTCAAACGGTCTTAGAATTCGACGAGACTAGTTTTGTTAGGACCGTATCGTCAATACGAAGCTAGAAAATATTTTTCGGGAATTTTTCGAGTTAGTATGTGATCCCGGTAATTTGAAATGTACGTTTAAAATTCAATATAGTGATTTAAATGTAAATTCAACGGAAACTAATCGAAACGATCAAATCAGCTCGTGATACATATCCCATTGTGTTCAGACTGGGGGTAAAACGCTATGGACGACAGGCGGTGGGCCTCGTTTAGAGATCATATGTAAAAGTCAATATTTTGGTAATTAAAATAATTAAAATAATAAAAGAAAATTTTCTCTTTCCTCCCCCCCCCCTTAACTCCTCTCAGGCCACCCCCCCTTTTTTCAGTTCGATTCAGAGCAGAGAAAAAAAAAAAAAAAAAACTCGCGCTGCCTTTCAACGACGCCGCCCCTCCTCCAAGTGGATCCCGCCGCCGCCAGAGCCTCGAACCCCCTCCGTCCTTCAGGGCCTCGAACCCCCGCTTCTCAAGTCTCTCTCTCTTCCCCTTCGACGGGACCTCCTGCGCCCTAACCCAGGATAAACGGAAATCGCCAGCGCCTCCTCCCCTGGGCCGCCGCCGACCAACTGGCATCGAATCCGCACCCCCTCACCACCTGAACCCCCATCTCCGACCCCCTGCGATGCAACCAAGGTGACTTTCAATTTATAAATTCAGTTTTTTTTTTTTAATAAAATGATTTTTTTTTAAATCCTTTTATTTATGCATGAATGTGATGTTAAAATCAGTAGGTTAAAATAAGAGGTGTGATTTTTAACATTAGGAAAAGTTTGAATTTTTACATAGAAAATCATTTAAATCTTTATGTAGAGAATAGCGATGTTAAATCAGTAACTATATTATTTTTAAAATTGTAAAGTTAGGATTTTTATATTATTGGAAAGTTAAAAATGTGATTTTTATATTTTTAAAGTAATAAATATTTGATTTCTATATTTTTAAAGTATTAAAAATATAATCTTTACTATATGGAAGAAATAAAAATATAATTTCTATATTTTTAAAGTATTAAAAATACAATCTTTACTATATAGAAGGCGTAAAAATATGATTTTTATTTATGTAGAGAATTAAAAATATAGTTTTTACATGATAGTAATATTAAAAATATCGTCTTTGTATATGTAGCAAAATAAAAATCTGATTTTTATTTTATATACGTTGAAAAAAAATATGTTTTTTATAATGACATATTTGAAAAGATGAAATCTTTCTTTTTGAAAGGGTGAAATCTTTCTTTTTGAAAAGATGAAATCTTTCTTTTTGAAAGGGCGAAATCTTTATTTTTGAAAAGGTAGGATTTTTATATATTGAATAGCATAGTAAAAATTCGATTTTTATATATTGAATAGCATAGTAAAAATTCGATTTTTATATATTGAATAGCGAAGTAAAAATTCGATTTTTATGTATTGAATAGCGAAGTAAAAATTCGATTTTTATATATTGAATAGCAAAGTAAAAATGTGATTTTTATATAGGTAGTGAATACGGGCAACGAAATAGACGAAAGAAAAGCACGGTGAAGATTTCCTACCCATGAATAATTGCGTCATTCAGTTTAGCGAAAGGGTGAGAACTCCTCACTCTAAATTTCTTATTCTAGTTATATATATATATATATATATATATATATATATATATATTAGGATGCAGACGGTGCTTAGTAGCACCCGACACCCGTCATCCACAGACCATGGATGGCTTGTTTGTTAAATTGTTTGGTTGTGTAGTTGGTTAGATTATTTGGTTTGAATGGAATTGTTTGGTGAAATGAATTGATTTGATTGATGTGTGAATGGCGTGGGCCTTCACTAGACCGGGGATAAGGCTAGGCCTTGTCCCGTTTCTAGTATCGTGCCGTTATGCCGCCGAAATTTTCTAAAATATGTTAGAAAAATAAAAATATCATTTTATTGAATAAATGAACTGAATAGAGCGTTCATAAGTTATATAAAATATTTTATCGTTAAAAATATAGTTTTAACGTGGAAGTGAATAAAAAAAATATTCATTTACGAATCGGACGGTTTGTTTATGTACACCTATTTGAAGGACATTGATTGGGTCGATAGATTTTACACATCGCCCAACTGCACAACTAAAATCTGTGTGTGATTGTTTGAAACCCCACACGGGTGTTGGGATGAAATTTGAAGTTCACTCATCCTGGTTGATTAAATATGTCGATCGATTGATTGACAGGCTGTTATGAGCGTTGAATATCCATATTTGATGCTTATGCTGTGTAGTGCACTTTGGTTGATGGTTGATTATTTTCAATACTATTATATACATTTGTTGTATGAAAATCCATATAATTGATTTTATATGGTGATTGATTGGGCCTCATTCCAATTTAGAAATTAAAGAATATTATAAAATAAAGGTTCATGTGTTGACAGTACTCATCCGTTGAGATTAGTCATGTGTTGAACGAAATATTTTAATAATAAAATTTACATCTTTATCAATATAAAACAAAGGTTCATGTGTTGACTGTA
Source organism: Allium sativum (assembly GCA_030737875.1). Lineage (NCBI taxonomy): Eukaryota > Viridiplantae > Streptophyta > Magnoliopsida > Asparagales > Amaryllidaceae > Allium > Allium sativum. The sequence goes on from CM060912.1 coordinate 850,044,017, forward strand.
CTCATTCGTGAGATTAGTCATGTGTTGAATGAAATAATTAAACAAAAATAGTCACACGTGGACAGTACTCATTCGTTGAGATTAGTCGTGTGTTGACAAAAATAAATATTCATTGGTTGAATAAAATAAAGGAATATATGAAGCCGTGTTGATTAGGTTGACGCCATTTTGACGTGAACGATATTTATATCGATTTTATTCATTTTAGAAATGAATTGAAAACGATTTCGAAATGAATTGAATTGAAAACGATTTCGAAATGAAATGAATTGAAAACGATTTCGAAATGAAATGAATTGAAAACGATTTCGAAATGAATTGAATTGAAAACGATTTCGAAATGAATTGAGTTGAAAACGATTTCGAAATGAATTGAATTGAAAATGATTTCGAAATGAATTGAATTGAAATTTGAATTGAATAGAAATGAATTTTGAAACGAATTTATAAAGAAGAATTCAATTTTGATTTGAATTGAAATGGAAGTTGAAATTGTTTTTGAAACGAATTCATAGCTATTTATAGAATTCGTTTTAAATAGAAATCGACGAAATATATATTATATATATTATATATATATAATATAATGGCCTGAATAGAACGCGCCGCGCCGTGGCAGATCGTGAATTTCGACCATTTATTTCAAACGGACATTACGGGAGATCCGACCGTCGGATTCTCCTAAAACCGGAACCGTTGGGTTCCTATCGAAAGGAGCTTTCTAACGAATATTAGAAATTTGAAATCTAACGGTTGGATTTGGAGATACGTCCAAATCAAATTTGAAAAAGGTCGCTGTAAGTGCAGTTCGATGGCCATTGATGGAAATCGACTGTACGGGCCTTGATAAAATTATTAAAAATATCAATAATTTGTGTAAAATCATTAGATATGATTGGGGAAAATTTGGGATGAAAAACTCCATATTTGAAAAGATAAAAATAGATTTTTATCAAAATGAACTAGTTTGAACTAAATTTAAAACCCGATTTGTTTTTAAATAAATAAATTAGATTTAAAAAGGGGTTTTAAATAATCGGAATTCTTAATATATTTGAATTAAATTAAACTAGAATTGATTCATGGATTTATCGTGAATTGTGTTTTAAATAACACTAGTTCTTTAACCCGATGAAAAATAGAATGTGATTTGGGTTTGTCGTGAACTGTGTTTTAAATAACACCTAGTTCTTTAACCCAGCAAAGGAGTTTTAATGAATCTGCAAATTGATTGAAATGTGAATTGATAATTTAAATTATCAAATTTGGAAAGTGAGCGAGAATGGAGTATCGCCAGTTTTGCTCCAAAGCGATAGTTAAATCTTTAATTAGATTTGAACGTGAAATGGTAATTAATTTTACCGATAACACTGTGGTGTTAGATATGGAGTATTACCAGTTTTGCTTCATGGGATGAATAGGTTGGGATTGGGAAATAAAATAAATAATTACTTCGTTGTGGTTCGCTAATCTTGACTAGTGGGAAAAACCATAATTTTGTTTTAAACGACATCCAAAGGAAGATTACAGGATAAATTTTAAAGGATTTATCTTGGATAAAATTAATGGGAACCTTTCCCTAAGAATGTGGAGTTTAGAAACTAGCTGTAGGTTGGCTAAGAAGAATGGTTTCCTGGGTATTGATCTGATGTTGGTTTCGGCCTTCGGGGTTAATGTTTGGGAAAATGTTCTCTTGCTAATTTGCGGTTAGTGACTAATGAATTGGAATGAGGCGTATGCTGTGTTTGTGTAACATTCGTTTTTAATATACGCGGGTTGTTCGGGAAGGCCGGGTTTACACCCATTCTGAATAACCGATTCGACGACAAGTCGAAGATGAAGACGGTGGTCGAAGACCGGAAGTCTTCACATCGTTTGGATAATTACTGACGATCCTGATTGGGCTGTACACCCAAGAGGATGGAAATAGTCGGTGGTCGTCCAGACGTACTTGGAGATGGATGGATATGCGAGGAAAGTGCCTCCGGTTTCGTTCAAACCTAGAACGGACTTGTAAATGGATGGTGTGTCTGACATTGTATTCCTTTATATTGTATTTGTTGATCTTTGCTAAATATATATCTGTTTGGCGGCGGAGAATTTATTCTCTTGCTTAACGCCCTTCTCTGAGACATATGAGCTCAGAGGTTATATATTGGCAGAAATCAGTGGTACGATATGGATTGATAGTGTGGCATGCTAAGATGCAGTGATCCAGACTTTTGTTGAAAAGAAAAGTTTGGTGGTTGATGATCAAAGCGCAGCTGATATAGCATGGCTTTGTGTATAGCGTTTATCCGCGAGCCTCACACCCCGGTATGGTGGCAAACTGATGGTTTGATCAGTATGCTTTTTTTTCGTGGATGGGCACCTTAGTGGTGTCGTGGATTCGGTCGACCGAGATGAGCCTAGTGCTCAGGGATATATAGAGTAAGCGGTGTTTTCTCTCGCTGGGACGTAAGCCGCGGTGGTACTCTGGACCCAAATGTGCGGATGCAGACGGTGTTTTCTCTTGTGGGGACGTAAGCCGTGGTGAATTGCATTCCGCGATCGATCTTTCGAATCAGGAGCCACCATGATGGAAATCCAATTTCCGATACGTGTATTGCGGTTTTAATTGTAGAACTAGTATGGCGATATGATATATGGTACCCATGCCGTCTATGATTGATATTTATGATTGGAATGGTTTTGACACTATACACATATTATAGTATCAAATGATTTGTTTTTAAACGTATCAAGCATGTTTGGCTGTTATAAGGTAAAACCCTATCCTCCGGCTTGCGTTGCATTGTGTGATGGGACCTGGGTCTTATAACAGCTTCATTTTTCGAAAAAGCATTGCGTTGTTTATTCTATGCACTAGTATTCTTGGGAGGAAACCCGTTCCGTGTTATACGGCGTGGTCCCTTGAATTACTCTCTTTTAAAGTAAAGTTTTAAATAACTGTTTTAGTTCTCACACCAGTCACATGACTGACCTGGAGTTTATTGTTTTAACCTAAACTCTGGGTGCCCCTATTTTCCACACGGGCAGCCAGTAGTTTTGGTTTTGCAGATTTATATTCACAGGATCCTGGTTTACAGCTGGAATGATATCCGGAAAGCTTTGTATCCGTATATCTCTTCTAGTTGTGTATTGTATTATTTTCCGCTGCGATGTATTTAAATGTAATTTAAATCTCTGATATTTCTGTGTAATATTCATTTATACTCTGTATATTCTTGTAATCTGATGCATTGTTGTAATATACAATGAAATGTTCTTCTGTTTGTGTTCTGATTTGTCTTGTCCTCACAGTAATTCGTTCTTTCTCATCTCTTCGGAGACCGGGGAAGTTTCGGGTCGCTTCACGGAGTCACCTAGTACCCCGCATATCCATCGATCTCCAAGCACGTCTGGACGATCACCAACTGTTTCCATCTTCTTGGGTGTACATCCCAATCAAGATCATCAGTTATCACCCAAACGATGTGAAGACCTCCGGTCTTCGACCATCGTCTTCATCTTCGACTTACCATCGTATCGGTTATTCAGAATGGGATAAACACGGTCTTTCCGAATAACTCGCGTATATTTTAAATAAGTGTTACACAAACACAACATACGCCTCATTCCAATTCATCAGTCACCAACCGTAAATTAATCAAGAGAATAATTCCCCAAATATTAACCCCGAAGGCCGAAACCAACATCAGATCAATATCCAGAAAACCATTCTGCTTGGCTAACCGACAGTTAGTTTCTAAATTTCACATTCATAGGGAAAGGTTCCCATTAATTTTATCCAAGATAAATTTCTTGAATTTATTCTTTAATCTATTTTTGAATATCAATTCAAACTAGTCGGGATTAGCGGACCTTACCAAAGTAATCATTTGTTTTAATTTCCCAATCCCAACCTATTCATCCAATGAAGTAAAACTGGTTATACTTCATATCTAACACCACGGTGTTATCGGTAAATTCAATTACCATTTCACGTTCAAATCTAATTAAAGATTTAACTATCGTTTGGAGCAAAACTGGTGGTACTCCATTTTCGATCTTTTCAATCTAATTAAAGATTCATTAAAACTCCACTTAGTTTTAATCTTTAACTAGGTTAAAGAATCAGTGTCATTTAAAACACAGTTCACGATAAACCCAAAATCACATTCATTAATTATCGGGTTAAAGAACGAGTGTTATTTAAAACACTGTCCACGATAAACCCAAAAATCAATATCAATTCAATTCCAATTAAATATCATTTAATTGGTACACTTCATTAAATCTAAATAAAAAGATTTAATCTTTTCTCAACTGGGTTCAAGAACAGTGTTAGTGAAGACACCATTCACGACAAACCCAAATCACATTTGATATTCAATACAAGGCTCTGAATAGAAAATATATCGGCTTATATTCAATATCAAATTCTACAATTAACAAATGTCGTATTGGAAATAACGATATAAATATATATCTTTCAAATTTCCATAACAACATCCGTATAATCATGAATTCCGACCTCGAAATATTCCGAAGACAATTTCGATTCAAATCCATTCCAATGCAATCATTGGAAATTCTAGTTATTTTCAAAACCATTTCTAATCCAGTTTATTTATTTTAAAAATAAATAGAATTATACTTCTTGTTCAAAACTAGTTCATTTTGATAAAAATCTATTTTTATCCTTTCAAATATGAAGTTTTTCATCCCAATTCTTTCTAAATCATTTCTTTTGATTTTACACAAATTATTACTATTTTTAATAATTTCATCAAGGCCCGTACAGTCGATTTCCATCAATGGCCATCAAACTGCACTTACAGCGACCTTTTTCAAATTTGATTTGCACATAATTCCAAATCCAACTGTTAGATTTCTAATTTCAAATATTCATTAGAAAGCTCTTTTCGATACGAACCCAACGGTTCCGGTTTTAGGAGAATCCGACGGTCGGATCTCCCGTAATGTCCGTTTGAAATAAATGGTCGAAATTCACGAACTGCCGCTGCGCGGCGCGTTCTATTCAGGCCATTATATTATATATATAATATATATATAATATATATTTCGTCGATTTCTATTTAAAACGAATTATATAGATAGTTTTAAATTCGTTTCAGAAACAATTTCAACTTCCATTTCAATCCAAAGCAAAATTGAATTCTTCTTTATAAATTCGTTTTAAAATTCATTTCTATTCAATTCAAATTTCAATTCAATTTGAATTCAATTCAATTCGCTTTCAATTCAATTTGAATTCATTTTCCATTCAAGTTGAATTCGTTTTCAATTCAATTCAATTTCAAAGTCGTTTTCTATTCAATTCATATTGGTTTTCTATTCGATTTAATTCAAATTGGTTTTCTATTCAATTCAATTCAAATTGGTTTTCTATTCGATTCAATTCAAATTGGTTTTCTATTCAATTCAATTCAAATTGGTTTTCTATTCGATTCAATTCAAATTGGTTTTCTATTCAATTCATTTCGAATTGGTTTTCTATTCGATTCAATTCAAATTGGTTTTCTATTCAATTCATTTCGAAATCGTTTTCAATTCAATTCATTTCGAAATCGTTTTCAATTAAATTCATTTCGAAATCGTTTTCAATTCAATTCATTTCGAAATCGTTTTCAATTCAATTCATTTCAAAATGAATAAAATCGATATAAATATCGTTCACGTCAAAATGGCGTCAATCTAATCAACACGGCTTCATATATTTCTATTTTCAAATATTTCTTTTTCAAAATAGTTGTTATTATCAAAATATTTCGTTCAACACATGACTAATCTCAACGGGTGAGTACTGTCAACACATGAACCTTTATTTTATAATATTCTTTATTTTCTAAATTGGAATGAGGCCCAATCAATCACCATATAATATTAATTATATGGATTTTCATACATCATACGTATATAATTGCATTGAAAAATAATCAACCATCAACCAAAGTGCACTACACTGTATAAGCATCAAATATAGATATCTAACGCTTATAACAGCCTGTCAATCAATCGATCGACATATTTAATCAATCAGGATGAGTGAACTTCAAATTTCATCCCAACACCCGTGTGGGGTTTCAAACCATCAAACACATATTTTATTTGTGTAGTTGGGTGACGTGTAAAATTTATCGACCCAATCAATATCAGTCAAATCAGTGTATATAAACAAATCGACCGATTTGTTTATAAATATTTATTTATTCACTTTCACGTTAAAAATTATATTTTTAACGATAAAACATTTTATCCCAACATATGAATTTCTATTCAGTTCATTCTTTCAATAAAATGATATCTTTATTTTTCTAACATATTTTAGGAAATTTCGGCGGCATAACGGCACGATACTAGAAACGGGACGAGGCCTAGCCTTATCCCCGGTCTAGTGAAGGCCCACGCCAATCACACATTAATCAAATCATATTTTTTACTTCGCTATACATAAAAAAATTATATTTTTATATCTTTACATATATAAAAATTATATTTTTAGTACTCTACAAATATAAAAATCATACTTTTATAATGGCACTTCATATATGAAAATCATATATATTTACAACGCATCTGTCTATATAAAAATTATATTTTTATTTCTCTACTTCTTATACAAAGATCGAATTTCTATTTCTCTACCACATTAGAAAAATCATATTTTTATAACGCTATTATTTAAATAAACATCATTTATTTATTCGTCTATTCAAATAATAAAAATCAAATCTTTTCTATTTTAAAAATATAGTCTTTCTATTATAAAAATAAAATCTTTATTATTTTCAAAAATATAATCTTTCTATTATAAAAATAAAATATTTACTCTTACAAAAATATAAACTTTATATAAAATATAAACTTTAAACAAATAAAAAAAACTAAATCTTTAAACAAATACAAATCATGTCTTTCTTCCAATTTATACACTTTCATGGTTAACTGTTAAAAATCCATTATCAAAGAAGGCAAAACAACTTACAGCGAAACAAAGGAAGGGGACGAAACTGCAGTCGCTCGCGGTGATCAGCTACTGGCTCAGGGGAAGGCCGGCGACGCGGGGGAGGGGGGATGGGGTAGGTGGTGGTCTGGGGGGAGTCGCGCAAGGTGGAGGCAGTCAACTCGAGGTGGTGGCGGTTGCTGAAAAGGGAAGCTAGGGCTTGAGGGGGGCGCGGTCCTTCACGTCGATGGGAGGGGGGTTTCGCGAGGCGATGCTCGCCTGAGGGGATGCGGCGGCAGACCGCGCGATGGCGGCGTGGGGCAATTGCCTGGGTGGCGACGCGTTGAATGAGAGGCGCGATTTTTTTCTTTCTCTTTTATTTTATTTGTTTGTTAACTGATATGAAGAGAAGGGAGGGGGTAAAAGAAAGAAATATATATTATTTAATTATTTCAAAATGTAACTTTAAATTTCGATTTCCAAACGAGACCCACCGCCTATCGTTCGTAACTAATTACCCCCGTTCCAAACAAAATGGGATATGTATCATAAGCCAGTTTGGCTTTTTCGATCGATTTCCGTCAAAATCAAAATATAAATCAATATATTGAATTCGAACGCACATTTCAATTTGTCGGGGCTACATACGAGCTCTAAAAATTCCTGAAAATATTTTCTAGCTTCGTATTAATGATACGGTTCTAACAAAACTAATTTCATCTAATTTGGAGACCGTTTGAAAAATTGTCATTTTCTGGCCGATCCAAATTGACTAAAACTGACAAAACACGTTTTCTTTTTCCACGCTCACATATTGATTCAGAAAATTATGAATTTTGGAATCTTGCAATAATTCAACATCCCGGAACCAACAAAAATGGTTTTGTCGAAAACGGATGTCGTTTGCAAAATTTCCATTTTTAAGGGCCAAAATTCCATAGCGACTATAATGAATTTTCAATTGGGCATAACTTATTATTCCCGCTATGAAATTTAAATTTTTCGGATTCGTTAGAAAGATATTTTCAAATAAATTCTAATACTTTTGGTTTCGCTAAAATCCAGTTTATTTTGAATCCTGTACATTCATTTGAAATTTGAAATCGAATTTTCGAGCTACCGCGCCATTTTCAATTACTTTTACAATTGAAAATAAATATTTATATTCTAATGTCAATTCAAATAAATATATACGTTTTAATTCTATTCAAAATAAATTTCTCGTCGTTATTATTTAAAATAATCCATTTTAAATATTCAAAATTCACTAAAAGGGACAAAATAAAATTTTTAAATTGGCTCAGATGTTCCGGGTTGTTACAAAATCCATTTTCTCTTGCAGTATTATTTACAATAAGCACTTGAATTTTACCATGCAAAATTCTGTTGCTGATAATCTATTGTTCATACTTTGAATATTCCTAAACTTTATTTTGTTAGTATATCATTTGCAATATCTTTAGTGGATTAACCTGTTACTAATCCCAAAAAAAGTTTTCAACTGACTAACTATGCAACTTCAACTAATACAAACAACATCTAAAAGTTGATGATGGTTATGATTCCAATATGGTACTTCTAGACTTTTTTATCTGATTCACCATATTAGTGCTAGGCTTTTGTAAAGTATTTTTATAGTGTGAACGTTTTCTATATTCAGGAGCACAAAATAGGTGGTGCCCTGTTCTTTATGATTTGATTTTCAATGACCGATGGATTGGCAACTTTGATTGCATAATGTTGTGACTTGTGAGTTGATAGATGGTATTAATATCCTACTAGAACTTTAAAGTTAATATTCTTTCGATTACAAGTGAAGTAAAATGATGACAATCTTAATAATGTGTTTTTACAATTAATCATGAATTACTACCTATTCTTTGATTTGTTAAATACACTTACTCTCTTTCATTCTTGCTCTTTTATGGATCATGACTGATATCAGAAGTGCAACAAATGAGAATGCCCAGGTAAGTTCATCCTCGGTGATTAATTTGATGTCGTGTTCTTCTTAGTAATGTACTCCTAACTATAATACTACTGCCGATATGTTTATTTCTTATGCTTACTTCTTTTGTCAATATAAAGAGATAATTTTCACCCCATGGAAGTTCATGGTTTTTCCATTGTTGATATAACTAATTTATATCCAAGCCATTTACAATTTTTTTTATTGAATCTCCAATGTACAATGTTCTTCGTTTTTCTCTTTGATATTTGTTACTTGTGTAAATGCTACATTCGTTTGTTTGTAGAGCTACTTCCATTCATACCCTAACTTAACAATGTAGCATAAAATATTCACTACATTATTAGCTAAACAAATTGAGTACAAGAGGTAATATTGAGTACTATGATTAATTAAGTCATTATTCATTATCCACATCCTCATCCATTCAAACAACACTATAAAACTCGACCACGAAACTAGAAAGACATTTTGACTTCATCAGCTTTGACATTGCAACATTGTCATGGTGACTGACAGGCATAACATAGGACATGTTCCACTCATCAAGAATCGTGAGAAGCACAAAGGGACATTTGGAGCCATTATTGTTATAGATGCCACCAGACGTGAATTTGCAACCCGACTCAGCATATTATGAAAGGTACAAAGCTAGGAAGAGGGATGCTCCTGTTGCTACAGTGGCATCTGCTTGAGGTTTGTGCTGATTATTTGTTTACTTATTTAAATTTTCTGATAGGTTATTTTAATGATGGTTATTCATTCAGTATTATGGCATTTGTTGTGTTGTACGTCAAAATTTCTTTTGGTGCAATGTTCTGGATTTGTGTAGTTTTGCTATTGATTTAAAACATTTACTTTATTTTAATTCACTGATTTACATATTAAATGGTTATATGGACTTTTCATATATAAGTTATTATGTAATCACTTCGTTGCCATAAACTGTCATATGAATGCTTATTAGAGAGAGATTTCTGAGCAACTGGTGTGGACTTTTATAGCCCTCTTGATGTTTAGGATTACATTTAAATACAAAGGCTGGGTTATTTGTTGACCATGAAATATTGCATGCTTCAGAAAAATTCTAGGATTATTTAACCATTTTATTCTCTTCTATCAATTGCTTATTTGTATTAGCAAGCTATGGACCATATTAGGAGTATGAAAAAAGCCCATCTTTTTGTTTCCATGACTGAATGATAATGGCGTTAACCATATTTAGAAAATTAATAATTTATCTAATCTCTTCTATTGGTCAGCATGTATAAGTAGAATGTTCTATTATGTTTTAATAGGATGTGCTTATCTAATTTCAAAACTTCATACTATAATTGTTGAGTTTGGTTCCTCTAACTTTAATGCCATCTAAATAGAAATTTAAAAATCAACTGCACCAAAGTAGAAATAAAAAAAATACGAAACTATGAAAAGAGGTATGACTAGATTTGGATAGTGGAATTTTATGGTTTTTATTCTCATTTCATGATTTTTTTCCCATTCGTATCTTTCGTTTGTGATTATTAAATGTCTTATGATTCACAAGTAATCACAATATCATTCATGTTGCTCCTTCATGTTTAGCTTAGTCCTTATTAGGGATCATCAGTACATTTCCCTCTTCCTATGCTGAAAGTGATCGCTGTGCAGTTTACTAAGCGCAGAAGACGCAAAAAGGCTTTAACACTCTTTGTTGCAAATCTCATATAAGTCAAAAGCTGATTTATAATGTTTTAAAGCCATCATCGATAATGAAACTACAGGGTAAAATATTATCCATGATTTAGCGTCAAACCAATAACGAAGGCATGATATCACTATACTGATTTTTACTAGAATGGAATGGTGATTTTTGGGGAAAATTTAAAATTTTATTTTAAGTTATTTTAATGAGTTTTGACTATTTTAAATAATAATGATTAAAAATTTATTTATTTGAAGTAAGACTATAAAATTTATATAAATTCCATTCCAAGCCCAAAAGGGTGCAGTAATTTCGATTTTTAGTTTTGAAATTTAAGTAAGAAATGAATTTAATACTTATCATACAATTTGATAAAAAGAAAATATATGTTTGAAATTCAATTTATATTCGTATTTAATGTAGGGTTTATTCTAAAAATAAAGGCGTATTGTGAATATTGTGTCAGTATAAATGTTTGTCAAAAAAATTTATGATGGTACAAATAGTGAGCTATTGGAATATTAAGCTTGACATTGGAACTAAAATAAATTTTTAAATAAATTCTGATTGAAAAGATTTATTGATTTTGAACATAGAACTTATTTGCATAGCAAAATATAGTTAAGATTAATTTATTTGCAGTAAACCAGCAAGTAAAAGGTAATTAAACATTAAATTAACATATGTTTTTTTTATGTAAATAAAAATGAGTTAGGTAAATAAGTACAAAAACTAGAAAACATGAAAATGGTTCTTTTATTTGCAATTTCCTTTGTGAATAAAAAGTACAAAACTAGAAAACATGAAAATGGTTCTTTTATTTGCAATTTCCTTTGTAAATAAAAAGTACAAAATGTCAAACTAATATTTACATTTCATGTTTTAATCTTTTTATTTACAAAAATAATGTAAATAAATCATTATCTATAAAAGTAAAATAAATCATTATCTTGTGTTCGCTAATCAAATTTGGTACTTTCACTTTTATTTACAAGAAGTGTAAATAAAATATCAACTAACGTTCGCTAATCTAATTAGGTACTTTCACTTTTATTTACAAGAAGTGTAAATAAAATATCAACTAACGTTCGCTAATCTAATTAGGTACTTTCACTTTTATTTACAAGAAGTGTAAATAAAAAGTACAAAACTAGAAAACATGAAAATGGTTCTTTATTTGCAATCCCATTTGTAAGTAAAAAAAAAAAAAAAGTACAAAACTTGAAAACATGAAAAGTGACTATTTACATTTTTCTTTGTAAATAGAAAATGAGCAAGACTTGATATTAGATTATATTTACATTTTTCTTTGTAAATAATAAAAAGGAGAACAAAATTGACATTAGAATTTCATTTACAAATTCCTTTGTAAATAAAAAGTTACAAACTTGAAACTTGAGAATTAGCTTTTATTTACACTTTTATGTAAATGAAAAGAACAGACTTTGAAACCATTTTATTCACAGTCCTTATGTGAATAAAATGATCAAAGTTAGCAATGAAACCTTGTTCACATTTTTATGTTATAAAAATGAATTAGTAGAAAAAGTTAAAAAAAAAAATTATGTGAGGAAAATAAGTTAGAGAAAAAGTACATGTTTATGTATTAAGAATGAATTAGATAAAAAGGATATTTATTTACATTTGGTGTAAATAAACAAGATGAACTAAAGAGAAATAAAAAGAATTTACTTTATCTACAATTTCTTATGTAAATAAAAGAACACATTGTTGAAATCAATATTTTTGTCGCATTAGAATTGGCAGACAAAAATATCGTTTTATTAAAATATACATTGTTGGAAATAATTATTTTTGACGCATTAGAATGGGCGGGCAAAAATAATATTCTTATTGAATATAGAATATACAGTGTTGAAACTATTATTTTTGTCGCACTAGAATTGGCGGACAAAATAAATATTGTTATTGAGTATAGAAATATAAGTTGTGAAACCATCATTTTGTCGCATTAGAGTTGGCGAGCAAAATATGAATTTAAAAGTATATCTTTATTTGTAATTTAGTTACAAATAAGAAACAACGTTAATAAAAGTACATTTTTGCGTCGTAGTCTTTCTAGAATAAGAAGAATGAACTTTGGTAGCTGAAAGTGTCAAACGATTTATATTTATATATATGTTTATATAAAAATATAAAATTAAACGAAACGCGCGCTGTAGTTCGCGTTTCGACAATCGTACATTTAAACGATTATACCGAAAGATCCGACCGTCGGATTTCCTTGAAACTGAAACCGCTAGGACCATCTTGGAAAAAATCTTTCCAACGATATATAATACGTCAGAACCCAACGGTTAGATTTTGAGATATGTGAAAATCAAAATTGATTGAAAATAGCACCAGAATCGATATTGACCTGAATCGTCGTGGATTAAAGATGTAATTATTTAATTAAATAAAATTGGGAATAATTGTTATAAAATAGAAATAACGATAAGGAAGAGTTTTCAATATATATGTATATATATACGAAGATTATTTGGAAAGGCCGAGTTAATCTCATTCCAAATAATCAAACGACGATGAGAATTGAAGAAGAAGACGACTAATGAAGACCGTCAATCTTCCCCTCAGGAAGATAGCGATTGAGGCTTTGAATTGATTTGCTCCCAATTCGAGGTCATGATCGTCGTTCGAACGAACATGTTGATTGAACGGATTTGGCTTTCGTTCAGACCCATAGCATAAGCGTATAAATGGATTGAATGTCTGACGTGGTACTCCTTTATACTGTATCTATTGATCTCTGCTAAACATATATCTGTTTGGTATTTTACACCCTTCTCTGAGACGTACGAGCTCAGAGGTTATATGTTGGCAGAAATCAATGATATGGTATGGATTGACGATGTGGCATGCCGAGATGCATGTGATCAAGGCTTTGTTGAAAAGCAGGCCTTGTGGGATGATCAAAGCATAGCCTGTTTAGGCATAGCTTTGTGTATGACGTGACTTCACGAGCCTCACACACCGGCGGAGTCTAAAACGGGAGAAGGGAACGCAGGGAGTGCACACGTTTCTTTCTAGCTAGAGTGGTGCCAGGGACCTACTAGCGCTGGCATTTATTCATTGTGGTTGTTGGATTTTTTGAGGCCTCGGATTTATGCGGTCGCCACTGGCCGTATTGTAGGTCCAAAAGGACCGGGAAGCGTGTGTTCAGTAATTACCAATCCATTAAGCGTTAACGTATGGATCGGCCCTGCAGGATCCAAGGGTTGGACAGTGTAAAAATCCTAGGGCATTGCTAGAGTGTCTCGAATCGGTAAGGATCTCCTCCCTAGCCTTGACTCAGATGGAAATCCAAATTCCAAATACGACCCTACGGTTTTAATTGTATTACTAGTATGGAGATATAGTAGGATGGGGTACTATGTTTCCTAGGATTGATACATTTATTTTGAAATGTTTTATTATACACTAATAATAATATTAAACTCGTATTTGCCGTATTTAGCATGTTTAATCACCATAAGGGAAAACTCTATCCTCTGGTGTGCGTTGCATTGTGTGATGGGACTTGAGTCTTATGGTGATTCCATTTTTCTAAAAAGCATTGCGATGTTGTACATTCTGACACTTTAAATTATGCACGACAATCCATTGAGTAAACCCGTTCCGCGTTAGCGGCGTGATCTTTGGATTTGTCATATTATTATTACTAAACTAGTTATGAATTCTCATACCAGTCCCACGACTGACCCGTAGTTTGTTTCACCTTTTTGCAAACTCGGGTGCCCTCTTTTCTACACGGGCAGCCAAGTAAACAGGTTCATTCTTTACTTGGAGTCTTCTTGGAGTTGCTCATTATCTTTGCTTGGATTTGCTTTTGCGGAGAGGTGATGACTTGGAGCTTTTAGGACAGCTATCATTTATTTCTATTGCATTTTTCTATCTTTAAGTTCAGACATTAGACTTGTTTCATTTCGAATTGCTTATTTTGAGAGTTGGAACTTATTTCAATTTCTGCAAAACTTGACGTAATAATTTGGAATTCTGTGACTGTTGGGATTGTGTGGTTTATGACATTATATTTCCGCTGCTATGATGTTATTATGATATGGTTTTCCTCTGCTATGTTGTATCAGTGATATGTATTGTTATATTTATGTTGTATTCCATATGATTATTCCTTACTTCCACCTAGTGGAAGTTTGGGGTCATCACATCGTTGCTATTATATACATGTGTTTTATGTAATCCATATAATTAACATTATATGGTAATTGATTGGGCCTCATTCCAATTTGGAAAATAAGGAATATTATAAATGAAAATTCATGTGTTGAATAGAAAGAAAATTCATGTGTTGAATATAGAAAGAAAATCCATGTTTTGAATATAAAAGAAAATTCATGTGTTGAATAGAAAAATATTCATGTGTTGAATGGAAAAATATTCATGTATTGAATAGAAAATTCATGTGTTGAGTAGAATAAAAATTCATGTGTTGAATAGAATAAAAATTCACGTGTTGAGTAAAAATATATATTCATGTGTTGAATATAAATAAATATATATATATACATATGTTGAAGAAAATATTCATTTGTTGAATAGAATAACAAAGTTATTGAAATATATAAAGCCGTGTTAGTTAGATATGCGCCATTATGAAGCGAACGATATTTATATCAATTTTATTCATTTTTATAATGAATATAGAAAAGGAAGTGATTTCAAAATATAACGTTTCGAAAATACTATCATTTATAGATTAATGATATAGAATATTTGATTTTGATTAGAAATTGAATATGAAGTTGAAATCGTCATGCAAACGAATTTAAAATGATTTATAAAATACGTTTTGAAAGGAAATCGACGAAATATATATAATATATATATATATATATATTATATATTTTAAATGGCCTGAATAGAACGCACCGCGCTGCGGCAGTTCACGAATTTTGATCATTGACTTCGAATGGACGTTACGGGAGATCCGACTGTCGAATCCTCCTAAAACCGGAACCGTAGGGTTCGTATCGAAAAGACCTTTCTAAGTATATTAGAGATTTGAAATCTAACGGTTGGATTTGGAATTATGTCCATATCAAATTTGGAAAAGGTCGCTGTAAGTGCAGTTCGATGGCCGTTGATGGAAATCGACTGTACGGCCTTGATAAAATTAATAAAAATAGTAATTATTTGTGTAAAATCATAAGAAATGATTTGGAAAGAATTGGGATGAAAAATTCCATTTTTTAAAAGATAAAAATAAATTTTTATTGAAATGAACTAGTTTTGAACTAGAATTAAAATCCATTTATTTTTAAATAAATAATTTGGATTTGGAATGGTTTTAAAAGTAACCAGAATTTCCAATAATGGAATTGGAATGGATTTGAAACGAAATTGTCTTTGGAATATTTCGATGTTGGATTTCATGATTATACAGATATTGTTATGGAAATTTGAAAGATATATTTATATCGTTATTTCCAATACGATATTTGTTGGTCGTAGAATTTGATATTGAATATAAGCCGATATATTTTCTATTCAGAGCCTTGTATTTAATATCAAATGGGATTTGGGTTTGTCGTGAATGGTGTCTTCATTAACACTGTTCTTAAACCCAGTTGAGAAAAAGATTAAATCTTTTTATTTAGATTTAATGAAATATATCAATTAAATGATATTTAATTGGAATTGAATTTGATTGATTTTTGGGTTTATCGTGAACCGTATTTTAAAGGACATTGGTTATTTAACCCAGTTAAAGACAGGATATGGTTTCCTAAGTTAAAAAATCATTGATATGATTTTTGGGAAGATTAAAACTAAGTGGAGTTTTAATGAATCTTTAATTAGATTGAAATGATCGAGATTGGAGTATCACCAGTTTTGCTCCAGGCGATAGTTAAATCTTTAATTATATTTGAACGTGAAATGGTAATTAAATTTACCGATAACACCGTGGTGTTAGATATGAAGTATGACCAGTTTCACTTCATGGGATGAATAAGTTGGGATTGGGAAATAAAATAAATGATTACTTTGGTGTGGTTCGCTAATCCCGATTAATATGAATTGATATTCAAAAGAAGATTAAAGAATAAATTTAAAGAAGTCGTCTTTGATAAATTTGATAGGAACTTTTCCCAAAGTATGACAATATTTGAATAAAGGAATATTCTTAATTGGAAAGAGGCGTATGTTGTGTTTGTGTAATACTTATTTATTATATACACGAGTTATTCGGAAAGATCAGGTTTATCCCATTCTGAATAACTGATTCAACGTGGTGTCGAGGATGAAGACGGTGGTCAAAGACCGGAGGTCTTCACATCGTTTGGGTGATTACTGATGATCTTGATTAGGCTGTACAACCAAGAGGAGGGAATCAGTTGGTGGTCGTCCAGACGTACTTGGATATCGATGGATATGCGAGGTACAAGGTGCCTCCGGTTTCATTCAGACCCGGAACGAACTTGTAAATGGACTGTGTCTGACATTGGATTTCATTATGTGTGATTGATTTCTATTAAATATATATCTGTTTGGCGGCAGAGAATTTATTCTCTTACTTAACGCCCTTCTATAAGACGTACGAGCTTAGAGGTTATATATTGGTGGATATAAATTACATGGAGTGAATTGCCTGTGTAGCATGCCTAAGTGGCAAATGATCAAGGCTTTTGTTGAAAAGCAGAGTCTTGTGGTTGATGATCAATGCACTGCCTATGTGCCAAAGCTTTGTGTAACGTTAATTCACGAGCCCCAAACCTCGGTTGTGAACCAGAAAAGGGAGAAGACATCAGGGAGGACATGCGTTTCTTTCTAGCTAGAAGTGGCGTCAGTGGTTTTACACGTCCTGACGAGTTTGACTTATGTGGTTGTTGGATTGCGAGGTGCCTCGGATATATCGGTGACTATGTGGAGTCGATGGAGTCAGTGGACTCATTGACACATCACAGGGTGGGAAAATGCAGTGTTCAGGCATTTTAATCCACATCGGTGTACCGGCCCTGACGATCCAAGGGCCCACCTGAGTCTGGGTCCTGAGACACGGGATAGAGCGTCTCGAATCGGTAGAGGACTATCTTCTGCCTCGATTCACAAATGGAAATCCAACTTCCAATACGTGACATTTGCGGTTTTGATTGTAGAGCCTAGTATTGGCGACATGATACATGGTACCCATGCCGTCTATGATTGATACTTATGATTGAAATTGTTTAGACACTATACACTTATAGTAATAATAAAAGATGAAATTTAGCGTACCAAGCATTCTTTGGCTATTATAAGGTAAAACCCTATCCTCTGGCTTGTGTTGCATTGTGTGATGGGACCTGGGTCTTATAATAGCTTCATTGTTCTTTATTTAGCATTGCGCTGTTGTTTCATGCACTGGTACTCTTGGGAGGAAACCAGTTCCGTATTATACAGCGTGGTCCCTTGATTTACCTAACTTTAGAATAAAGATTAATAACTGTTTGAGTTCTCACACCAGTCACATGACTGACCTGGAGTTTATTGTTTTAACCTAAACTCTGGTGCCCTTATTTTGACATGGGCAGCTAGTAGTTTTGTTTTTGCAGATTTATATTCGCAGGATCCTGATTTACAGCTGAAGCGATATTCAGAAAGCTCTGTATCCGTGTATTACTTCTAGTTGTGTTTTGTATTATTTTCCACTGCAGTAATGTATTTAAATCTCTGATATTTTCTGTGTAATATTTATGCATACTCTTTATATTCTTGTATTCTGATGAAATTGTTGTAACTAACAATGTAATGTTCTTCTGTTTGCGTTCCGATTTGTCTTGTCCTCAGTACAATTTGCGATTTCCTGTAAGGGGAATTTCAGGTCGTAACGGTTTTGGTTTCAGAGCTTTGGTTTATAGAGCTCGGAGAACAAGACTCGTTAGAACCAAACGAAAGAATTCATCAGGGATTGGATTAGAAATATCCAATGAGAATGACTCATTAGAGATAGGATCGGTAGTATCCTAGAACGAGTGTAAAGATTGTTGTTTTGAAAAATAAAATTGAAAACAAGTTTTGTTTTGAAATTTTACTTCAATTATTCGTATTTGAATATTTATTTATATTGATTTGGACTATCAGGTATATAGAGATTTTAATATACGTCTGATCCACATGTATTGGAAGCCTCAAATATACTGGATGGATATAGAGTCACACTCTAGTCGCCCAAGGATAATTCGGATGATGTGGCCGCATCATCAGTATTTATATTCGAGTGCCGAAAGCGTGATATCTATATTATTCCATTAGACTGGTGTGAGAACCAAAATATAGTTAGAATATATTATTGTGACTTGGCATCAAAAATGTGATTTTTGACTATATATCAAAGTTATGAATTTGAAACGTTAATCAACTAATTGATTGCTGATTGTGTTGTTTGATTATTGTTCGATTAATTAAATGTTGAACCATTTAGCCAAATTGAACCAAATAGTGGATTGTATTGAAAATTTATCACATTTTCGTGCTTGTACTTGTACATTCATTGAACAGATCATAACAAGGAGGCTAGAGAAGAGGAATAAAATTGTTTGCCCGACAAATAGGTACATGTTTGTTGTATTTCTTGGGTTCTTGATGATTTTATGAGCCGATTGGCTAGTCGCTCGACGGTTTCTTTTTGGATTGGTGAGGGCCATGGGAAGCTATTTGAAATATCCCGAAGCTCCCGGTGCAGGGGAGGTTATGGAGAAATTCTCGAAAATTCAGGGTGTTAGCCAAATTTTTGAAAAACTTGAAAAGTTCTTAGAAACTGAAAAGTTGAAGAACTTAAGCCATAATGAAAACAATGGAAGTTGAGTTGATTGGTTAAACAACTTTCGGTTTAATTCCTTTTCGGGGACGAAAAGTTTTAAGTGGGGGAGATTGTAATAACCCAGAAATCTGAGCCAATTTAAAATTTTATTTTGGTTATGTTAATGAATTTTGAATATTTAAAATGATTTTTTTAATAATAACGACAGAAAATATATTTTCGACGAAGTTAAAATGAATAAATTTATTTTAGTTATATAACAAGCCTGAAATGGCGCGGAAGTTTGAAAATTTGATTTCAAATTTCAAATGAATATACAGAATTCGTTTAAAGTCGGAATTGAACGAAACAAGGAATATTTGAATCTATTTAATCATATCTTACCAATGGATGTAAGAAACTGAGATTTCACTTTATACAGTGTAAGATATGTTCAGTTTAAAATTCAGAAAAGTAGCTGTGGGATTTATATATATATTTTAATATATATAAAGGTCTTGAAAATAGCCATTTTGCAAACGATTCCTGTTTTCGACGAAACTACTTTTGTTGGATCCGGGATGTCAAATTATTGCTATATTCCAAAATTCATAATTTTTCGAATCTATATGTGAGCGTGGCAAAAGAAAATGTGTTTTGACAGTTTCATTCAATTTTGATCGACCAGAAAATGGCAATTTTTCAAACGATCCTGGAATTTGACGAAATTAGTTTTGTTAGGACCATATCGTCAATACAAAGCTAGAAATATTTTTTTTTTAATTTTTAGAGTTCGTACGTGACCCCAGTAAATTGAAATGTACGTCAAACCGAATATATATATAGATTTATAATTTGAATTTAACGGAAACAGATCGAAACGATCGAGCTGGCTTACGATACATATCCCATTGTGTTTAGAATGGGGGTAATTAGCTATGGACGGCAGTCAGCGGGCTTGATTTCGAGGTCGAAATAAAAAGTAACTTTATGGTTTATAAAATTAATAAAATATATATATATATATACTCTCTCTACCTCGCTCTCTCACTCTCTTCTATTATCTTTAAGTTCGAGAAAAAAAAATCAAAAGAAATCGCCTCCTCCCCCGATTCGATCAGAGCCGCCACACCTCCAGGCGAGCCGCCGCCCATCGTCGATCTCTGTCCCCTCCCCCTGCCGCGCCTCCTCCTTCCGTTCTCTCTCTTCCCTTCTCCTTGGAGCTCCACAACCCCAAACCCCCAAAGACCCACGCCTTAGCCCTTATCAACTGCTGCCGACCACTAGTGGTTCCCCCCCACCGACGTCAGACGCCTGCTGCCCCTCCTCCAGTCCCAATTCCGACAAGTAAACCCTCCCCGGCTAAAAATCCTGTAAGTTATATCTTGTATATTTCAGAGCATTGTTTGTAAAAGTCGATTCTTTATATGAAATGGTTAAATTAAAAATAAAATTCTTATATTTGTTATAATATATAAAGTTAAGATTTTTAATTAACAAAAGTTAAGATTTTTTTTAAGTTGCAAAGACAAGGTTTTTATAGGTCTCATAATGCCATAAAGCTTTGATTTTTATATGGAAAGGGTAGTCATAAAAATGTGAATTTTATGTGAACTATATTAAAATTTAAAAAAATTTGATCTTTATTATAACGTGAACGAAATAAAAATATGAATTTTATATTACAGAAAGAATAA
Organism: Allium sativum; assembly: GCA_030737875.1. Classification (NCBI taxonomy): domain Eukaryota; kingdom Viridiplantae; phylum Streptophyta; class Magnoliopsida; order Asparagales; family Amaryllidaceae; genus Allium; species Allium sativum. Next base: position 850,065,077 of record CM060912.1, read on the forward strand.
AAATATGATTATTATATTATAGAAAGAATAAAAATATGATTTTTATATTATAGAAAGAATAAAAGTATGATTTTTATATTGGTAGAGTATTAAAAATATGACTTTTATTGTATAGAACATCATATTAAAAATGTGATTTTAATATGAACAGCGTGGAGAAGACTGCGTTGGAAGTACGGCCAATCCAGATGTTCTGAATTTCAGAAAAGAAATGGGGGAGTGGAACCCTCAGTGAGAACTCCTCACTTTTATTTCTATTTCTACTTTGAAATATATACTAGGATGCAGACGGTGCTTAGCAGCACCTGACACCTATCGTCCACAGATCATGGATGACTTGTTTGTTTGATTTCTGTGTAGTGAAATTTGATAGTGTGATGTGGAATGAAATAAAATATATATTCATGTGTTGAAGTAAAATAAATATTCATTTACAAATCGAATGATTTGTTTATGTACACCGTTTTGACTGATATTGATTGGGACGATAAATTTTACACATCGCCCAACTGCACAAATAAAAATCTGTGTTTGTTGATTTGAAACCCCACACGGTTATTGGGATGATATTTGACGTATAGTAATCCCGATTGTTTAGTTGTATGTCAATCGATGTGTTGACAAACTGTGTAAGCATTAATTATTGATATTCAATGCTTTTGCAGTTGTGTGGTGCACTCCGGATGATGGTTGATTATTTGTCGTTGCTATTATATAGATGTGTTGTATGGAATCCATATAATTAACATTATGTGGTAATTGATTGGGCCTCATTCCAATTTGGAAAATAAGGAATATTATAAAAGAAAATTCATATGTTGAAAAGAAAGAAAATTCTTGTGTTAAATATAGAAAGAAAATCCATGTGTTGAAAATAAAAGAAAATTCATGTGTTGATTAGAAAAATATTCATGTGTTGAATAGAAAATTCATGTGTTGAATAGAATAAAAATTCGTGTGTTGAATAGAATAATAATTCATGTGTTGAATAAAAATATATATTCATGTGTTGAATATAAATATAAATATATATATATATATGTGTGTGTTGAAGAAAATATTCATTTGTTGAATAGAATAACGAAGTTATTGAAATATATAAAGCTGTGTTAGTTAGATCATGTGTTGAATAGAAAATTCATGTGTTGAATAGAATAAAAATTCATGTGTTGAATACAATAATAATTCATGTGTTGAATAAAAATATATATTCATGTGTTGAATATAAATATATATATATACATGTGTTGAAGAAAATATTCATTTGTTGAATAGAATAACGAAGTTATTGAAATATATAAAGCTGTGTTAGTTAGATAGGAGCGATTTTGACGCGAACGATATTTATATCGATTTTGAATAAAAATATATATTCATGTGTTGAATATAAATATATATATATATATATATATATATATATACATGTGTTGAAGAAAATATTCATTTGTTGAATAGAATAACGAAGTTATTGAAATATTTAAAGCTGTAATTCATGTGTTGAATAAAAATATATATTCATGTGTTGAATATAAATATATATATACATGTGATGAAGAGAATATTCATTTGTTGAATAGAATAACGAAGATATTGAAATATATAAAGCCGTGTTAGTTAGATAGTAGCCATTTTGACGCGAACGATATTTATATCGATTTTATTCATTTTTATAATGATTATAGAAAAGGAAGTGATTTCAAAATATAACGTTTTGAAAATATTATCATTTATAGATTAATGATATGGAATATTCGATTTTGATTAGAAATTGAATAAATAGTTGAAATCGTTTTGGAAACGAATTTAAAACTGTTTATAAAATACAATTTGAAAGGAAATTGATGAAATATGTATAATATATATATTAAATGGCCTGAATAGAACGCGCTGCGCTGCTGCAGTCCGCGAATTTCGACCATTGACTTCGAATGGACGTTGCGGGAGATCCGACCGTCGAATTCTCCTAAAACCGGAACCGTTGGGTTCGTACCAAAAATTAGAGATTTGAAATCTAACGGTTGGATTTGGAGTTATGTCCAAATCAAATGTGGAAAAGGAGGTTGTGCAGTTCGATGGCCGTCGACAGAAATCGACTGTACGGGCCTTGATAAAATTATTAAAAATAGTAATAATTTGTGTAAAATCATAAGAAATGGTTTCGAAAGAATTGGGATGAGAAATTCCATATTTGAAAAGATAAAAATAGATTTTTATCGAAATGAACTAGTTTTGAGCTAGAATTAAAATCCGTTTATTTTTTTAAAAATAAATTGGATTTGAAATGGATTTAAAAGTAACCAGAATTTCCAATAATTGAATTGGAATGGATTTGAATAGAAATTGTCTTTGGAATATTTCGATGTTGGATTTCGTGATTATACAGATACTGTTATGGAAATTTGAAAGATATATTTATATCGTTATTTCCAATACGATATTTGTTGGTCGTAGAATTTGATATTGAATATAAGCCGATATATTTTCTAATCAGAGCCTTGTATTTAATATTAAATGGGATTTGGGTTTGTCGTGAATGGTGTCTTCATTAACACTGTTCTTAAACCCAGTTGAGGAAAAGATTAAATCTTTTTATTTAGATTTATTGAAATATCCCAATTAAATGATATTTAATTGGAATTGAATTTGAATTGATTTTTAGGTTTATCGTGAACCGTGTTTTAAAGGACATTGGTTCTTTAACCTAGTTAAAAACAGGATATGGTTTCCCAAGTTAAACAATCGTTGATATGATTTTTGGGAAGATTAAAACTAATTGGAGTTTTAATGAATCTTTAATTAGATTGAAATGATCGAGAATGGAGTATCACCAATTTTTCTCCCGGCGATAGTTAAATCTTTAATTAGATCAAATGGTAATTAAATTTACCGATAACACCGTGGTGTTAGATATGAAGTATGACCAGTTTCACTTCATGGGATGAATAGGTTGGGATTGGGAAATAAAATAAATGATTACTTCGGTGTGGTTCGCTAATCCCGACTAATTTGAATTGATATTCAAAAGACGATTTAAGAATAAATTTAAAGAATTTATCTTTGATAAAATCAATGGGAACCTTTCCCAAAGTATGAGAATATTTTAATAAAGGAATATTCTTAATTGGAACGAGGCGTATGTTGTGTTTGTGTAACACTTGTTTATTATATACGTGAGTTATTCAGAAAGACCGGGTTTATCCCATTCTGAATAACTGATTCGACGTGGTGTCGAGGAGAATGACGATGGTCAAAGACCAGAGGTCTTCGCATCGTTTGGGTGATTGCAGATGATTTTGATTGGGTTGTACACTCAAGAGAAGAGAATCAATTGGTGGTCGTCCAGACATACTTGGAGATCGATGGATATGTGAGGTACAAGGTGCCTCCGGTTTCGTTCAGACCCAAAACGAACTTGTAAATGGACTGAATGTCTGACAATGGATTTTATTCTATGTGATTGATTTCTATTAAATATATATCTGTTTGGCGGCGGAGAATTTATTCTCTTGCTTAATGCTCTTCTATGAGACGTACGAGCTTAGAGGGTATATATTTGTGGATATCAATCACATGGAGTGAATTGCCTGTATGGCATTCCTAAGTGGCAAATGATCAAGGCTTTTGTTGAAAAGCAGAGTCTTGTGGTTGATGATCAAAGCACCGCCTATGTGGCATAGCTTTGTGTAACGTTAATTCGCGAGCCTCACACCCCGGTTGTGAACCAGAAAAGGGAGACGACATCAGGAGGACATTTGTTTCTTTCTAGCTAGAAGTGGCGTCAGTTGTTTTACACGCCCTGACGAGTTTGACTTATGTGGTTGTTGGATTGCAAGGCGCCTCGGATATATCAGTGACTATGTGGAGCTAATTGAGTCAGTGGACTCATTGATACCCCCATAGGGTGGGGAAACGCAGTGTTCAAGTATTTTGATCCACATTGGTGGACCGTCCCTGACGATCCAAGTGCCCACCTGAGTCTGGGTCCTAAGACACGGGCTAGAGCGTCTCGAATCAGTAGAGGACTAGCTTTTGCCTCGGTTCACAGATGGAAATCCAACTTCCAATACGTGACATTTGCGGTTTTGATTGTAGAGCCTAGTATTGGCGACATGACATATGGCACCCACGCCGTCCATGATTGATACTTATGATTGAAATTGTCTTGACACTATACACTTATAGTAATAATAAAGGATGAAATTTAGCGTATCAAGCATTCTTTTGCTATTATAAGGTAAAACCCTATCCTCCGGCTTGTGTTGCATTGTATGATGGGACCTGGGTCTTATAATAGCTTCATTGTTCTTTATTTAGCATTGCGTTGTTGTTTCATGCACTGGTACTCTTGGGAGGAAACCCGTTCTGTATTATACGGCGCGGTCCCTTGATTTACCTAACTTTAGAATAAAGATTAATAACTGTTTGAGTTCTCACACCAGTCACATGACTGACCTGGATTTTATTGTTTTAACCTAAACTCTGGGTGCCCTTGTTTTGACACGAGCAACTATTAGTTTTGGTTTTGCAGATTTAAGTTCACAGGATCCTGATTTACAGCTGAAGCGATATTAGGAAAGCTCTGTATCTGTGTATTACTTCTAGTTGTGTTTTGTATTATTTTCCGCTGCAGTAATGTATTTAAATATCTGATATTTTCTGTGTAATATTTATTCATACTCTGTATATTCTTGCATTCTGATGAAATTATTGTAATTAACAATGAAATGCTCTTCTGTTTGTGTTCTGATTCGTCTTGTCCTCAGTACAATCCGCGATTTCCCGTAAGGGGGATTTCGGGTCGTAACATTTTAATATTAAACTTTTCATAATTTTGATTAGAAAACGACTTAACATCATCTTTAGTGGAATAAAACCATGTGAAGACAAGTCATATTATTTTACCATGGTAGTTTTAAGAGGGTATAATGGAGTATAGTTCTGTAAATGCACAGTGTACATGCTATCTGTTTGAGCGATAAGATACCATGTGATTTACATATATTCATGTAAGCTGCAAATCAAAGTATCGTTTTTTCCGATTTTACAACAAAAAAAATGCGAATTTGATGCTGAACATTTAATTTATCTTTTTTCTTTTGATTTAAAAAAAACTAACGACAACGTTGGATCATTATTGTATTTGTTGAACAATATAATTTTGTAATTAATTGTTTGACCTATTTTCCTAACTCTATTTTGATACTCATTTGACAACACTATGTATACAGAGAGTTAAGCACCTTCAGACTACTAATTTTCCTTCCATGTTTCACTGAAACTTGAAACCTTTGGATCAAAAACTCAAATATTCATGCAAATTTATGAATGATTTTTTCTCTTCTAAATCGAAAGATTATCAACTAGATACATCATTTTAACTAGTGTTGTAGTTTTCTAAAGAATGACAGATCTTGAATAATCCACATACAAGATATGATGGCTGGTTCAGTCAAATGTTTGTTAGTATATGTGTGAGTGCATACCACGTGACTCTAGCAAATAAACGTGTTGATAAATCTTGCTTCTTAGTTGATTTCCTATCATCTTTGGTTATTAGTTTCAATATAATATATGAGTAAGGATTGTTGCCTTGATAAATATGACATTTTCGTTGCAGAGAAGGTAATATCTTAGTCCACATCAAGTTGGAAACTATCTTGTAATATTTCTGATGCTTCATCATAAGATAATATCAGCTAAACTAGAATTCTAATGTTGATTCTACAAAAAAAAGTACCTTATAGAAAGCCGATCATGTAAAAGAAACAAGACAGCTTTAGAATTGCTATTCGACAAGTAATCCAGAGGCTTGAAAAAGATTTGTGGTAATGGAAACTACAATAATGGGTGCACCGGCTCTTCTTGAAGGTTTTTTTTCTTTTTTCTTTTAACAGGCTTCTTGGTCTTGGGAATCATCACAATCTTGTTGGTAGTTTCTGTCTTTCAAGCTTAGAAAAACATCACATTTAGGTATTTTCTAAATTTACCACTTCATGTTCTAGGGTTGTTATGTCTTCATCAATCACTTCCTTAAACTATTGGCTCAGATCACATAATTTTGTACCCCCTTGCTAACCATTGAGAATGCAGCCTGTGTTCATTACTCTTACTGATTCCATATGCTTGGTTAAGAAATTGTGCTTAAGATTAGGTAGAAACTGAGCACATGCTTAGATTAGATCAAAGCGTACACCCAGCTTTAAACTGCATGCTCAGTTAACAAACCGAGCTAATTTAGAACTGAGCCTAAGCCCAATTTTAAACTGACAGTTTGCTTGATTAAGAAATTAAGCCGTGCAGTTGGAAACCAAGAATAAAAATTGAGCATTAGAAACTTGGCATTTGTTCATTTCAAAAACATAGCGTAAAGCTCAGGTTTAGGAGGAGTGTTTTCTTGTTTGATAAAATGAGCTACCTAGTTAACAACTGAGCATCTATTATTCAATATAAAATTTAGTATGTAAACTATGGATTAGCTCAATCACAAACTGAGCATATGCCCGTTTATGAAACTGAGTGGCCCAGCAAAAAAAATGATGAACTAGGTGAAATCTTGATACAAGTTCATTTTATACAATAGTCAGTTACATAGTGTTGCTATGATGTTAAAACTTGAACAATTATTTGTAGGAGTTTCTATCCAAAGCAATGATGTGTCTGGTGTCTGTAATACATTGATAATAGTGCCAGTTTTTCCATATGCCACCCACATAGACCAATTTTGATTTTAAGTAGTTGTTACAGAGACAAATCAATTGCATACGGGTTGATTTGTCAATGAGAATCTAAAATACATATTGTTTAGTAATAGACAAATCAATTTCATTTGAAAACTGAAACCTGAAACAGGTTTTGGTTCCTCGAAACCAAGTCGACCGAGTTGTCGGTTTTGGAGAAAGGGACACCTGTTTCAGGTTTCAGTTTCCTGAACCTAAAACAGGAACCGATTTTCAAGTTTTAGGATGAAACCTAAAACAAGTTTCCATTTCTTGAAATCGAGTGATGCTCGGTTTCACGAAACTGAAACAGTGTCTTAGTTGCTCATTTCAGTATAACGAGCGATGTTCATTTATTATTGATGTCCTCATCCCGTAAAATTTGTCATCATGTTATTTTATACTTTTTTTCTAGCTATGGAATATTTAGGTTATAAAAATATTTGTTAGAAGGGTAATATGCATCATTTTCATGTCTTGACTCATATTATTATATTTGTTGAACATTGTAGGCTTTGGTTGAAGTAGCGGAAGCAAGACATAGATCAGAAGCTGGTGATGAAACTCCAAGTCCGGGTGGAGGAAGTTGTGGATCTAGATGCGTTAATTTTTGATGCACCCCAAAGTGGTATGCATACGCTATCCGTTCTTGTCGATAGTTGACTTGTAATTTGGATCATTTATCATTTGCGTTTTGTGTACTGGTTGTATGTTAAATTATGATACTTCGATGTTATTTGATATTTGTTATGGATGTAGAATTGTGATAGTTTGATGTTTGTCGAAATGAAAATTGTTTTAGGATACATATTGTGATATGATGATGTATTTGCTTTGTGATATTGTTATATTATATGTTGTATATTCTTATTAGTTTATGCTTTATGAAATTAGTTGTAGCACATTAAGATTATTACTTGTTTAAAGGAATTACCTGCTATATAGGCTTGGTATAATATTCAAGTATGTAACAGTTATAACTGTTACTAAAGTTATTGTATGGAATAGTCAGTTTTACATAGTAACAGTAATAAATGTTACACATTTTATTTTTGCGACAGTAATAACTGTTATAAAAATAATTATTATAACGGTTGTAAATGATATAAATTTTTTTGTACCAATGGTTATAAGCGTGATAGAATCATAGTTTTGTAACGGTTATAACTGTTGCAATATACACACTTCATAGCGGTTATTACCGTTACAGTATTCGTGACAACAGTTTGTCACGTATGTTGTAGTAACGGTTATAACTGTTATAAAGAAAATTAGTAACGGTAATAACTATTAGAAAACCCCTTTTCTGGTGTTGTGTATATTTTTTCAGAAGATATGTGCTATATACATAGTATACGTTCATTTTGATATCATCACAAATTAAATCTATCGAAGTAACATTTCAAAAGTAAAATGAACAAAAAAACGAAGGAATATTACAAAAATATAGCTCGACCACGTGTACGAAGCAAGTGTTTGCACTTATGAGTGTGTATATATATATAAATGGCCTGAATAGAACGCCTCGCGCAACGACCATTCGCGAATTTCGACCATTAACTTCAAATGGATGTAATGGGAGATCCGACCGTCAGATTCTCCTAAAAGTGGAACCGTCGGGTTCGTATCGAAATGAGCTTTCCAATGAATATAAAATATTTGAAATCTAACGGTTGATTTTAAAATATGACCAAATCAATTTTGGAAAAGGTCGCTATGGAAGCAATTCGTTGGCCGTTATTGGAAACCAACTGTAAGGGGCCAAAATAAATTTATTAAAAATATGGAAAAATTGTATAAATTCATAATAAATGATTTGGAAAGAGTTAGGATGAAAAATTCCATATTTGAAAATAAAAAATTATATTTTTATCAAAATGAACTAGTTATTAACTAGAATATTAATCCAACGTTTTTAAATTAATAAAGTGGATTTGAAATGGTTTAAAAATAACTAGAATTTTCCAATGTATAGATTGGAAAGGATTTAAAAGGGAAACAACCTTCAGAATGTTTCGATATTGGATTACGTGATTATACAGATATTGTTAAGGAATTTGGAAGATGCAGATATAATTATTCCCAATACTATATCCTTTAGTTTCAGAATTTGATATTGAATAAGCTGATATTATTTTCTATTTAGAGCCTTGTATTTAATATCAAATTGGATTTTGGGTTTGTCATGAATGGTGTCTTAAATAACACTGTTCTTAAACCCAATTGACAAACAAATAAATCTTTTAATTAAGATTTAGTGAAGTTTACCAATTAATTAACATTTAATTGGAATTGAAATGAAAGTTGATTGTGGGTTTATCATGAATTGTGTTTTAAATGACATTTTTTCTTTAACCCAATTAACAGTGAAAGTATGATTTGGAATTTATAAATCTTTTTATTAATATTTAATGGAACTATTCCAAAGTAAAGCTTTCCAATATAATATAATAAATTTGAATTGAGTGGAATTAGATTTGGTAATAATTGAGATGAGCTTCTGTGAAGGAAAACCGTTACTATATATGGAATTTAAAAGGCTTAGCCGTCATTCCATTTATATTATTAGTCTGATACCAAAATTTATATTGATTATATATTAATCTGTTTTCCTTGAAGATTCCATAGTTAATGGAAGATGATTTTGTGTTTATCGTGAACGATGTTTTAAAGGACATTCGTTCTTTAACACAGTTAAAGACGCGGTTTATTTCCTAAATTTGAATAATCATCAAATAATGATTTTTGGAGATTAAAACTAAGCGGAATTTTAAGGTATTTTTAATTAGATTGAAAAGTAAATATGGTAATTAAATTTGCTAAATTTGAGAAATGATCGAGAATGGAGTACCTCTAGTTTACTCCATGCGATAGTTAAATCTTTAATTAATTTTGAATCGGGAAATGGTAATTAAATTTAACGATGACACCATGGGTGTTAGATATGGAGTACTACCAGTTTTGATCCATAGGAGGAATAGGTTAGGATTGGGATTAATAAAAAATAATTACTTCGGTAAGGAGCGTTAATCGCGACTAGTTTGATAAACCTTAATTTGGTTTAGATTGTGAAAAGATAAAATAAAATCTTTTGAAATTGATATACGAAGGAAGATTAAAGAATAATTTTAAAAGAATTTGTCTTTGATAAAATTTATGGGAACCTTTATCGAAAGGTGTGAATATTTGAATAAAAGGATATTCTGAATTGGAATGTGGTGTATGATGTGTTTTTATAGCACTTGATTATTGATTATAAAATACGCGAGTTATTCGGGGAGAATAGGTTTGTCCTATTCTGAATAACTGATACGATGACTAAAAGTCGACGATGAAGACGGTTGTTGAAGACTGGAGATCTTCACATCGTTTGGATGATTACTGATGTCTTGATTGGGCTATACATCCAAGCAAGGTAATAAGTGGTGAACATCCAGACGTACTTGGAGATCGACCGGATATGCAAGGACCTCTATCCTGTATTGGACATATGGGATGAGGAATAAGGTGCCTCCGGCTTCGTTCAGACCTAGAAGGGTTTGTCCCATTCAGAATAACCGATACGATGACTAAAAGTCGACGATGAAGATGGTGGTTGAAGACCGGAGATCTTCACATCGTTTAGATGATTACTGATGTCTTGATTGGGCTGTACATCCAATACAAGGTAATAAGTGGTGATCGTCCATACGTATTTGGAGATCGACCGGATATGCGAGGACATCTATCCTGTATTGGACATATGGGACGAGGAATAAGGTGCCTCCGGTTTCGTTCAGACCCAGAATGGACCTGTAAATGGATGTGTGTCTGACATTGGATTTCATTCTGTGTTGATTAATCTCTATTAAATATATATTTGTTTGGTGGCGGAGAATTTATTCTCTTGTTTAACGCTCTTCTCTGAGACATATGAGCTTAGAGGTTATATATTTATAGACATCAGTTGCATGGCGTGGATTGTCAATATGGCATACTAAGATGCAAATGATCAAGGCTTATTGTTGAAAAGCAAGGCCTTGTGGATGATGTCAAAGCACTGGTTTATTTAGCATAACTTTGTGTATAGCGTTTACTCGCGAGCTTCACACCCCGGTATGAACCAGAAACGGGATGAAGGACTACGGGTTGAACATGTGTTTCTTTCTAGCTAGGAGTGGTGTCATGGTATGGAGCCCAGACATTTTACTTATGTGGTTATTAGAAAGCGAGGTACCTCGGATATGATGGTCAACATACTGACCAGATTTTATGCCCTATAGGGTAGGGAAACGTATTGTTCATAAATAACTAATCCGCTAAAGTAAGTGTGGACCGGCCCTGAAGATCCTAAGGACTCGACTGAGTACGAGTCCTGATACATGGGCTAGATTGTGTAGAATTCAGTAAGCATGATCCCTTGCCTTGGTTCATGACAGAAATCCAATTTCCAATATGACATTGTGCGGTTTTGATTGTCAAACTAGTATGGAAAAATAATATATGGTACCTATGTCGTCTATGATTGATACATTTATATTTGAAGTTTATTTTGACACTATACACTTATAGTAATATCAAGATGATTTGTTTTAAACGTAACAAGCATGTTTGGCTATTATAAGGAGAAACTCTATCCTTCTGCTTTCGTTGCATTGTGTGATGGGACCTGAGTCTTATAATAGCTTCATTTTCCTCAAAAGCATTGCGTTGTTTTATTTTAAACAAACATTCATGTTGAGTAAATCCATTCCGTGTTATACTGCGTGGTCCCATGATTTCCCAACTTTTAAAATAAAGATTTAATAACTGTTTTAGTTCTCACACCAGTCCCGTGACTGACTCAGAGTTTGATGTTTTAGCCTAAATTCTGTGTGCCCGTATTTTCCACATGGGCACTCGGTAGTTTCGGTTTTGTAGATATTTCTTTATATAGCATCCTGGATTACAACTGGAGCTATATTCGGAAAGCTTTGTATCCGTGTATTTCATTCAGTTGTACTAGTTGATTTTGTTTCCGCTGCCCAGTATACTTATGTATTATTTTCCACTACTTTGGTAATTTGTAAATCTCTTATGTTTATTTTTCAGTTGTAAAATATTAATTCATACTCTGATATATTCTTATACTCTGATCTAAATTGTCGTAATAGCAATGAAATGTTCTATTGTTTGTGTTCCGTTGAATCGTGTTCTCAACTCAATCCGGGCTTTCACGTAATGGAAAGTTTGGGTCGTTTCATTGTCGTATTAGAGCTTTAGTTTACAGAGCTCGAGATCAAGTCATATTAGAACCAAACTAAAGAATTCATCGGGGATAGGATAAGAAGCATCCTACAAGAATGAATCGTTAGAGATAGGGTTAGTGATATCTTAGAATGAGTTAGAAGAGTATTATTTAAAAAAATAAATTTAATTTTGAAAATCACATCTTATTATTCGTATTTGAATATTTTATTTTATATTGAATTTGGGCTTTCAGGTACATGAAGATTTTGAATATATGAGTAATTAACGTGTATACGAAGCCTCAAATGTACTGGGTAGATATTGATCACACTCTAATTGCCCAGTGATGATTCCGATGATCGGTATACCATCATTAGAATCTAGTTCGAGTTTCAAAAGTGGGATAACTATATATTTCCAATTAACCGGTGTGAGAACCAAAACTTAGATAGGGATATTATTTGTGACTTGGTACCAAAAATATGTTTTTTGGCTGTATATAAAAGGTATGAATTTGTAAAAGCTAATCAACTAATTGATTGACGGTTGTGATGTGTGATTATTAATTTAACTAATGAAAATTATTGGAATAATAAAACCAATATGAAAATGAAGGGAAATTAAGCCAAATCGAATCAAATATTGAACTGAATTGAAAACTGATTGAAATTGTGTAACACCTCGTATTTTCTGTGAACATTAAAGTAACGAATTAAAGAATACTTAATTTTAAAAATGAGAATTAGGGGAAACGGGTTTCGCCATTGCGTTTGTCTTGGAATTCTGCTTGAGATAGAGTCCGAGTTCGCGTGAATTGGACTCCGTATGAAGAAGTTATGGAGTTCAGAAGATTTCAAGTTTAAACGGAAAATTAAATATAAATAATAATTAAATCAAAAAGCAGTTCAAATTCAAAAATTCCGAGAGAAGCGGTTGGGAAGGAAAATTCCCGCCCATAGGGGTCGACTCCCCCCGGGGGGTCGACATAGGTGTCGTCCCCCCAAGATGGGTGTCGACTGGGGTGTCGACCCCTCTGTAGGGGTCGACCCCCTCGGCCAGATCTAGATTGTTTTGTCCAGTGACATTTTCTGAGTCATTAAGGCATATGTGGCAACATCCGGTTGGCTCTTTTTGGTCTGGATGGCTCTGATTTCTCCTAGGATGATCTAACGTCTCACATTAGTCTAAACTTCTATATAAACAACCCCAACCCTCAACCCTAAAACCTCATAAAATTGCTCTATGAAGCCATCATGCTGTCCATGGTCAAACTAGCGTAGCCTCCATTTTTCTCTAAACTAGAAAGCAAGTTAGGAGGTCCCAAATCAAATCAAAACTAGAGAATCGGTACTCTACATCAAAGGATAGCTTTTCAGTTTTAGAAATCAGATCCCAGAAAACAAGATTTGTTCTTTTGTTTGTAATTTCAGTTATTCTTTAGATTTGAACAAATAAAAGTCATGACTTGTAATGAAGCGAAACTAGAACTATGCCTACTTGTAAAATAATCGTATTTTGATTCATGTTTATCCCTATAGCAATTATGAAATTTCCTATGCTTACGAGACTATTGTGGTTGATATAATTTATCATGTTGTATATCAATTTGGTGATGAACCTATCATGTCGTAGGTTAATTTGGTGATGAACCTATCATGTTGTATATTAATTTGGCGATGTATATATCATGTTGTGTATAAATTTGGTGCTTCTTTATATTATGTTATATGCAAGATCATAAGCTAAGTCATGTTCGTATATGCTTAAATGTCTAGATCTACATGCTTAGATGTTTAGATCTATGTTAATTTGATCCAACTCAAATGCAAGTTCACATTTACATGCTTAATTAAATTTGTATAGTACTATGCCAAATTTATATCACACATGCTTAGTTGATCTATACTGTTTTATGTCGTTAGAATGTTACATGTCCCTTTGCTTTTCCCTTTTGTTTATAAGTTAGGATAATTTGCGGGCCTAACGTCCTATGTAATTTGTGCGAACGAATAACAGGGGATACATTGGGAAAAATATTAAATTACAGACTAATCATGTAAATGATTAATGGCATGTAATGGTATAATTTGTATACCTAAGAATTATGGACATAATTTAGAGGGTAAATGGGGAATGACTTGAATTGGCAACATTTGTGGACAATTTACATATAAACATAAATGGTAAATATGTAAATTAATTGAAAGATGAATATGCCTAACCCGAGGTTAGATTGAGTTACGGTGCGTGAATACCCGGAACCGCCTAGCACATCCAGAAACCGTAACAATACATATCTAATGTGAGAGGTTAGCGCATTAAGCCCAAAAACATGAGGTTAGATTGAGTTGCGATGTAAGACCGCCCGGCACATCCAGCGACCGCAACAATATAGATTTATTGTGAGAGGTTGGTTCTTTAATGAATGAATTAAAGCTAAGGCAGGCTAAGAATGGTAGGGTTAAGTTAATTGAGGCAACACTTAACCAATACAACATGCTAACTAAACTGATGGGTGGGGTTAGGTTAATTTGAGAACACTTAAACCATTTTAATATGTTGATTAGGAAACCCTAGTAACGGGGACAATTTCAGCAGTAACCCACATAGATGTATCATGGTACCCTGAACTAGGCAGGGTGGGGCACGATTACTGGGTTGGTTATAAGCGGTTAAAACAACGGCGGGTAGTGCAACATTCTAGGTTCAAACGGAGTATGGGCGTGCACGTACTCCGGCATGGACAAATCAGGCACTGGGCATCAGTAATATACAGTGTGCATCTTGAATTTGTGTCGGATTGCCACCATAGGAAGCGATACACCCTATGGCAGGACCAGCACAGATATCAACAATCAAGCGGGCTGAATGACACAAGCCATAAATGCATGCGAGTAGGAGCCGATCGATAAAAGGGATCATTATATCATGAACACATGGTGCTAGTTGAAACACGTGTTAGTAGGTGCAGAGAAATAGATATGAGTGCGATAGTATATTTAGTTTATCTCGCCTTATTTATCGTTATCTTATTTCTAAGGTATTGTCCTAGTTTCAATTTATTCATGTCATGTACATGCAAAATAACCACTGGACTTACCAGGCTTATGTCTGACCCGTTTTCTTTTGTCTTCTTGTCTTCCGCCCCCCCCCCCCCCCCCCGGGTCCATAGGGAGGGAGTACTTCAACTTAGTCCAGACCTTTTTTAGCTTGAAGAAAGAGTAGATGTAATGCTTGGATTCCCTTTTCTTGGGCTATGGCTGTGGTTACACTCTTAATTGGGGATTTATGCTGCTTTATTACTGTTTATGATTCTTTGTGTTTTAGTCAAGACAGAGGATTTGTTGTAATGATTTTGGAAGTTGGTTTTTAAGATAGTTGTTGTAATGTTTTGACTAGACTGCGTGCTTATGAAATAAAATTTAGTCTTTCCACTGTTTATATGTATGTCTTGTAAATTACGTGTACCTTTTATCTATAATACTCCACAAAACCTAATGCATTCCCTTTGTGAGTGAGCTTAACAGAGGTGGGCTATTTACACTTGGTATCAGAGCAATGGTTTACCATATCAGATAAAAGTTTTTGAAAACTATTTTTCAAAAAGGAGTTTAAAGAAGCATTTTTAAGGAAAATGTTGTTTTATTTTAAAGAGCATAATCCTTAAAGCCATATGCACTAACTTTCTATCCTTTATTTTGAACCCTTTCTTTTCGTTTCAGCATGTATGGGGATCTTAATCTTCCTGAGGGCGTGCAGGTACCTGGTTGGTTCAGAAGGTACCTAGAAGCTAGGGCTAATGACGCAGGCCTAGCAGACGTTCCTCCTCCCCCAGTTGCAGCTGTTCCACCTCCTCCTCCTCGTGCAAATTCTTTCTCGAAGATACGTAGAGACTTTCGAGCCATGGGTGGAAAGAACTTTAATGAGACTGAGTTATTTGTGGAAGCAAGAAACTGGCTCAAGGAAATAGAAGATTTGTTTGTTATCTTCGAAGTGGACGATAGGCAGAAGATACAATTGGATATGTGGTTACTTAAGGACAGACCCTCTTATTGGTGGGAAGTTACTAATTCTAAGAGACCAGTTGAAACCTAGGAGGATTTCATAATGAGGTTTGAAATGAAGTTCCTCTCGCAAGCTGAACGAATCCTACAGATGGAAAAATTCTTAGCTTTCAACCAGGGAAGCCTATTGTTCAAGGAATATGTCAACCAATTCAACCAGCTGACCAGATTCGGATTGGAGTTAGTAAACACTCCACATAAGAAGGCCTTTCCGTTTCGTTAAAGTGTTGAACGTGCCACTGCGTAGCCTAGCTATGACCCATATACATATGGGTGCGACTTATGAGAGACTAGTGGAAATGGCACCGTTGCAGGAGGAAGATAAGGACAGAAGAAAGAGATAAAGGCGGAAGTACCTCAAGACAAGAAAGTAGAGGGATCACAGAACAAGAAGATGGTTTCCCAGAAGGGTGGGAAGAATAACAAACCCCGCGACAAGAGCAAGTGTAACTTTTGTGGCATACCTGGACATTTGATTAAGGACTACAGAAAGAAGAAGAAGAAGAAGAATATGGGTGGTTGTTTTTAGTGTGGCGAGACAGGTTACATGGCTAAGGACTGCCCAAGAAAGCAAGGGCAAGGGAAGAGGACTGGATCTACTTCTGGAGGGATGGTTCATGCTCTCATAGCACCTCTGGAAGAACAAGGTAGAAATATTTCTGTTGAGAGTTTAGTTTATCTTTTTGATCATTCTGTTCGTACTCCCTTTGATTCTTGTGCATCGCACTCTTTTATATCTACTGCTTTAGTTGAATCTCTGCACCTAGACACCAGTATAGTAGAGGATCCCTTGGTTGTTTCAAATCCAATTGGGGGTTTGACCTATTTATCAATGATTTGTTTAGATTTGGAAATTTCTATACTAAGCATTGGGTTTAGATGTAATGCCTATGTTTTGCGCTTCACGGGCTATGGGTTGATTCTAGGCATGGATTGACTATCCAGTAATGATGTGGTCCTTGTTTGTGAAAATAGAGTGGTTGGACTTATAACTCGCCCCAGTAATACTCTCGAAATCACTTGTAATCCCATGAACTCTGTTATGCTTAGCTACCTAGAACCTCTTGATGCGTCTATTGAAAACCTGCAATCCGTTAGAGTAGTCTGTGAGTACTCGGATGTATTTGAAGAGGTGAAGGGTTTACCTTTGAATCGAGAGATAGACTTCCGCATATACCTTGTTGATAATGCAAAACCCGTTGCTCTACCCGTTAGACACATAGATCCAAGAGAAAGGAAAGAGCTTAGCAAGCAAGTTAAAGAGTTGCTTGAAAAGTGGTTTATATGGCGGAGTATTTCTGAATGGGTTGCTCCAGTGGTGTTTGCAACCAAAGAGGATGGTTCACTTTGCCTATGCGTTGACTATAGAGAGTTAAACAAGCTGACTAAGAAGAATAGGCAACCACTTCCAAGAATTGACGACTTGTTCGATCAGCTTGTAGGTGCATTGGTTTTCTCTCAACTAGATCTGGCTACCGGATTTCATCGGCTAAGAGTGGCTGAGGACATCATTTATAAGACCACATTCAGGACACCGGATGGTTTCTTTGAATGGCTTGTCATGCCTTTCGGCTTGACAAACGCACCTGCCTATTTCGTTGACTTGATGAGTCGGGTGTTCAGGGAGTTCCTTAATAAATTTGTAGTGGTCTTCGTGGACGACATTTTGATGCTCTCGAAAAACGAGGAAGAGCATGCTCTGCATTAAAGGGAAGTCATGTATACTCTTCGTGCACACCAGCTAAAAGCAAAATTCTCTAAGTGCCATTTTCGGAGAGAAGAAGTAAGGTTTCTTGGACATGTGGTGTCCAAAGAGGGGATAACTGTGGATCCCGCAAAAGTAGTTGCGGTGCAAGATTGGAAGGTCCCCCGGAATGCAACCGAAGTGCGAAGTTTTCTCGGGCTAGCGGGCTTTTACAGAAAGTTCATTAAGGACTTTGCAAAGATCTCGGCACCACTTACAAGATTGACGAAGAAGAATCTAACTTTCGCTTGGGATTTGGATTAACAACGGCCCCAGTTCTGACATTGCCTGATGGGAGTAAGATGTTTACTGTATATACAGACGCATGCAGAACAGGATTGGGCGCTGTCTTGTTGTAAGAAGTCAAAGTAGTTTGTTATGGAGGAACCAAATTGAAGGTACATGAGAAAAACTACCCAACTCATGATTTGGAGCTAGATGCCATTGTTTTCGCTCTTAAGTCATGGCGTAATTACCTACTAGGAGAAAGGTTTGAATTATTTACTGACTATAAATCGTTAAAGTACCTTTTCTCATAGAAAGTTCTTAACTTGAGACAACAAAGGTGGATGTAATTTCCGGCCTCATACGATTTTGAGATTGCTTATACCCCTGGCAAGTGCAATGTTGTAGCAGATGCCTTGAGTAGGAAAAAGCTGACCCTAAGTCCTCTCTTTGTAGAAAGGCAAAGCTTGGAGTACATAGAAAACTTTGACTTTAGACCTTCCATTGAGTTTGTACCTGGCTTGTTAGCAACAATAGAGGTGCGGCCAATGCTTTTGTACTCAATAGGAATCGCGCAACGTGAAGACCCTCAGCTAGTTGGTGTGATGGATAAGCTAATTAGAGGTGAGACTTCTAGTCACCTTAATAGATACTCGATCGATGACAAGGGTCGGTTGCGACGGGATGGAAGAATATGTGTCCCACAAGCAAGAGATTGGGTGAAAACCATCCTCGAAGAAGCACACAATTCTAAATTTACCATACATCCAGCTGGGGACAAAATGTATAAAGACATAAAGGGGTTTTCTTTTGGAACAACATGATGAAGGATGTAGCTGAGGTTGTCTCTAAATGCTTGATATGCCAGCAAGTCAAAGAGGAGCAGAAGAAGCCTGGTTGTCTACTTCATCCCCTAGAAGTACCACAGTTGAAATGGGATAGCATTTCGATGGACTTTATTGATAAGTTGCCTCGGTCAAGAAGGGGCAATACCGGTATTTGGGTAATAGTGGATAGGCTCACTAAAAGCGCTCACTTTATACCTGTTAAGAGAAGGAGGACTGCCTCATCATTAACATTCATTTATCTTAAAGAGGTGGTTCGACTGCATGGAATACCCTCTAGCATAGTAAGTGATCGAGATCCTATCTTTACGAGGGAGTTTTGGAAGAGTTTGCAAGAGGCTGTAGGCACACAGCTATGCTTAAGCACCGCCTATCACCCTCAAACCAATGGTCAGACGGAAAGTGTGAACATAGTATTAGAAGATCTTTTGAGATTGTGCATTCTTGATTTTGGAGGGACATGGGAGGATCATCTTCCTTTGGTGGAATTCGCCAACAACAATAGCTACCAAGCCACCATAGGCATGGCACCATTCGGGGCTTTATATGGAAGACCATGCCGATCACCAACTTGTTGGTGGGAGTCTGCAGACAAGCTCGTAATTGGGCCTGACATGATCAGAGAAACTTCAAAGAAGGTGGACTTGATACGAAGATGAATAAAGACTGCACATGATAGATAGAAGTCGTACGCTGATAAAAGAATGGCCGACCTTGAGTTTGACATTGGAGACAGGGTTTTCCTTAAAGTATTTCCTTTGAGGAATGTCGTTCTCTTTGGGTCTGCAGGAAAATTGGCACCAAGATTTGTAGGGCCATTTCCTATCATTGAGAGGATTGGGAAGATGGCTTATAAAGTAGAGCTGCCCGAAAAATTGGCAGGAGTTCATAATGGTTTCCTTGTCTCTCATCTACGAAAGGGCTTACATGAGTCTGCGGAGGTTGTGGAGCCGAGCATACTACAGGAAGTAGAAGTGGAGCGTGAAGCGACGGTGAGAAGAGTTCCAACCCGTATCTTAGGGACAGAAGTCAAAAAGCTACGCAACCATGAAGTCAAGCTTGTTAAAGTTCAATGGAGTGATGTTGAGGAAGACGCAACTTGGGAGACTGTGGAGAAGATAGTCGCAGCCTATCCTTTTCTTTTTGAGGGTACATCCTTGATCTCTTTTCCATAAGTTTATGCATGCTTATATCTGTCTTTTAAGTATATCTCCTCAGTCCTATTCTTGATCCTTAGGTAGAAACCAGTGGATGTAAACATGTAATTGAAACATGTTATGGTTGATGGTTGCAAGTGTTTGCTCGTGGATGCATATACACACACATTATGTACTAGATCGGCTCAGTCACTTTCATATTGCATATGCATATATGTATTTGTACATGGATTGAAACTTGATGTGTTATCATATGGACGTTGCATTTGTATGAATGATTGTGCACTCATATAGGAAGTATGATTAGGAATAATTGCATACATAATGGACTCATGGCACTATCATGATTTGCATTAAGGAGGTCAACTGAATCAATAGACCGCCTGATTTTGCATTAGATAAGGACGTATAAACACACTATACATATAGTCGTGAAAGCATTAGAAATCTGTTTAAGGAAAATGGATGCCTGTGTTTGATGATTGAGTAGATGGACGATTGGATGGTAGGATATACATTCTTTTTGACTTGAAGATTTCGAGGACGAAATCCTTTAAGGAGAGGAGAATGTAGCACCCCGTATTTTCTGTGAACATTAAAGTAACATATTAAAGAATACTTAATTTTAAAAGTGGGAATTAGGGGAAACGGGTTCCACCATTGCATTCGTCTCGGAATTCTTCTTAAGATAGAGTCAGAGTTTGTGTGAATCGGACTCCGTATGAAGAAGTTATGGAGTTAAGAAGATTTCAAGTTTAAACAGAAAATTAAATATATATAATAATTAAATCAAAAAGCAGTTCAAATTCAAAAATTCCGAGAGAAGAGGTTGGGCGGGAAAATTCCCACCTATAGTGGTCGACTCCCCCCGGGGGGGGGGGGGGTCGACATAGGTGTCAACCCCCAAGAGGGGTGTCGACTGGGGTGTCGACCCCCTGTAGGGGTCAACA
The DNA here is from genome assembly GCA_030737875.1 of Allium sativum. NCBI lineage: Eukaryota > Viridiplantae > Streptophyta > Magnoliopsida > Asparagales > Amaryllidaceae > Allium > Allium sativum. The sequence continues at coordinate 850,085,986 of CM060912.1, forward strand.
CCATCGGCCAAATCTGGACTGTTTTGTCCAATGACGTTTTCTGAGTCATTAGGGCATATGTGGTGACTTTCGGTTGGCTCTATTCGGTCTGGATAGCTCTGATTTCTCCTAGGATGATCTAACGGCTCTCATTAATCTAAACTTATATATAAACAACCCCAATCCTAAAACCTCATAAAATTTCTCTCTGAAGTCGTCATGTTGTCCATGGCCAAACTAGCATAGCCTCCATTTTTCTCTAAACAAGAAAGAAAGTTAGGAAGTCCCAAATCAAATCAAAACTAGAGAACCAATAGTCTACATCAAAGGATAGCTTTTCAGTTTCAGAAATCAAATCCCAGAAAACAAGATTTGTTCTTTTGTTTGTAAGTTCAGTTATTCTTTAGTTTTGAACAAATAAAAGTCATGAATTGTAATGAAGCGAAACTAGAACTATGCCTATTTGTAAGATAATTGTATTCTGATTCATGTTTATCCCTATAGCAATTATGAAATTTCCTATTCTTATGAGACTATTGTGGTTGATATAATTTATCATGTTGTATATCAATTTGGTGATGAACCTATCTTGTCGTAGGTTAATTTGGTGATGAACCTATCATGTTGTATATTAATTTAGCGATGTACATATCATGTTGTATATAAATTTGGTGCTTCTTTATATTATGTTATATGCAAGATCATAAGCTAAGTCATGTTCGTATATGCTTAAATGTCTAGATCTACATGCTTAGATGTTTAGATCTATGTTAATTTGGTCCAACTCAAATGCAAGTTCACATATACATGCTTAATTAAATTTGTGTAGTACTATGCCAAATTTATATCACACATGCTTAGTTGATCTATACTGTTTTGTGCCATTGGAATGTTACATATCCCTTTTCTTTTCAATTTTGTTTATAAGTTAGGCAAATTTGCGAGCCTAACATTCTATGTAATTTGTGCGAACGAATAACGGGGGATACATTGGGAAAAATATAAAATTACATACTTTTGGCATAAATTGGCTCGTAATCATGTAAATGATTAATGGCATGAAATGGTATAATTTGTATACCTAAGAATTCTGGACATAATTTAGAGGGTAAATGGGGCATGACTTGAGTTGACAACATTTGTGGACAATTTACATATAAACATAAATGGTAAGTATGTAAATTAATTGAAAGATGAATATGCCTAACCCGAGGTTAGATTGAGTTATGGTGTAAGACTGCCCAGAACCGCGCAGCACATCCAGCGACCATAACAATACAGATCTAATATGAGAGGTTAGCACATTAAGCCCAAAAACCCAAGGTCAGATTGAGTTGCGGTGTAAGACTGCCCAGAACCACCCGACACATCCAACGACCACAACAATATAGATATAATGTGAGAGGTTGGTGCTATAATGAATGAATTAAGGCTAAGGCAAGCTAAGAATGGTAGGGATACGTTAATTGAGGCAACACTTAACCAATAAAACATGTTAACTAAATTGATGGGTGGGGTTAGGTTAATTTGAGAACACTTAACCATTTTAACATGTTGATTAGGAAACCCTAGTAACGGGGACCCATTTCAGCAGTAACCCACATAGATGTATCATGGTACCCTGAACTAGGCAGGGTGGGCCACGATTACTGGGATGATTATAAGTGGTCAAAAAAACGGCGGATAGTGCAGCATTGTAGGTTCCAACGGAGTATGGACATGCACGTACTCCGGCATGGACAAATCAGGCACTGGGCATCAGTAGAATACACTGTGAATCTTGAATTTATGTAGGATTGCCACCATAGGAAGTGATACACCTATGGTGGTACTAGCACAGGTATCTACAATCAAGTGGGGTCGAATGACACAAGGCATAAATGCATATGAGTAGGAGCCAATCGATAAAAGGGATCATTTTATCATGAACACACGGTGCTAGTTGAAACACTTGTTAGTAGGTGCTTAGAAAAAGATATGAGTGTGTGACACCCCATGATTTTAAATATTTAAAATTAACGAATTTAAGAATACTTAATTTAAAATATGAGAATTAAGGGAAACGGGTTGCGCCATTGTGTTCGTCTCGGAATTCTGCTTGAGATAGAGTCTGAGTTTGCGTGAATTGGACTTCGTAGTTATGGCCTTCCGAAGTTTCTGAATTTAAATAAATTAAAAACAACTCAGGTTCAGAAAATTTTAAATTCAAAATTTAAATAGGGGACCAAGCTGGGCGGGAATTCTGCCGCCCAAGGGCAAGGTCGACCAGGGCGTCAACCTACCCATACAGGTCGACCTGGGGGTCGATCTACCCCCGGGCAGATCTGAAATGTGACAATGTTACTGCGGAGTCATTAGGGCTGAGGTGGTTATTCTATCTTGTCTGGATGGTCTCGATTGCTTCTAGGTTAATCTGATGGCTCTCAATTAATTAAAATTCTATATAAGCAACCTAACCCTCAACCTAAAATCACACTAATTCATACCAAGAGCAATCATGTCATCAATGGTGAACCTAGAGTAGACGGAATTCTCTTTTAACTCAAAAGCAAGATAGAAGCAAGATTCAAAATCAAATCTAATCTAAATTAGAATAACAATTAGTCTACATCAAAGGCAAGCAATTCAATTTCAGAATACAGATCCCAGAGAAACAAGACTGTTCTTTTGGTTGTGAGTACTATTTGTTTCACAATATAATTATTAAATTAAATATGATGGGTTGTAATTGGATTATGAGAACATGTCTGTTGAATCGCATGATGTTGTTTAACTTTGTAGATCTATTTCATATTTAACTTGATTCATTTTATCCAAGTTTGGGATGTTAAACCACATGTTAATTCATATGTGAATCTTATGCAAATTTGGGTTGTTAAATCATATGTTAATTCATATGTTAATCTTATGCAAGTTTGGATGTTAAATCATACACTAATTCGTATGTGAATTTTATGCAAGTTTGGGATGTTAAATCGTATGTTAGTTTGAATAATGAATCTTATGCAAGTCTATATGTGAATTGTACACAAGTTCATATATGAAACAAGTATATACGTATGCTAGTTTATATGCAAAACATGTGACACTAATTTACATGTTTAGATCCATAAGAAAGTTTATAGGAATCTATATGCAAGTTCACAATTTATGTAAGTTTAGGTGAGAAACCATATTTATGTGCAAGTTCACATTTTTATGTTTAGATCTATATTCAGATCCATGGTAGTTTACGCAAAATTATGATATGTATGTTCATTGCCTATGCAAACTTATGCTATAATTCTTAGATCTATTTTATGTGTTATGCAAGATGTGATGTTGCTTTTCTTTTTATAAGTTAGACTATTTGCAAGTCTAACATATTTCATGTTAAAACGTACGAACGACATGGGGATAATGGGAAAATATTAATTATGTAAATTGTGAATTGGCATAAAATGGCTTTAAAGGCATATAAATTAATTTGAGACATTAATTGGTATAATTTTTATACCTAAAGAGTATGGACATAATTTAGGTGACAATTACGGACATAATTTGGAAATTATTGGAAATTTGAATAGGGATAATTAATTCATATTGGGGTGAAATAATTTGTAATAATAAACGCCTAAGACACGAGGTTAGACTCGTTTGTGGTGTAAGACTGCCTGGGCCCGCCCGGCAAATCCAGCAACCACAAACGGTAGTCTAATGTGAGAGGTCGAAGGCATAAATTAAATGCGTAACAGTCGTAATGACACAAGGTTAGACATGTTTGCAGTATAAGACTGTCCGGACCCGCCCGGCAAATCCAGCAACCGCAAACGGGAGTCTAATGAGGGAGGTATTACAAGGTTACAGTTCTAATGAATTAATTAACGCTTAACCAAGATAAACATGTGGTGCGAAATGGGGTTTAAGTGGGTGACATGGGTGGCATGTGATATAGATTAGAAACACTTAACCATATTGAAACATGTAAAGAAGACATGAATAATAGGGGGTTAAGTGGAAAATTCTAGTGGGGACCAAGCATAGGTGGAAGGCTTGTGTCAAGCATGGGGGACCCATTTCAAACTAGTAACCCATTAAGTATCTTTGTGAGTTTGAGTTAGATTGAGGATGGGACACGCTTACTGGATTTGGTTGTAAGAGGTCAAAATGGGTTAACGGTGGCAACGCAAGTCCAACGGGGTCGTGTGCATGCATGGGCCGGGCTGGTAGGTAAGACGTTGTTGCATCATGTAGATATAAGCCGTGCATCTTTAGTGGTATCGGGTTGCCACTTTGGGGGGTGATACACCCCGCTGTGGGACCATCGCAGGTATCTACGAGTTAAAGAGACGATCGTATGGGGGTAGTGGGTACAACTAATGGAGATAGGGGCAGGCGGCACCTATGAAGGCAGCCAGGGGTACACGAAACTACCATTATGATTATTATGTAAGCGGGATCAACACTTAGGGTGACTATTAGTGGTGCAGTATAGCAATTATCCTATAGTGATTAGGAGCGAGATTAACGCCAGAATGTTCCTCCTACTTGTTTTGTCTTGCCCACTTGTTTCGCAGTCATTCCTCATTTTACCAGTTTATGCCTTATCCTAATTACTTTCATAATTGTATTGTTAAAGTTATGGTACTCACCAGACTTTATTTATGACCCCCTTTATTTTCGCCTCTTTTCTTCCTTACCCTCCCCCCAAGGTTCTCAGGGTGGGAATAGTACTAGTGGAGCTTGATCAGGATCTTTCTCTCTTTTTTTGGAAGTGCTTGGATCGCTGAAAGTAAAGTTCAGCTCATCTCTTTTATGGCTACTTATGTTGGGGTTATGCTTTTTATTTTATGTACTCAGAAAAGAATTTGTCAAGATGGTTACTAAGTGTACTTGGTTTTTCTGTTGGTTTATGATGTTGTTGTAATCAAAATATTTCTCCATTACAATAAATGTTATTTTCAAAATTTTCAAGTATCAATTTATGTATCTGTCTTGTTATATTCTGTCCTATTCACCAACAATACTCCATGAAAGTTAATGTATTCCTTTTGAGAGTGACACTAATGGACGTGGGGTGTTACACGTGGTATCAGAGCAGAAGGTTAACAGAACAAATAAGAGATTTTGAAAAACTGTTTTTCAAAATCGTTTTGTAAAGAAATACTTTCAAAAGTATGTTCTTAGGAGAGTATTTTCAAGAGAAAAGTTTGTTTTAAAAACATAACCCCCAAGAGCCATATACCTTTCCTTCAAATTCTCCGTTTTGAATCTCTTCATTTTCTTTTCAGCATGTCTGGGTTACCCGAGGGAATACCGATAGCAACCTAGTTCAGAAGGTATCTAGAGGCTGGGGCTACCACCGCATGCCCAACAGACATCCCTCCTCCCCCAGCTGCAGCCGCTCCTCCTCCTCCCCTCCCTGTGTTGATACTTTTTCAAAAATGTGCAAAGACTTTCGAGAAATGGGCGGAAAACCTTTTCAAGATCAGAGACGATTGTTGAAGCTCGAAATTGGCTTAAGGAGGTAGAAGACTTGTTTGGTATCTTCGAGGTAGAAATGGAAGGAAGGTCCAATTGGTTGCTTGGTTAATGAAGGACGAAGCCTCGTTTTGGTGGAGGTCACGAATGGAGAGCGTCCAGTAGAGATGTTGATGGATTTCAGACATCGGTTCGAGATGAAATTTCTCTCACGAATGGAAGAGAATTTATACGTGGAAAGATTCTTGGCATTGAAGCAAGGGAATTTATCAGTAAAGGAGTACGTCAACAAGTTCAATAAGTTGGCCAGGTTTGGCTTAGACTTGGTGAACACACCTAAAAAGAAGGCACTGAGGTTCGTTAAAGGTTTGATTGAGCCTCTAAATGGGTTAGCTATGACCCACATTCCTATGGGGGGCTACCTTTGAGAAACTAGTTGACATGGCGCTTATGCATGAAGAGGAGAAAGGCGCTAATTCTAATAAGGCACTAGAAAGAAATGGGATCAAAAGAAGTCATAGCAACCACCTAAGAAAGGTAGTAAGGACAACAATAGCAAAGGAGAGAAAAGGTGCTTTAATAGTGAAATACCAGGCTATTTGAGCAAGGACTGTAGGAAGACGAAGAAGATTGGTTGTTTCCACTGTAGAGAGGCAGGACATCTAATTAAAGACTGCCCGAGGAAATAGGGACAAGGGCAAAGAACTGGGTCTACTTCTGGAGCACAGATTTGGGCTCTCATGGCACCAAGGCAGGCAAGAGGGCAGGTTCACGCTCTCATGGCACCAGGACAGGAAAGAGGTAGAAACATTTCTGTTGAAAGTTTGGTTTTTCTGTTTGATCATCCTATTCGTACTTTTTTTGATTCTGGCGCTTCACACTCGTTTGTGTCTGCTTCATTAATTGAAACAATGCACCTAAATACTAGTCTAGTTACGGATTCCATAGTAGTCTCAAATCCTATTGGAGGCTCGGCTCATCTTTCAATGATTTGTTGGGATTTGAGAGTGTCTATCTTGAGCGTTGAGTTTGAATGCAATGCCTTCGCTCTTGGCTTCATGGGCTATGGATTGATTCTAGGCATGGATTGGTTATCCAGTAATAGTGCCATCCTCGATTGTGAAAAGAGAGTGGTTAGACTTATGACTCGCCTTGGCAACACTTTCGAAATCTCTTGTAACCCCATACATTTTGTTATGCTTAGTTACCTAGAATCTCTTGATGCGTTTGTTGAAAACCTGGAGTCTATTAGAGTAGTCCATAAATACTCAGATGTATTTGAAGAGGTGAAAGGCTTACCTCCAAAGCGGGAGATAGACTTCCACATATACCTTGTTGATAATGCAAAACCCGTAGCTCTACCCGTTAGACACATGGCTCCTAGGGAGAGAAAAGAGCTAAGTAAGCAAGTCAAAGAGCTGCTCGAAAAGGGGTTTATAAGGCGGAGTATTTCTGAATGGGGTTCTCTAGTAGTATTCGCAACCAAAGTGGATGGTTCACTTCACCTATGCGTTGATTATAGGGAGCTAAACAAGCTGATCAAGAAGAATAGGAACCCACTTCCTAGAATAGATGACTTGTTTTATCAACTTGTAGGTGCATCTGTTTTCTTCTAACTAGATTTGGCTACCGGGTTCATCAGCTAAGAGTGGCTGAAGACAGCATTGATAAGACCGTGTTCAGAACCCCAGATGGTTTCTTCGAATGGCTTGTCGTGCCTTTCGGCTTGACAAACGCACCCGCTTACTTCGTTGACTCGAAGAGTAGGGTGTTTAGAGAATTCTACATAAGTTTGTGGAGGTCTTCGTAGACGACATTTTGATCTTCTCAAAGAAAGAAGAAGAGCATGCTTTGCATTTAAGGGAAGTCATGGATACTCTTCGTACACATCAGATGAAGGCCAAATTCTCCAAATGCCATTTCTGGAGAGAAGTGGTGAGGTTTCTTGGACATGTGGTGTCCAAAGAGGGGTTAGCCGTAGACCTCACAAAAGTAGTTACATTGCAAGATTGGAAGGTTCCATGGAATGCAACCGAAGTCCGAAGCTTTCTTGGGCTGGCAGGCTTTTATCGAAAATTCATTAAAGAATTTGCTAAAATGTCGGCCCCACTCACAAGATTAATGAAGAAGAACCTAACTTTTGCTTGGTATTTGGATTGCGATATTGATTTCCAATGTTTGAAAAGGGCTATAACAACAACCCCAGTTCTGACATTGCCGGATGGGAGAAAGATGTTTACCGTATACACGGATGCATGTGGTACGGGACTAGGTACTGTCTTGATGCAAGAAGGGAAGGTAGTAGCTTATGGAGGCAGACAATTCAAAGTACATGAGGAAAACTACACAACCCACGATCTACAGTTGGCTGCCATCGTCTTTGCGCTTAAGTCTTGGCGCCATTATCTCCTAGGTGAGAAGTTTAAATTGTATACTGACCACAAATCGTTGAAGTGCCTTTTCTCGCAGAAAGATCTTAACTTAAGACAGCCGACGTGGATGGAATTTCTGATGATTTTGAGATTTCCTATACCCCAGGCAAGGGCAATGTGGTAGCAGATGCCTTAAGTAGGAAGAAGCTAACCTTGAGTCCTCTCTTTGTAGAAAGGCAAAGCTTGGAATATATAGCAAACTTTAATTTTAGACCCTCCTCTGAAATTGTGCCTGGTCTATTAGCATCACTAGAGGTGCAGCCTACTCTTTTGGACTCAATAGGAACTGCGCAACGAGAAGACCCTCGGCTAGTTGATGTGATGGAAAAGCTTGTTAGGGGTGAGACTTCTAGTCACCTCAGTAGATACTCCATCGATGATAGGGGTTGGCTGAGATAGGATGGAAGGTTATGCATCCCACAAGTAAGGGATTTAGTGAAGAAGATTCTCGAAGAGGCGCACCATTCCAAACTGACCATACACCCAAGCGGAGACAAGATGTATAAAGATATAAAAAGGGTTTTCTTTTGGAATGGCATGAAGAGTGATGTAGCTGAGGTTGTCGCTAAGTGTTTGATATGCCTGCCAGTCAAAGAGGAGCAGAAGAAGCCCGGTGGTCTGCTTCGTCCTCTCGAGGTCCCACAGTGGAAGTGGGATAGCACTTCGATGGACTTCGTTGATGGGTTGCCTAGGTCAAGAAGGGGCAATACCAGTATTTGGGTAATAGTGGACATGCTCACTAAAAGCGCTCACTTTATACCTGCTAAAAGTAGAAGGACTGCCTCGTCCCTAGCATCCATTCATCTTAAAGAAATAGTTCAACTCCATGAGATACTCTCCAGCATAGTGAGTGATCGAGATCTTATCTTTACGAGTGATTATTGGAAGAGTTTGTAAGAGGCAGTAGGCACACAATTATGCTTAAGCATGACCTATCATCCCCAAACCGACGGTCAGACGGAAAGGGTGAATAGAGTATTAGAAGACTTCTTGAGATTGTGCATTCTGGACTTTGGAGGGACATGGGAGGATCATTTTCCTTTGGTGGAATTCGCCTACAACAATAGCTATCAAGCCACCATAGGCATGACGCCCTTCGAATCTTTATATGGAAGACTATGCTGATCACCAACTTATTGGTGGGAGTCTACAGACAAACTCGTACTTGGGCCGGACATGATTAAAGAAACCTCAAAATAGGTGGACTTGATAAGAAGATGGATGAAGGCTGCATAAGATGGACAAAAATCCTACGCAGGCAAAAGAAGTACCGACCTTGAGTTTAAGGTTAGAGATAGGGTGTTCCTTAAAGTGTCTCCTTTGAGTAATGTCATTCGCTTTGGGTCTGTAGGAAAGCTAGCACCAAGATTCGTATGTCCATTTCCTATCATTGAAAGAATTGGGACGATAGCTTACAGAGTAGAGCTGCCCGAGAGACTGGCTGGAGTTCATAATGTTTTTCATGTTTCTTAACTACGAAAATGCTTACAGGAATTTGCGGAAGTGGTGGAGCCAAGCATACTTGAGGAAGTAGAAGTGGAACGAGAAGCGATTGTGAAAAGAGTTCTAATTCGTATCTTGGGTACGGTAGTCAAAAAGCTACACAACCGTGAAATCAAGCTTGTTAAAGTTCAATGGAGTGATGCTGAGGAAGACGTGACTTGGGAAACTGAGAGGAAAATAAGCGCAACCTACCCTTTTCTCTTTGAGGGTACCTCCTTGATCTCTTTTCCCATAAGTTTATTCATGCTTAAATCCATCTTTCAAGTATATCTCCTCAGTCCTATTCTTTAGCCTTAGGTAGAAACCGATGGATGTAAACTTGTATTTGAAACTTGTTATGATTGATGGTTGCGAGTGGTTGCAAGTGGTTGCTCGTGGATGCATGTACACACACATTATGCACCAGATCGGCTCAATCACCTTCATATTGCATATAAATGTGTGTGCATATTTAAATTAATGGATGTATATTGGTTGTGTTATCATATGGTTGCTGCATTTAGGTGAATAGTTGTGCACATATGTAGAAATAATATGTATTGTTAGGATTCTTTCGCATACATAATTGATGCATGGCACTATCATAATTTTCATTAAGGAGGTCAACTGAATCAGTAGACCGCCTGATTTTGCATTAGATAAGGAACATATACACTCACTTTTTGCATATGTTCATACAACATTAGAAATATTTTAAGGACAATGGATGCTTGTGTTTGATGGTTGAACATATGGATGATTGGATGTTGGGATATACATTCTCCTTCACTTGGAGATTTCAGGGGCGAAATCCTTTAACGAGGGGAGAATGTGACTCCCCATGATTTTACATATTAAAAATTAATGAATTTATGAATACTTAATTTCAAATGTGAGAATTAACAGAAACAGGTTATGCCATTGTGTTCGTCTCGGAATTCTGCTTGAGATAAAGTCCGAGTTTGCAAGAATTGGACTCCGTATGAAGAAGTTATTGCCTTTCGAAGTTTCAGAATTTAAATAAATTAAAAACAACTCAGGTTCAGAAAATTTGAAATTCAAAATTCAAACAGGGGAGCAGGCCGGGCGGGAATTCTCCCGCCCAAGGGCCAGGTCGACCAGGGGTTCGACCTAGGGGTCGACCTACCCATACAGGTCGATCAGGGGGTCGACCTACCCCCCGGGAAGATCTGAAATGTGATGATGTTTTGACTCACTACTGAGTCCTTAGGGATGAGGTGGTTATTCTATCTTGTCTAGATGGTCTTGATTACTTCTAGGTTAATGTGATGGCTTCTCAATTAATTAAAATTCTATTTTAGCAACCTAACCATCAACCTAAAATCACACTAATTCATACCAAGAGCCATCATGCCGTCAATGGTGAACCTAGAGTAGCTGCCATTCTCTTTCAACTCAAAAGAAAGATAGAAGCAAGAATCAAAATCAAATCTAATCTAAATTAGAATAACAATTAGTCTACATCAAAGGCAAGCAATTCAGTTTCAGAATACAGATTCCAGAAAAAACACGACTATTCTTTTGGTTGTGAGTACTATTTCTTTCACATTATAATTATTAAATTAATTATGATAGGTTGTAATTGGATTATGAGAACATGTCTGTTGAATCATATGATGTTGTTTAACTTTGTAGATCTATTTCATATTTAACTTGATTCATTTTATGCAAGTTTGGGATGTTAAACCCTATGTTAATTCTTATGTGAATCTTATGCAAATTTGGGTTGTTAAATCATATGTGAATCTTATGCAAGTTTGGATGTAAAATTATATGCTAATTCGTATGTGAATTTTATGCATGTTTGGGATGTTAAATCATATGTTAGTTTGAATAATGAATCTTATGCAAGTCTATATGTGAATTGTACACAAGTTCATATATGAATCAAGTATATACATATGCTAGTTTATATGCAAAACATGTGACAATAATTTACATGTTTAGATCCATATGCAAGTTTATAGGAATCTATATGCAAGTTCACAATTTATGTAAGTTTAGGTGAAAAACCATATTTATGTGCAAGTTCACATTTTTATGTTTAGATCTTTATTCAGATCCATGATAGTTTATGCAAAATTATGATATGTATTTTCATTGCCTATGCAAGTTCTTGGCTATGCAAACTTATGCTATAATTCTTAGATATATTTTATGTGTTATGCAAGTTGTGATGTTGCTTTTCTTTTTATAAGTCAGACTATTTGCGAGTCTGACATATTTCATGTTAAAATGTACGAACGACTTGGGGATAATGGGAAAATATTAATTATGTAAATTGTGAATTGGCATAAAATGGCTTTAAAGGCATATAAATTAATTTGAGACATTAATTGGTATAATTTTTATACCTAAAAGTATGGACATAATTTAGGTGACAATTAAATTATTGGAAATTCGAGTAGGGATAATTAATTCATATTGGGGTGAAATAATTTGTAATAATAAACGCCTAAGGCACGAGGTTAGACTCGTTTGTGGTGTAAGACTGCCCGGACCTGCCTGGCAAATCCAGCAACCACAAACGGTAGTCTAATGTGAGAGGTCGAAGACATAAATTAAATGCGTAATAGTTGTAATGACACGAGGTTAGACACGTTTGCGGTATAAGACTGCCCAGACCCGCCCAGCAAATCCAGCAACCGAAAACGGGAGTCTAATATGGGAGGTATTACAAGGTTACAGTTATAATGAATTAAGTAACACTTAACCAAGATAAACATGTGGTGGGACATGGGGGTTAAGTGGGTGACATGGGTGGCATGTGAAATATGATTAGAAACACTTAAGCATATTGAAACATGTAAAGAAGACATGAATAAGAGGGGGTTAAGTGGAAAATTCTAGTTGGGACCAAGCATAGGTGGAAAGTTTGTGTCAAGCATGGGGGACCCATTTCAAACCAGTAACCTATTAAGTTTCTTTATGAGTTTGAGTTAGATTGAGGATGGGACATGCTTAATGGGTTTGATTGTAAGAGGTCAAAACGGGTTAATGGTGGCAACAAAAGTCCAACGGGGTCATGTGCATGCGTGGGCCCGGGCTGGTAGGTAAGATGTTGTTGCATCATGTAGATATAAGTCGTGCATCTTTAATGGTACCGGGTTGCCACTTTGGGGGTGATACACCCCACTGTGGGACCAGCACGGGTATCTACGAGTTAAGGAGTCAATCGCATGGGGGTAGTGGGTACAACTAGTGGAGATAGGGGCAGGCGGCACCTATGAAGGCAGCTAGGGGTACACGAAACTACCATTATGATTATTATGTAGGCGGGATCAACTCTTAGGGTGACTAGTAGTGGTGCAGTATAGAAATTATCCTATAGTGATTAGGAACGAGATTAACGCTAGAATGTTCCTCCTGTTTGTTTTGTCTTGCCCACTTGTTTCACAATCATTCCTCATTTTACCAGTTTATGCCTTATCCTAATTAATTTCATAATTGTATTGTTAAAGTTATGGTACTCACCAGGCTTTATGTATGACCCCATTTGTTTTCTCCTCTTTTCTTCCTTCCCCCTCCCCGCAGGTTCTCAGGGTGGGACTAGTACTAGTGGAGCTTGATCAGGATCTTTCCCTCTTTTTTTTTGGGAGTGCTTGGATTGCTGAAAGTAAAGTTCAGCTCATCTCTTTTATGGCTAATTATGTTGGGGTTATGCTTTTTATTTTATGTACTCAGAAAACAATTTGTCAAGATGGTCACTAAGTGTACTTGATTTTTCTGTTGGCTTATGATGTTGTTATAATCAAACTATTTCTCCACTGCAATAAATGTCGTTTTGAAAATTTTCAAGTACCAATATATGTATCTGTCTTTTTATATTCTGTCCTATTCACCAATAATACACCATGAAAGTTAATGCATTCCCTTTGAGAGTGACATTAATGGACGTGGGGTGTTACAGAGTGCGATAGTATATTCAGTTTATCTTGCCTTATTTATCGTTATCTTATTTGTAGGGTATTGTCCTGGGTTCAATTTATTCATGTCATGATCCTTTTACGTGTTTACATACTAAATAATCACTGGACTTACCAGGCTTATGTTTGACCCATTTTCTTTCGTCTTCTTTTCTTCCGTTCCCCCCCAGGTCTGCAGGGAGGGAATACTTCAACTTAGTCCAGACCTTTTCCAACTTGAAGAGAGAGTAGATGTATTGCTTGGATTTTCTTTTCTTGGGCTATGGCTGTGGTTACACTCTAAATTAGGGATTTATGCTACTTTATTTTTGTTTATGCTTCTTTATGTTCTAGTCAAGACAGAGGCTTTATTGTAATGGTTTTGGAAGTTGGTTTTTAAGACAATTGTTGTAATGTTTTGACTCGACCACATGCTTATGAAATAAAATTTATTCTTTCCGCTGTTTATATTTCTATCTTGCAAATTACTTGTACCTTTTACCTATAATACTCCACCAAAGTTAATGCATTCCCTTTGTGAGTGACCTTAACGGAGGTGGGGTGTTTACAAATTGCTTATATGTATAAGTGTATATAATGAACAGGTCATAGCATAGAAGCTAAGAGGAGGAATAAAATTGTATCCCTAAAAAAAAGGTACATATTTACTGTATTTCTTGGGTTTTGATGATTTTATGAGCTGAATGGAAAGCCGCATGGCTTTTTCTTTTTCGTTTTGGATGATGAGCGCCCTGTGAGGCAAGTTGCGGCTTTACTAATCAGCCCATACAAAGGAGGTTATGGCGAAATTTTTCGAAAATGTAGGGTGTTAACCAAAGTTTTGAGAAAGTAGAAAATTCTAAGAAACCGAAAAGTTGAAGAATGAAAGCCAGAATGAAAGTTGAGTTGGTTGGTCAAAAACTTTCAGCTCCGTCCCTTTTCGAGGATGGAATGATTTTAAGTGGGAGAGATTGTAACAACCCGGAATTCCTGAACCAATTTAAAAAATTTATTTTAGCTATTTAATGGATTTCAAATATATAAAATGATTTATTTTAAATAATAACGACTAAAAATTTATTTTAATTGAAGTTAGAACGTATAAATTTATTTTAATTATAAATAGAGTTTGAAATGACATGGTAGTTTGAGAATTCGACTTTAAATTTCAAATGAATATAAAGGATTCAATATAAATCGGATTTCAGTATAAAAAAGAAACATTAGAATTTGTTTAATAATATCTTTCTAAAGAATGTAAAAAATTCAGATTTCATAATATAAATAGAAAGCTATACCTAGTTTGAAATTCAAAATAGTCGCTATAGAATTTATATATCTTTTAATATAATATATAGCCCTTAAAAATAGCCATTTTGCGAACGACCTCTGTTTTCGACGAAACCACTTATGTTGCATCCAGAATGTTAAGTTATAGTCAGGTTTCCATTTTCGTAATTTTTGAAATAAATATGTGAGTGTGGTAAATATAAATTTGTTTTGTTAATTTCAGTTGAATTAGGTCGACCAAAAAATGAACATTTTTCAAACGATCTCCAAATTAGATGAAGTTAGCTTTGATAGGACCTTATCGTCAAAACATAGCTAGATTTATTTTTCTGTAATTTTTGGAGCCAGTATGTGGCCCTAGTAAATTAAAATGTACGTTTATATTCAATATATATTAATTTACATTTTGATTTTGATGAAAACTGATCAAAACAGTCGAATTGACTTATGAAACATATCCTATTTGTGTTCAGAAATGGGGTAATTAGCTAGGAACGATGGTCGTTAGGATTGATTTGGAGTTTGGGAAAAAAACAAGCTATTTCAGAATTTATTAATAATTCATAATATATATATATACCCCAATAATCCTAATTTTCTAAAATCCCCGTTCGCTGAAAAACCGTTCCCCGTTTCAAAGTGGTCAGAGGGCGGAAAAAGCACGAAATAAAATCCTCATTTATCTTCAAATTCACACAACCATATAAGAAATCAGTGAAAGGAAATTGGTAGAGCTCGATGAGCTCTACATATCTAACGGATAAGATCTGAAATGGTGGAGTTTTCTGCTTAAATATCCAGTCCAAACCAGTGCAGTTCTACTTCGATTTCTGGAGCAAGGGGTTGTGCAAGTTCTTCAGCATAGGGGCGGTGGTGGCATGCTCGACGGCGCACACGATGGCTTCCTCCGATCAGATGCACGCACGATGTGGAGGCGGTAAGGTTGAACCCTAGGAGCGAATGGGTTTCATGGGTGGAAGACGTAACAGGGCGCACCTCCGTTTACGCAAGATATTGTCCCCAACTTAGCCACCATATAGGTGTGGGGTTTTATTTCTCAAAAGGCCTCGGCGTTAGTAAGAGATGGACTCTACTATGTAAGTACCCACTTCACACAGGCTTCCACGATGTGGGACTTAGGGGTGTTACACTCTCCCCTCCTACAGAGCCCAACGTTCCCGTTGGCTCACAAACACCTTACCCAGGTGTTGTGGTCCACACAGGAGCCACAATTCTGGCTGGGTATTGGCTCTGATACCACTGTAATAGTCCGCACCTCCGTTTACGCAAGATATTGTCCCCAACTTATCCACCGTATAGGTGTGGGGTTTTATTCCTCAAAAGGCCTCGGCGTTAGTAAGAGATGGGCTCTACTATGTAAGTAACCACTTCACACAGGCTTCCACGATGTGGGACTTAGGGCTGTTACAGAAGACAATGTAAAAGACAAGTTAATTATATTAATTTATTATTTTAATTTGCTTAATGACGTTAATAATTATCCAATGTTTAAAATGTTGTATCTTTTACATATGATATCGAAATTCAGTGAACCAGGGACCATTGGGATCGTGCCAACGAACACAACGCAATGGAATTGACCAGAACGAAAACGGAGCACGTTAGAATTTCAGGAAAATTCAAATCCAAATAGAACTGAAATCGTTAAATAAAGAATGACGGAGTGGAAACTTCTCACTAAATTATATTTTGACATATTATTGTATTCATGTATAAAAATATATAGAATTCCAAGTGTAGATTTATTATCGATTTTATTCATTATAAATTGTATACGATGCCAATTAACTTACCTCCCTCATTCATAGACCATGGACAATTTAATTGATTTTATTTTGTGTTGATTGTGATGCTGAAATGTTTAAATATTAAAATTAATTTAATATTATATTGTGGCAGCTGAAATTAAAATATAAATGTCCATTTATAATTTAAACAATGAAAATCAGTTAATTAGAAAAACAATTCAAACTGAATTAGAATTGGTTAAATTTGTTAACCAATAATTTATTTAAATTCACTGTTGTTGTTTGAAACCCCATACGGGTATTAGGATGGTATTTGACACCCACTAATCCCAATATTTAGTTGTATGTCAATCGATGGGTAGACAGGCTGTGATGATCATTATTTATTCATTTTAATGATTATACAATTGTAGAATACACTCGGGATGATGTTTGAATGTGAAATGATTATTTATTATTATTGTTGAATACATGCGATGTATGAAATCCATATACCTGAAATTATATGTTAATTGATTGGGTCGCATTCCGATTCAGAAATAACAAATGTTTTAAAATAACAAATATTTTAAAATAATATTAACTAAATAATCAAAATATGATTTTGATTACTGATTTTGGATGGACACGAAAATATTGGAATATATGAAGCAGAGTAAGTAGTTAAATGTCATTTTAACCAGAACGGGTTTATCGTCAATTTTATTTATTTTATAATAAATATCGAAAAGAACTGATTTCATAATAAGATATTTTGAAAATATTGTCATTTTAATATTATAATGATAAGGAATATTCAATTTTGATTTAAGATTGAAATGGAAGTCGGAATCGTTTTAAAATGAATATATAAACGATTTATAAAATACTGTTAGACCAAAAATCGGCATTAACACCCAAATGCAAATCACAGATCACAGAATGCAGAAAACAGTAAAATAGCAGGGAACACATGAGGTTTTTATAGCGGTTCGGCTGTAGATGTATCCTACGTCCACTTTATAATCTTATTGTTATACTGATAGACTACAAAAATCAGTTAAATACAGACACATAATCTGTGTGTTAATTAAGATTAGAAGAATTTATATATAGGAAGGTGCAAAATCCTTGATCTTCAGTAATGGTGGAAGCCGTGAAGAAGAATGGCCCAAAAGGATCCTTCAAAATTCCATGTGTTGGTGTATTTATAGCTGTAGGAGAGCTTTTCAGAGGATCGGTTCGTGATTAGGCACGTGGCACCCGATCTGGGAAAGTAGGAGCAGAAGTAGCCTTGAGAACATGTCAACTTCGCTGTCTAGAACCAGCTCCAGGCGGGTCGGCTCATGAGACATGGGGGGCGAACCGAGCTGAGGTCGTTGTTTGGTGAATTGAAGGTGTCGTACTATTCGGAGCAGCAGGAATCCAAGGCAGGTCGGGTCGTAGTTTGGTAGGGCGAGTCGATCCGGTCTTGGTGCTTGAGCACGAGCCGATGGCGAGGGAGGGGGGTCACGAGCCGGATGAGAGCGAACCAATCCCATGACCATGAACCGAAGGGGCGATCCGACCAGGAATGCAAGTACAAGCTTTTCCACGTTCAGTCACCGAATCCAAGTGATTGCCAGTCGATGCCAATTTACACCAGTTTACGGAAATAGGCGTAACTTTCAAACCGTAAGTTCGATTGAGCCAAACGAAGGCTCAACCTGAAGATAATTCAGAGGGCTACAAGAATTATAGAGCTAAGCTCTGTAATTACTGTTTTCGGGTCTAAATAGGTCATTTGATAGGAGTTTCAGGCCTGTTTATATTGATGTTACAATTTCGACTAAATTTCTATATGTCTTCTGGCATTGTTTCCATCGCTTGAGCGTGCTACCATTCTGGAATTCCATGTGTGACAGCTTTGACCAAAAAGTGTGTCAACGAGTTTGCCCCTCAGGACATATCTTGCTGGTTGAAGGAAGATGTGTTCTGGATAATACGTGAAATCCATAATTCGTACCCGTAAAAAGATAAGACAAACAATGTAAAAATGGTTCCGAGACGGCCTTACCAGAGTATGACGGCCAAGGAAAAGCTAATAAGGTTCCAATATGGCCTTACCGGAGTATGAAGACCAAGGAAATGTTGTAAGGATCCACGACGGCCTTACCAGAGTAAGACGACCGAGGAAATGCTATAAGTATCCACGGCGGCCTTACCGGATTAAGGCGATCGAGGAAATGCTAATGCGATTTGTTTATACTGGATGGATCCAGTTAGGAGCCAGAGCCCAATGTTTATACTGGACGGATCTAGTTGGGAGCTGGATCTTATCAATGATCTTTATTGATTCATGAAACCTAAGCGACAGTTATCCTAACCCTGAACACGACTAGAGACTACGAGTCGGTTCCGTAAGTGTGGGTCGTTGTTACCGCGCTTATTACATGCAGAGAAAACAAAGAGGGGCGAGAAGTCGCCTTAAAGCCTAAAAACATGAACTATGGACTGGAGTCCGGTAAATTGAAGAAATCCACTGAGTGGGATCAGCGAATGATAATCCCGTGATTGCTTGATCCAGGATCGTTCCCACTCCGGGAATAAGTGATGGCAGCGCAGGTGTAGGCACTGTTGGTTGAGTTACATACTCTGGTAGCTCTCCTCGTCTTACACGGTCCTCAATGAGGTCTTTCAAGTGTCTGCAGTCGTTAGTGTTGTGACCGTCTATGTCATGAACTATGCAATGCCTTCCAGAGTTGCGTTGAGCTAGTGCTGGCTCCCTCTTGGGAGGCCTCGGATAGGAGGTGGCACCTCCTGTGTCCATGTAGATGTTGCTCAGAGTGTCATTCAGTTCAGTGTATCTTTCATATTTGGGCCCTCTCTGGGGCTGAGTGCTGTGGTCATTCTTGACATCGGCTTTTCCTTTGCCTTTTCCAGAATCAGACGATTCTCCATCTTTAAGCATGTTGACATCGAGAATGCGCTTCTCGAAAGTTGCATCTTCTTCCCACAAAAATCTATCTGCCTCAAGGTAGAATTCGCCGAGATTTCGTGGTGGATCTCGGTACAAGGACTTTTTAAACTCCAAGTTATCTAGAATGCCAGATACTTCTGCCATCAATACCATGGATTGTTCAGGGCTATCAACTCATCCTGCTGCAACCTTGAATCTTTCCAGGAATGAACGCAGAGTTTCTCTGGGACTCTGCTTGATTGTAGTGAGAAACATGACGTTCTTGGGTCATGCAATGTGAACCCGAAATTGTTCAACAAAGCGTGCGACCAACATGTTCCAACCGCTGATCGATTCTGTTTCTAGCTGCCGAATCCGCATAGCGGCTATGTCAGTCAGAAAGAGAGGAAAACACTTTGCCATAACGTTTTCTGATGACATTTGAACTTCCATATGCCTTTTGTAGTGCATCAGATGCATAGTAGGATCTTTCCTGCCATTATAAAGCTCCAGTTATGGATGTTTGAAATCCATGGGATTGCGGGAATTCCTGATTTCTTGAGTGAAAGGAGTGTGGTTGACGTCATCCACGTCACTCTGATAAGTGCGGCCTCTCGAGAGGCGCTCAATCAAATCTGCTAGCTGATTTCCCTCAAAAAGCTGTTGCAAATTGCCGATATCAGAGCTAGTGTCCCCATTGTTGAGTGCAGGAGAGTGAGGAAGCTGTTAGTGAGCTGCTGGGAGCGGGTCACGGTTCGCTGGGAGCGGTTGGAGGAGGTCGGTTCGTGAGCCAGGAGCATGAAGGTCGGATCGTGAACCATGGTCGTGAATGTCGGATCGTGGTTTGAGGGGGGCGACCCAACCAGGTCGTGGGTCCCCATCACGAGCTGCTCCCTGCTGTTGCTGAGTGGGAATGTGTACTCTTGTATCCATCCGATCTGGAGCCAAAGTCGGTTGAACCTGACCATTTTTAGGAACGAGGGTGTTTCCCCCGAGTCCAGGTGATGCACGAGCCGCATCTAGGGCCTCAATTCCAATTTGTTGATCGTTGCTCGGCCTTCCATCCATCCGAGCGAAGAATCCATCGATCATCTCCTATTGTTTCCCGAGGATCTCATTTTTCCATGCCATCTGGGTCCTCAATTCAGCGAGAACCCCGTCTATCTCTTCTCTGGTCAAGTATTCAGAAGGATCTCCATGATAGGATTCCCCCTGTCTCTCCTCCTTTCTAGTGCCTTCTGCATCAACATCCTAAGCATGAGAGGAAGTTTCAGTTTTCTTCCTTTTGACCATTGATCCAATAGCCAAATAAATCGATTCTTTAGAGCTAAAAATTGAAGTAGTATTGTGTGTCCCCTACCTGGCACGCCAAAGTGTTAGACCCAAAATTGGCACTAACACCCAAATGCAGATCACATATCACATAATGCATAAAATAGTAAAATAATAGGGAACACACATGGTTATTTATAGTGATTCATTTATAGATGTAGCCTACGTCCACTTTATAATCTTATTGTTATACTGATAGATTGCAAGAATCAGTTACATGTAGACACACAATCCGTCTGTTAATTGAGATTACAAGAGACGAATTTAGATATAGGAAGGTGCAAAATCCTTGCACTTCAGTAATGGTGGAAGCCGTGAAGAAGGATGGCCCAAAAGGATACTTTAAAATTCCATGTAGTGGTGTATTTATAGCTGTAGGAGAGCTTCTGAGAGGACCGGTTTGTGATGAGGCACGTGGCACCCGATCCGGGAAAGTAGGAGCAGAAGTAGCCTTGAGAACAGGTCAACTTCGCTGTCCAGAACCAGCTCCAGGCGGGTCGGCTCGTGAGACATGGCGGGCGAACCGAGCCGAGGTCATTGTTTGGTGAGTCGAAGGTGTCATGCTCTTCAGAGCCGCAGGAATGCAAGGCAGGTCGGGTCGTAGTCTGGTAGAGCGTGCCGATCAGGTCTTGGTGCTCGAGCATGAGCCGATGGCGAGGGAGGAGGTCACGAGCGAGATGAGGGTGAACCGATCGCATGACCACGAAGCGAAGGGGCAACTTGACTAGGAATGCAACTATAAGCTTATCCATGTTCCGTCACTGCATCCAAGTGATTGCCAGTTGATGCCAAATTACACCAGTTAATGGAAACAGGCGTAACTTTCAAACCATAAGTCCAATTGAGACAAACGAAGGCTCAACCTGAAGCTAATTCAGAAGACTATAAGATTTACGTAGCAAATTTCAATATTAGCTGTTTTTGGGCCCAAATGGGGTTGTCTGATAGGATTTTTGGGCCTGTTTATGTTGATGTTGCGATATTGACTAAATTGCTATATGTCTTCTGGCATTGTTTCCATTGCTTGAGCATGCTACCATTCTGGAATTCCATGTGTGACAGCTTTGACCAAAAAGTATGTCAACAAATATGTTAATAGAAATCGATGATATATATATATATATATATATATATATATATATATATATATATATATGGCCTGAATAGATCGCGCCACACAACGACCGTTCACGAATTTTGACCATTAACTTTAAATGGACGTAATGGGAGATCCGACCGTCGGATTCTCCTAAAACCAAAACCTTCGGGTTTGTATCGAAAAGATCTTTCCAATGAATATAAGAGATTTGAAATCTAACATATGGACTTTAAAATATGTCAAAATCAATTTTGGGAAAGTCGTTATGGATGTTAGTTCAGTGGCCGTTATTAGAAACTGACTGTATTGAACCTCTCTCCAATATTGGACATATGGGACGAGGAATAAGGTGCCTCCGGTTTCGTTCGGACCCAGAACAGACTTGTAAATGGATGTGTGTCTGACATTGGATTTCATTCTGTATTGTTTGCTCTCTATTAAATATATATCTGTTTGGTAGCGGATAATTTCTTCTCTTGCTTACCTCTCTTCTCTGAGACGTATGAGCTTAGTGGTTATATATTGATAGACATCGGTTGCATGGCGTAGATTGTCAATGTGGCATGCTAAGATGCAAATGATGAAGGCTTGTTGTTGAAAAGCAGGGCCTTGTGGATGATGATCAAAGCACAACTTTAATTAGTACAGCTTTGTGTATAACGTTAATTTGCGCGCTTCACGCCCCATTATGAACTAGAAACAGGATGAAGGACTGCGGGGAGAACATGCGTTAATTTCTAGCTAGGAGTGGCGTCATGGTATTGAGCCCAAACTTTTTACTTATGTGGTTGTTGGAGAGCGTGGTACCTCGGATATGATGGTCGACATACTAACCAGATTTTACGCCCCATAGGGAGGAGAACGTATCGTTCAGGAATAACAAGTCGACTAAAGTAAGTGTGGAGCGGCCCTGAAGATCCTAAACGCTCCACTGAGTACGAGTCCTGAGACATGAGCTAGATTGTTTTGAATTCGGTAAGGATGATCCCTTGCTTGGTTCATGATGGAAATCCAATTTCCAATACGACATTGTGCGGTTTTGATTGTAAAACTAGTATGGAGACATAATATATGGTACATATGTTGTTTATGACTGATACATTTATATTTGAAGTTGATTTTGACACTATACCCTTATAGTAATATCAAGATGATTTGTTTTAAACGTACCGAGCATGTTACCAAGCATGTTTGGCTATTATAAGGGAAACCTCTTGTAACGATACGGATTTCACTTGGACCTAATTGATCGCTAAATCGACCATGAACGTTCGAATTCCACATACACTAACTTTGGACATACAACACATCAGAACAAATAACAGAGGACTTTTATAAACATCATAATAATGTTACATCAGAGTAAATAATATATCAAAGTACATCGAAAAATAATACTATAGCAGAAGATTAATTTACAATAAATTTAATACAATGCAGGGAAACCAATGAACTAACACAGTGGAATCCTATCAACGCTCTGGATGCAGCTTTAAGCTTCAATCCAAAATCCTGCCCAATAAATAAATATATGCAAAACAAACCACTCGACTGCCCGCATGGAAATAGGGGCACCCGAGTTTGTAAGTAAAACAAACTGCGAGTCAGTCCTGGGACTGGTATGAGAAATCCTACTTAACTAATTTAATAATAAGGCTAATCACAGTACCACGCCGCTAACGTAGAACGAGTTTACTCCATTGGATTTCCAGTGCATAAAATAGATATATATTTTAAACAACGCAATGCTTTTTAGAAAAACGAAATCATTATAAGAGTCCAGTCCCATCACCAAATGCAACTCAAACCGGAGGATAGAGTTTTACCTTATAATGGTCAAATATGATTGATATGTATAAAACAAAAATCATGTGATATTATTATTAGTGTTTAATCAGTTTAAAACACCTTTCAATATAAATGTATCAATCCTAGATGGCATAGTACCCTATCCTACTATGTCTCCATGTATAGGTTTATAGTTAAATCCGTAATGTCATATTGTAAATTGGGTTTCCATTATGAGTCGAGGCTAGGAATCATCCTCACCTATTTCAAAACACTCTAGAAAATGCCTCAAGACTCAGATGCTGGCGAGCCCTGATTAGCAGCAGGGTCGGTCCACACATACTTTAGTGGATTGGTTATTCCTGGATAATACATTTCCCGGTCCTATCGAAACTATCACTTAGCAGTAGCGAAAAATATCTGATGGCCCTCATAATCCATCATCCACATAAGTAAAAATGTCTGGGCTCCATACCATGCCACCACTTCTAGCTAGAAAGAAACACATGCACTCCCTGTCGTCCTCATTTCGTTTTTGACTCATACCGGGGTGTGAGGCTCGCGAAGTAACGCTATACACAAAGATATGCTAATTAAAGTTGTGCTTTGATCACCAACCACAAGGCTCTGCTTTTCAACAAAAGCCTTGATCATTTGCATCTTAGCATGCCACATTGACAATCCAGGCCATGTAACTGATGTCTATCAATATATAACCTCTAAGCTTGTGCGTCTTAGAGAAGGGTGTTAAGCAAGAGAATAAATTCTCCGCCACCAAATAGATATATATTTAATAGAAATAAATTAACACAGAGGGAAATCCAATGTCAGACACACATCCATTTACAAGTCCGTTCTAGGTCTGAACGAAACCAGAGACACCTTGTTCCTCGTCCCGTATGTCCAATATGGAAGAGAGGCTCTCGCATATTTGGACAATCAACAAGTACGTCCGGACAAACACCACTTTATCCCTTTACTAGGAGCTACCCAATTCAAGGCATCAGTAGTCGTCCATTCGATGTGAAGATCGCCGATCGTCAACCACCGTCTTCAATGTCCTCAGCTTTTAATCGTCGTATAATTATATGAAATGAGATTTAACTTGGCCTTTTCAAATGATTCTTGAATATATATAATTCAAATCATTTCTTATCATTAATAATATTTTATAACGATTTACTGTTATTTTCATTTATATAAAATAGCCCATTTAATTCGAACGACGCTTCAGGTCATTACGCGGCCCTGGCGCTATTTTTATCCAAATTTGAATTACACATTTCTCGAAATCTAACCATTGGATTTTAACAAATTTAATATCATTGGAAAGAGCTTTCCAAAGTGAACCTAACAGATCAAATTTTGGGAAAATCCGACAGTCGGATCTTTCGGTATAATTGTTTAAATTTACGATACCGAAACTTGAACTACAGTGCGTGATTCGTTTAATTTTAATTTTAATTTATATATATATATATATATATATATATATATATATATATACAATTCGTTCGACGATTTCAAAACCGTTCATTTTATTTAATGTAAATTTTGTATAATTCATATTCATGCTAAAAATTGTATTTTTAATGAACAAACTATATTTTTCAAGACATGTTAATTTTTTATACACTTCACATACATGTTAAAAGTGATGTTTTTAACAAACAAAATATATATTTTAACATGTAACTATTTTAGTCTAACTAACATGCTAAAAATGTCATTTTTCAGGACAAACATGTTTTAACACATAATCCTTTTTATTCTAACTTATCATATTAAAAATGTCATTTTAATGACACAACATATTTAACATAAATTCCTTTTTATTCTAACATAACAAATTAAAAATATCATTTTTAATGGCACAACATGTTTCACATAGATTTCTATTTTATTCTCAATAAACATATTAAAATGTCCTTTTTAATGATAATTCATATATTAACATGCAATTCCTTTAATCTAAACAAAAATGTTAAAAGTTACATTTTAATGAACAAATCATGTATTGACAAATGATCATTTTTCTACTTTGCTAACATGTAAATGATTACATTTTGATAAACACACATGTATAAATAAATGATCATTTTTCTACTTTACTAACATGTAAATGATTACATTTTAATTAACAAAATCTCTTTAATGGATCAACCCTACAATAAAAATATATTTTTTATTGTCTAATTTTATTATTTATTTAAAACATGATTCTTTAGAATGAATCAAACATACAATAAAAACGTCATTTTCAATGTCTAAACATTTTATTTAAAAAATGTTACTTTTTAATGAATCTATCGTACACTAAAAATTTTATTTTTAATGTCTAGACATTTTATGTAACAACCCGGAAAATCTGAACAAATTAAAAAAAATTTATTTTGGCTATTTCAGTGAATTTTGAATGGTTAAAATAGTTTATTTCAAATAATAACGATTAAAAATTTATTTTAATCGAAGTTGGAGTGAATATAATTATTTTAATTTCAAAAGGAATTAGAAATAACATGGTAGTTTGAAAAGTCAAACCTGAACTTTGATTGAATATACCGGATTAAAAATTTAATGGATTTTAGTGAAACCAAAAATATCTAAATTTGTTTGAAAGTATCTTTCCAACAAATCCAAAAAATCAAAATTTCATAGCGGGAATCAAAAGTTATGGCCAGTTGAATATTCAGAATGGTTGCTATAGTACAATTCATAGCCCGTATAAAAGGCCAATTTTCAAACGACCTCCATTTTTGATGAAACCACTTTTGTCGGATCCAGAATGCCAAATTGTTGCTAAGTTTAATTTTCCAGAATTTTTGGAATTAATACGTGGGCGTGGCAAAAGAAAATGTGTTTTGTCAATTTCGGTTAAATTTAATCGACTTGAAAATGGCCATTTTTCAAATGGTCTCCAAATTAGACGAAAATAATTTTTTTAGGACCGTATCGTCAAAAAAAAGCTAGAAATAATTTTTCTGGAATTTTTACGGTCCAAGTGTGGCCCCGGTGAATTTAAATATACGATCAAATTAATTTAATAAGGGATTTAAATTTTAAATTAAAGAATTCAAGCCATAAACAGTCGTTTGGGCTGACGGGACCTAGCCCATTAAATCCGGAATGGGGGCTATTGGGTAGGATTAACTCCTGTTGGACTGAAATTGGAATGTTTAGGATGATTTTTTTTTGTAAAATTTACAATTAAAATATTATAAATATTCACAAAATTCATTGCAAAACCCTAATTTCATAACCGGAGCCGCCTCCCCCTTTATCCCATGGCTGAAATGCTCCTATCTTCTCTCCTCTAATTCTCTCAATCCACCACGAATTAGACCTCACTCCTTTAGACATTATCGAAGAAATTTTCTTGCTCTTCGATTCTGTATGGTTGGATCATCATCAAGTGGCACGAACGCCGAGATACAGCGCCTCAAACCCGACGAATTTCACCCGCTGCCGCCCCTCTACAGTCGCCATCGCGACTGTAAAAGGTGGGACCCCCGGGTGCTGCCATCCTCCTCTCCGGCGTGGTGGTCTTGGATCGTCGCAAAGCTCTTCCATTCGATCAAATTTTGCAGATCTAGAAGTGAACAAAACCGCGATTACATCGGCCTTGGTCTGTTAAGGAAGAAGAAGGTGGAAATATTATTTAAAACTAATTTATTCTAAATATTAACAATGTAAATCTAATCATATCTCATTCATACTAACTCAGAATAACACGATTTTCGAAGCGTTGTGATCGTAAACAGAGATCTATGTTTCTAGACAGAAAAGATGCAATTCTGAGCTGGTTGAATTTTGGGTCAAATTTGCAGATCTGAACTATTCAGATTCAGAAGAACTATGAGAAATCCTATTTTATTTTTATTTTCATTTATTTTAAAATAATTAGAATAAATCGTAATTGTATTCTCATTTATTTGCTGAATGTTTTGACATGCTATGTTACGTGACTTGATTTGTATATGGTGTGTTATTATAGATCTGTTAATTTAGATATTTTGTTAATATAGATCTATGTGTAATGGGTTAACTAGAATAAATCATTTCGTTTAATATTTTGTTGAATCATATATATTAAACAAAAATGGAGCATTATTTTTGTTTATTGAATTGAATTGAATTTTAATTTTCAATTCAATGAAAATTTCAACTTTGTTTATTTTGTTGAATTGAATTAGAATTTTCAATTCAATGAAAATTTCAACTTTGTCTATTTTATTGAATTGAATTAGAACTTTCAATTCAATATAAATATTTCAACTTTGTCTATTTTATTGAATTGAATTAGAACTTTCAATTCAATATAAAAATTTCATCTTTGTCTATTTTATTGAATTGAATTGGAACTTTCAATTCGATATAAAAATATCACTTTGTCTATTTTATTGAATTAAATTAGAACTTCCAATTCAATATAAAAATATCACTTTGTTTATTATGTTGAATTGAATTAGAACTTTCAATTCAATATAAAATAAATCACTTTGTTTGCTTGTTGATTGAATTAGAATTTTCAAATAAATAAAAATATTAACTTGGTTATTGTTTGATTAAACTAGATATTGTTTTTGCTGTTACAATTAAACTTGAAAAAAAATGGATATTTGGGTAAATAGAAAAATTAGTTAAACAAAAATCCTTATTTTTGTTTTTCGAACTTGTGACACAAAAAATGAAATTTATGTAAATCGAGAAAATGGTCATGTTTTTAATCAAAACATGAATTCATTATTGTAACGACCCAGAAAATCTGAACCAATTTAAATTTTTTAAATTGGCTATTTTGGTGGATTTTAAATGTATAAAATAAATATTTTAAATATTAATGATGAAATGTATGTTTGAATCGATGTTGAAAAGGAAAATAATTAATTTGAATTATAAACGAGGCCTGAAATGGCGTGGTAGTTTCAAAATTTGAATTCAAACTTTGACTGGCTGTACCAGGTGCAAAACAAAAACGGCTTTGAGTGAAACCAAAAATATTTAAATTTGTTAGTGAATATCTTTCTAACGAATCTGAAAAATCGAAGTTTCATAGCGGGAAGAAAAAGTTATGGCCAAATGAATTTTCAGAAAGGTCGCTATGGAATTTATATAGCCCGTGAAAATGGCCATTTTGCAAATGACCTCAGAATTCGACGAAACCTCTTTTATTGGATCCTGGATGTTAAATTATTGCTAGATTTCAAATTTCATAATTTTTGAAGCTAATATGTGAGCGTGGCAAAGGAAAATGTGTTTTGGTCAATTACATTTAAATTGGATCGACCAGAAATGGGCCATTTTTCAAACAGTCTCAGAATTCGACGAAACTAGTTTTGTTGGGACCGTATCGTCAAAACATAGCTAGATTTATTATTCTGGAATTTTTCGAATCAGTTTGTGGCCCTAGCAAATTGAAATGTATGTTCAAATCAAATATTGAATGTTATATATTTTGAATTGAATGAAAACTAACTGAAGCAGTTGAATGGGCCTTCAAAACATATCCCATTATGTTCGGAATGGGGTTAAAACGCTAGGGACGATAGTCGTTGGGTTTGGATTGGTGTTCGTGTGCGAAAGAGGGTATTTTGGAGATTTTAAAAATTTATAAATATATAAAAAAATTCATTAGTCCACATCAGCCATCCTCTCTCTGAAACCCACGATCGACGATGGAAGCAGCTCGAAACTTCCCTGGCTTTTTGCCGCCGCCACGTTCATCTTCAGGCTGGGCTCCAGTTGGGTTTTTTGAAGATCCCCTCTCCCTCTTCAAATCAAAACAAACTGCATCACCTATCGTCACCCCATCTTCGAGATCAAGCTCCCCAAAGTCCTGGACTTTCGAACGCCGCCGAGGACACTAGGCGCCGTTAATCTGGGTGAAACCACCTTGCGTGGAAAGCCTTCTCCACCCCCTACGTCGTCGTGCAACCTGATCGAGACCACGTGAATCAGATTTGAAGTTATTGCAAAACCTAGTTTTGAACATTCAAAGAAAGGTACGATTGTTAAATTATATAAACTATATAATAGCACTTCTAAGCGCTACCGTTTTTGATTTCACTGTAAAAATCATATCTTTTTCGTTTCTAGATGAAATTCAGTGAAACAAGAGATAGTGGACTCGTGTGGACGTCTTCTACATTTTAGAAGAGACCGCATATTTTTCTGAGCCTTCTGCTATTTTTGGTGGAGTGGTACCCAATGTGAGATTTCTAAATTATAAACGATATGGAAAACGACGATGTATAAATTATATAATCGATGTATGAGTTATATAAGTGTTGTACACCTCTTGTATAAGCATTGTATAAGTTGCACGCAGGCGTTGTAAAAATTATATATGTGCTGAAATAGAAGTGAAATGCTTATATATATATATACACACACACACACGTCCCTCGTCCACAAACCATGGACGATATTTATTGGTTGTGATTGGTGTGAAAATTGGTTGATTACGAATGGTTGATTAGAATTGTTTGTGGTTGAAATTGATTGATTGTGGTTGAAAGATACCCGTTTGTGGTTGAGAATTATTTGGTTGAAACCACATAGGATTAGTTTGTGGAAATGAAAAAAATATACATGCCGCCTGCATGCGAATTAGATGCATGATTCCCCACTGTCAAAAGTTGCGAGGCTTTAAGGTAGAGCGAGGAGCCGTACTAGGGACGGTCCCGGTTTTAACTACGTTGTCGTTATGTTGCCGAAATTTTGAATAATATTCATGTGTTAGAATTATTTTCCTGTGTTGAAACTATATTCGTCTGTTGAATAGAAAACCTTCATGTGTTGAATAGAAATTCATTCGTTGAATCATATTCATGTGTTGAATGGTATTCGTGTTTTAAATAAATTGTTTTAACAATAAAAATCACATTTTTACTCTATATATACAAACTATAGAAAACCTTCATGTGTTGAATAGAAATTCATTCGTTGAATCATATTCATGTGTTGAATGGTATTCGTGTTTTAAATAAATTGTTTTAACAAAAAAAATCACATTTTTACTCTATATATACAAACTATAGAAAACCATCATGTGTTGAATAGAAATTCGTTCGTTGAATCATATTCATGTGTTGAATGGTATTCGTGTTTTAAATAAATTGTTTTAACAATAAAAATCACATTTTTACTCTATATATACAAACTATAGAAAACCTTCATGTGTTGAATCGAAATTCATTCGTTGAATTGAAATTCATGTGTTGAATGGTATTCGTATTTTGAAAGAAATTGTTTTATAATAAAATCCTATTTTTATCATCAATATGAACTATATAAAATAAGCTTGTTTTGAAATAAATTGTTTTATAATAAAAGTCAAATTTTTATTACCTATATGAACTATATAAAATAATCTTGTTTTGAAATAAATTGTTTTATAATAAAAATCATATTTTTTACCTATATGAACTATATAAAATAATCGTGTTTTGAAATGAATTGTTTAACAATAAAAATCACATTTTTACTGTACACATGAGTTGTTAAGAATAGTGAAGTGTCGAAGTGAATGTTTGTTAGATAAAAATATCATATTTATCAAATGTATGAGAAGAATATAGTTTTGGAATCGAAGAATCGATATAGATATATAAATAGGATTGAAAAATATCGAATAGTGAAGCTGCAGTTCGTGTTTTGAAATCGTGATTTCAAATGATTAGTACGGGAGATCCGACCATCGGATTTTCCCGAAACCAAAACCATTGGGTTCGCTTTGGAAATATCTTTCCAACGTCACCAACTTTTTAAAAATCCAACGGTTGGATTGTCTGGAATGTTTAATTCAAATCTGAAGAAAAACAGCGCCATAATCGATTATATTTATATATATATAAATATAATTAAATTAAATTGAATAACGACGCTGCAGTTCGTATGTTGAAATCGAAACTTCAAACGATTGTATCGGGACATCCGACCATCGGATTTTCCCAAAACTGGAACCGTTGGATTCGTTTTGAAAAGGTATTTCTGAAGGTGTGAATTTTGTGTATCCAATGGTTAGACTTTCATATATGTGTAAATCAAATCTGAAGAAAAAACAGCGCCACGGCCGCGTTATGGCTCGAAGCGTCGTTTGAATAAATTGGCTATCTTAAAATAAATAAAAATAGCGATAAATCGTTATAAAATATTATAAACGATATACATGTGAAATTTAGAAACTAACTGAAGGTTGGCTAAGTCGAATAGTTCCCTGGATTTTGATCTGATGTTGGTTTCGGCCTTCGGGGTTAATATTTGGGAAATCGTTCTCTTACTGATTTACGGTTAGCGACTAATGAATTGAAATGATGCGTATGTGTTTTTGTGTTGCACTTGTTTATTATATACGCGAGTTGTTCAGAAAGACCGGGTTTATCCCATTCTTAATAACTAAATCGACGATAAGAAATCGAAGATGAAGACAATAGTTGAAGACCAGAGATCTTCACCTCGTTTGGATGGTAACTGACGTCCTGATTGGGAGGCATCCCGAAATATGAATAATGAGTGGTGATCGTCCAGACGTACGTGGAGATCGATGGGTATGCGAGGTATAGATGCCTCCGATTTCGTTCAGACCCAGAACGGACTTGTAAATGGACTGTGGGTCTGACATTGGAATTCATTCGGTGTGATTGATAGCCATCATTTACATGGCGTGAATTGCTTGTGTGACATGCTAAGATGCAGTGATCAGGGCTTCTGTTGAAAAGCAAAGTCTTGTGGTGATGATAAAAGCACCGCCTTCGTGGCATAGCTTTGTGTATAACGTGGATTCGCGAACCTCACACCCCGGTATGAACCAGAAACGGGAAAGGACCTCGGGGGGACATGCATTTCTTTCTAGCTAGAAGTGGGGTCAGTGATTTTATACGCCCTGACGAGTTTGACTTATGTGGTTTTTACTGTTGAGAGGCGCCTAGGATATATCGGTCGATCCGGGACCGATGGAGTAGTCATTCGTTGCCTTACTCACGCCCCATAGGGCGGGGAAACGCAATGTTCAGGAATTTTTATCCACATCGGTGGACCGACCCTGACGATCCAAAGGCTTGACTGAGTACTTGCCCGAGGGGCGGGCTAGAGCGTCTCGAATTCGGTAAGGACTATCTTTTGCCTTGGTTCATGACGGAAATCCAGTTTCCAAATACGTGACTGTGCGGTTTTGATTGTATACCAATATATGGCGACATAGTGGTATGGGGCATTAATGCCGTCTATGAATGATACTTATGATTTGAAATTGTTTTTGAAACGTATAAACACTAGTAATAATATCAAATGCTTTTGTTTTATTCGTATCAAGCATATTTTGGCTGTTATAAGGTAAAATCTCTATCCTCCGGTTTGCGTTGCATTGTGTGATGGGAACCGAGTCTTATAATGGCTTCATTTTTATAAAAAGCATTGTGA
This sequence comes from Allium sativum, assembly GCA_030737875.1. Classification (NCBI taxonomy): domain Eukaryota; kingdom Viridiplantae; phylum Streptophyta; class Magnoliopsida; order Asparagales; family Amaryllidaceae; genus Allium; species Allium sativum. The sequence continues at coordinate 850,118,880 of CM060912.1, forward strand.
TGTTTAAAGATTTACTAGTTTTAAAACACTGGTAATCCAATGGAGTAAATCCATTCCACGAAAGTGGCGTGGTCCTGTGATTGGCCATATTTTAATGGTGTTGAGTAGATTTCCCATACCAGTCCCATGACTGACTCGTAGTTTGTTTCACTTTCAAACTCAGGTGCCCCTTTTTCTACACGGGCAACCTTATCTTCAGGTTTTAGCAGGCTCTTTCTGGATAGCTGGAGCTGAAGATGGATTCTATCATTTATCTATTTCATATTGTTCAGCTCCAATTGTACATATTATGTTTGTTTCCGCTGTAGACATTTATGTATAGCTGAACTGTATTTGTACTAAGTATGATTCCGTATACTATGTAACTCTGATGATTACGTTTATCCAGTATATTCTATTGTGCATTATCTGGTGTATTTATTTAATTTTGTTCTGCTAGTATCTATTTATGTGTTACATTCCAAAGATTACCCTTGCCACTGTCAGTACAGGGTTCAGGGTCGTCTCAATTAAAATATACAATTTTAATGCTAAATAAAAGCATAGGTTAAAAGGTTACATTTTTATTTACATTTTAAATTCTAAGTAAAAGCATAGATTAAAAATTTACATTTTTATTTACATGTTAGGTGTAAATAAAAGAATAGATTAAAGAGTTACATTTTTATTTACATTTTAGTTGTAATAAAGACGATAGAATTAAAGGTTGTATTTTTATTGTCAAATTAGAGACAATATAAAAAATAGATTAAAGAGTTACACTTTTATTTACATTTTAGTCGTAATAAAAATGATAGAATTAAAGGTTGCATCTTTATTGTCAAATTAGATGTAAATAAAAGATAGAATTTAAAAGTTACATTTTTATTTACATTTTAGATGTTAATAAAAGAATAGATTAAAGAGTTACATTTCTATTTACATTTTAGTTGTAATAAAAATGATAGAATTAAAGGTTGCATCTTTATTGTCAAATTAGATGTAAATAAAAGATAGAATTTAAAAAGTTACATTTTTATTTACATTTTAGATGTAAATAAAAGAATAGATTAAAGAGTTACATTTTTATTTACATTTTAGTCATAATAAAAATGATAGAATTAAAGGTTGCATCTTTATTGTCAAATTAGATATAAATAAAAGATAGAATTTAAAAGTTACATTTTTATTTAAATTTTAGTTGTAATAAAAATGATAGAATTAAAAGTTGCTTTTTTATTGTCAAATTAGAGACAATTAAATGGATAAAATCAAAAGTTACGTTTTTGTTGACATTTTAGATGTAACAAAAAGAATGGAATTAAATATTATATTTTATTGTCAAAATAGAGACAATAAAAAGCATAGAATTAAGAAAGACATTATGATTGACATTTTAGTTGTATTAAAAGAATAGTTTTAAAAGTTGCATTTTTATTGTCATTTTAGAGACAATAAAAAGTCGCATTTTATTGTCACTTTAGGGACAATAAAAAGAATAGAATTTTAAAGTTTCATCTTTACTTACATTTTAGATGTAATAAAAAGAATGGAATTAAAATAATATTTTTATTGTCATTTTAGAGACAATAAAAAGAATAAAATCAAAAGTTACGTTTTTGTTGACATTTTAGATGTAATAAAATGAATAGATTTAAATGTTACATTTTTTATTGCCAAACTAGAGACAATAAAAAGCATAGAATTAAAAGTGACATTTTTATTAACATTTTAGTTCTAATAAAAAGAGTAGATATAAATGTTATATTTTTATTGTCATTTTAGAGACAATAAAAAGCATAGGATTAAAAGTTACATTTTCATTGTCATGTTATATGTAATAAAAAGAACAGATTTTAATGTTACATTTTTATTGTCACTTTAGAGACAATAAAAAGAATAGATTTTAAAGTTACATTTTTGTTGTCATTTTATATGCAATAAAAAGAGTAGATTTAATTATCACATTTTTATTATCATTTTAGATGAAATAAAAATAGTAGAATATGAAAATCATGTTTTTATTGTCGTTTGATTTCAATAAAAAGGGTGAACATTAAAAATACAATTTTAATGTAATTTCATTTCCATTGAAAAGAATTAGACATTAAAAGATGATTTGTTTCAAATTGTCACTTTTACCATGTTAGTTAGGATTTAGAAAATCATATGTAAAATTTCTAACATAAATATGGACTATACTAGGTTGGCATGTGATTGATTGAAAGAAGTTGAAAGATATTCTCAATTAGATTCAAATATTTTTGGTTTCGCTAAAATCCGGTTTATTTTGAATTCTGTACATTCATTTGAAATTTGAAATCGAATTTTCAAACTACCGCGCTATTTTCAATTCATTTTATAATTAAAATAAAATATTTATATTCTAACATCGATTCAAATAAATATATTCATTCTAATTCTATTAAAAATAAATTTCTTGTCATTATTATTTAAATTAATTCATTTTAAATAATCAAAATTCATCAAAATTGCCAAATTTTTTTTTTTTTTAAATTGCCTCAGATTTCCAGGTTATTACAATCTCCCCCACTTAAAACTTTTCGTCCCCGAAAAGGATCGAAGCTGAAAGTTATTTAACTAATCAACTCTACTTTCATTATGGCTTAAGTTCTTCAGCTTTTCAGTTTCTAAGAACTTTTCAATTTTTTCAAAAGTTTGGCTAACACCCTAAATTTTCGAATTTTTTTGCCATAACCTCCCCTGCACGGGAGCACCAGGAAAATTCCAAAATTACCATACAGGCCTCTCCAATCCAAAAAGAAAAAGAAACAGCCAAACGGCTCATAAAATCATCAAAAACCCCAGAAATACAATAAACATGTACCTATTTGTCGGGCATACAATTTTATTCCTCTGCACTAGCCTCCTTGCCATGACATGTTCAATGTAAGTACGTGTATGTGCATGCAAATGCGATAAATTTCCAATACAATTCACTATTTGACTAAATTTGGCTAAATGGTTAAAAATATCAAACCAATAATCAAACAACACAACCATCAATCAATTAGTTGATTAATGTTTCAAATTCATAATTTTGATACATAGTCCAAAAATCAGATTTTTAATGCTAAATCACAACAATAAGCCCTGTCTAGTTTTGGTTCCCACACCAGACAATTGGAAATATATAGAAATCCCACTTCCGAAACTCGAACATAAACACTGATGATGAGATCTCAATCATCATTATCTTCTTCGGGCGACTATACTGTGATACTATATCCATCCAATATATTAAAACTTCAAATACACGCGGATCAGATGTATACGCAATGTAATAACCCGGAAAATGTGAACCAGTTTAAATTTTTTAAATTAGGTTATTACCAAAGAATTTGAATAGTTGAAATAGCATATTTCAATAAAATATAGAATCGGGTATGGTATGGCAGTTTGAAATTTTGAATACAAACTTTGTCTGACTGTACCGGGTGGAAAATATAACGGATTTTAACGAAATTGAAAATATTTAAATCCAATACCTTTCTAACGAATCTGAAAAATCGAAATTTCATAACGGAAATCAAAAGTTATGGCCAAATGAATTTTCAGAAAGGTCGCTATATAGTGTATATAGCCCTTGAAAATTGAGATTTTGCATACGACCTCGGAATTTGACGAAATCACTTTTGTTGGGTCCGGGATGTCAAATTATTGCTAAGTTTCAAATTTCATAATTTTTGAAGCTAGTATGTGAGCGGGGCAAAAGAAAATGTGATTGGTCAAATTTTATTAAAATAGGTCGACCTAAATATGGCCGTTTTTCAAACGAGCTCAGAATCCGACGAAACTGGTTTTGTTAGGACCATATATCAAAACAAAGCTAGATTTATTTTTCTGGAATTTTTTGATTCAGTTTGTGGCCCTGGAAAATTGAAATGTACGTTTAAATTAAATATCAAACGTTTTATATTTTAATTTGAAAAATAACTGACTGTAACAATCGAAATGGCCAACGAAACATATTCCATTGTGTCCGGAATGAGGGTATTTAGCTAGGGGCGACAGTCGTTGGGTTTAAAAGGAGTCCGTTTGCAAAAACACTATTTAAAATTTCCTATAAAGCATGGACCAAAAGGAATTTTCTTAAAAAAAAAAATTCCGAAACCCTAGCCGCCAGAGACGATTTGGACGACGTAGGGTGCTCGAATCTTCTCGTCGACATAACCGCAGCCTCAGCCTCAGGCGACCAACCCACGACCCCATCCATCGACCGTCGGCGTCAGAAATCGACCAGGAAGTCGCGACCTTCAGAGCGCCACCGCGACGCGCACAAGCCACCGAACCCTTCGCCACCACCGCCGATCTGGAGGTGGTTCTTAGCTCTTTGACGCAGCGTGGTCTGATCGAAGCATCGAGGTACGTATTGGCTAAAAAATTCTGACCTAGTTGCGAAGTTTTTAAAACCTTTCTGATGTAAATTTCTGAAATGAAAATAACACTTTTAAGTGTTGCAAAACTTTGAAAAATGATATCTTTTTCGTTCTTTAACGAAATTTGATTAAACAGGAGACGCCGTGACCGCAAGGAGGCTCTCTACATTCTAAAAGAAGCCGCGGATTTTTCTGACCTTCCCACGATTTTTACTGCAATAACCAATGTGAGGAATCTAAACTATTTGTGTGAATGAAATCGCGTTGTATAAATTATATAAGCGAAGTGTAAATTATATACGCATTGTATACCTCATGTACATGTGTTGTATAAGTTATATTAGCGATGTATAAATTATACAAGCATTGTTTGAGACATATATGCTTTAAATTGTGATGAAATGCAAGTGAATTATTATATTATATATATATATATATATATATGTACTCCCCTCGTCCACAGACCATGGACGATATTTATTGCTTGTGATTGACGTAATGTTATATGGTATGACGAATGGTTGGAAATAATTGTTTGTGGTTGATATTGTGGTTGAGAAATACCTTTATGGTTGAAAAATACCTTTGTGGTTGAAAAATACCCTCTTGTGGTTGAAACAAATTAGAATAGGATTGTGGAATTGAAAATAAAACATGCCGCCTGCGTGCGAACTAGATGCATGATCCCCATTGTCAAAAACCACGAGGTTTTAAGGTAGAGCGAGGAGCCGTACTAGGGACGGTCCCGGTTTTAACTACCCTGCCGTTATGCTGCCGAAATTTTCTGAAATATATATGTGTTAGAATAATTTTCATTCGTTGAAATAAATTGTACAAACGATATAGAATATTCATGTGTTGAATTGCAATTCATTCGTTGAGTTGAAATTCATGTGTTGAATATAATTTGAATTTAAACAAATGGCTTTAGCGATAAAAATCACAAACTATATAGAATATTCATGTGTTGAATTGCAATTCATTCGTTGAGTTGAAGTTCATGTGTTGAATGTTATCATTTTATAAAAATAAAATGAATCGACAATGAAAACTATATTTTTATAGTGAATATGAAGTATTAAAAATACCCATGTGTCGAATAAATATTTTTGATGATAAAAATATTCCTTTTATCATGTATTCGCTTAGTTAAAAATACACACGTGCTGAAATAAATAATAGTTTGCTAGAAATATTATTATTAGCTTTGTTCTGCATATATATACATGTGTTGAACAGGAAAAATGGATTAGCTGTAGAGTAAAGAAATTATTTGCGTGCCCGACAAATAGGTAAACCTTGATAAGTTGGCTGCGCAATTTTATTTATATATCAACTCCTGTGAATGCCATTGGATGCGGAGTGCTGGTTATTCTGTGTGAAATAATAAACAACGCCATAGGATAGTAACAATTAATTTTGAACTACACTACATGACATACTTCTGGATGATAGGCATACTTCATCATATTACACATAAGCAATTGGAGCTTGTGTGACGAGGTGGAAGATTTACCATACAAGCAAGAGGCTTGTATGGCGATGACTATGTACTACAGGTTGAATTCATGACTGATATGGACTATATAAATTATAACGATAAATTGCCAGATTAATAAAAACCCCACACGGGTCTGGAGTTGAAAATAATCACGTCGCTCTAGTTATTAGATACGGCACATGGACTATTTATTTCCACACGGAAACGGGGTGACGGGAATTTATTCTCTGGAGTGATTATCAGTACATGCTCCCCCGTAAACACCAGAATATATCACTATAAATATGTGAATGCTTTTTAGGATTTATTGGGTACCTAATACGGCCCAATAAATTTCCAGACCCCTCCCCGTACAAAGGAGGTTATGGCGAAATTTTTCGAAATATTAAGGCGTTAGTGAAAAATTTGAAGTGAAAACGAAGTTGAAAATATAAAATGAACTATAGTTGAAATTATAGAATGAACTATATTTATATATATAAATATAAATATAATTAAAAGGAATAGAGGTCGTGCAGTTCGCGTTTCGGAATTGTAATTTGAAACGATTAGTACGAGAAATCCGACCATCGGATTTTCCCGAAACCGCAACCACTAGGTTCGCCTTGGAAATATCTTTCCAACGGCACCAACCTTGTAAAAATCCAACGGTTGGAATGTAAGGAATGTTTAATTCAAATCTGAAGAAAAACAGCGCCAGAATCGTTTATATTTATATATAAATATAAATATAATTAAATTAAAACGAATAACGACGCTGCAGTTCAAATTTTGAAACTGTAACTTCAAACGACTAGTGTGGAAGATCCGACCGTCGGATTTTCACGAAACTGGAACCGTTGGGGTCGCTTTGAGAATATCTTCCCACTGATATAGACTTTGTAGAAATCCAACGGTTAGATTTTCCGATATGTGTAAAACAAATTAAGGGAAAAACAGCGCCAGTGCCACGGCACGACCTGAAACGTCGTTTAATTAAATATGGCCATTTTTAAATAAATAAAAATGGCGAAAAATCGTTCTAAAATATTATAAGCAACATTGATTGAAAATAAACCAATTGGGCTTGAATTGTTTGATATTTGATGGTTGTATGTGTATGACATGAAAACAACTCTAAAGAACCGAAAGATGGATGTCGAATAATATAACCATAAAATGAATCGATTTAAATTCTAACGACGTGACCCTCATTTCAAATAATTTATCGAGCGATTCGAATTGGAAAATGCAAAGACGATTCAAGACCAACGATCTTCGTATCGGTTGGATGGGCGCTACTAAGGTTCCTGACCGGAGTAGCTACCGGAAGGGGACGGAAGTAGTAGCTGTCTGAACGTATGAGTTGATTGTACGGATATACGAGGAATTGACGCCTCCGGTTTCGTTCAGACCCAGGACGGACTTGTAAATGGACTTTGTGTTTGACATTGGATTTTGATCTATACTGATTGATCTCTGTTAAATATATATCTGTTTGGTGGCGGGGAATATTTTCTTTTGCTTAACGCCCTTCTCTGAGACATACGAGTTCAGAGGTTATATATCGATGGAAATCAATCGTATAGAGTGGACTGCCTATGTGGCATGCCAAGATGCTGTGATCAAGGCTTCTGTTGCAAAGCAAAGTCTTGTGGATGATGATCAAAGCAAGGTCTACGTAGCCTAGCTTTGTGTATTTCGTAGATTCACGAACCTCACACCCCGGTATGAGTTAAAAACAGGATACGGGCCGCTGGGAGAGCACGACGTTTCTTTCTAACTATGGTGGTGTCAGTGACTTACCAGCCCTGACATATATATCTATTTTTCACCTATGTGGTTGTTGGAATGCGAGTCGCCTCGATTATAGGTCTGTAAGACCGGGAAACGTGTGTTCAGGAATTGCCAATCCTCAAACGTAAGAGAGGACCGGCCCAGCCGATCCAGGGGTTACCCAGAGTGTGTAGTCCCCAGGCATTTGCTAGAGTGTCTCGAAGCGGAGAGGAGCTTGCCCCTTGCCTCGACTCATGACGGAAATCCAATTTCCAATACGAGATAACGGATTCGATTGTAACTTATATATGGCGACATAGTGGCATGGGACGCTCATGCCGCCTATGATTGATATTTATGATGCTATTCATTTTTGAAACATATATGCACTAGTAATAATATCAAATGATTTTGCTTTATACGTATCAAGCATATTTGGCCATTATAAGGTAAAACTCTATCCTCCGGCTTGCGTTGCATTGTGTGATGGGACCTGAGTCTTATAATGGCTTCATTCTTTCAAAAAGCATTGCGTTGTTTTAAAAGAATTTACTTTGTTTTAAATGCACCAGCAATCACTGGAGTAAACCCGTTCCGCGAAAGTGGCATGGTCCTATGATTTGCTTATTACTATTGTTAAACTGTTAAATAGATTCCTCATACCAGTCCCCATGACTGACTCGTTGTTTGTTTCACTTTGCAAATGCGGGTGCCCTTATTTTCACACGGGCAGCCTAGTACAAAGGTGACAGGTTGTTTTTGGCTCTGCACTGCTGCATAGAGTGCATTTTTGGCTCATGGCGAGGCTGACTTCACAGAGTTGACTTTGACATTTTCCGCCATTACTATACTTATATTATGATTCCGCCACTGGCGATGCAGACTGATTTACTTTCCGTATTTCTCACTATATGTATATGTATTCCGCCTTCGGCAATGTAGACTGATACCCTTATTATGTCTCACTGCATGTATGTATTCCGCCTCTGGCGATGATGACTGGTCACTATCCTTTTATTTGCTAAGTTATATCCCACGTTACGCTATTCTGATATTCCTACATGTTGTGATTCCGCTGTCATATCCATGTAAAATTATTCTATTTATTGTTTCTGCTATTATCTGTACTCTGCTATGATGATTAATGTGTTATATCCCAATGATTATCCTTAATACCGCCCCTCGGATTTTGGGATTGTCACAGTTGGTATCAGAGCTTTGGTTAACCTTAGTTCCGAGATCTAACACATTAAACACCTCGTCAGAATAGAATCAGTAGTGTTCTAATGCGAGTAGCTCATTAGAGATAGGATTAGCAATGTCCTAGAATGAGTTAAGCAGATTAGCAAAACAATTTGATCAGTACATCATCATTATCTTTCCTTGTATTCCCCTGCTTTATCATTTATGAAAATTATCAAATCTGTGAGCTTGACTCTTTTCTTGCTTATACAGTTCTCTTAGATGGCTACACGAGGAGCAACAGCTAGAGGAGGCCGTGGAGGCCGAGGAGATGCAGCCGGAGGACGGGGGAATATCCCCGTAGTAGTGGAAGGCCCTATTGTTCAGCCACCAGCACCAGAAGACTTTGAGCTAGATAAAGTAGCAAAGAGGTACAGAAATCTTGGGGGAAAACCTTTTACTGGCACTGGTACAGTGACCGAGGCTATAGCTTGGTTGAAAACCTGTGAGAAAATCTTTAAAGGCATGGGTATGGGAACCTACAACAAAGCCCGACTTGGCATTTGGCTCCTTCAGGAGGAAGCAGAGCTGTGGTGGGATGCCATTACCTCAGAGGATGCAGCTGGTACTGTCAGAACTTGGGAGCAATTCAAAGCTATGTTCAATGAGAAGTTTGTACCTGAACAAGCTCTGGAGAGGGTGCGAGAGCACTTTGCTAATCTCCAGCAAGGAGATCTCTCTATTCAGGATTACCTAAATAAGTTCACCCAGTTGTCGCGCTATGCTCCAGAGCTGATTATGACCAACAAAGCAAAGAACAAGAGATTCACATTTGGGCTGAAGCGCAGGTACCACGATAGAGCTATGAGCAACATCAAACTCTCCTTTTCAGAGCTAGTAGAGATGGCTTGCAATTACGAAGACATGGATGAGAGGCATGCTAGCCAAGACCGCGCCAAAAGCCAAGCTGGAAATAAGTGCAAGGCTTCAACAGATCAACCCGAATCTACCATTACCGCGGCCGCTACTCAGAAACCTGCAAAGATCCCGAAAGGAAATTGTTACAACTACGGGAAGCCAGGTCACTTTTCTAATGTATGCAAAGCCCCGAGGAAGCCAAAGGCAAATGACTCAGCCGAATGCTACAACTGCCATAAGAAGCGGCATTATAGCAGGAACTGTCCTCTGAAGCAGAATGCACAAGTGGCTCATGTCTATGATGGGAAGACCCCACCAGCTACCACCGATGGATCAGGTAAACCCGATGTTTTGGGAGGTACCCTTACCATTAAAAATATTCCTGTTTCTGTACTTTTTGATACTGGTGCATCACGTAGCTTCATTTCTGGTAACATTGTTCACAAGTTAAAATTGAAACGAAGAAAGCTTAGAGAACCAATTAAAGTTCAAAACCCAATAGGAAGTTCGGTTAGTCTCGGTATATATTGTAAAGTACCTATTTCTTTTTCTCGATACCGATTTCCTTTTGATTCGATTGTCATGGACCTTTCCGAATTTGATATTATTCTGGGACTTGATTGGTTGACAAACTTTAAGGCCGAAGTTAGATGTGCCGAAAGGATCGTGAAAGTTGAGACAAAATCGGGGTGTATCACTATACCATGTCATGGCTCAGAAATTAATAGAACAGAATTTTGGTCTTCTTTAGAAGTTACTCCCCCTTCATTAGAAAAGATACCGGTCGTTAAAAACTATGCGGATGTGTTTGAAGAAGTAGAAAACTTACCGCCGCAAAGAGAAATTGAATTTAGAATAGATCTAATTCCTAACGCCCGACCAGTAGTACATCCAATAAGATGAATGGCCCCGAAAGAAAAAGAAGAGTTAAGTAGTCAAAACCGAGAATTGCTTTGGAAAGGTCTGATTAGACCGAGCTTTCCAGCATGGGGAGCCGCAGTAGTATTTGTCCCGAAATCAAACGGTACTCTAAGACTTTGTGTTAATTACCGAGATCTCAATAAGCAGACACTGAAGAACAAATATCCCTTGCCCCGAATAGACGATCTGTTAGATCAATTAAATGGAGCAACAGTATTCTCCAGAATGGACCTAGCTACAGGTTTCCACCAATTACGTATAGCGGAAGACTATGTTCCTTTAACAGCTTTCAGGGTTCCCGATTTATTCTACAAATGGTTAGTAATGCCGTTCGACTTGTGCAACGCTTCGGCATACTTCGTCGATCTTATGAACAGAGTGTTCCGTGGGGTATTGAATAAATTTGTTCTAGTCTTCATCGATGACATTTTAATCTACTCTAAGTCGGAAGACGAACATGCAAAACATTTAGAACAAGTGTTGAAAATTCTAAGGAGAAATGTCTTGAAAGCTAAATTTTCTAAGTGTGTCTTCTGGCAGAATGAAGTTAAATTCCTAGGCCATGTCATATCAAAAGAAGGAATTGCTGTAGACCCAAGTAAAATTATAGCGATTCAGAACTGGAAACAACCTACTATGCCCACCGAAGTTCGAAGTTTCCTTGGATTGGCTAGTTACTATCGGAAATTCGTTCAGGATTTTTCAAAGATATCAGGAGTATTGACAAAGCTTACAAAGAAGCATGAGAAATTCAAATGGAATCCCGAATGTGAAGAAGCTTCCCAAGAGCTAAAACTGAAGTTGACAACTGCTCCAGTATTGACCATTATAGAAGGCAACCAAGACTTGACTGTATGGACAGATACTTCTATTAGAGGGCTAGGCGCAGTGTTAATGCAAAAAGGCCAAGTGATCGCTTATGCCAGCCGTCAGCTAAAGCCGCATGAAAGAAACTATGCAACTCATGATCTTGAGTTATTAGCCATCGTGTTTGCTTTAAGAATCTGGAGGCACTATTTGCTGGGCGAGAAGTTCGAACTATACACCGATCATCAATCCTTGAAGTACCTGTTCACCCAGAAAGATCTAAATTTGAGGCAACAGCGTTGGTTAGAATTCCTTGCAGCATACGATTTTGAAATTCTATACACTCCAGGGAAAGCCAATGTTGTAGCAGATGCGCTCAGCAGAAAGAATGAAATCATTGCCAGTTTTATCATTACTTCTTCCTTAGAAGATGAGATTACTATTCTGCAGAAGGATGATGAATTCATTAAAAGGATTAGCCAGTGGATCCGAGAAGGAAAACCCTCAGATTTTAGCCTTGATAGTCAAGGAGTTCTAAGATTAAAAGGGCGAATTTGTGTGCCTGGAATCCCAGAGCTCAGAAGAGAAATACTTGATGAGTGCCACAAGTCCAAACTAAGTATCCATCCCGGTGTGAGCAAAATTTATAACAATATCAAGCGCACATTCTGGTGGAAGGCGATGAAAAGAGATATTTCAATATATGTTAGCAGATGCTCCACTTGCCAACTAGTTAAGAGTGATCAGCAGAAATTGGCTGGATTATTACAACCCTTAGAAATTCCAGGATGGAAGTGGGAGCAAATCTCGATGGACTTCATTGATAGCTTGCCTCGAACTAGAAAAGGAAACGACAGTATATGGGTAATCGTAGATCGCTTCACGAAAACTGCCCATTTCATACCTGTCCGATCCAACAGAACGGCTCAAAGTCTAGCACAAATTTACTTCAGAGAAATAGTTAAACTACATGGAGTGCCGCTCAATATAGTCAGCGATAGAGATCCCCTGTTTACTAGCAAATTCTGGGAAGCATTCCAGGAAGAATTGGGAACCAAATTGATTCTAAGCACCGCTTATCACCATCAGACAGATGGCCAAACTGAGCGAGTGAATAGAACTCTAGAAGATTTACTGCGGACTTGCGTTATCGATTTTGGAGGCTCATTGGAAGATCACTTACATTTAGCAGAATTCTCTTATAACAATAGCTATCAAGCAAGTTTGGGAATGTCTCCATTTAAAGCATTATACGGTAGACCATGCAGATCTCCCGCATGTTGGGTAGAACCTGGCAACAGACTTGTGTTAGGGCCCGATATGATTCAAGAAGCATCGGATAAAGACGATTTCATTAAGAAGCGATTAAAAACCGCACAGAGCCGACGGAAAAGTTATGCTGATGCGAGAAGAAGGGATATATCGTTTGCCGTTGGCGATTATGTTTATTTAAGAGTTTCTCCAATGCAAGGAGTAATCAGATTTGGCAAGACTGGGAAGTTGGCACCGAGATTTATTGGTCCCTTTCCTATACTTGAACGAATTGGAACTCTTGTATATAGGGTTTCATTACCTAATTGGTTGCCTGGTATACATGATGTGTTCCACGTATCTCAACTCAGAAAACATGTTCATGATCCCGACCTTATTGTGGAAGAAGCAGCGCAACATGATATTGACATAACTCCAGAATTAGCACTCAGTAGAGAGCCATTAAAGATAGTTGGCAAAGAAACTAGAGAGCTAAGGAGGAAAAAGATTCATTTAGTCAAAGTGCAGTGGAGTAGTGACCCTAGAGACTGTACTTGGGAGACTGAGGAAAGCATTAAACAAGCCTATCCCAAATGCAGAGTGGACATCTCTGACTAACTCTGGTGCAAGGTACCCTTGCAATACTTTGCATTTACATTTTATTTCCTGCTTAACTGTTATTTCCTTTTCGAGGACGAAAAGTTTTAAGTGGGGGAGATTGTAATAACCCGGAAAATGTGAACCAGTTTAAATTTTTTAAATTAGTTTATTACCAAAGAATTTGAATAGTTGAAATAGCATATTTCAATAAAATATAGAATCGGGTATGGTATGGCAGTTTGAAATTTTGAATATAAACTTTGTCTGACTGTACCGGGTGGAAAATATAACGGATTTTAATGAAACTGAAAATATTTAAATCTGTTTATCAATACCTTTCTAGTGAATCTGAAAAATCGAAATTTCATAACGGAAATCAAAAGTTATGGCCAAATGAATTTTCAGAAAGGTCGCTATATAGTGTATATAGCCCTTGAAAATTGAGATTTTGCATACAACCTCGGAATTCGACGAAACCACTTTTGTTGGGTCTGGGATGTAAAATTATTGCTAAGTTTCAAATTTCATAATTTTTGAAGCTAGTATGTGAGCGGGGCAAAAGAAAATGTGATTGGTCAAATTCTGTTAAAATGGGTCGACCTAAAAATGGCCGTTTTTCAAACGAGCTCAGAATCCGATGAAACTGGTTTTGTTAGGACCGTATCATCAAAACAAAGCTAGATTTATTTTTCTGGAATTTTTCGATTCAGTTTGTGGCCCTGGCAAATTGAAATGTACGTTTAAATTAAATATCGAATGTTTTATATTTTAATTTGAAAAATAACTGACTGTAACAGTCGAAATGGCCAACGAAACATATTCCATTGTGTCCGGAATAGGGGTATTTAGCTGGGGGCGACAGTCGTTGTGTTTAAAAAGGAGTCCGTTTGCAAAAACACTATTTAAAATTTCCTATAAAGCATGGACCAATAGGAATTTTTCTTTAAAACAAAAATTACGAAACCCTAGCCGCCAGAGACGATTTGGACGACGTAGGGTGCTCGAATCTTCTCGTCGACATCGCCGCCGCCTCAGGCGATTTCGTCGCCGCCGCCTGTTGAGACTTCTGACCGCTTTCGCCTCCTCTCCACATCCGACCCACCCACGACCCCTTTCATCGACCGTCGGCGTCGGAAATCGACCAGGAAGTCGCGACCTTCAGAGCGCCGCCGCGACGCGCACAACCCACCGAACCCTTCGCCACCACCGCCGATCTGGAGGTGGTTCGTAGCTCTTTGACGCAGCGTGGTCTGATCGAAGCATCGAGGTACGGATTGGCTAAAAAATTGTGACCTAGTTTCGAAGTTTTAAAAACCTTTCTGATGTAAATTTCTGAAATGAAAATAACACTTTTAAGTGTTTCAAAACTTTGAAAAATGATATCTTTTTCATTCTTTAACGAAATTTGATGAAACAGGAGACACCATGACCGCAAGGAGGCTCTCTACATTCTAGAAGAAGCCGCGGATTTTTCTGACCTTCCTACGATTTTTAGCACTGCAATAACCAATGTGAGGAATCTAAACTATTTGTGTGAATAAAATAGCGTTGTATAAATTATATAAGCGAAGTGTAAATTATATACGCATTGTATACCTCATGTACATGTGTTGTATAAGTTATATTAGCGATGTATAAATTATACAAGCGTTGTTTGAGACATATATGCTTTAAATTGTGATGAAATGCAAGTGAATTATTATATTATATATATATATATATATATATATATATATATATATATATATACTCCCCTCGTCCACAGACCATGGACGATATTTATTGCTTGTGATTGACGTGATGTTATATGGTATGACGAATGGTTGGAAATAATTGTTTGTGGTTGATATTGTGGTTGAGAAATACCTTTATGGTTGAAAAATACCTTTGTGGTTGAAAAATACCCTCTTGTGGTTGAAACAAATTAGAATAGGATTGTGGAATTGAAAATAAAACATGCCGCCTGCGTGCGAACTAGATGCATGATCCCCATTGTCAAAAACCGCGAGGTTTTAAGGTAGAGCGAGGAGCCGTACTAGGGACGGTCCCGGTTTTAACTACCCTGCCATTATGCTGCCGAAATTTTCTGAAATATCTATGTGTTAGAATAATTTTCATTCGTTGAAATAAATTGTACAAACGATATAGAATATTCATGTGTTGAATTGCAATTCATTCGTTGAGTAGAAATTCATGTGTTGAATATAATTTGAATTTAAACAAATGGCTTTAGCGATAAAAATCACAAACTATATAGAATATTCATGAGTTGAATTGCAGTTCATTCATTGAGTTGACGTTCATGTGTTGAATGTTATCATCTTTTAAAAATAAAATGAATCGACAATGAAAACTATATTTTTATAGTGAATATGAAGTATTAAAAATACCCATGTGTCGAATAAATATTTTTGATGATAAAAATATTCCTTTTATCATGTATTCGCTTAGTTAAAAATACACACGTGCTGAAATAAATAATAGTTTGCTAGAAATATTATTATTAGCTTTGTTCTGCATATATATACATGTGTTGAACAGGAAAAATGGATTAGCTGTAGAGTAAAGAAATTATTTGCGTGCCCGACAAATAGGTAAACCTTGATGAGTTGGCTGCGCAATTTTATTTATATATCAACTCCTGTGAATGCCATTGGATGCGGAGTGCTGGTTATTCTGTGTGAAATAATAAACAACGCCATAGGATAGTAACAATTAATTTTGAACTACACTACATGGCATACTTCTTGATGATAGGCATACTTCATCATATTCCACATAAGCAATTGGAGCTTGTGTGACGAGGTGGAAGATTTACCATACAAGCAAGAGGCTTGTATGGCGATGACTATGTACTACAGGTTGAACTGATGACTGATATGGACTATATAAATTATAACGATAAATTGCCAGATTAATAAAACCCCCACACGGGTCTGGAGTTGACAATAATCACGTCGCTCTAGTTATTAGATACGGAACATGGACTATTTATTTCCACACGGAAACGGGGTGACGGGAATTTATTCTCTGGAGTGATTATCAGCACATGCTCCCCCGTAAACACCAGAATATATCACTATAAATATGTGAATGCTTTTTAGGATTTATTGGGTACCTAATACGGCCCAATAAATTTCCAAACCCCTCCCCGTACAAAGGAGGTTATGGCAATACTTTTCGAAATATTAAGGCGTTAGTGAAATATTTGAAGTGAAAACGAAGTTGAAAATATAAAATGAACTATAGTTGAAATTATAAAATGAACTATATTTATATATATAAATATAAATATAATTAAAAGGAATAGAGGGCGTGTAGTTCACGTTTCGGAATCGTAATTTGAAACGATTAGTACGAGAAATCCGACCATCGGATTTTCCCGAAACCGCAACCGTTGGGTTCGCCTTGGAAATATCTTTCCAACGGCATCAACCTTGTAAAAATCCAACAGTTGGATTGTCCGGAATGTTTAATTCAAATCTGAAGAAAAAAAGCGCCAGAATCGTTTATATTTATATATAAATATAAATATAATTAAATTAAATCGAATAACGACGCTGCAGTTCGAATTTTGAAACTATAACTTCAAACGACTAGTGTGGAAGATCCGACCGTCGGATTTTCAAGAAACTGGAACCGTTGGGTTCGCTTTGGGAATATCTTCCCACTGATATAGACTTTGTAGAAATCCAACGGTTAGATTTTCCGATATGTGTAAAACAAATTAAGGGAAAAACAGCGCCAGTGCCACGGCACGACCTGAAACGTCGTTTAATTAAATATAGCCATTTTTAAATAAATAAAAATGGCGAAAAATCGTTCTAAAATATTATAAGAAACATTGATTGAAAATAAACCAATTGGGCTTGAATTATTTGATATTTGATGGTTGTATGTGTATGACATGAAAACAACTCTAAAGAACCGAAAGATGGATGTCGAATAATATAACCATAAAATGAATCGATTTAAATTCTAACGACGTAAATTATTTGAAAAGGCCGAGCTAACCCTCATTTCAAATAATTTATCGAGCGATTCGAATTGGAAAATGCAAAGACGATTCAAGACCGACGATCTTCATATCGGTTGGATTGGCGCTACTGAGGTTCCTGACCGGAGTAGCTACCGGAAGGGGACGGAAGTAGTAGCCATCTGAACGTATGAGTTGATTGTACGAATATACGAGGAATTGACGCCTCCGGTTTCGTTCAGACCCAGGACGGACTTGTAAATGGACTGTGTGTCTGACATTGGATTTTGTTCTATACTGATTGATCTCTGTTAAATATATATATGTTTGGCGGCGGAGAATTTATTCTTTTGCTTAAAGCCCTTCTCTGAGACATACGAGCTCAGAGGTTATATATCGAAGGAAATCAATCGTATGGAGTGGACTGCCTATGTGGCATGCCAAGATGCTGTGATCAAGGCTTCTGTTGCAAAGCAAAGTCTTGTGGATGATGATCAAAGCAAGGTCTACGTAGCCTAGCTTTGTGTATTTCGTAGATTCGCGAACCTCACACCCCGGTATGAGTTTAAAACGGGATACGGGCCGCTGGAAGAGCACGACGTTTCTTTCTAGCTATGGTGGTGTCAGTGACTTACCAGCCCTGACATTTATATCTATTTTTCACCTATGTGGTTGTTGGAATGCGAGGCGCCTCGATTATAGGTCTGTAAGGACCGGGAAACGTGTGTTCAGGAATTGCCAATTCTCAAACGTAAGATAGGACCGGCCCAGCCGATCCAGGGGTTACCCAGAGTGTGTAGTCCCGAGGCATTTGCTAGAGTGTCTCGAAGCGGAGAGGAGCTTTCCCCTTGACTCGACTCATGACGGAAATCCAATTTCCAATACGAGATAACGGATTCGATTGTAACTTATATATGGCGACATAGTGGCATGGGACGCTCATGCCGCCTATGATTGATATTTATGACGCTATTCATTTTTGAAACATATATGCACTAGTAATAATATCAAATGATTTTGCTTTATACGTATCAAGCATATTTGGCCATTATAAGGTAAAACTCTATCCTCCGGCTTGCGTTGCGTTGTGTGATGGGACTTGAGTCTTATAATGGCTTCATTCTTTCAAAAAGCATTGCGTTGTTTTAAAAGAATTTACTTTGTTTTAAATGCACCAGCAATCACTGGAGTAAACCCGTTCCGCGAAAGTGGCGTGGTCCTATGATTTGCTTATTACTATTGTTAAACTGTTAAATAGATTCCTCATACCAGTCCCCATGACTGACTCGTTGTTTGTTTCACTTTGCAAACGCGGGTGTCCTTATTTTCACACGGGCAGCCTAGTACACAGGTGACAGGTTGTTTTTGGCTCTGCACTGCTGCATAGAGTGCATTTTTGGCTCATGGCGAGGCTGACTTCACAAAGTTGACTTTGACATTTTCCTCCATTACTGTACTTATATTATGATTCCGCCACTGGCGATGCAGACTGATTTACTTTCCGTATTTCTCACTATATGTATATGTATTCCGCCTTCGGCGATGTAGACTGATACCCTTATTATGTCTCACTGCATGTATGTATTCCGCCTCTGGCGATGATGACTGATCACTTTCCTTTTATTTGCTAAGTTATATCCCACGTTATGCTATTCTGATATTCCTACATGTTGTGATTCCGCTGTCATATCCATGTAAAATTATTCTATTTATTGTTTCTGCTATTATCTGTACTCTGCTATGATGATTAATGTGTTATATCCCAATGATTATCCTTAATACCGCCCCTCGGATTTTGGGATTGTCACACGTAAAATCTTTATATACTTGATTGTCCAAATAAATAGAAAAATAATATTCAAATACGAATAATTGATTTAAATTTTCAAAACAAAATTCGTTTTCAATTTTATTTTAAAAACATCACTCTTCACACTCGTTCTAGGATACTACTGATCCCATCTCTAATGAGTCATCCTCACTGGAAATTACTAATCCAGTTTCTGATGAATTCTTTCGATTGGTTCTAACGTATCTTGTTCTCGCGCTTTGTAAACCAAAGCACCGATACCAAGCTGTTACCACCCTAATTTCCCTATGAAGGAAAGCCCGGATTGTACTGAGGACAAGCCACATCGGAACACAAACAGAAGAACACTTCATTGTATATTACAACAATTTCATCAGATTACAAGAATATACAGAGTATGAATAAATATTACACAGAAAATATCACAGATTTAAATTACATTTAAATACATTACAACGGAAAAACAATACAAAGCACAACTGAAAACAGATACACATATACAGAGCTTTCCGAATACCATTTCAGTTGTAAATCAGGATCCTGTGAATATAAATCTGCAAAACCAAAACTAATAGCTGCCCGTGTCGAAAATAAGGGCATCCAGCGTTTAGGTTAACAAAATAAACTCCAGGTCAGTCATGTGACTGGTGTGAGAAATAAACAGTTATTAATCTTGATTTTAAAGTTAGGTAAATCAAGGGACCACGCTGTATAACACGGAACGGGTTTCCTACCAAGGATACCCGTGCATAAAACAACAGCGCAATGTTAAATAAAGAACAATGAAGCTATTATAAGACCCAGGTCCCATCACACAATGCAACACAAGACGGAGGATAGGGTTTTACCTTATAATAGCCAAAGAATGCATGATACGCTAAATTTCATCTTTTATTATTGCTATAAGTGTATAGTGTCAAAACAATTCAATCATAAGTATCAATCATAGACGGCATAAGTGCCACATACCACTATGTCGCCATATATAGGTTTACAATCAAAACCGCAAAGTCACGTACTGGAAGTTGGATTTCCATCATGAACCAAGGCAAAAGATTGTCCTTACCGAATTCGAGATGCTCTAGCCCGCCCCATAGGAAAGTACTCAGTCAAGCCTTTGGATCGTCAGGGTCGGTCCACCGATGTGGATTAAAATCCCTGAACACTGCGTATCCCCGCCCTTTGGGGCATAAATGAATCCGATGACTCCATCGGCTCCACATAGTCACCGATATATCCAAGGTGCCTCACAATCAAACAACCGCACAGGTGAAAATAATATAAATGTTAGGGCTGGTAGGTCGCTAACACCACCCTAGCTAGAATGAAACGCATGCCCACCCTGATATCCTCTCCCATTTCTTGTTCACAACCGGGGTGTGAGGCTCTCGAATTAATGCTACACAAAGCTACGCCACAAAGGTCGTGCTTTGATCATCAACCACAAGAATCTGCTTTTCAACAGAAGTCTTGATCATTTGCATCTCAGCATGCCACATAGGCAATTCATGCTATGCAACCGATATCAATCACACAAAATGAAATCCAATGTCAGACACATAATCCATTTATAAGTCCGTTCTGGGTTTGAACGAAACCGGGGGAACCTTGTTCCTCGCATATCCATCGATCTCCAAGTACGTCTGGACGATCACCAATTAATTCCCTCTTCTTAGGTGTACAGCCCAATCAAGATCATTAATAAATATCCAAAAGATGTGAAGACCTCCGTTCTTCGACCACCGTCTTCATCCTCGACACATCGTCGATTCAGTTATTCAGAATGGGATAAACCCGGCCTTTCCAAATAACTCGCATATATAATAAACAAGTGTTACACAAACACAACATACCCCTTATTCCAATTCAGAATATTCTTTTATTCAAATATTTTTACACTTTGGGAAATGTTCCCATTAATTTTATCAAAGATAAATTCTTTAAATTTATTCTTTGATCTTCTTTTAAATATCAATTCAAACCAAATTATGG
Source organism: Allium sativum (assembly GCA_030737875.1). NCBI lineage: Eukaryota > Viridiplantae > Streptophyta > Magnoliopsida > Asparagales > Amaryllidaceae > Allium > Allium sativum. Next base: position 850,139,972 of record CM060912.1, read on the forward strand.
TTTATCCAAACTAGTTGGGATTAGCGAACCTTACTGAAGTAATCACTTGTTAAATTTCCTAACCCCAACCTATTCATCCCATGAAGTAAAACTGGTCATACTTCATATCTAACACCATGGTGTTATTAGTAAATTCAATTAAAATTTCACATTCAAATCTAATTAAAGATTTAACTATCACGTGGAGCAAAACTGGTGATAATCCTTTCTCGGTCATTTCAAACTAATTAAAGATTCATTAAAACTGCACTTGGTTTTAATCTTTCCAAAAATCACTATCAATGATTATTTAACTTAGGAAATCAAATCCTATCTTTAACTGGGTTAAAGAACCAATGTCATTTAAAACATAGTTCACGATAAACCCAAAATCACATTCTATTCCATCAGCCTTTAACCGTAAATTAACTAGTGAACAATTCCCTAAGTAATTACCCTGAAGGCTGAAACCAACATCAGATCAATACCCAGGAAACCATTCAACTTAACTAATCATCAGTTAGTTTCTGATTTTCTTAACTCCGTTAGGTCTAAGAACAGTATTATTAAAGATACCATTCACGACAACCCAAAATCACATTCCATTTACAATGGAATCTTCATGGAAAACAAATCGATATATATATATATATATATAATCGATATAAACTTCCATATTCGACTAATAATATAAATGGAATAACGACAAAGCCTTTTAAATTCCAGATATACTAGTTGTCTTCCTCCACAGAAATTCACTTCGATTCTTACCTAATCGAATTCCATTCCATTCCAATTTATTTTATTAAACTGGAAAACGTTACTTTGGAAAATCTCCTTTAAATCTTAATGAAAGATTTATAAATTCCAAATCACATTTCACTGTAAATCGGGGTAAAGAACGAAAGTCATTAAAACACAGTTTATGATAAACCCAATTCACATTCCATTAATTATCGGGTTAAAGAACAAGTGTTATTTAAAACATCGTTCACGATAAACCCAAAAATCAATTCAAATTCAATTCCAATTAAATACTAAAATGACCCAGACTTCCTAGTAAAGGAAAGGCCGGATTTCTTTGAGAACAACACACATCAGAATATAAACTGGAGAACATTTTATTGCTGATTACAACAATTACATCAGAGTACAAGAATATAACAGAGTATGAATAATTATTACACAATAGAAATACAATAATATCATAGTTTTAAATTACATTTAAATAGCAGTGGAACATAATACAAATATACAACTGAAAGGAATACACGGATACAAAGCTTTCCGAATACCGCTTCAGCTGTAAACCAGGATCCTGTAAATATATCTGCAAAAAGCTACTCGACTGCCCGTGTGGAAAATATGGGCACCCGAGTTTGCCAGTGAAACAAACTACAGGTCAGTCATGGGACTGGTATGAGAAATCTTAAGTAGACTTATCTAATAAAAAGACTAATCACAGGACCACACCTGTAACGACCTGAGTTTTCAAATCGGAAAAAAATATATTATTCGACGATAAATTCCAAGAAACAAACAAGTAAATAAAATAAAACTATAAAATTTAGTTATTGGAATGAATATATTCAATGTTATTGAATTTAACATAGAAATAAATATTTATATACAAAGAATTTGAAGACAAATTTGTAATCGAAACGTTATAAGTTCGTTCCGTTAAATTCTGATAATTTAAACTTAATAAATTTAAATGACCGTTCATTTAACACAGTGAAATTAAAAATAAAAATAGAATTTTTATAAAACGTTCAAATCACTGATAACTGTGTGTCATTGTGTTCGTCTCGGCGTCCTGATTCCAATGGTATATTTATACTGATATTTCGGTGTCTGTAAAGACAAAGGGATAGACAGTTATTTCCATACAGGTGACCCTGAAAAAAAAACAAATTTACAATGTAACCGACGGGAGACAAAACAAAACAAAATAAATGATCTCCGAAAAGTCCAATAATATCTAGGAAAGTGCTGAGCATTAATGAGGGATGCAGGCCACGTTATTTTTCTTTGTTGCATTTATGAGGAGTCTTCACATTAAATGGGGATAGCAGCACATCATTTTGCCACTGTACATCATAATCCACCTACCACCTTTATTCTTATATCAGCTCCCAACTCCATCCGCACCCTTTCAAATCTTCATTTTCTTTCTCCATTCATTTTTCTTGTCCAGTAATAAAAAAAAACAAAGAGAAAAAAAGAAAGAAAAACAACATGACAGCACGCATGAAGTGAAGCAGCCACCATCCCACTTTTCTCTTGCTTCGCCCTCCCAGGCGTCGACAACCCTGCACCAAGCTCCGACAGCATCCTCTAACTCGTCATTTATCTTTCGGAACCCGAATGTGAGTTGTTACTCACGTCTAAACTTTTCTATAGTGTTTGCGTGTGTGTATTTTATATGTATGTTCATGCGTGAGTGTATGAATGGATGGGTGTGCTTAAATATATGGGTGTGATGATTTATGTGTGGCATGTGGTGTGTGGGTGAATATATAAACAGAGGGTCTCTTCTCTTTATTTTTTTTGAAACTCACGGAGGATAAAAATTCATTTTGGTTCTTCTCTGTAACATTTTCCTCCAACTCATCTAAACCTGCGCATGAAACAAAACCTCCCCATTTAAATTTCTTCCTCCCATCTTCCTTTATAACCGATATTCTTCCCATTTTTCTCCATATGCAAGAAAGGAACATGCACCTGACAACAAGAAATGTCAGGCACAGTAATGAGATGTCGCGGCAACTACAAATGGCATAATTCCCATGCACCAAGCCTAAGGTTTCAAGCAACTATAATATATATATAACATGCATATATACTCTGTGCGTGTTACCATAAAAAAAAGTGACTTGTGTAAAATGAAATGCCGTGAAACGTAAATGGGCACTTTGTATTTTTTATTATCAAAAGAAATAAGAGATCCTTATTCAAAGCATGCCACAAAAATATATGTACATGGCTGTGAATCATGTATGTTTCATTTCCCTTGTTTGTTGCATTGTATACATATGAAGTATAAGAAAATAAAAGTAGGAAAGTAAAAAAAAAAAATGAAAAGGGGAAGCCATGTTATTATGCATTGGGTACATTTTTTTGACAAGGGGGATTAACTGGAAATGGACAACAAGTCCTTTTCTTCTTCATTCCTTCCTTTGATTGTTTTCTCCTATGTCCAAAAAAAAAAAAAAAAAAAAACAAAAAACAAAAAAAAAACAAAAAACTACAAACTTTCATTTTTCCATTTTCTTCCCATGTTCCCATATCTTTTGGTTCACAAATGACAGGAAAATGCATAGGCTTGAGATGCATGTGCATGTATGTGTGAGTTTTCTGTGCATTATATGTGTGTGAGTGCGTGTTGTATGTGTGCGGGTGGAGTGTATGTGAATGTATGGTTCAGTATGCAGAGAGTGTGCATATGTTAACGGGTGTGTTTAAATGTGTTTTAACAAAAAAAAAAAAAAAAAAAGAAAGAAAGAAAGAAGAACAAAACGCAGGCAAGGGAAATGGTGGAAAAATGCATGTGCAATAAGTATGACATATGTGTGGCGTGTGTATTGATTAATGTATGCGTGCATGTTTATATGTGTAGCATGTGCATGGTTTTAAAATGAGTGCGTTCCTTCACTACATTGAGAAAAAAGAAAAATTAAGTAGGTTAATAAAATAAAAAGACATGTTTTGCAGACCCAAAATATTTAGAAAAATATGTAAAATCGTAAAAGGGACACATCGAACTCAAATGGCTCTGTTTTAAAAATGAACTGTGCAAGCATTTTTACAGTTTCAGCGCAAACCGAACACCAAAACTTACAAATGAATATATTTCTGTAATCAGCACGACGAGACGGACACAATGGCATATAATTTGCAGTGTCTGCATGCCCCGTTCAAAAACGCGTTACAGACCCCTTGCGTAAAAATGCGGATGTGAAACGGAGGTCAAACGTCTGATTTTCGCGAAACGAATTTCGCCGTTGGATTACTGTCAACGAATAGAATGTTTTTCGACTTTGTCCGAACTTATTTTGAAGATATTTTAAAATCGTTAAAATTTGAACTGTTATGCGCAGCCTTGCACTGAAAATTGCGCGACCGATGACATTCAAATTTTTCGACGAAATTTTCACAGGTTCTACATTTCATTATACGTATTTCAAATTTTTAATTCACATTTTGAGAAGAAAAATAGAATTGTTTCAAATTTCAAAGATTAAACTTTGGTTTAAATTATGTACATGAAAATTTGATAAATGAAATATTAAGTGATTTAAATTATATTTAAACTAATTGAAATAACCATTGTTAAACCTCTTATTGAAAAAAAATGTTAGCCTAAATATTTAAGGAAATAAAATTCAAAATTGTAAATTTTGGAAACAAATTTAGTTGAGCAAAAAAACAATTTAGTTAAATGAAGTAAAATTGTGAAATTCGAAAGTGAACTTAAGTGAAGTATTCAATAGTTGGAAATGGTAAATTTTATAAAAGAAAAACAAAACTTTAGTTTATTGATTTGGAACTTTGGAATTAGATACAAAGTTAAGTGTATAATTGTAAACGATAAAATGTTGTTAATATTTCAAATTGGAATATTTGATAGTTCAAGTTTAAATAAAGAAGTTGAAATACAATTGTGGTTTGATCTATTCGATAAATTAATCAATGAAAAATTGAATGACGTTAGTTGTCAAAGAGACCGGAGCCGGTTATGGACACATTCTCTGTCGATACTGGAACCACTTTGATAACTATGTTCGTGAAGTGATGATCCAGAATGAAGTGATTGTTTTTGGTGTACGTTACTGGATTGAAGAAAGTGAACGATAATGGATGACCGACACTTGTGTCAAATTTTGAAATGACTAAAACAGGAGCCGTGCCGGGCCATTGAGGCTAGCTACCTCTAGCAGGCACACTTTTTCGTGTATTCTATTTTTGTTATTTGGTGATCACCCTTGATTTTGGAAGTGTTGTGTTGCGGTGGGCCGTTAGGGGTTACCATTAGTCCGGATCAGGCAAACTGGTAGTATCCTACCTTGGGCATTGCCTCACGTGCCTTGTCATATGTTTTATCCTTATGCGCGACCACTACAAGTTTCTATTTAACATGTGCCTATAGGGGACTCACTGGCTACCGACGTTCTACTGGTTGTGTTACAGGACCTGCATAGACCACATTGTTTAAAAACGTGATAAGGGGGATCAATGTAAAGCCTTAACGCTATTTTTAATATTTTATATTACTGATAGACATTACATATAATAGCGTATTATTCTATATATAGATAGTTTAATGGATCCTTAAGAGATGGAAAATACCGTAACATCTCTTGAGTTATTTGCATTTGAGTTTAGATCTAATCACATTAGAATGGTTAGACCTAACTCGAGTGTTTTGTGTTTTCCTCATTTCGCTCGGGTCAGACTGAGTATTGCAGTGTTCTCGAGGAGCACTTTATCTGGAGCCGAAGACCTAGTCGAAGACTCCATCCTATCCAGTATTAGTTCCTATTTCCGTTTGGCTTGTATTTGCGAACTTTATGAGTCGCTATATTGTATAATTAAATTGTAACAGTTTAAGTAGCTTCATGAACTGCTTATGTATATTATTTCATTTCCGTTGCGAGATTCTGTGTTATTCTGTATATGTGATTCTATGATCTGATTCTATTATACACCCTAAATTGATTATCTGTCAGTTTTGAATCGCTCGAGTTGGACATGTGTGGTTATATTGTCAACTTGGATTATTCAGAAAAGGCGGGTTGTCACAGTTGGTATCAGAGCTAAGGTTTAGAAACACCTTAGCCTGGGGGTAAAACTCATTATATATAGGGTTAGAAATACCCTAGAATGAGTAGAATCAGTTCCGAGAGAGCGTATTTTGAAAGTATAAAACGTTTTAAAATCGAATCTATTTTCAAAATCTCTTTTTAAACTTTAGCCTATTTTCTTTAATTAGGATTCTCTTCAGTTTAAATTTCTCAAATTTTGTTCTTATCTCAAGCTCGAACTGTCTCTTTACATTGTGACAAAGGTAAACCCTTGAAGATCGAATGTCAATTGCCTCAAGATATTGCAGGAAGTTTCATTTTCTCTCTCGATTCTCATCTTAGCGATTTTAGCACTACTCCTATTGTTCAATTTTTTCCTGATGTTTTTGGACAAGTAACTTCTTTACCGCCTCATCGTGAAATCGAATTCCGTATTGATCTCATTCAAGGAGCTAGACCCATTGTACTTGCCCCAAGAAGAATGGCACCTAAGGAGAAGATTGAATTAAAGGTGTAAATAGAAGATCTATTCTCTAAAGATCTAATTCGTCGAAGTCATTCAGAATGGGGAGCTGCAGTTGTATTTGTTACTAAGTCAGACGGTTCTCTGAGAATGTGCATAGACTATCGAGAACTGAATAAGCTTACTAACAAGAATCAATATCCAATGCCTCGCATTAATGACCTATTTGATCAACTGCACGGAGCCAAGATATTTTCTCAACTCGACCTTGCCACAGGTTTTCACCAACTTCGAATTTCTGAAGATAATATTCCCAAAACAGCTTTTCGAACAGAAGACGGTTTCTATGAATGGTTAGTTATGCCATTTGGTTTAATTAATGCCCCAGCTTACTTTGTTGACCTCATGAACAAAGTATTTCGGGATGTTCTGAATAGGTTTGTCCTTGTCTTTATTGATGATATTCTAGTCTTTTCGAAGTCTAAAGAAGAACATGAGGAGCATCTCAAGTTTGTTCTTAAAACTTTGAGAGATCATCAGCTGAAGGCCAAGTTTTCTAAATGTCATTTCTGGAGAGACGAAGTTAGGTTTCTTGGACATATTGTTTCGGAGAATGGGATTTCGGTCGATCCAGCTAAGATTACCGTAATCAAAGTAAGCCCTTTATTTAAAACATCCATTCATTCTTATTTGATTTATCTTATCTCTCTTATATAGGTATTCATAAATTCTTTAACTTTTAGAATTGGAAAACTCCTGAAACTCCAACCGATATTCGTAGTTTCCTCGGCTTAACTTGTTATTATAGGAGATTCATCGAAAATTTTGCTCGAATTTCTTCACCACTCACAACTTTGACTGGAAAGAATGTTAAGTTCGATTGGAGCGATAAGTGTATAAAAGCATTTAATGAATTTAACGCAAGTTAACTTCTGCTCCTGTTCTTACTGTTCTAGATGGAAGTAAAGGTTTGACTGTTTATATCGATGCTTGCGGAGAAGGTTTGGGAGTTGTTCTTATGCAGCATGGTAAAGTTATTGCTTATCCTGGTAGACAACTTAAGAGTCCATGAGGTTAATTATGCAGCGCATGACTTAGAAATACTTGCTGTAGTTTTTGCTATTAAGTGGTGGAGGCACCATCTTTTGGGAATTAAATTTAAACTCTTCACTGATCACAAATCATTGAAGTATATCTTTTCCCAGAAGGATCTGAATCAGAGACAAGTCAGATGGCTTGAGTTCTTAGCATCCTATGACCTCGACAACAACTATACCCCCGGAAAGGCTAATGTGGTAGCCGATACTTTGAGTAGAAACAAAGCAATGTTATTCCAAATTACTGCTTCTCCAGCTCTTATGGATCGCATTATTGCTAAGCAAGAAGAAGATGAAATGCTTAGGCGAATAAAGGAAAGCATTCTCAATAAAGAAGTTGTTAATATGCAGAAGGGATGGGGCGCTGAAATTGGTTCTAATGGAATTTTGAGGATCAACAGTCGTATCTGCGTTCCGAATGTGGATGGTCTAAGACAGTGAATGCTTAGAAAGAATCATTAGTCCAAACTTTCTATTCATCCTGGGGTCACCAAGATGTATCAGAATATGAAGAAGCTTTATTGGTGGAGTGGAATGAAGAGAGACATTTCTATTCATATCAGTAGATGCGCCACTTGCCAACAAGTAAAAGTCGACCATCAGAAGACTACAGGGTTATTACAGCCTTTAGAGATTCCTAACTGGAAATGGGATCAAATTTCTATGGATTTCATAGATGTATTACCTAGGACTAGGAGGGGAAATGAAAGCATCTGGGTTATTGCTGATAGACTAACCAAATCAGCCCACTTTTATTCCTGTAAAGACAACTCGGACTGCTTCAACTTTAGCCGACCTCTATATAAAGGATATAGTCCGACTTCATGGTGTTCCGTCTAGCATAGTATGTGATAGAGATCCCATTTTTACTAGCAAATTCTGGAAAGCTTTCCAGATAACTTTGGGAAATAAATTGAACCTGAGCATCGCCTATCATCCACAGACAAACAGTCAGACTGAAAGAGTAAATCAGATTTTAGAGGATTTGCTTCGTGCTTGTGCTTTAGATTTTGGGGGATCTTGGGAAGATCATCTTCATCTCGTTGAATTCACCTATAATAATAGTTATCAGGCGAGTATTAAAATGGCACCGTTCGACGCTCTATATGGACGACCATGTAAATCTCCATCTTGTTGGATTGAATCTGGAAATCGACTTGTTTTGGGTCCCAAAATGATTTTGGAAGCTTCTGAAAAAGTTGAAGAAATCAGAAGGAGGATGAAGATTGCCAAAGATAGGCAAAAGAAGTATGCTGATGGAAAGAGGAAACATTTGGAATTTGTTGTTGGTGATCTTGTATTTCTTAAAATTTCACCTTTGAAGAACGTGATTCGTTTTGGAATGAAAGGGAAGCTTGCTCCGAGATTTGTTGGTCCTTTTCCTATCTTAGAAAAGATTGGTAGTTGGCTTATAGGGTTGATTTACCGGAGAAATTATCGAGTGTACATAATGTATTCCATGTTTCACATATTCGTAGATATGTACATGACCCGTTAGCTATAGTCCAGCCTGCTTTATTTGAAGATATGGATGTTGAGCCAAATCTTACTATCGAAAGAAGACCACTTCGTATAGTCGATAAAGATACGAAGCAGCTTAGAAAGAAGATATTAAATCTCGTCAAAGTTCAGTGGAGTAGAGATGACCGAGATTGCACTTGGGAAACTGAGGAGAGTATCCGTGCCTCAAATCCGGAATTGTTTGCATAAGGTACCCAAATTCATCTTAAATCATTCGTACATTTCTGTTTATTTCTTTATTTTCCCTTGTTCCGTTCTTTTCGAGGACGAAAAGATTTGAGTAGGGGAGAATGTAACGACCTGAGTTTTCAAATCGGAAAAAAATATATTATTCGACGATAAATTCCAAGAAACAAACAAGTAAATAAAATAAAACTATAAAAATTAGTTATTGGAATAAATATATTCAATGTTATTGAATTTAACATAGAAATAAATATTTATATACAAAGAATTTGAAGACAAATTTGTAATCGAAACGTTATAAGTTCGTTCCGTTAAATTCTGATAATTTAAACTTAATAAATTTAAATGACCGTTCATTTAACACAGTGAAATTAAAAATAAAAATAGAATTTTTATAAAACGTTCAAATCACTGATAACTGTGTGTCATTGTGTTCGTCTCGGCGTCCTGATTCCAATGGTATATTTATACTGATATTTCGGTGTCTGTAAAGACAAAGGGATAGACAGTTATTTCCATACAGGTGACCCTGAAAAAAAAACAAATTTACAATGTAACCGACGGGAGACAAAACAAAACAAAATAAATGATCTCCGAAAAGTCCAATAATATCTAGGAAAGTGCTGAGCATTAATGAGGGATGCAGGCCACGTTATTTTTCTTTGTTGCATTTATGAGGAGTCTTCACATTAAATGGGGATAGCAGCACATCATTTTGCCACTGTACATCATAATCCACCTACCACCTTTATTCTTATATCAGCTCCCAACTCCATCCGCTCCCTTTCAAATCTTCATTTTCTATCTCCATTCATTTTTCTTGTCCAGTAATAAAAAAAAAAGAGAAAAAAGAAAGAAAAACAACATGACAGCACGCATGAAGTGAAGCAGCCACCATCCCACTTTTCTCTTGCTTCGCCCTCCCAAGCGCCGACAACCCCGCACCAAGCTCCGACAGCATCCTCTAACTCGTCGTTTAGCTTTCGGAACCCGAATGTGAGTTGTTACTCACGTCTAAACTTTTCTATAGTGTTTGCGTGTGTGTATTTTATATGTATGTTCATGCGTGAGTATATGAATGGATGGGTGTGCTTAAATATATGGGTGTGATGATTTATGTGTGGCATGTGGTGTGTGGGTGAATATATAAACAGAGGGTCTCTTCTCTTTATGTTTTTTGAAACTCACGGAGGATAAAAATTCATTTTGGTTCTTCTCTGTAACATTTTCCTCCATCTCATCTAAACTTGCGCATGAAACAAAACCTCCCCATTTAAATTTCTTCCTCCCATCTTCCTTTATAACTGATATTCTTCCCATTTTTCTCCATATGCAAGAAAGAAACATGCACCTGACAACAAGAAATGTCAGGCACAGTAATGAGATGTCGCGGCAACTACAAATGGCATAATTCCCATGCACCAAGCCTAAGGGTTCAAGCAACTATAATATATATATAACATGCATATATACTCTGTGCGTGTTACCATAAAAAAAAAGTGACTTGTGTAAAATGAAATGCCGGGAAACGTAAATGGGCACTTTGTATTTTTTATAATCAAAAGAAATGAGAGATCCTTATTCAAAGCATGCCACAAAAATATATGTACATGGCTGTGAATCATGTATGTTTCATTTCCCTTGTTTGTTGCATTGTATACATATGAAGTATAAGAAAATAAAAGTAGGAAAGTAAAAAAAAAAAAAAATTGAAAAGGGGAAGCCATGTTATTATGCATTGGGTACATTTTTTTGACAAGGGGGATTAACTGGAAATGGACAACAAGTCCTTTTCTTCTTCATTTCTTCCTTTGATTGTTTTCTCCTATGTCCAAAAAAAAAAAAAAAAAAAAAAAAAAAAAAAAAAAAAACTACAAACTTTCATTTTTCCATTTTCTTCCCATGTTCCCATATCTTTTGGTTCACACATGACAGGAAAATGCATAGGCTTGAGATGCATGTGCATGTATGTGTGAGTTTTCTGTGCATTATACGTGTGTGAGTGCGTGTTGTATGTGTGCGGGTGGAGTGTATGTGCATGTATGGTTCAGTATGCAGAGAGTGTGCATATGTTAACGGGTGTGTTTAAATGTGTTTTAACAAAAAAAAAGAAAGAAAGAAGAACAAAACGCAGGCAAGCGAAATGGTGGAAAAATGCATGTGCAATAAGTATGACATATGTGTGGCGTGTTTATTGATTAATGTATGCCTGCATGTTTATATGTGTAGCATGTGCATGGTTTTAAAATGAGTGTGTTCCTTCACTACATTGAGAAAAAGGAAAAATTAAGTAGGTTAATAAAATAAAAAGACATGTTTTGCAGACCCAAAATATTTAGAAAAATATGTAAAATCGTAAAAGGGACACATCGAACTAAAATGGCTCTGTTTTAAAAATGAACTGTGCAAGCATTTTTACAGTTTCAGCGCAAACCGAACACCAAAACTTACAAATGAATATATTTCTGTAATCAGCACGATGAGACGGACACAACGGCATATAATTTGCAGTGTCTGCATGCCCCGTTCAAAAACGCGTTACGGACCCCTTGCGTAAAAATGCGGATGTGAAACGGAGGTCAAACGTCTGATTTTCGCGAAACGAATTCCGCCGTTGGATTACTGTCAACGGATAGAATGTTTTTCGACTTTGTCCGAACTTGTTTTGAAGATATTTTAAAATCGTTAAAATTTGAACTGTTATGCGCAGCCTTGCACTGAAAATTGCGCGACCGATGACATTCAAATTTTTCGACGAAATTTTCACAGGTTCTACATTTCATTATACGTATTTCAAATTTTTAATTCACATTTTGAGAAGAAAAATAGAATTGTTTCAAATTTCAAAGATTAAACTTTGGTTTAAATTATGTACATGAAAATTTGATAAATGAAATATTAAGTGATTTAAATTTTATTTAAACTTATTGAAATAACCATTGTTAAACCTCTTATTGAAAAAAAATGTTTGCCTAAATATTTAAGGAAATAAAATGCAAAATTGTAAATTTTGGATACAAATTTAGTTGAGCAAAAAAACAATTTAATTAAATGAAGTAAAATTGTGAAATTCGAAAGTGAACTTAAGTGAAGTATTCAGTAGTTGGAAATGGTAAATTTTATAAAAGAAAAACAAAACTTCAGTTTATTGATTTGGAACTTTGGAATTAGATACAATGTTAAGTGTATAATTGTAAACGATAAAATGTTGTTAATATTTCAAATTGGAATATTTGATAGTTCAAGTTTAAATAAAGAAGTTGAAATACAATTGTGGTTTGATCTATTCGATAAATTAATCAATGAAAAATTGAATGACGTTAGTTGTCAAAGAGACCGGAGCCAGTTATGGACACATTCTCTGTCGATACTGGAACCACTTTGATAACTATGTTCGTGAAGTGATGATCCAGAATGAAGTGATTGTTTTTGGTGTACGTTGCTGGATTGAAGAAAGTGAACGATAATGGATGACCGACACTAGTGTCAAATTTTGAAATGACTAAAACAGGAGCCGTGCCGGGCCATTGAGGCTAGCTACCTCTAGCAGACACACTTTTTCATGTATTCTATTTTTGTTATTTGGTGATCACCCTTGATTTTGGAAGTGTTGTGTTGCGGTGGGCCGTTAGGGGTTACCATCAGTCCGGATCAGGCAAACTGGTAGTATCCTACCTTGGGCATTGCCTCACGTGCCTTGTCATATGTTTTATCCTTATGCGCGACCACTACAAGTTTCTATTTAACATGTGCCTATAGGGGACTCACTGGCTACCGACGTTCTACTGGTTGTGTTACAGGACCTGCATAGACCACATTATTTAAAAACGTGTTAAGGGGGATCAATGTAAAGCCTTAACGCTATTTTTAATATTTTATATTACTGATAGACATTACATATAATAGCGTATTATACTATATATAGATAGTTTAACGGATCCTTAAGAGATGGAAAATACCGTAACATCTCTTGAGTTATTTGCATTTGAGTTTAGATCTAATCACATTAGAATGTTTAGACCTGACTCGAGTGTTTTGTGTTTTCCTCATTTCGCTCGGGTCAGACTGAGTATTGCAGTGTTCTCGAGGAGCACTTTATCTGGAGCCGAAGACCTAGTCGAAGACTCCATCCTATCCAGTATTAGTTCCTATTTCCGTTTGGCTTGTATTTGCGAACTTTATGAGTCGCTATATTGTATAATTAAATTGTAACAGTTTAAGTAGCTTCATGAACTGCTTATGTATATTATTTCATTTCCGTTGCGAGATTCTGTGTTATTCTGTATATGTGATTCTATGATCTGATTCTATTATACACCCTAAATTGATTATTTGTCAGTTTTGAATCCCTCGAGTTGGACATGTGTGGTTATATTGTCAACTTAGATTATTCAGAAAAGGCGGGTTGTCACAGTTCGCTAACGTGAAACGGGTTTACTCCATTGGATTGCCAGTGAATAAAATAAGGTAAATCGTTAAACAACGCCATGCTTTTTAGAAAAATGAAACCATTATAAGACCCAAGACCCATCACTCAATGCAACTCAAACCGGTGGATACGGTTTTACCTTATAATGGTCAAAAGATGCTTGATACGATAAAGACGGATTTGATATTATTAGTGTATATATATATATGGGTATATATATTTCAAAAACATTTCAATCATAATGTATCAATCATAGACGGCATAGTACCCCATCCTACTATGTCGCCATACTAGTTCTACAATCAAAACTGCAAGGTCGTACTAGAAATTGGATTTCCATCATGAGTCGAGGCTAGGGGCAAGCTCCTCTCCGATTCGAGACACTCTAGCAAATGCCTCAGGATCCCCCGCAGTGAACCCTTGGAGCAGTAGGGCCGGTCCCCACCTAACGGTAGTTGATTAGTTATGCCTGAACACACGCTTCCCGGTTCCTTTAAACCTATAGTATGACCACTAACGGCCTATAAAAATCCGATGCGCCCCAAAATCCATCATCCACATAAGTAAAAGGCCAGCCAGTTTAAGCACTGACACTACCACTGGCTAGAAAGAAACGTGTGCACTCCCTACGGTCCATATCCCGTTTTTGACTCATACCGGGGTGTGAGGCTCGCGAAGTTACGATATACACAAAGCTATGCCGTAATAGGCTATACTTCGATCATCCCACAAGGCCCTGCTTTTCAACAAAAGCCTTGATCATTTGCATCTTGGCGTGCCACATTGTCAATTCACGCCATGCGATCAATCACTATTAATATATACCAGGATGTTAAGAAGAAAATAAATTCTGCACCACCAATCAGACATACATTAACAGAAATCGATTTAATTCACATGGAACGAAATCCAATGTCAGACACGCATCCATTTATTAGCTTATGCTCTGGGTCTGAGCGAAAACCGAATCCGAACAATCAACAATAGTCCGGACGACCATCACTGAAACCCCTTCAAGGTAGCTACTCCCATCAAGGGTCTCTGTAGATACACATACATTCTATGTGAAGATCGTCGGTCTTCAACCACCGCCTTCATCTTCGACTCTTCATCGTCGTAGTAATTATTCGGAATAGGTTAAACCCGGTCTTCCCGAATAACTCACGTATTTTTTTATAATTAAAAATCATGTACTATAAAACACATCCAACGGCACACTCCAATCCAGAATATTCTTTTAAATAAAATATTCACATTATCTTATCAAAGATAAATTCTTCAAATTTATTCTTAAATCTTTCTTTTAAAGATTTATTAAAACTTCAATTTGATTTTAAATACCAAAGATCATTATTCAATGATTATTTAAAATTAAGGAATTAATCTTAGCTTTAACTAGTTTAAAGAACTAATGTCATTTAAACATAATTCACGATAAACCTAAAATCATCTTCCATAAAATATGGAGTCTTCACAGAAATCAAATCAATATATAATTGTTATAAATTTCTGTATCCGACCAATAATATAAATGGAATAATGGCAAAGCCTATATGTAGTATCGGTCTTCTTTTACAGAAGCTTATCTCGGTTATTATTAATACGAATTCAATTCAATTCCAATTTAATACATTAAATTGGAAAACTTTACTTTTGGAAAATTCCCATTTAAATCTTAGTAAAAGATTTATAAATTCCAAATCATATTTTTACTGTCAGTTGGGTTAAAGAACACATGTCACTTAAAAACACAGTTCACAATAAACCCAACTCACGTTTCATCTTATTTCAATTACTAAATATAATTGAAAATTTAATAATCTTAATTAAAAGATTATTCTTTTCATACGGGGTTTAAGAACAATGTTATTTAAGACACTATTCTTGACAAACCCAAATCCAATTTATTCAATTTAATTACAATTAAATATTTACAAATTGGAAAACTTCATTAAATATAAATTTAATGATTTAATCTAGTTAATAACTAGTTCATTTCAAATAAAAATATATTTTTCTAAAATATATTCTTTTGCTAAAATATATTCTCTTCTAACAAAATTTCTAATATATTCTTTTCTAGAATATTCTTTATTGGAATGTGACTCAATCAACATCCATAAATTGCATGAAATCGACAATCATGATGAATATTTATCAAACATCCAAATAACAGCCAAAGTGGATTCTACACTAAATATTGGGACTAGTGTAGATCAAAAATCATCCCAACACCCGTGTGGGGTTTCATCCAACAGTTAAATAATAAATTATTTGTGCACTTGGGCGATGTGTAAAAATTATCGTCCTAGTCACACAAACAAGTCGGATGACCTGTAAATGGAAGTGTAGTATTTAGTATGCATATACTAACATAATATTTGACACATCAAACATTTCAACATCACAGACAAACATTTCAATCCTTTTTATTGTGAACAAATGACAATAAATGTCTAGCCTTCCATTACCATTCTTTTTATAGTTAACAAATGCCAATAAAAATCTATAATTTCAATTCTTTTTATTTTGAACAAATAACAATAAAAATCTAACCTTTTATTTTCATTCCTTTTTATTGTTAACCTATCGACAATAAAAATATTAACTTTTATTTCTAATCTTTTTTGTTATCCTTTTAAATGACCAAAAATGCCTATTTTTAATTCATTCTTTTTAAATGGCAAGAATGTCCCTTTTTATTTTGATTCACATTTTCTAACAGAAATGTACCTTTTATTCTGATTCACATTTTCTAACAAAAATTTATATCTATTCTGATTCACATTTTCATATAAAAATGTATATTTATTCTGATTCACATTTTCTAACAAAAATGTATATCTATTCTGATTCACATTTTCTAACAAAAATGTATATTTATTCTGATTCACATTTTCTAACAAAAATGTATATTTATTATGATTCACATTTTCATATAAAAATGTATATTTATTCTGATTCACTTTTTCTAACAAAAATGTATATTTATTCCGATTCACATTCTCTAACAAAAATGTATGTTTATTCTGATTCACATTTTCATATAAAAATGTATATTTATTCTGATTCACATTTTCTAACAAAAATGTATATTTATTCTGATTCACATTTTCTAACAAAAATGTATATTTATTCTGATTCACATTTTATAATTCATTCTTAATATATAAAAATGTCCATTTTGTCTAATTCATTTTTTAATATACAAAAATGTCCCTTTTGTTTCCTTTATTTCAAAGTGATAAAAATGTCCATTTTAATTTCCTTTACATAAAATGTTAACAAAATGTGAATTTTGTTAAAATCCTTTTAATATTAACAAAATGTATATCTTAACTTACATAACATGTTTTACACCAAAAATGTAATTTTTCTTCACTAACATATTTTAACACAAAAATGTATATTCTTATTACATCCTTTGTAAATGAATAAAATGTACATTTTTGTTTAATTCTTATTGACGAATACTAACTACATAGAAATGTAATCTTACATGTTAACACATTCTAATCAAGGTTTTATTCTTTTAATAATTCATTTTCATAAAAATATAAATTACATATTCACAAGTTTCCAAACAAAGATTCACACTTTTTAATGAATTATAGTTATCATTAAAAATATAAATTATATGTTAACATGTTTCCAAATGAAGTGTAACGACCCAGAAAATCTGAACCAATTTAAATTTTTTAAATTGGCTAAAATAATGAATTTAAAATATTTAAAATAAGTATTTTAAATAATAGAAATGAAAACTAAGTTTGAATCAACAATTGAAAACGAATATAATTAATTCTAATTATAAATAAGGCCTGAAAGGGCGTTGCAGTTTCAAAAATTGAATTCAAACTTTGTCGGACTGTACCGGGTGCAAAACAAAACGGATTTGAGTGAAACCAAGAATATTTAAATCTGTTAGTGAATACCTTTCTAACGGATCTGAAAAATCAAAGTTTCATAGCGGAAAGCAAAAGTTATGGCCAAATGAATTTTCAAAAAGGTCGCTATGGAATTTATATAGCCCATGAAATTGGCCATTTTGCAAACGACCTCGGAATTCGACGAAACCACTTTTGTTGGATCCGGGATGTGAAGTTATTGCTAGGTTTCAAATTTCATAATTTTTGAAGCTAGTATGTGAGCGTGGCAAAGGAAAACGTGTTTTGGTCAATTACAGTTAAATTGGATTGACCAGAAATGGGCCTTTTTGCAAATGGTCTCAGAATTCGACGAAACTAGTTTTGTTGGGACCGTATCGTCAAAACATAGCCAGATTTATTTTTCTGGAATTGTTCTAATCAGTTTGTGGCCCTGGCAAATTGAAATGTACGTTCAAATCAAATATTAAACGTTTTATATTTTAATTTGAAGGAAAACCGACTGAAACAGTCGAATGGGCCTACGAAACATATCCCATTGTGTTCGGAATGGGGGTAAAACGCTAGGGACGATAGTCGTTGGGTCTGGATTGGGGTTCGTGTGAGAAAGAGGGTATTTTCGAGAATTTAAAAATATATAAATAAAAAAAATCCTGGCCAATCAAATCATTTCTCTCTCCCTGACCTTCTTCCCGAAACCCTCCCAGTGAATGACAGAAATAGCTCGAGACTTCCAGGGCTGATTTCTTATAATCCGCTCCACTAAACACCTCGACCCAGTTGAGAATTCTGTAGAGATTTTCGAGGGCTTCAAATCCATACTAGGAGCAGCCTGTATTGTTGTGTGTGGATCGAGAATCACCCTCACGAAGTTGCGCCGCCTCGCGCCAGTTTCTTCCACCACCGCCGCCGCGAGCTGGACCCCACCACCAGGGCCGAGAAGCTCTCTCCTCCCCCTTCGACGTTGTACCCACCGATCGTCTCCATGCTGCGCGGATTTGACGTAAATTCGTGACCTAGTTTTGAACCAAACTGAGAGGTATACGGCTATATATATTTTCAACAGTTTTAACACCTTTAAACCATTGCAAACTTTGAAAAATCATATCTTTTTCGTGTGTTGACGAAATTCAATGAAATAGGAAACATCGTGGCCGTGTGGACATCTTCTACCTTCTAGAAGAGACCGGATATTTTTCTGAGCCTTCTGCTATTTTTGGTGGAGTGGAACCCAATGTGAGATTTCTAATTTATAAACGATATGGAAAACGACGATGTATAAATTATATAGTCGATGTATGGGTTATATAAGCGTTGTACACCTCATGTATAAGCGTTGTATATGTTGTACGTTCGATGTATAAGTTGTATATGCGTTGTAAAAATTATATATGTGTTGAAATAGAAGTGAAATGCTATATATAAATATAAATATATATATATATACGCCCCTCGTCCACAAACCATGGACGATATTTACTGGTTGTGATTGGTGTGAAAATTGATTGATAGCGAATGGTTGATTGGAATTGTTTGTGGTTGATATTGATTGTTTGTGGTTGAAAAATACCCATTTGTGGTTGAGAAATAATTGGTTGAAACCACATAGGATTAGTTTGGTGAAAATGAAATAAATATATACATGCCGCCTGCGTGCGAACTAGATGCATGATCCCCATTGTCAAAAACAGCGAGGTTTTAAGGTAGAGCGAGGAGCCGTACTAGGGACGGTCCCGGTTTTAACTACCCTGCCGTTATGCTGCCGAAATTTTAAATAATATTCATGTGTTTGAATTATTTTCATTTGTTCAAACTATATTTATTCGTTGAATAGAAAACCTTCATGTGTTGAGTCGATATTCATTCGTTGGATAGAAATTCATGTGTTGAATGGTGTTCATGTTTTAAATATAAAAATCACATTTTTATCTATATATATAAGCTAAAGAAAACCTTCATGTGTTGAATCGATATTCATTTGTTGAATTGAAATTCATATGTTGAATGGTATTCATATTTTGAAATAAATTGTTTTATAATAGAAATCACATTTTTATCATCTATATGAACTATATAAAATAATATCCTTTTGAAAGAAATTGTTTTACAATAAAAATCCTATTTTTATTACCTATATGAACTATATAAAATAATAGTGTTTTGAAATGAATTGTTTTACAATAAAAATCACATTTTTATTATATACATGAATTGTTAAATATAGTGAAATGTTGAAATAGAAGACAGTTAGATAAAAATATCATTTTTATCAAATGTATGAAAAGAAGATAGCTTTGTAATCGAAGAATCGATATATATATATATATAAATAGAATTAAAATATATTGAATAATGACGATGCAGTTCGTATTTTGAAACCGTGATTTCAAACGATTAGTATGGGAAATCAGACCATCGGATTTCCCTAAAATCGCAACCGTTGGGTTCGCTTTGGAAATATCTTTTCAAAGGCACCAACTTTGTAAAAATCTAACGTTGGATTGTCTGGAATGTTTAATTCAAATCTGAAGAAAAACAACGCCAGAATCGATTTTAATTATATATATACATATAGATATATATATTTAATCGAATAACGACGCTGCAGTTCGTATTTTGAAATCGAAACTTCAGACGATTATACCGGGAGATTCGACAGTCGGATTTTCCTGAAATTAGAACAGTTGGATTCGTTTTGAAAAGATCTTTCTAAATGTAAATTTTGTAAAGATCCAACGGTTAGATCTTCAGATATGTGTAAATCAAATCTGAAGAAAAACAGCGCCACGGTCGCGTTATGGCCCGAAGCATCGTTTTGAATAAAATGGCTATTTTAAAATAAATAAAAATAGCGATAAATCATTATAAAATATTATAACCATATGGATGTGATTTAGAAATTAACTTAAGGTTAGCTAAGTCGAATGGTTTCCTGGGTGTTGATCTGATGTTGGTTTCGGCCTTCGGGGTTAATATTTGGGAAATCGTTCTCTTACTGATTGACGGTTAGTGACTAATGAATTGAAATGATGCATATGTATGTTAGTGTTGCACTTGTTTATTATATACGCGAGTTGCTCAGAAAGACCGGGTTTATCCCATTCTGAATAACTGAATCGACGGTAAGAAATCAAAGATGAAGACGGTGGTCGAAGACCGAAGATCTTCACCTTGTTTGGATGGTAACCGATGTCCTGATTGGGAGGCATCCCGAAATATGGATAATGAGTGGTGATCGTCTAGACGTACAAGGTGATCGATGGGTTTGCGAGGTATTTAGTGCCTCCGGTTTCGTTCAGACCCAGAACGGACTTGCAAATGGACAGTGTGTCTGACATTGGAATTTATTCTGTGTGATTGATAGCCATCAGTTGCACGGTGTGAATTGCCTGTGTGGCATGCTAAGATGCAGTGATCAGGGCTTCTGTTGAAAAGCAAAGTCTTGTGGTGATGATCAAAGCACCGCCTGTGTGGCGTAGCTTTGTGTATAATGTGAAATCGCGAGCCTCACACCCCGGTATGAACCAGAAACGGGAGCAGGACATCAGGGAGGGCCTGCGTTTCCTCCTAGCTAGAAGTGGCGTCAGTGGTTTTACACGCCCTGACGAGTTTGACTTATGTGGTTGTTGCTTTTGCGAGGCGCCTCGGTTAGATCGGACTATCTGGGTCCGATGGAGTAATTTGTTGGCTCGCTTATGCCCCAAAGGTCGGCGAAACGTATTGCTCAGGCATTTTAATCCACTTCGTGTGGACTGGCCCTGACGATCCAAGGGTCAATGGGTTCTGATCCTAAGGCTCAGGCTAGGCCGCCTCGAATTTGGTAAGGACTATCTTTTGCCTTGGTTCATGACGGAAATCCAAATTCCAAATACGAGACCGTGTGGTTTTGATTGTATATGTATATGGCGACATGATATATGGTACCCATGCCATCTATGATTGATAGTTATGATTCGAAGTTGTTTTGAAACATGTAAACACTAATAATAATATCAATTGCTTTTGTTTTATTCGTATCAACCATATTTTGGCCATTATAAGGTAAAACTCTATCCTCCGGTTTGCGTTGCATTGTGTGATGGGAACTGAGTCTTATAATGGCTTCATTTTTATAAAAAGCATTGCGTTGTTTAAAAGAATGTTTTGTTTTAAAGCACTGGCAGTCCAATGGAGTAAACCTGTTCCACGAAAGTGGCGTGGTCTTGTGATTAGCCATATTAAAAATGTGTTGAGTAGATTTCTCATACCAGTCTCATGACTGACTCGTAGTTTGTTTCACTTTCAAACTCGGGTGCTCCTTTTTCTACACGGGCAGCCTTGTTTTCAGGTTTGGCTGGTTCTTTCTGGATAGCTGGAGCTGAAGATGGATTCTATTATTTATCTCTTTTTATGCTGTTCAGCTTCTATTGTACATATTTTGTTTGTTTCCGCTGTAGACATTTATGTATAGCTGAACTGTATTTGTACTAAGTATGATCATGTATACTATGTAACTCTGATGATTACGTTTATCCAATATATTCTATTGTTCATTATCTGGTGTATTTATTTAATTTTGTTCTGCTGTTATCTGTTTGTGTGTTATATTCCAAGGATTACCCTTTCCGCTGTTAGTACGGGGTTTGGGGTCGTCTCATTTGGTATCAGAGCTTTGGTTAAGTTTAGCTTTGGAATATAAAATATTAACGAACTCATCAAAAATAGAACCAGTAGTGTTCTAGGACGGGTAACTCTATACAGATAGGATCAGTAATATCCTAGTATGAGTAAAGCAGAATGAAAATACACCCCAGTAGACACATTTACGTTGAAGTATTTGTCTCTATATTTTGAAATATCTTTTCTGTTGACCTGACACTTTGTCTACTAATTGCAGACGCACTAGAAAATGAGTGACAGAACAGAAGAAATAATCGAATGGCTCGACCAGTTAATGAGCCAGTTGTGCTCCCACAGCCAAAATCAGATATAGAAGTTATATTCAAGAGATTTCAAAATCTGGGTGGATCACCATTCTTAGGCAAAGTGTCCATTATGGAAACACAAGCTTGGATTCGTTCTATAGAGAAAATCTTTGAGGGTTTAAAGCTGAGAGACGATCAGAAAAGATTACTGGCGTCTTGGGCACTCAAAGAAGAAGCTTTGTTTTGGTGGGATTCAGTTGTTAAAGATAATCCAGAAGGTGATATCACCTGGGACAGATTCAAAGTGATTTTCCTAGAAAGATTTACTCCTCCCGAAGCAACCGAGCGATTATGTGATGAATTTTCTCATTTGATACAAGGTGATATGACCATCCCAGAATATCATAAGAAGTTCAACGAACTTTCTCACTTTGCTCCTCATCTGATTCAAGATCCAAAGAGGAAAAATCTGAGATTTATTCATGGCCTGCAAAGGAAATATCAGAATAGTATAATGAGGAATGTGAAGCTCCCCTTTTCTGAAATGATATACATGGCTTACCAGTATGAAGATCTCGACAAGAAAGATATGTTACCTTACGAAGAAGAGGCCAGCTCTAGTAAGAAAGTCGAGTCAGAAACTGATCGTCCTGAGGCCAGTACGATGTCTGAGATCAGTACGAAGTCCAGTTCCAAGAGAAAAAGGGCTAAATCTAAGAAGGAACCAGTAACAACTGCCACATGCTCTAACTGCAATAAACAGGGGCATCTGACCAGGAAGTGTAAAACCTCGAAGAAATGAAAGAAACGGTTTAAATCCGATAGCCAGTTTCGAGAGAATAGAAAGTGTGTTCAATGCCGTCAGACTGGCCATCTTGAAAAGGACAGCAGGCAATTTAAGAAATCCAAAGCAGCGCATGTAAATGAAGTGGTAGAAGTGCCTGCATCTTCGTCTGCTTAGGAAATGTCTGATGTTTTAAAAGGCACGCTCAATGTCAAGAACATTCCAGTTAAAGTACTATTTGATACTGGTGCGTCATGAAGCTTTATTGCAAAGAGTGCAGTCAAGAAGTTGGATTTGAAATTGAAGAAGCTCGAAGAACCAATGACGGTCCAAAATCCAGTTGGGGGTTCCATCGATCTCAGTTGGGTTTGTGGGGTGCCTGTCTCTTTTTCCTGCTATAAATTCCCTACTATCTTTATCGTCATGAATTTTAATGAATTCGATCTTATTCTGGGATTGGATTGGCTAACCAAATATGAAGCAGAGGTTAGATGCGCCGAGAGAGTTGTTAGGGCTAAGATTAAATCAGGGAATTATATAACCATACCGTGTGAAGGTCAGAAATCTAATAAAGAAGACTTTTGGGCAGCTCTCGATGTTTCTCCAGCCCAAATAGAAAATATCCCTGAAGTTACAGAGAATATTCCCGACCTCATAAAAGATATTCCTATCGTTAAAAATTATGCGGATGTGTTTGAAGAAGTTGTTCGCTTACCTCCGCAGAGGGAAATTGATTTCAAGATTGCTTTGATTCTGAATGCAAGGCCGGTAGTTCACGCTATTCGAAGAATGCCCTTGAAAGAGAACGAGGAACTAGACAATCAAACACGATAGCTCGTATGGAAGGTTCTGATCAGGCCTAGTTTCTCTGATTGGGAAGCAGCAGTGGTATTTGTCCCAAAATCTGACGGTACTCTGCGATTATGTGTAGATTATAGCGATTTGAACAAGCAGATGATAAAGAACAAATATCCATTGTCGCGGATTGATGATTTGTTGGATCGATTAAATGGCGCACAAGTATTTTCTCGAATGGACCTAGCTACAGGTTTCCATCAGCTTCGTATCGCCGAGGAGTGTGTTCCTCTGACAGCATTCAGAGGTCCCGACCTATTCTACGAGTGGTTAGTAATGCCGTTTGGCTTATGTAACGCTCCAGCATACTTCGTCGATCAGATGAATAGAGTGTTCAGAGGGGTTTTGAATAAATTTGTTCTGGCTTTCATTGACGATATTCTAATCTTCTCTAAATCAAAGGCCGAACATGAAAAGCATTTGGAATAGGTTTTGGAAATCCTCAGAAGGAATGTATTAAAAGCAAAGTTTTCTAAATGTATATTCTGGCAAGAAGAAGTCAAATTTCTGGGCCACGTCGTATCGAAAGAAGGAATTGCTGTGGATCCAAGTAAAATCACAGCTATTCAAAACTGGAAACAACCCAGTACCCCTACAGAAGTCCGCAGTTTTCTCGGATTGGCTAGTTATTACCGGAAGTTTGTTAAAAACTTTTCGAAGATATCTGGTCACTTAACGAAGCTTACAAAGAAGCACTCTAAATTCAAATGGACTCCAGAAAGTGAGGAGGCGAAGAGCTAAAGTTAAGATTAACTACTACTCTAGTGTTAACCATTATCGATGGCAATCAGGATTTAAAAGTCTGGACAGATGCTTCTATAGAAGGCCTTGACGCAGTGTTAATGCAAAGGGGTTAGGTGATTGGTTATGCTAGCCGTCAGCTGAAGCCGCACGAGAAAAAATACGTCACTCATGATCTTGAGTTATTGGCGATATTGTTCGCTTTGAAAATCTGGAGGCACTATCTTCTGGGTGAGAGATTTGAACTGTTTATAGATCACCAGTCGTTAAAGTATCTGTTCACCCAGAAAGATTTGAATCTGAGGCAGCAACGTTGGCTAGAGTTCCTTGCATCATACGACTTTGAGATTATATAAACTCCAGGGAAAGCCAATGTCGTGGCCGATGCGTTAAGCCGAAAGAATGAAATTATTGCTAGTTTTATTATCACGACTTCATTGCTAGATAAAATATCTGCTCTTCAGAAGGATGATCACTTCATTCAGAAGATCAGAGAGATAATTCAACAAGGCGAACCCTCGAGTTTTCAAGTTCATAATGATGGGATTCTAAGGCTCAAAGGTCGAATATGGGTCCCTAACATTCCTGAGCTTCGAATGGAAGTACTGGATGAATGCCATAAGTCAAAACTTAGTATCCATCCGGGAGTAAGCAAAATGTATAATGACATCAAACGCACTTTTTGGTGGAAGTCGATGAAGAGGGACATTTCTTTATATGTTAGTCGATGCCCTACTTGCCAACTAGTCAAAAGGGACCAACAGAAACTTGCTGGACTATTACAACCGCTAGACTTTCCAGGGTGGAAGTGGGAACATATTTCTATGGATTTCATTGATTGTCTGCCCAGAACCAAAAAAGGAAATTACAGTATTTGGGTGATCATAGATCACTTCATGAAGAACGCCTATTTCATACCTGTCAGATCAAATAGAACTGCTCAGAGTCTGGCGCAGATATATTTCAAGGAAATAGTTAGACTACATGGAGTGCCGCTCAGTATAGTCAGTGATAGAGATACAATATTCACTAGTAAATTCTGGGAGGCATTTCCAGTAGAGCTGGGAACAAAGCTGAATCTAAGCACCGCTTATCATCCTCAGACAGATGGTCAGACTGAGAGGGTGAATCGTATTTTAGAAGATCTATTGCGGGCTTGTGTTCTAGATTTTGGTGAATCGTGGGAAGACCATCTGCATTTGGCCGAATTCTCATATAATAATAGCTACCAGGCGAGCCTGACAATGTCGCCATTCGAAGCATTATATGGTAGACCGTGCTGATCTCCTGCTTGTTGGGTCGAACCCGGCAATAGACTTGTATTGGGGCCAGATATGATCCGAGAAGCTGCCGACAAAGTCGACTTTATTAAGAAGCGTTTACTCACCACTCAAAGCCGACAAAAGAGCTATGTCGATAGAAGAAGAAGAGATATATCTTTTGTTGTTGGCGACTATGTATATTTGAAAGTATCGCCGATGAGAGGAGTTATCCGGTTCGGTAAAACTGGGAAGTTGGCACCCAAATTCATTGGTCCATTTCCTATTCTGGAACGGATCGGAACTCTCGCTTATAGGGTTAAACTGCCTGATTGGTTGCCTGGAGTGCATGATGTATTTCATATATCTCAACTTCAAAAGCACGTTCATGATCCAGACTTGATCGTGGAAGAAGCAGCGCAACAGGATATTGAAATTACCGCTGAATTAGCTGTGAGAAGAGAGCCGCTTAAGATTATCGGCAAAGAAACCAAAGAACTGAGGAACAAGAAGGTTCACTTAGTCAAAGTGCAATGGAGTGGAGATCCACGAGATTCTACTTGGGAAACTGAGGAGAGCATTCAGAAAGCCTATCCTAGATGCCGAGTTGATATCTCTGTTTGACTCCGGTGCAAGGTACATTTACAATACTTTGCATTACCAATCAGTTCTCCACTCTATTGTTATTTTCTTTCCATGGATGTGTACTTTTAATTCTATAGTCTGAATGATTTTAAAAGAGTATAGAAATTGATTAGTATATTTTTGAAAAGTTAAAAACAATTTGATTATTGTTTGTGTTGTGTGATAGTAGATTTTATTAATTAAATTATTAAAACGATATTTAATTTAATTAATAAGAGAATGAATGGTAGAATTTATTCGATTATATCACACATTGAACTGATTAGGAAATTGATAGAAATATATACATGTGCATTATATATGTTTGAACAGGTAAATGGATGGCTGTCGAGTAAAGATTTTATTTGCGTTCCTGACAAATAGGTAAACCTTAATGAGTTGGATGCGAAATATTATTATATCAACTTCTGTGAATGCCATTGGATGCGAAGTGCTGGTTATTCTGTGTGTAATAATAAACGTCGCCATAGGATAGTAGCAATTAATTTTGAACTACATTACATGGCATACTTCAGAAGATAGGCATACTTCAGAAGATAGGCATACTTCATCATATACCACATAAGCATTTGGAGCTTGTGAGACGAGGTGGAAGATTTACCATACGAGCGAGAGGCTTGTATGGCGATGACTATATTTTACAGGTTGAACTGATGACTGATATGGACTACTTAAATTGTAACGATAAAATTGCCATATTAATAAAAACCCCACATGGGTCTAGACTTCATAATAATCACGTCTCTCTAGTTATTAGATACGATACATGGACTATTTATTTCCCACACAGGACGAGGTGACGAGGATTTACCCTCTGGAGCATTTAAAATATACACTCCCTCAGGCTTTGACAGGGTGACGAGAATTTATCCTCTGGAGTTATTATGAATACACGCTCCCCTGTAAACACCCGAATATATCACTATAAATATGTGTATGCTTATTAGGATTTATTGGGTTCCTAATACGGCCCAATAAATTTCCAAACCTCTCCCCGTACAAAGGAGGTTATGGCGAAATTTTTCGAAAATTCCGGGTATTAGCCAAATTTTTTGAAGAATTTGAAATTTCTCAGAAACTGAAAAGTTGGAGAATGGAAGCCAGATCAAACGAAGAGTTGATTAATCAAACCACTTTCGACTTTGTTCCTTTTCGGGGACGAAATGTTTTAAGTGGGGGAGATTGTAACGACCCAGAAAATCTGAACCAATTTAAAATTTTTAGCTGGCTAAAATAATGGATTTTAAATATTTAAAATAAGTATTTTAAATAATAGCAATGAAAACTGAGTTTGAATCGACAGTTGAAAACGAATATAATTAATTCTAATTATAAATAAGGCCTGAAAGGGCGCTGTAGTTTCAAAAATTGAATTTAAACTTTGTCGGATTGTACCGGGTGCAAAACAAAGCGGATTTGAGTGAAACCAAAAATATTTAAATCTGTTAGTGAATACCTTTCTAACGGATCTGAAAAATCGAAGTTTCATAGCGGAAAGCAAAAGTTATGGCCAAATGAATTTTCAGAAAGGTCGCTATGGAATTTATATAGCCCGTGAAATTGGCCATTTTGCAAATGACCTCGGAATTCAACGAAACCACTTTTGTTGGATCCGGGATGTGAAGTTATTGCTAGGTTTCAAATTTCATAATTTTTGAAGCTTGTATGTGAGCGTGGCAAAGGAAAACGTGTTTTGGTCAATTACAATTAAATTGGATCGACCAGAAATGGGCCTTTTTGCAAACGGTCTCAGAATTCGACGAAACTAGTTTTGTTGGGATTGTATCATCAAAACATAGCCAGATTTATTTTTTTGGAATTTTTCGAATCAGTTTGTGGCCCTGGCAAATTGAAATGTACGTTCAAATTAAATATTAAATGTTTTATATTTTAATTTGAAGGAAAACCGACTGAAACAGACGAATGGGCCTATGGAACATATCCCATTGTGTTCGGAATGGGGGTAAAACGCTAGGGACGATAGTCGTTGGGTCTGGATTGGGGTTCGTGTGAGAAAGAGGGTATTTTCGAGATTTTAAAAATATATAAATAAAAAAAATCCTAGCCAATCAAATCATTTCTCTCTCCCCGACCTTCTTCCCGAACCCCTCCCAGTGAACGACGGAAATAGCTTGAGACTTCCCAGGCCGATTTCTTCCAATCCGCTCCACTAAACACCTCGACCCAGTTGAGAATTCTGTAGAGATTTTCGAGGGCTTCAAATCCATACCAGGAGCACCCTGTATTGTTGCGTGTGGATCGAGAATCACCCTGACGAAGTTGCGCCGCCTCGCGCCAGTTTCTGCCACCACCGCCGCCGTGAGCTGGACCCCACCACCAGCGCCGAGATGCTCTCTCCTCCCCCTTCGACATTGTACCCACCGATTGTCTCCACGCTGCGCGGATTTCACAAAAATTCGTGACCTAGTTTTGAACCAAACTCAGAGGTATACGGCTATATATATTTTCAACAGTTTTAACACCTTTAAACCGTTGCAAACTTTGAAAAATCATATCTTTTTCGTGTGTTGACGAAATTCAGTGAAACAGGAAACATCGTGACCGTGTGGACATCTTCTACCTTCTAGAAGAGACCGCATATTTTTCTGAGCCTTCTGCTATTTTTGGTGGAGTGGAACCCAATGTGAGATTTCTAATTTATAAAAGATATGGAAAACGACGATGTATAAATTATATAGTCGATGTATGGGTTATATAAGCATTGTACACCTCATGTATAAGCATTGTATAAGTTGTATGTTCGATGTATAAGTTGTATATGCGTTGTAAAAATTATATATTTGTTGAAATAGAAGTGAAATGCTATATATAAATATATATATATACTCCCCTCGTCCACAAACCATGGACGATATTTATTGCTTGTGATTGGTGTGAAAATTGATTGATAGCGAATGGTTGATTGGAATTGTTTGTGGTTGATATTGATTGATTGTGGTTGAAAAATACCCATTTGTGGTTGAGAAATATTTGGTTGAAACCACATAGGATTAGTTTGGTGGAAGTGAAATAAATATATACATGCCGCCTGCGTGCGAACTAGATGCATGATCCCCATTGTCAAAAACCGCGAGGTTTTATGGTAGAGCGAGGAGCCGTACTAGGGACGGTCCCGGTTTTAACTACCCTGCCGTTATGCTGCCGAAATTTTGAATAATATTCATGTGTTTGAATTATTTTCATTTGTTGAAACTATATTTATTCGTTGAATAGAAAACCTTCATGTGTTGAGTCGATATTCATTCGTTGGATAGAAATTCATGTGTTGAATGGTGTTCGTGTTTTAAATATAAAAATCACATTTTTATCTATATATATAAGCTATAGAAAACCTTCATGTGTTGAATCGATATTCATTCGTTGAATTGAAATTCATGTGTTGAATGGTATTCATATTTTGAAATAAATTGTTTTATAATAAAAATCACATTTTTATCATCTATATGAACTATATAAAATAATCTCCTTTTGAAAGAAATTGTTTTATAATAAAAATCCTATTTTTATTACCTATATGAACTATATAAAATAATAGTGTTTTGAAATGAATTGTTTTACAATAAAAATCACATTTTTATTATATACATGAATTGTTAAATATAGTGAAGTGTTGAAATAGAAGATAGTTAGATAAAAATATCATTTTTATCAAATGTATGAAAAGAAGATAGCTTTGTAATCGAAGAATCGATATATATATATATATATATATATATATATATATAGAATTAAAATATATCGAATAACGACGCTGCAGTTCGTATTTTGAAACCGTGATTTCAAACGATTAGTAAGGGAGATCCAACCATCGGATTTTCCTGAAATCGCAACCGTTGGGTTCGCTTTAGAAATATCTTTCCAAAGGCACCCACTTTGTAAAAATCCAACGGTTGGATTGTCTGGAATGTTTAATTCAAATCTGAAGAAAAACAGTGACAGAATCGATTTTATATATATATAATTATATTTAATCGAATAACGACGCTGTAGTTCGTATTTTGAAATCGAAACTTCAAACGATTATACCGGGAGATCCGACCGTCGGATTTTCCCGAAATTGGAACCGTTGGATTCGTTTTGAAAAGATCTTTCTAATGATGTAAATTTTGTGAAGATCCAACAGTTAGATCTTCAGATATGTGTAAATCAAATCTGAAGAAAAACAGCGCCACGGTCGCGTTATGGCCCGAAGCGTTGTTTTGAATAAAATGGCTATTTTAAAATAAATAAAAATTGCGATAAATCGTTATAAAATATTATAAACGATATGGATGTGATTTAGAAATTAACTGAAGGTTAGCTAAGTCGAATGGTTTCCTGGGTGTTGATCTGATGTTGGTTTCTGCCTTCGGGGTTAATATTTGGGAAATCGTTCTCTTACCGATTGACGGTTAGTGACTAATGAATTGAAATGATGCGTATGTACGTTAGTGTTGCACTTGTTTATTACATACGCGAGTTGCTCAGAAAGACCGAGTTTATCCCATTCTGAATAACTGAATCGACAATAAGAAATCGAAGATGAAGACGATGGTCGAAGACTGGAGATCTTCACCTCGTTTGGATGGTAACCGAGGTCCTGATTGAGAGGCATCCTGAAATATGGATAATGAGTGGTGATCGTCTAGACGTACGTGGTGATCGATGGGTTTGCGAGGTATTTAGTGCCTCCCGTTTCATTCAGACCCAGAACGGACTTGGAAATGGATAGTGTGTCTTACATTGGAATTTATTCTGTGTGATTGATAGCCATCAGTTGCACGGTGTGAATTGCCTGTGTGGCATGCTAAGATGCAGTGATCAGGGCTTCTGTTGAAAAGCAAAGTCTTGTGGTGATGATCAAAGCACCGCCTGTGTGGCGTAGCTTTGTGTATAACATGAAATCGCGAGCCTCACACCCCGGTATGAACCAGAAACGGGAGCAGGACATCAGGGAGGGCCTGCGTTTCCTCCTTGCTAGAAGTGGGGTCAGTGGTTTTACACGCCCTGACGAGTTTGACTTACGTGGTTGTTGTTGTTGCGAGGCGCCTCGGTTAGATCGGACGATCCGGGTCCGATGGAGTCATTTGTTGGTTCGCTTACACCCCAAAGGGCGGCGAAACGTAGTGCTCAGGCATTTTAATCCACTTTATTTGGACCGGCCCTGACGATCCAAGGGTCGATGCGTTCTAATCCTAAGGCTTGGGCTAGGCAGCCTCGAATTTGGTAAGGACTATCTTTTGCCTTGGTTCATGATGGAAATCCAAATTCCAAATACGAGACCGTGCTGTTTTGATTGTATATGTATATGGCGACATGATATATGGTACCCATGCCGTCTTTGATTGATAATTATGATTCGAAGTTGTTTTGAAATATGTAAACACTAATAATAATATCAATTGCTTTTGTTTTATTCGTATCAACCATATTTTGGCCATTATAAGGTAAAACTCTATCCTCCGGTTTGCGTTGCATTGTGTGATGGGAACAGAGTCTTATAATGGCTTCATTTTTATAAAAAGCATTGCGTTGTTTAAAAGAATGATTTGTTTTAAAGCACTGGCAGTCCAATGGAGTAAACCCGTTCCACGAAAGTGGCGTGGTCCTGTGATTAGCCATATTATAAATGTGTTGAGTAGATTTCTCATACCAGTCCCATGACTGACTCGTAGTTTGTTTCACTTTCAAAATCGGGTGCCCCTTTTTCTACACGGCCAGCCTTGTTTCCAGGTTTAGCTGGCTCTTTCTGGATAGCTGGAGCTGAAGATGGTTTATACTATTTATCTCTTTTTATGCTGTTCAGCTCCTATTGTACATATTTTGTTTGTTTCCGCTGTAGACATTTATGTATAGCTGAACTGTATTTGTACTAAGTGTGATCCTATATACTGTGTAACTCTGATGATTACGTTTATCCAGTGTATTATATTGTTCATAATCTGGTGTATTTATTTAATTCTGTTCTGCTGTTATCTCTTTATTTGTTATATTCCAAGGATTACCCTTTCCGCTGTCAGTACGGGGTTTGGGGTCGTCTCATGAAGATTTCTTCTTTTAATTTTAAATGTTATTATTTCCACCAACATGTCCTAATTACCCAAAATGTTACTTTTGTCTAACAGAATCTAATTAACAAAAATGTAAAATTTATCTAACTTAATCTAATTAACAAAAGTGTTAATTTTGTTCAATATAATCTTTCTTTTGACCAAAAATGTTAATTTCTTCGCTAATATTTCTTTTGACCAAAAATTGTTCTTTTTATCATATTTAACATTTCTACACAAAAATGTCCTTTTTAATCCTATCGAACATTTTATAAACAAAAGGTTATTTTAATCCTATTCAACATTTTATAAACAAAATCCTATTTTAATCCTATTAACTTTTTATAAATAAAATGATATTATAGTTCTCTGCGAAATTTCATATCAAAGTGATATTATAATCCTTTAAGTGAAAATAAAAAGGAAATCCTTTTATTAAAACCTTTTATTTATAATCTTTTTATATTCTGAATATTCTAACACAAATGTTTGATTGGTTTTAATAACATGTTTTTGACAAAAATGTGATTTTTTATTTCATTTCAATACTTATGTTTTTAACCAAAATGTTATCTTTTATTTCAATAACAAACAAATTTTAGAAAAAACATGATTTCTTTTTATTGAAAAGAATGGTACTTAAAAATCTGTTCTTTTGTTTGCAAAAGAATGTTTTAACAAAATCTAATTGACAAAAGTGTTAAATTTGTTTAACATAATCTAATTAACACATACCACAACAACCATCATCATCAACAAACAATAAATACAATATCATACATCACAGAATTGAATTCAGTTAGCATACATATATGGAATTGAAACAATAAAAGATAATTAAATTTTAATTATTTTTATAAATAAAGAAATCTCGCATTCCTTTAATTCAGATTTGAAATTCCCCAAATTTTCAACACGCTCGGTTCTAACTCTAGTCAGCTTCATAACGTAGATCTAGTCCATACGAGTCCAACGCTTTTCGTTTTGTTCGATTTCGTCGCTGTATGAAGAAGTAATACTATATTAAACATTTAAATATTTAAATGAATAATTAAATTGATTAATTTTACTAATTACATTTTTATACCCCTCTAATCTCTCTTCCATCTTCGTTCAGTTCTGGAATAAACCGAACCCAACGCTCCATCTCTTCTTCGATGAACTCAACCACCACGAACCTCCAGAACCCGATCCAGAGTCGCCACTTGAAGCACCGACCTCGACTCCCCACCACGCCCAGGCCGCCGTCCAACTCGGCGGACCCCACACCACTGAATCCACACCTAAAATCCGCCCCTTCCTGCTCCAATATCGGTCCCTATGGTGGATGAAACCCCATCACAACCGTCGAATGTGTGATGCTCGTCGAGATGTTTGATTTTTCTTTTGATGTTTTTGAAATGGTTGTGTGAATTCAAAGATCAGAGGGGGAGAAGACGTGAGAGTATCGACCATTGAATTCGAGATGGCGGCTGATGTATTCGGTCTAGGGTTTCATATTCCAACAGTATTTATACGGTGTATTTTATATTATTTAATTATTTAATATCGAAAAATACCCTTTTGCTCATACAAACTCCATTCGAAACCCAATGAATGACGCCCCTAGCTAAATACCTCCATCCGGAACACATTAGAATATGTTTCGTAACCCAATTTGGCTGTAATGATATGTTTTTCTTTAATTTTAATTATAAATCATTTAATTATTAAATTCAAACGTACATTTTAAATTACCGGGGCCACATAAGGACTCTAAAAATTACAGAAAAATTATTTCTAGCTTTGTTTTGACGATACGGTTCTAACAAGACTGATTTCGTCAAATTCTGAGACTGTTTGAAAAATGGCTATTTTCAAGTCGATTAAATTTAACTAAAACGAACAAAACACATTTTCCTTTGCCACACTCACATATTAATTCGAAAAATTATGAAAATTGAAACTTAGCAATAATTTGACATTCCGGTTCCAACAAAAGTGGTTTCGTCGAAAACCGAGGTCGTTTGAAAAATGGCTATTTTCAAGGCCAATATATTTAATTAAAATATATATAAATTCTACAGCAACTTTTCCAACTTTTAAACTAGGCATAACTTTTGATTTATAAAGTGAAATTTCAGTTTTTCTAATTCATTAGAAAGATATGGTTAAACAGATTTAAATATTTCTGGTTTCGCTCAATTCTGATTTAAAATGAATCCTTTATATTCAGTCAAAGTTCAAATTCAAATTTTCAAACTGCAGCGCTGTTTTAAACTCCTTTTATAATTAAATTAAATTTATTCATTTTAAACAAAGTTTTTAGTCGTTCTTATTTAAAATAGATTATTTTAAAAATTAAAATCCATTAAAATTTCTAAAGTAAAAATTTTAAATTGGCCCCAAAATTCCGGGTCGTTACAATCGCCCCAACTTAAAATATTTTTGTCCTCGAAAAGGAACGAAGCTAAAAGTTGTTTAATTTAACCAACTTAAATTTTTGTTATTGGTTTAATTAATTATCATTCTAATATTTTAATTAGTGAAACTAATAATCAAACATCATAACCAGCAATCGATTAGGTGATTAACCTTTCAAATATATATAACTTTTATATATAGTCAAAAATCATATTTTTAATGCAAATCACAGCAATGTGTACTAACTAAGTTTTGGTTCTCATACTAGTCAATGGAAATATATAGAAATCCCACCTTCGAGACTCGAGAATAAATACTGGTGATGGTCGACCTATCACCAGAATTACCTCCGGGCGACTAGAGTGTGATTCTATATCTACCCAGCGTATTAAAACTTCGAA
Source organism: Allium sativum (assembly GCA_030737875.1). NCBI lineage: Eukaryota > Viridiplantae > Streptophyta > Magnoliopsida > Asparagales > Amaryllidaceae > Allium > Allium sativum. The sequence goes on from CM060912.1 coordinate 850,175,380, forward strand.
TATGCGTTAATTACTCGTATATTCGAAATCGTTATATACTCGATTGTCCACATTAAAATATAATATATTCAAATACGTATATTTAGATAAAATTCTCAAAACTAAATTTGTTTTCATTTTTATTTTAAAGAAAATGATACTCTTCACGCTCGTTCTAGGATACTACTGATCCCATCTCTAATGAGTTATTCTCATTGGATATTACTAATCAAATCTCTGATGAATTCTTTCGTTCGGTTTTAATGTGTCTTGTTCTCGAGCTCTGTAAACCAAAGCTCTGATACCAAATGAACCGACCCAAACTTCCCCGTAAAGGAAAGGCTGGATTTCTTTGAGAACAACACACATCAGAATATAAACTGAAAAACATTTTATTGCTGATTACAACAATTACATTAGAGTACAAGAATATAACAGAGTATAAATACTTATTACACAATAGAAATACAATAATATCAGAGTTTTGAATTACATTTAAATAGCAGAGGAACATAATACAAATATACAACTGAAAGGAATACACGGATACATAGCTTTCCGAATACCGCTTCAGCTGTAAACCAGGATCCTGTAAATATATTTGCAAAAAGCTACTCGACTGCCCGTGTGGAAAATATGGGCACCCGAGTTTGGCAGTGAAACAAACTATAGGTCAGTCATGGGACTGGTATGAGAAATCTTAAGTAGACTTATCTAATAAAAAGGCTAATCACATAACTACGCCACTAACGCGGAACGGGTTTACTCCATTGGATTGCCAGTGCATAAAATAAGGTAAATCGTTAAACAATGCCATGCTTTTTAGAAAAATGAAACCATTATAAGACCTAAGTCCCATCACACAATGCAACGCAAACCGGAGGATAGGGTTTTACCTTATAATGGTCAAAAGATGCTTGATACGATAAAGACGGATTTGATATTATTAGTGTTTATATATGGGTATATATATTTCAGAAACATTTCAGTCATAATGTATCAATCATAGACGGCATAGTACCCCATCCTACTATGTTTCCATACTAGTTCTACAATCAAAACCGCAAGGTCATATTGGAAATTGGATTTCCATCATGAGTCGAGGCTAGGGGCAAGCTCCTCTCCGATTCGAGACACTCTAGCAAATGCCTCAGGATCCCCCGCAGTGAACCCTTAGAGCGGTAGGGGCCGGTCCCCACCTAATTGTAGTGGATTAGTTATGCCTGAACACACGCTTCCCGGTTCCTTTGAACCTATAGTTTGACCACTAACGGCCTATAAAAATCTGAGGCACCTCAAAATCCATCATGAACACAAGTAAAATGCCAGCTAGTTTAAGCACTGACACTACCACTAGCTAGAAATAAACGTGTGCACTCCCTACGGTCCATATCCCGTTTTTGACTCATACCGGGGTGTGAGGCTCGAGAAGTCACGATATACACAAAGCTATGCCATAATAGGCTATACTTTGATCATCCCACAAGGCCCTGCCTTTTAACAAAAGCCTTGATCATTTGCATCTTGGCGTGCCACATTGACAATTCACGCCATGCGATCAATCACTATTTATATATACTAGGGTGTTAAGCAGAGAATAAATTCTCCACCACCAATCAGACATACATTAACAGAAATCGATTTAATTCATATGGAACGAATACCAATGTCAGACACCCATCCATTTACTAGCTTATGCTCCGGGTCTGAGCGAAAACCAAATCCGAACAATCAACAATAGTCCGGACGGCCATAACTGAAGCCCCTTCAAGGTAGCTACTCCCATCAAGGGTCTCTGTAGCAACACATCCATTCTATGTGATGATCGTCGGTCTTCAACCACTGCCTTCATCTTCGACTCTTCATCGTCGTAGAAATTATTCGGAATGTGTTAAACCCGGTCTTCCCGAATAACTCACGTATTTTTTTATAATTAAAAATCATGTACTATAAAACACATCCAACGCCACACTCCAATCCAGAATATTCTTTTAAATAAAATATTCACATTATCTTATCAAAGATAAATTCTTCAAATTTATTCTTAAATCTTTCTTTTAAAGATTTATTAAAACTTCAATTTGATTAAATACCAAAGATCATTATTCAATGATTATTTAAAATTAAGGAATTAATCTTAACTTTAACTGGGTTAAAGAACTAATGTCATTTAAACATATTCACGATAAACCCAAAATCATCTTCCATAAAATATGGAATCTTCACAGAAATCAAATCAATATATAATCATTATAAATTTCTGTATCCGACCAATAATATAAATGGAATAACGGCAAAGCCTCTTAAATTCCATATGTAGTATCGGTCTTCTTTTACAGAAGCTTATCTCGGTTATTATTAATTCGAATTCCATTCAATTACAATTTAATACATTAAATTGGAAAACTTTACTTTTGGAAAATTCCAATTTAAATCTTAATAAAAGATTTATAAATTCCAAATCATATTTTTACTGTCAGTTGGGTTAAAGAACACATGTCACTTAAAAACACAGTTCACAATAAACCCAACTCACGTTTCATCTTATTTCAATTACTAAATATAATCGAAAATTTAATAATCTTAATTAAAAGATTACTCTTTTCGTACGGGGTTTAAGAACAGTGTTATTTAGGACACTATTCTTGACAAACCCAAATCCAATTTATTCAGTTTAATTACAATTAAATATTTACAAATTGGAAAACTTCATTAAATATAATTTTAATGATTTATTCTAGTTAATAACTAGTTCATTTCAAATAAAAATATATTTTTCTAAAATATATTCTTTTTCTAAAATATATCCTCTTTTAACAAAATTTCTAATATATTCTTTTCTAGAATATTCTTTATTGGAATGTGACTCAATCAACATCCATAAACTGCATGAAAACGGCAATCATGATGAATAATTATTAAACATCCAAATAATAGCCAAAGTGGATTCTACACTAAATATTGGGACTAGTGTAGATCAAAAATCATCCCAACACCCGTGTGGGGTTTCATCCAATAGTCAAATAATAAATTATTTGTGCACTTGGGCGATGTGTAAAAATTACCGTCCCAATCACATAAACAAGTCGGATGACCTGTAAATGGAAGTGTAGTATTTAGTATGCATATACTAACATAATATTTAACACATCAAACATTTCAACATCACAGACAAACATTTCAATCCTTTTTATTGTGAATAAATGACAATAAATGTCTAGCCTTTCATTCCCTTTCTTTTTATAGTTAACAAATGCTAATAAAAATCTATAATTTCAATTCTTTTTATTTTGAACAAATAACAATAAAAATCTAACCATTTATTTTCATTCCTTTTTATTATTAACCTATCGACAATAAAAATATTAACTTTTATTTCTAATCTTTTGTGTTATCCTTTTAAATGACCAAAAATGCCATTTTTAATTCATTCTTTTTAAATGGCAAGAATGTCCCTTTTTATTTTGATTCACATTTTCTAATAGAAATGTACCTTTTATTCTGATTCACATTTTCTAATAAAAATGTATATTTATTCTGATTCACATTTTCTAACAAAAATGTATATTTATTCTGATTCACATTTTTTAACAAAAATGTATATTTATTCTGATTCACATTTTCATATAAAAATGTATATTTATTCCGATTCACATTTTCTAACAAAAATGTATATTTATTCTGATTCACATTTTCATATAAAAATGTATATTTATTCTGATTCACATTTTCTAACAAAAATGTATATTTATTCTGATTTACATTTTCATATAAAATGTATATTTATTCTGATTCACATTTTCTAACAAAAATGTATATTTATTCTGATTCACATTTTCATATAAAAATGTATATTTATTCTGATTCACTTTTTCTAACAAAAATGTATATTTATTCTGATTCACATTTTCTAACAAAAATGTATATTTATTTTGATTCACATTTTCATATAAAAATGTATATTTATTCTGATTCACATTTTCTAACAAAAATGTATATTTATTCTGATTCACATTTTATAATTCATTCTTAATATACAAAATTGTCCATTTTGTCTAATTCATTTTTAATATACAAAAATGTCCATTTTGTTTCCTTTATTTAAAAGTGACAAAAATGTCCTTTTAAATTCCTTTACATAAAATGTTAACAAAATGTGAATATTGTTATAATCCTTTTAATATTAACAAAATGTATATCTTAACTTACATAACATGATTTACACCAAAAATGTAATTTTTCTTCACTAACATATTTTAACACAAAAATGTATATTCTTATTACATCCTTTGTAAATGAATAAAATGTACATTTTTGTTTAATTCTTATTGACGAATACTAACTACATAGAAATGTAATCTTACATGTTAACACATTCTAATCAAGGTTTTATTCTTTTAATAATTCATTTTCATAAAAATGTAAATTACATATTCACAAGTTTCCAAACAAAGATTCATTCTTTTTAATGAATTATAATTATCATTAAAAATATAAATTATATGTTAACATCTTTCCAACTGAAGATTTCTTCTTTTAATTTTAAATGTTATTCTTTCCACCAACATGTTCTAATTACCCAAAATGTTACTTTTGTCTAATAGAATCTAATTAACAAAATGTCAAATTTGTCTAACTTAATCTAATTGACAAAAGTGTTAATTTTGTTCAATATAATCTTTCTTTTGACCAAAAATGTTAATTTCTTCGCTAATATTTCTTCTAACCAAAAATTGTTCTTTTTATCATATTTAACATTTCTACACAAAAATGTCCTTTTTAATCCTATCCAACATATTATGAACAAAAGGTTATTTTAATCCTATTCAACATTCTATAAACAAAATGCTATTTTAATCCGATTAACATTTTATAACTAAAATGATATTATAGTTCTCTGCGACATTTCATACCAAAGTGATATTATAATCCTTTAAGTGAAAATAAAAAGGAAATCTTTTTATTAAAACCTTTTATTTATAGTCTTTTTATATTCTGAATATTCTAACACAAATGTTCGATTGGTTTTAATAACATGATTTTGACAAAAATGTGATTTTTTATTTCATTTCAATACTTATGTTTTTAACAAAAATGTTATCTTTTATTTCAATAACAAACAAATTTGACAAAAAAAACATGATTTCTTTTTATTGAAAAGAATGGTACTTAAAACTCTGTTCTTTTGTTTGCAAAAGAATGTTTTAACAAAATCTAATTGACAAAAGTGTTAAATTTGTTTAACATAATCTAGTTAACACATACCACAACAACCATCATCATCAACAAACAATAAATACAATATCATACATCACATAATTGAATTCAGTTAGCATACATATATGGAATTGAAACAATAAAAGATAATTAAATTTTAATTATTTTTATAAACAAAGAAATCCCACATTGCTTTAATTCAGATCTGAAATTCCCCGAATTTTCAACACGCTCGGTTCCAACTCTAGTCAGCTTCATAGCGTAGATCTAGTCCATACGAGTCCAAAGCTTTTCGTTTCGTTCGATTTCGTCGCTGTATGAAGAAGTTATGTTATATTAAACATTCGAATATTTAAACGAATAATTAAATTGATTAATTTTACTAATTACATTTTTATCCCCCTCTAATCTCTCTTCCATCTTCGTTCAATTCTGGAATAAACCGAACCCAATGCTCCATCTCTTCTTCGATGAACTCAATCACCGCGAACCTCCAGAACCCGATCCAGAGTCTCCACTTGAAGCGCCGACCTCGACTCCCCCCACGCCCAGGCCGCCGTCCAACTCAGTGGACTCCACACCGCTGAATCCGCACCTAAAACCCGCACCTTCCTACTCCAATTTCGGTCCCTACGGTGGATGAAACCCCATCACAACCGTCGGATTTGTGATGCTCGTCGAGATGTTTGATTTTGCTTTTGAAGTTTTTGAAATGGTTGTGTAAATTCAAAGATCAGAGGGGGAGAAGACGTGAGAGTATCGGCCATTGATTTCGAGATGGCGGCTGATGTATTCGGTCTAGGGTTTCGTATTCCAACAATATTTATATGTTGTATTTCATATTATTTAATTATTTAATATCGAAAAATACCCTTTTGCTCATACGAACTCCAATCAAAACCCAACGAATGACGCCCCTAGCTAGATACCCTCATCCCGAATACATTGTAATATGTTTCGTAACCCAATTCGGTTGTTACAATATGTTTTTATTTAATTTTAATTATTAATCATTTAATTATTAAATTCAGACGTACATTTTAAATTACCGGGGCCACGTACGGACTCTAAAAATTACAGAAAAATTATTTCTAGCTTTGTTTTGACGATACGGTTCTAACAAGACTAATTTCGTCGAATTCGGAGACTGTTTGAAAAATGGCTATTTTCAAGTCGATTAAATTTAACTAAAACGGACAAAACACATTTTCCTTTGCCACGCTCACATATTAATTCGAAAAATTATGAAAATTGAAACTTAGCAATAATTTGACATTCCAGTTCCAACAAAAGTGGTTTCATCGAAAACCGAGGTCGTTTGAAAAATGGCTATTTTTAAGGGCAATATATTTAATTAAAATATATATAAATTCTACAGCGACTTTTCTAACTTTTAAACTGGGCATAACATTTGATTTATAAAGTGGAATTTCAGTTTTTATGATTCGTTAGAAAGATATGGTTAAACAGATTTAAATATTTCTGGTTTCGCTCAATTCTGATTTAAAATGAATCTTGTATATTCAGTCAAAGTTCAAATACAAATTTTCAAACTACAGCGCTGTTTTAAAGTCCTTTTATAATTAAATTTATTCGTTTTAAACAAAGTTTTTAGTCATTCTTATTTAAAATAAATTATTTTAAACATTAAAATCAATTAAAATTTCTAAAGTAAAAATTTTAAATTGGCCCGAAAATTCCGGGTCGTTACAAATACCGTTTAATTGGTATACTTCATTATATCTAAATAAAAAGATTTAATCTTTTTTTCAACTGGGTTTAAGAACAGTGTTAATGAAGACACCATTCACGACAAACCCCAATCCCATTTGATATTAAATACAAGGCTCTGAATAGAAAATATATCGGCTTATATTCAATATCAAATTCAACGACCAACAAATATCGTATTGGAAATAACGATATAAATATATCTTTCAAATTTCCATAACAATATCTGTATAATCACGAAATCCAACATCGAAATATTCCAAAGACAATTTTGATTTAAATCCATTCCAATTCAATTATTGGAAATTCTGGTTACTTTTAAAACCCTTTCAAATCCAATTTATTTATTTCAAAAATAAATGGAATATAATTCTTGTTCAAAATTAGTTCATTTCGATAAAAATCTATTTTTATCTTTTCAAATATTAAATTTTTATCCTAATTCTTTCCAAATCATTTCTTATGATTTTACACTAGTTATTGATATTTTAAAATTTTATCAAGGCCCGTAAAGTCGATTTCCATCAACGGCCATCGAACTGCACTTACAACAACCTTTTCCAAATTTGATTTGGACATAATTCCAAATCCAACCATTAGATTTCTAATTTCTTGTATTCTTAGGAAGCACTTTTCGATATGAACCCAATGGTTCCGGCTTTAGGAGAATCCGATGAGCGGATCTCCCATAATGTCCGTTCGAAGTCAATGGTCGAAATTCGCGAACTGCCGCAGCGTGGCGCGTTCTATTCTGGCCATTATATATATGTGTATGTATAATATATATATTATATATATGTCGTCGATTTCCTTTTAAAATGTATTTTATAAATCGTTTTTAATTCGTTTTCAAAATGATTTCAACTTCATATTCAATTTCAAATCAAAACTGAATATTCCATATCATTGATATACAAATGATAATCTTTTCAAAACATTATATTTTGAAATCAATTTCTTTTCGATATTCATTATAAAAATGAATAAAATCGATATAAATATAATCAACATGGCTTTATATATTTAAATATAATCGTGTCCATCCCAAATCGAACATCAAAACCATATTTTGATTCTTTTCTGAATATTATTGGAAAATATTCATTATTTTAAAATAACCGTTATTTTTAAATATTAATTCTTTCTGAACTGGAATCAGCCACAGTCAATTACCATATAATTTGATTGTATGGATTTCATATAACACACGTGCACTACAACAACCAAACACAATCAACCATCATCCATAGTGTGTAACACCCAACCTCCGCAATGGTCACTCACAAAGGAATGCTTTAGCTTTGGTGGAGCATTATCTAGGTAAACATACACAGAAATATTACAAGACAGAACATATAAAACAGCAGAAGAAGAAGCAAATTTCATTACTTTAAAATCTAGAAAGGTCTAAAGCCTTTTACATCAAAATGCTATTAAATCCATTTCATCGAAATCTGTCTTGCAATAGTAAAGAAGCATAAAACCATAAATCATTCCCCAAGTAAAACAGCAAAGCAAGCCATAGCCAAGAGAAATCCAAGCATTACATGAAAGGGCCTTGGAGCTTGGTAAGATCCGAACTAAGCTGTATTCCCACCCTGCGAACCTGGGGGGGGGGGGGAGGGGGAGGACGAAAGAAAAAGAGGCGAAACAAACTGGGTCAGTCATAAAGACTGAGTAAGTCCTAGTGGCTTTCAGCATAAAAATAGGTGAAGATAATATGGCATGAATAAACTGAAAGTAAACATAAGCATGAAGACAAGGTAAGCTACAGGCACGATGAATCAAGTATAACATTGCAAGGTTTATATTAAGTATAACATCCCAAGATTTCTAAGCTTCACCATTCCACTATTTTCTTTGATTTCCTCTATTCTCTGCACCAACTGTACTAGTATCCCAACCCGTATCATCCTTTCCATGTATATGTACAGTCCATTGTCGTATATCGTACGGGTTTCATCACGTATTTCTATACTACTTCAACCTAGTGCCACCATTCTTGAAATCGTTTGGACTGCCACCTTTGTTCTGGCTAGGTTTCCTTATCATGAACTATCGTGTGTTCAACAAGGATTTATGCCACCTAGGACCACTAGGGATTATGCTACCTATTGAATGTTTTCTAGATTCGATTAGGGTTTATGCCACCTAGGACCACTAGGGGTTATGCTACCTAACGAATTCCACGTAACGATCTATTAGTCGATCGGCTCCATACAGGTCCTAGCTTGTTCATGTGTCTGTGTCATACGGCCCAATCACAAAATGTAGTTACCTGTGCTAGGTACACCATAGGGTGTATCAAGCCCTATGGTGCCAACCATCGACACGAATCAAGCACGCACAGTGTAAACCTACTAGTGCCCAATGCCTGCTTTTTCAACTCTGGACTACGTGCACGACCATAGTCCTCCTGAACCTACAATGGCGCACCAACCCAGCCGTCGTTCTGGTTGCTTACAATCAGCCCAGTAATTGTGCCCCACCCTGCCTAGTTCCAGGGTACCGTGATACATCTAGTCGGTTACTGCTGAAAAGGACCGCGTAACTAGGATTTCAATTCAGTAGATTAAGTGTTGTCATTTAAATTCGAGACTTAACCCCATCAGTCTAGCATGTCAAGTTGGTTAAGTGTTGTCATTCAAGTTCGTGACTTAACCCGCCTACGTGTCATGTAAAATTGGCTAAGTGTTGTCGTTCAAGTTCATGACTTAGCCCTACGAATCATCTGTCAAGTTGGTTAAGTATATTCAAGCGGTTCATGACTTAACCCTATCAAATCATCGTGTCAAATTGGTTAAGTATATTCAAGCGGTTCATGACTTAACTGTGACGACCCCATTTCCTGTACCGACGGTGGCAAGGGTAATCTTTGGAATATAACACAGAAATAGATAATAGCAGAACAGAATTAAATAAATACACTAGATAATGAACAAATAATACACTGGATATTCATAAGCATCAGAGTTACACAGTATACAGGATCATACTTAGTACAAATACAGTTCAACTATACATAAATGTCTACAGCGGAAAACAAATAAAATATGTACAATAGGAGCAGAACAGCATAAAATAGATAAATGATAGAATCCATCTTCGGCTCCAACTATCCATAGAAAGCTAGCTAAAACCTGAACACAAGGCTGCCCATGTAGAAAAAGGGGCACCAGAGTTTGAAAGTGAAACAAACTACGAGCCGGTCATGGGACTGGTATGAGAAATCTACTCAACACATTTATAATATGGATAATCACAGGACCACGCCACTTTCATGGAACGAGTTTACTCCTTTGGATTGCCAGTGCTTTAAAACAAATCATTCTTTTAAACATCGCAATGCTTTTTATAAAAATGAAGCCATTATAAGACTCAGTTCCCATCACACAATGCAACGCAAACCGGAGGATAGAGTTTAAACTTATAATGGCCAAAATATGCTTGATACGAATAAAACAAAAGCATTTGGTATTATTGCTAGTGTTTATAGGTTTCGAAAACAATTTCAACCATAACTATCAATCATAGACGGCATAGGTACCATATATCATGTCGCTATATATATATATATATATATATATATATATATATATATATATACACAATCAAAACCACACAGTCACGTATTTGGAAATTGGATTTCCATCATGAACCAAGGCAAAAGATAGTCCTTACCGACTTCAAGACAATCTAGCCCATGTCTCAGGGTCAGAGCGCATCAACCCTTGGAGCGACAGGGCCGGTCCACATGGAGTGGATTATAATGCCTGAACACTACATTTCTCCGTCCTTTGGGGCGTATATGAGCCAATGAATGACTCCATCGGACCCGGATCGTCCGATCAAACCGAGACGCCTCGCAATAGTAATGACAACATAAGTCGTCAAACTCGTCAGGGCGTGTAAAATCACTGACGCCACTTCTAGCTAGAAAGAAACGCAAGTTCTCCCTGAGGTCCTCTCCCGTTTCTGGTTCATACCGAGGTGTGAGGCTCGCGAATTCACGTTATACACAAAGCTACGCCACACAGGCAGTGCTTTGATCATCACCACAAGACTTTGCTTTTCAACATAAGCCTTGATCACTGCATCTTAGCATGCCACACAGGAAATTCACACCATGCAACTGATAGCTATCAATCACACAAAATAAATTCCAATGTCAGACACACTATCCATTTGCAAGTCTGTTCTGGGTCTGAACGAAACCGAGGAGGCACTAAATACCTCGCATATTCATCGACCCCCAAGTACGTCTGGACGATCACCACTCATTATCCATATTTCGGGATGCCTCCCAATCAGGACCTCAGTGACCATCCAAACGAGGTGAAGATCGGTCTTCAACCCCCGTCTTCATCTTCGACTTCTTATCGTCGATTCAGTTATTCGGACTGGGATAAACCCAGTCTTTCCTAGAAACTCCCGTATATAATAAACAAGTGCAACACTAACATACATACGTATCATTTCAATTCATTAATCACTAACCGTCAATCAGTAAGAGAACGATTTCCCAAATATTAACCCCGAAGGCCGAAACCAACATCAGATCAACACCCAGAAAACCATTCGACTTAGCCAACATTCAGTTAATTTCTAAATTTCACATCCATATCATTTTTAATATTTTATAACGATTTATCGCTATTTTTATTTATTTTAAAATAGCCAATTTATTCAAAATGATGCTTCGGGCCATAACGCGGTCGTGGCGCTGTTTTTCTTCAGATTTGATTTACATATATCTGAAAATATAACCGTTGGATCTTCACAAAATTTACATCATTAGAAAGATCTTTTCAAAACGAATCCAACGGTTCCAGTTTTGGGAAGTTCCGACGGTCGGATCTCCCGGTATAATCGTTTGAAGTTTCGATTTCAAAATACGAACTACAGCGTCGTTATTCGATTATATATAATTATATATATATATATATATATATATATATATAATCGATTCCGGCACTGTTTTTCTTCAGATTTGAATTAAACAATCCTGACAATCCAACCGTTGGATTTTTACAAAGTTGGTGCCGTCGGAAAGATTTTTCCAAAGCGAACCCAACGGTTGTCGTTTCGAGAAAATCCGATGGTCGGATCCCTCAGTATAATTGTTTGAAGTTACGGTTTCAAAATACGAAATGCAGCTTCGTTATTCAACATATTTTAATTCTATTTATATATATATATATATATATCGATTCTTCGATTTCAAAGCTATATTCTTTTCATACATTTGATAAAAATGATATTTTTATCTAACTGTCTTCTATTTCAACACTTTACTATATTTAACAATTCATGTATATAATAAAAATGTGATTTTTATTGTAAAACAATTTATTTCAAAACACTATTATTTTATACAGTTCATATAGGTAATAAAAATAGGATTTTTATTATAAAACAATTTCTTTCAAAACAAGATTATTTTATATAGTTCATATAGATGATAAAAATAGGATTTTTATTATAAACAATTTCTTTCAAAACAAGATTTTTTATATAGTTCATATAGATGATAAAAATGTGATTTTTATTATAAAACAATTTATTTCAAAATATGAATACCATTCAACACATGAATTTCAATTCAACGAATGAATATCGATTCAACACACGAAGGTTTTTTATAGTTTATATATATAGATAAAAATGTGATTTTTATATTTAAAACACGAATACCATTCAACACATGAATTTCTATCCAACGAATGAATATCGATTCAACACATGAAGGTTTTCTATAGTTTATATATATAGATAAAAATGTGATTTTTATATTTAAAACACGAATACCATTCAACACATGAATTTCAATCCAACGAATGAATATCGATTCAACACATGAAGGTTTTCTATTCAATGAATAAATATAGTTTCAACAAATGAAAATAATTCAAACACATGAATATTGTTCAAAATTTCGGCAGCATAACGGCAGGGTAGTTAAAACCGGGACCGTCCCTAGTACGGCTCCTCGCTCTACCTTAAAACCTCGCGGTTTTTGACAATGGGGAATCATGCATCTAGTTCGCATGCAGGCGGCATGTATATGTTTATTTCATTTCCATAAACTAATCCTATGTGGTTTCAACCAAATATTTCTCAACCACAAACGGGTATTTTTCAACCACAATCAATCAATATCAACCACAAACAATTTCAATCGACCATTCGCTACCAATCAATTTTCACACCAATCACAACCAATGAATATCGTCCATGGTTTGTGGACGAGGGGCGTACATATATACATATACATATATACATATACATATATATATATATATTTATATATAGCATTTCACTTCTATTTCAACACATATAATTTTTATAACGCATATATAACTTATACATCGAACGTACAACTTATACAACGCTTATACATGAGGTGTACAACGCTTATATAACTTATACATCGACTATATAATTTATACATTGTCGTTTTCCATATCGTTTATAAATTAGAAATCTCACATTGGGTTACACTCCACCAAAAATAGTAGAAGGCTCAGAAAAATATGCGGTCTCTTCTAGAATGTAGAAGACGTCCACACGGTCACGATGTTTCCTGTTTCATCGAATTTCGTCAAGAAACGAAAAAGATATGATTTTTTAAAGTTTGCAATGGTTTAAAGGTGTTAAAACTGCTGAAAATTAATATGGTCGTACCTCAGCTGAAATGTTCAAAACGAGGTTTAGCCTTTACTTCCAATCCGTGCAGCGATATGAAGATCGGTCAACACAACGTCGCAGCGCTTGGAGAGGCGCGCAAAACGAGGTAAGGGGGGTCCCACTCGGCAACCTCTGGCGAACCCGGCGGTGGCTGAAAGTCGATGACTTTCGAGGGTCAGATCTCCTCGAATACTCAGTGGAAATTGGCAAACTTTATATGGATTTGTAGAGGGCGTTAGGATCTTCAAAAAGTTTAACTGGAGGGGGGTCTAATTCCTCCTGGTTTGGTCGGAAAAAGGAGGAGAAGCGGTGAGGGTTTTTCCACCGTCTAGAGCGCTGATACGGGTTTTTTTTGATTTTTTAATTTTTAAAATAATTATGAAAGAAAATTTCCTATTGGTCCATATTTTATTAAATTTTAAAATAGGGTTTTTGCACACGAACTCGAAATCAAACCCAACGACTGTCGTCCCTAGTGTTTTACCCCCATTCCGAACATAATGGGATATGTTTCGTAGGCCCATTCGACCGTTTCAGTCAGTTTTCATTCAATTTAAAATATAAAACATTCAACATTCGATTTGAACGTACATTTCAATTTGCCAGGGCCACAAACTCATTCAAAAATTCCAGAAAAATAAATCTGTCTATGTTTTGACGATACGGTCCCAACAAAACTAGTTTCATCGAATTCTGAGACAATTTGAAAAATGGCCCATTTCTGGTCGATCCCATCTAACTATAATTGACCAAAACACGTTTTCCTTTGCCACGCTCACATACTAGCTTCAAAAATTATGAAATTTGAAACCAAGCAATAACTTCACATCCCGGATCCAACAAAAGTGGTTTCCTCGAATTCCGAGGTCGTTTGCAAAATGGCCAATTTCCCGGGCTATATAAATTCCATAGCGACCTTTCTGAAGATTCATTTGGCCATTACTTTTTCTTTCCGCCTTGAAACTTCGATTTTTCAGATTTGTTAGAAAGGTATTCGCTAATAGATTTAAATATTTTTGGTTTCACTCAAATTAGTTTTGTTTTGCACCCGGTACAGTCCGATAAAGTTTGAATTCAAATTTTGAAACTACAGCGCCATTTCAGGCCTTGTTTATAATTAGAATTAATTATATTCGTTTTCAATTGTCGATTCAAACTCAGTTTTCATCTTTCTTATTTAAAATATTTATTTTAAATATTTAAAATCCATTATTTTTGCCAATTTAAAAATTTTAAATTGGTTCAGATTTTCCGGGTCGTAACATTAACCCTATCAAATCATCATGTCAAATTGGTTAAGTACATTCAAGAGGTTCATGACTTAACCCTATCAAATCACCGTGTCAAATTGGTTAAGTATATTCAAGCGGTTCATGACTTAACCCTATCAAATCACCGTGTCAAATTGGTTAGGTATATTCAAGTGGTTCATGACTTAACCCTATCAAATCATCGTGTCAAATTGGTTAAGTATATTCAAATGGTTCATGACTTAACCCTATCAAATCATCGTGTCAAATTGGTTAAGTATATTCAATTGGTTCATGAATTAACCCTATCAAATCATCGTGTCCAATTGGTCAAGTATTTCAAGTAATTCATGGCTTAACCCGCCCACGTATCATGCAATGTTGTTTAAGTATTATCTGTATGTTCCAGTTGACTTAACACTGCCACGTGTCATGTTGTATTGGTTAAGTGTCATTAGTCTAGTCATATTACTTAACCCACCCATTGGTCTGATTAACTGTTACATTGGTTAAGCCTACACTTGTAAGTTTTACATGTTCTTAACTCATACCGGTTAGGTCCACATTTACATGTCAAATTTCTATGTTATCCCACCTAACCCTCTAACCATACCCACATCTTAGTATGGTTAGTATTCCTTAATTCATTCATTATGACGAACGAATCATGACCTCTCACATTGGACTGTGCACTTTGTGGCCATTGGATTTGCCAGGCGGTTCCGGGCAGATTTACACCACAAACTGAGTGTAACCTCGTGTCATAAATCGTTATGCCTACAATTCGACCTTTGACCTCTCACATTAGACTGACACTTTGTGGCTAGTGGATTTGCCGGGCGGTTCCGGGTAGATTTACACCACAAACTGGGTCTAACCTCGTGTCAAAGGTTCATTAATGGTCATATTACCTCTAGAACCCCAATGTCAGTTCACGTGTTTAGCATATAGAAATGTTCGTGTTCGTGCTCAAGTCAATTATCCAATACACAGTCATTTTCATGTCTCAAATTCCCAACTTTACATATTAATAAACATACGCCCAAGTTCCAAAATTACATGCCAATTTATATATATATGGACATATACATACCCAATTCTAGTCAGTTTACATATGTCCAATTCTTGCCTATTTACATGTATGCCAAGTTTATGCTATTTCACCCATATCGAGTTCTAGCCAAAATTGCATGTATCATGCCCAAATAAACCCAAATCGTGAGTCATGATGTAGTTATCCCAAATTGTAATCTTTTTATTACAACACACGCTAACTACCCAAGTTCATAATACATATTTATGCCAATTAACAAATTTACAATCGCGTTTATATTCAAATCCCCAATTCTACATATGCCCAATCGTAAGCCAAATCTTTTGATTTAATTTACATAGGACCGAACTCGTGGTTTAATTTACATGACAAATTGCATACATGTTATATATACCAAATCTCATGTTACATTACATAGATCCTATTTGTGCCAAATTCCATGTATATAATATTTATGCAAATTTTTTCATAACAATTAAACCAAAATTTGCAGATCAAGCCCAAACTTGCAAATACAATGATAATATCCAATTTCATGTTGCCAATTATTACATCATGTTCATAAAGGCAATAATCCCATAATTCTCCCGTATACATATCGTACGCAATTCACGAATTTAGGCCAAGGTCCGAAATTGACCAAGGTTAATGAAAAGAAAATAAATTGGGGGAGATAAATATTGAAGAAAAAAAATGACATCAGAGGAAAAAATCTTCATAGGCATAAATATTACAACTTCATGATAACGTCATCACAAATCAAGAAAACTTCTGAATAGATCATAAGCTTGTCATGAACATAAAGATAGACAAGTCCCAGAACAGAAGATTCAAGGAGCAACTGAGATAGATCAGAATTGATAAACATACTTAGATCCAATTCCACTTTATTTCATGTCCGTATTATAATTAAATGTTTAAATCTAGAAACAACTAGAACTTACAGAGCATGGCTAGTGAATTATGAAGTGAAATTGTCATAGAACGTTGTTGATTTATTGTCTTAAATCATTGTAGAAGCTTAAATCTTCGAATTGGATTGTGTATGAAAGCTTAAGAAATTTATTAGAGGCGGCGGCCATGATCAAGAGGGATTCCAGCAGAATTTAGGTGTAAGAATGATTTGTTGTGAATTAGGTTAGGTCTAAGGGTGTTTTTATAGGTTTAGCAACTAGTTTAGGCCTTTAGATTAACCCTAGAATCAATCCGGACCATCAAAACACGTCTCAGGCTTAAAAAATGAGTTCTGGGTCAAACCAGACTGACCAGGTCGACATGTAAGGTGGGTGGTCGACACTATGGTCAACCTGGGGGGTAGGTCGACCCTATGGTCGACCTAGGGGGGTGGGGGGTAGGTCGACCCTATGATCGACCCCTTGGTCCAGTCCTACCTGAAAACTGCTGAAACTTGCACGGGCCATAACTTCTTCATCCGGACTTCGATTTTCGAAAACTCAGACTGTATTTCATGTAAAATTTCAAGACGAACGCAATGGCGTAACCTGTTTCCCCTGATTCTGAATCTAAAATTTAATTCTGCCTTGATTTCTTGTTTTAACATGTTATACAAATACGGGTTGTTACATTCTCCCCTCCTTAAAGGATTTCGTCTCCGAAATCTTCAAGTTAAGAAGAATGTGTCCTACCATCCGATCATCCATCTACTCAATCATCAATCACAGGCATCCATTTTTCTTAAGAGATTTCTAATGCTGTATGAACATATGCAGAAAGTGTGTGTATATGTCCTATCTAATGCAAATGATCAGGCCTGATTGATCATCTTAATGCAAAATATGTTTAGTGCAATGAGTCCAACATGTATGCAAACAGTCCTAGTAACATAAACACTATATGTGCAAACATCCATCCATATGCAACATCCACATGATAACATATTCAATTTCATCCATGTGCAAGTATAAACATCCATGCATATGCAATATGAGATGTGACTGAGTCGATCTAGTGCCTAATGTGTGTTATGCAACAACGAGCAACCACTTGCGACCACTTGCAACCATCAATCATAACATGTCTCAAACACGTGTTTCACCCAATTGTTCCTACCTAAAGATATAACCGAATGATAGAAGCAAGTAAAAACTTTGTGCCCATCAGGCAATGTCAAAGATGGAAATCTACGTCACATATATACTGAACAGGAGAAGAACTCCCTAAGCACCAGTCCTTATCCTGTAAAACCCAAAAAGTTTTATCAACCCAACGGACGCCCTCAAGCCCCAACGTGTATTACTAACAGATAAGTCATACTCCCTGTGGGGTTTGCAACAGAAATAGGATTGAGAATTGGACCGAGAGGTTATACTTAAAAGATTGCATACAAGTAAGCTCTACAGGAAAAGAGGGATCAAGAATATACTCTTAAAAAGAGATATGATGCGCGTGTTTAGTCTTCAATCTTCTAAGTCGCATTTCCTTGAGCTTAACTCAATTGTGCTTTGGCCGTATTTAACTTTACAATTTCGTAGCTTCTTAATTCTTGTTTCCAAAATATGAGTTGGAACTCATTTCACTGTCACCTCTCGTTCCACTTTCCCTTATTCTTTTTCTAGTATACTCGGCTTAAACATAACTACGTACTCATGGTTTCATGCAAGCTCTCCAAAATTCACTAGTGAATCCTGGACTCGTTTACTCACTATAAGGTATTCCACGCAGAAGAACTATCTCTTGAAAACAAACAAATGCCAATCATGTTGCTAAATGTACTTACTAAGGTGATTTTCTATGACTCATGCATAAGCGAAATGAACCATTCGCCTTAGTGGCGAGCACTAGTCGAGTGGATCAATAAATGTTTCAATAGATTTTAGGTAACAAAGCATGGCAGAACCCTAAGGGTTACTCTAGACTTCGAGTGCATTATCAGGGCAAGTCAAGTGTCTAACTACCCTCTTTTCATATTCGAGAATGGTATCATTTTTTTTGAAAACCAGTCCATCCCTGGAAACAACCCATATCCCAAAAACATAAGCATTACTTCTAAACTCAACACTTAGCATAGACATTCTCAAATCCAAAAAAGTCATGAATAAATAAGCCGATTCCCTAACAGGATTTGAGAATGAAATGGGATCCTCTACTACGCTAGTACTAAGGTGCAGATACTCAATTATCGAAGCAGAAATAAAAAGGATGCGATGTACCATAATAAAAAAGGGTACGGACATGATATAAAGATAAACTAGGCTTTCCTAAAGAAACATTTCTACCTTCTTGTTCTGAGCTATTTCGCCTTAACCACCCTTATCTCCTCTTATTAAACGTGTTATTAGGTCTCTCGAGAACTACCTCCATCGCACAACAACCCTTCAAAGCTTGAAATAAGGTTAGTCGTAGATGGAACTAATGTGACTACAGATGGAGGAAAGAAAGGAAAAGGGATTCAAACAAGGAAACAAAGGATAATGCTAATGGCCTTTGGGGAATAGCCTTTAAAAATAAAAAATTTCTTGAAAAATGCTTCTTTGTATATGGTTTTGAAAATAATTTCAAAAGGTTTTAAAAACTTTTGCCCAATCTGGTAACCTTCTGCTCTAATACCAAATGTAACACCCCACCTCCGCTAGGGTCACTCACAAAGGGAATGCACTAGCTTTGGTGGAGCATTATCTAGGTAAACATACATAGAAATATTACAAGATAGAACATATAAAACAGCGGAAGAAGAACCAAATTTCATTGCTTTAAAATCTAGAAAGGTCTAAAACGTTTTACATCAAAATTCTATTAAATCCATTTCATCGAAATCCGTCTTGCAATAGTAAAGAAGCATAAAACCATAAATCATTCCCCAAGTAAAACAGCAAAGCAAGCCATAGCCAAGAGAAATCCAAGCAGTACATGAAAGAGCCTTGGAGCTTGGTAAGATCCTAATTAAGCTGTATTCCTACCTTGCGAACCTGGGGGGAAACGAAAGAAAAAGAGGCGAAACAAACTGGGTCAGTCATAAAGACTGAGTAAGTCCTTGTGTCTTTGAGCATAAAAACAGGTGAAGATAATATGGCATGAATAAAGTGAAAGTAAACATAAGCATGATGACAAGGTAAGCTACAGGCACGATGAATCAAGTATAACATTGCAAGGTTTATATTAAGTATAACATCGCAAGATTTCTAAGCTTCAGCATTCCACTATTTTCTTTGATTTCCTATATTCTCTGCACCAACTGTACTAGTATCCCAACCCGTATCATCCTTTCCATGTATATGTACAGTCCCTTGCCGTATTCGTACGTGTTTCATCACGTATTTCTATACTACTTCAATGTAGTGCCACCATTCTTGAAATCGTTTGGACAGCCACCCTTATTCTAGCTAGGTATCCTTATCATGAACTATCGCGTGTTCAACTAGGATTTATACCACCTAAAACCACTAAGGATTATGCTACCTATTGATCGTTTTCTTGATTCGATTACGGTTTATGCTACCTAGGACCACGAGGGATTATGCTACCTAACGAATTCCACCTAAAGATCTATTAGTCGATCGGCTCCCTACAAGTCCTAGGTCGTTTATGTGTCTGTGTCATATGGCCCAATCACAAAATGTAGTTACCTGTGCTAGGTCCACCATAGGGTGTATCAAGCCCTATGGTGCCAACCATCGACACGAATCAAGAACGCACAGTGTAAACCTACTGGTGCCTAATGCCTACTTTTTCAACTCCGGACTACGTGCACGACCATAGTCCGCCTGAACCTACAATGGTGCACCAACTCGGCCGTCGTTCTGGTCGCTTACAATCAGCCCAGTAATCGTGCCCCACCCTGCCTAGTTCCAGGGTACCGTGATACATCTAGTGAGTTACTGCTGAAAAGGACCGCGCAACTAGGATTTCCATTCAGTAGGTTAAGTGTTGTCATTTAAATTCGAGACTTAACCCCATCAGCCTAGCATGTCAAGTTGGTTAAGTGTTGTCATTAAAGTTTGTGACTTAACCCGCCAACGTGTCATGTCAAATTGGCTAAGTGTTGTCGTTCAAGTTCATGACTTTGCCCTATGAATCATCTGTCAAGTTGGTTAAGTATATTCAAGTGGTTCATGACTTAACCCTATCAAATCATCATGTCAAATTGGTTAAATATATTCAAGCGGTTCATGACTTAACCCTATCAAATCATCGTGTCAAATTAGTTAAGTATATTCAAGTGGTTCATGACTTAACCCTATCAAATCATCGTGTCAAATTGGTTATGTATATTCAAGCGGTTCATGACTTAACCCTATAAAATCATCGTGTCAAATTGGTTAAGTATATTCAAATGTTTCATGACTTAACCCTATCAAATCATCGTGTCAAATTGGTTAAGTATATTCAAATGGTTCATGACTTAACCCTATTAAATCATCATGTCCAATTGGTTAAGTATTTCAAGCAATTCATGGCTTAACCCGCCCACGTATCATGAAAAGTTGGTTAAGTGTTATCTATATGTTTCAATTGACTTAACTCTGCCACGTGTCGTGTTATATTGGTTAAGTGTCATTAGTCTAGTCATATTACTTAACCCACGCATTGGTCTGATTAACTGTTACATTGGTTAAGCTAACACTTGTAAGTTTTACATGTTCTTAACTCATACCGGTTAGGTCCACATTTACATGTCAAATTTCCATGTTATTCCACCCAACCCTCTAACCATTCCACGTCTTATTATGGTTAGTATTCGTTAATTCATTTATTATGACGAACGAATCATGACCTCTCACATTAGACCGTGCACTTTGTGGCCACCGGATTTGCCAGGCAGTTCCGGGTAGATTTACACCACAAACTGAGTCTAACCTCGTGTCATAAATCGTTACGCCTACAATTCGACCTTTGACCTCTCACATTAGACTGACACTTGGTGGCTACTGGATTTGCCGGGCAGTTCTGGGCAGATTTACACCACAAACTGTGTCTAACCTCGTGTCAAAGGTTCATTAAAGGTCGTATTACCCCCAAAACCCCAATGTCAGTTCACGTGTTTAACATATAGAAATGTTCATGTTCGTGCTCAAGTCAATTATCCAATACACAGTCATTTTCATGTTTTAAATTCCCAAATTTACATATTAATAAACATATGCCCAAGTTCCAAAATTACATGCCAATTTATATATATATATATATATATATATATATATATGGATATATATATATATATACCCAATTCTAGTCATTTACATATGTCCAATTCTTGCCTATTTACATGTATGCCAAGTTTATGCTATTTCACCCATATCGAGTTCTACCCAAAATTGCATGTATCATGCCCGAATAAACCCAACTCATGAGTCATGATGTAGTTATCCCAAATTGTAATCTTTTTATTACAACACACGCCAACTACCCAAGTTCATAATACATATTTATGCCAATTATCAAATTTACAATCGCTTTTATATTCAAATTCCCAATTCTACATATGCCCAATCGTAAGCCAAATCTTTTGATTTAATTTACATAGGCCCGAACTCGTGGTTTAATTTACATGCCAAATTACATACATGTTATATATACCAAATCTCATGTTACATTACATAGATCCTATTTGTGCCAAATTCCATGTATATAATATTTATGCGAATTTGTTCATAACAAGATTATACAAAAATTTACAGATCAAGCCCAAACTTGCAAATACAATGATAATATCCAATTTCATGTTGCCAATTATTACATCATGTTCATAAAGGCAATAATCCCATAATTCCCTCGTATACATATCGTACGCAAATCGTGATTTTAGGCCAAGGTCCGAAATTGACCAAGGTTCTTGAAAAGAAAATAAATTGGGGGAGATAGAAATTGAATAAAAAATTAGATCAGAGGAAAACATCATCATAGGCATAAATATTACAACTTGATGATATCGTCATCACAAATCAAGAAAACTGCTGAATAGATCATAAATTTGTCATGAACATAAAGATAGACAAGTCCCATAACAGAAGATTCAAGGAGCAACAGAGATAGATCAGAATTGATAAACATACTTAGATCCAATTCCACTTTATTTCATGTCCATATTATAATTAAACGTTTAAATCTAAAAACAACTAGAACTTACAGAGCATGGATAGTGAAATAGGAAGTGAAATTGTCATAGAACGTTGTTAATTTATTGTCTTGAATCATTGTAGAAGCTTAAATCTTCGAATTGGATTGTGTATGAAAGCTTAAGGAATTTATTAGAGGCGACGGCCATGATCAAGAGGGATTCCTGCAGAATTTAGGTGTAAGAATGATTTTTTGTGAATTAGGTTAGGTCTAAGGGCGTTTTTATAGGTGTAGCAACTAGTTTAGGTCCTTAGATTAACCCTAGAATCAATCCGGACCGTCAAAACACGTCTCAGGCTTCAAAAATGAGTTCTGGGACAACCAGGCCGAACAGGTCAACCTGTAAGTGGGGTGTTCAACACTATGGTCGACCTGGGGGGTAAGTTGACCCTATGGTCGACCTGGGGGGGAGGGGGGTAGGTCGACCCTATGGTCGACCCCCCTGGTCCTGTCCTGCCTGAAAACTGCTGAAACTTGCACAGGCCATAACTTCTTCATCCGGACTCCGATTTTCGAAAACTCGGACTGTGTTTCATGTAAAATTTCGAGATGAGCGCAATGGCGAACCCGTTTCCCTTGGTTCTTAATTTAAAATTTAATTCTGCCTTTATTTCTTGTTTTAACATGTTACAAAAATACGGGTTGTTACATAGTGCGTTCTACACTGCATAAGCATCAAATATAAATATCTAATGCTTATAACAGCCTGTCAATCAATCGATCGGCGTACAACTAATTATTGGGATTAGTGTATGTCATATATCATCACAATACCCATGTGGGGTTTCAAACAATCAAATACAGGTTTTATTTGTGCAGTTGGGCGATGTGTAAAATTTATCATCCCAATCCATATCGATCAAATGGGTGTAAATCAACAAATCATCTGATTCGTAAATGAAAATTCTTTTTATTCGTATACACGTTAAAAATTATATTTTTAATGAAAAAATAGTTATTTGGTTCACTTACTCAATAAAAATGATATTTTTATTGTTCTAATATATTTTAGAAAATTTCGGCGGCATAACGACACGAAGAAATGGGATAAGGCCTAGCCTTATCCCCAGTCTAATAATGGCCCACGCCATACACATGACAATCTAATCAATTCACTTCACCCAAACAACCAAATTCGACCAAACAATCCAATCAACCAAACTAAACTACCACACAAGTTGTCCATGGTCTTTGGACGATGGGGAACAATTCATATATGCAGTTATAAAAAAATAACTGCATAAATAAATATGGTGAGGAGTTCTCACCTAGAAGCTAAACCAAATGCCGAGACTCTTTATATATAGAAAATCTTCACTGCGTTTCCAATGAGATTGGTTTCACGCGGTATATGTTAAAAGTCATGTTTTTAACATCGCTACTTTATAAATAAAAGTCACATTTCCTTTCAGCTATTATATATATATATATATATATATATATAAAATCACATTTTTTATAATGCTACTTTATACATAAAAATTATATTTCATTGTTCTATATATAAAAATCACTTCTTTATATATAAAAAAAATCACATTCTTTATTTCGCTACAAAATTATAAAAATTATATTTTTATAGCGCTTTATATATGATAAAAATCATATTTTTAACATGTCATTCGTATAATAAAAATCGTATTTTTATATCGGTATTTTCATTTTTTTTAGCAATATATCGGTATTTTCATTGTAAAAATCTTATTTTTACTTTGCTATTCAAACAATAAAAATCATATCTATTTCGCTCTCTAGATGATAAAGATTATATTTTTAATACGCTACTTCATATACAAAAATCTCACCTTTTCTAAATTAAAGATCTAATCTTTTCCCATAAAAAAATCTAATCTTTTTCTTGCTATTCCTATGGTAAAAATCGAATTTTTATATGACTAAAAATCATGTCTTTCCTATATATTAAAAAAAAATCATATCTTTTACATATTAAAAATGTAACCTTTCTATGATAAAAATCTATTCTTTCTATAATTAAAATCTAGCCTTTCTATTTTTAAAAATCCTGCCTTTTCCTAGCATAAAAATCATATTTTTAATAACATTAAATAAATAATATAAAAGAAAAGGAATATAAAAAACCTTACAGCGGGTATGGGGGAGAATGGAGGCACTGGGCGGTGTAGAGGCATCGCAGGTGGCGCCTGATGTGTCGGAGGAAGGTGCTGGTGTCGGCGGCGGGCCCATAGTTGGCCGGAGGCAGGGTTTCTGAGTTGGGTTCGGGTTTTGGGGTGGTGGAGTTTGGATATGCGAGCTGGTGCTCGCTGACATGGCGTGGAAGCCAGAGGGGGCGGAGGAGAGTTGGTCGGCGACGGAGGGATGGGAGAGGGGGTCTGGCCGAGGCGGCGGCGCGTCTAGGTTGAGACGCGACATGTTTTTTTCTTCTAAATCCCGATTTGGTCAAGACGATGGAAAAGGGTGAGGGAAAATGAGAGATTAGGGGTTGACATTTTATATTTTATAATATTATTTTATTTCAATTTTTCTTGTTTATCAATACGAACTCCAAACAAACTCCAACGACTGTCGCCCTAGCTAAATACCCCCATTCTGAACACAGTGGGATATGTTTCAAAAGCCAACTCGGCTGTTACCATCAGTTTTCACTAAAATCAAAATATAAATCATTATATTTAATTTTAAACGCACATTTCAATTTACTGGGGTCACACACAGACCCTAAAAATTCCCGAAAAATATTTTCTAGCTTCGTATTGACGATACGGTCCTAAAAAAAACTAATTTCGTCAAATTCTGAGATTGTTTGAAAAATGGCCATTTTCTGGTCATTCCAAATAGACTGAAATTATCAAAACATGTTTCACTTTGCCATGCTCACATATTGATTCGAAAAGTTGTGAATTTTGGAATCTAGCAATAATTTAACATCCCGGATCCAACAAAAGAGGTTTCATCGAAAACGAAGGTCGTTTGCAAAATTTCTGTTTTTAAGGGCCAAAATTCCATAGCGACTATTCTGAAATTTCAACTGGGCATAACTTTTTATCCCGCTATCAAATTTCAATTTTTCAGATTCGTTGGAAAGATATTCTCAATTAGATTCGAATATTTTTGGTTTCTCTAAAATTCGGTTTATCTTGAATCCTGTAAATTCATTTGAAATCGAATTTTCAAACTACCGCGCTATTTTCAATTCCTTTTATAATTAAAATAAAATATTTATATTCTAACGTCGATTCAAATAAATACATTCATTCTAATTCTATTCAAAATAAATTTCTCGTCATTATTATTTAAAATAATTCATTTTAGATATTCAAAATTCATCAAAATTGCCAATTTTTTTTTTTAAATTGGCTCAGATTTCCGGTTTATTATAATCTCCACCACTTAAAACTTTTCATCCTCGAAAAGGAACGAAGCTGAAAGTTTTTTAACTAATCAACTCAACTTTCATTATTTTCATTATGGCTTAAGTTCTTCAACTTTTCAATTTCTAAGAACTTTTCAAATTTTTCAAAAATTTGGCTAACACCCTAAATTTTCGAAAATTTTCGCCATAACCTTCCCTGCACGGGCGCACCTGGAAAATCCCGAAATTGCCATACAGGCCACTCCAATCCAAAAAGAAAAAGAAACAGCCAAGCGGCTTGCCAATCGGCTCAAAAAATCATCAAAAACCCCAGAAATACAATAAACATGTACCTATTTGTCGGGCATACAATTTTATTCCTCTGCTCTAGCCTCCTTGCTATGACCTCTTCAATGTAAGTACATGTATATGCATGTAAATGCAATAAATTTCCAATACAATTCACTATTTGACTAGATTTAGCTAAATGGTTAAAATATCAAACCAATAATCAAACAACACAACCATCAATCAATTACACGTTTCAAATTCATAATTTTGATACAAAGTCCAAAAATCGGATTTTTGGTGCCAAATCACAACAATAAGCCCTATCTAGTTTTGGTTCTCACACCAGTCAATTGGAAATATATAGAAATCCCACTTTCAAAACTCGAACATAAACACTGATGATGAGATCTCAATCATCAGTATCTTCTTCGGGCGACTATGGTGTGATACTATATCTATCCAGTATAATAAAACTTCAAATACACGTGGAAGAGACGTATACGTAAAATCTTTATATACTTGATCGTCCAAATCAATATAAAAATAATATTCAAATACAAATAATTGATTTAAATTTTCAAAACAAAATTTGTTTTCAATTTTATTTTAAAAACATCACTCTTTACACTCGTTCTAGGATACTACTGATCCCATCTCTAAGGAGTCATTCACATTGGATATTACTATTCCAATCTCTGATGAATTCTTTCATTTGGTTCTAACATGTCTTGTTCTCGAGCTTTGTAAACCAAAGCACTGATACCAAGCTGTTACCACCCGAACTTCACCGTGAAGAAAGCCCAGATTGTACTGAGCACAAGCCACATCGGAACACAAACAGAAGAAATTTCATTGTATATTACAATAATTTCATTAGATTACAAGAATATACAGAGTATGAATAAATATTACAAAGAAAATATCAGAGATTTAAATTACATTTAAATACATTACAGCGGAAAAACAATACAAAGCACAACTGAAAATAGATACACGGATGCAGAGCTTTCCGAATACCGCTTCAGCTGTAAAACAGGATCCTGTGAATATAAATCTGCAAAACCAAAACTACTAGCTGCCCGTGTCGAAAATAAGGGCACCCAGAGTTTAGGTTAAAACAACAAACTCCAAGTCAGTCATGTGACTGGTGTGAGAACTAAAACAGTTTTTAATCTTGATTTTAAAGTTAGGTAAATCAAGGGACCACACCGTATAACACGGAATGGGTTTCCTCCCAAGGATACCAGTGCAAAAAACAACAACGCAATGTTAAATAAAGAAAAATGAAGCTATTATAAGACCCAGGTCCCATCACACAATGCAACACAAGCCAGAGGATAGGGTTTTACCTTATAATAGCCAAAGAATGCTTGATACGCTAAATTTCATCTTTTATTACTATAAGTGTATAGTATCAAAACAATTTCAATCATAATTATCAATCATAGACGGCATAAGTGCCCCATACCACTATATCGCCATATATAGGTTTACAATTAAAACCGCAAAGTCACGTATTGGAAGTTGGATTTCCATCATGAACCAAAGAAAAAGATAGTCCTTACCGAATTCGAGACGCTCTAGCCCGCCCCTCGGGCAAGTACTCAGTCAAGCCTTTGGATCGTTAGGGCCGATCCACCGATGTGGATTAAAATGCCTGAACACTGCGTTTCCCCGCTCTTTAGGGCGTAAATGAGTCCGATGACTCCATCGGCTCCACATAGTCACCGATATATCTGAGGCGCCTCGCAATCCAACAACCACACATGTGAAAATAATATAAATGTCAGGGCTGGTAGGTCACTGACACCACCCTAGCTAGAAGGAAACGCATGCCCTCCCTGATGTCCTCTCCCGTTTATGGTTCACAACCGGGGTGTGAGGCTCACGAATTAACGCTACACAAAGCTAAGCCACAAAGGCCGTGCTTTGATCATCAACCAGAAGACTCTGCTTTTCAACGGAAGCCTTGATCATTTGCATCTCAGCATGCTACACAGGCAATTCACGCTATGCAATCGATATCAATCACAAAGAATGAAATCCAATGTCAGACACACAGTCCATTCACAAGTCTGTTCTGGGTTTGAACGAAACAGGAGGAAACTTATTCCTCGCATATCCATCGATCTCCAAGTACGTCTGGACGATCACCAACTAATTCCCTCCTCTTAGGCATACAGCCCAATCAAGATCATTAGTAATTATCCAAACGATGTGAAGACCTCCGGTCTTCGACCACCGTCTTCATCCTCGACACATCGTCGATTTAATTATTCAGAATGGGATATACTCGGCCTTTCCGAATAACTCACGTATATAATAAACAAGTGTTACACAAACACAACATATGCCTCATTCCAATTCAGAATATTCTTTTATTCAAATATTCTTACACTTTGGGAAAGGTTCCAATTAATTTTATCAAAAGATAAATTCTTTAAATTTATTCTTCTATCTTCCTTTGAACATCAATTCAAACCAAATTATGATTTATCCAAACTAGTCGGGATTAGCGAACCTTACCGAAGTAATCACTTGTTAAATTTCCCAACCCCAACCTATTCATCCCATGAAGTAAAATTGGTCATACTTCATATCTAACACCACGGTGTTATCGATAAATTCAATTACCATTTTCACATTCAAATCTAATTAAAGATTTAACTATCGCCTAGATCAAAACTGGTGATACTCCATTCTCGATCATTTCAATCTAATTAAAGATTCATTAAAACTCCACTTGGTTTTAATCTTCCCAAAAATCATTATCAATGATTATTTAACTTGGGAAATCATATCCTGTCTTTAACTGGGTTAAAGAACCAATGTCATTTAAAACACGGTTTATGATAAACCCAAAATCACATTCTATTCCATCATCCTTTAACCGTAAATTATCAAGTGAACAATTCCCTAAGTAATAACCACGAAGGCCGAAACCAACATCAGATCAATACCCAGGAAACCATTCAACTTAAATAGTCTTCAGCTAATTTCTGATTTTCATAACTCCGTTGGGTCTAAGAACAGTATTATTAAAGATACCTTTCACGACAACCCAAAATCACGTTCCATTTACAATGGAATCTTCATGGAAAACAAATCGATATATAATTGATATAAACTTCCATATCCGACTAATAATATGAATGGAATAATGACAAAGCCTTTTAAATTCCAGATATATTTTTTGTCTTCCTCCACAGAAATTCACTTTGATTATTACCAAATCGAATTTCATTCCATTCCAATTTATTTTATTAAATTGGAAAACATTACTTTGGAAAATCTGCTTTAAATCTTAACAAAAGATTTATAAATTCCAAATCACATTTCACTGTAAATCGGGTCAAAGAACGAATGTCGTTAAAACACAGTTCACGATAAACCAAAAAATCAATTCAAATTCAATTCCAATTAAATACCATTTAATTGGTATACTTCATTAAATCTAAATAAAAAGATTTAACCTTTTTCTCAACTAGGTTTAAGAATAGTGTTAATGAAGACACCATTCATGACAAACCCATATCCCATCTGATATTAAATACAAGGCTCTGAAGAGAAAATATATCGGCTTATATTCAATATCAAATTCTACAACCAACAAATATCGTATTGGAAACAACGATATAAATATATCTTTCAAATTTCCATAACAATATCTGTATAATCACGAAATGTAATAACCCGGAAAATCTGGGCCAGTTTAAAATTTTCATTTTGGCAGTTTTAGCGAATTTTGAATATGTAAAATGAGTTATTTTAGATAATATCGATGAGAAATTTATTTTGAATATAATTCAAACTTATATATTTCTATAGATCGTCGTTAGAAAATAAATAATTATTTATAATTATAAAAGGAATTGAAAATGGCGCGGTAGTTCGATAATTCGATTTTAAACTTCAATTGAATGTACCGGGTGCAAAACAATCCGGATTTTAGTGAAACCAAAAATAATAGGATCTAATTGTGAATATCTTCCCAACGAATCCGAAGAATCAAAATTTCATAGCGGGAATCAAAAGATATGTCCAGTTGAAAATTCTGAATAGTCGCTATGGAATTCAGGCCCTTAAAAATGGAGATTTTTGCAAACGACCTCGGATTTCGACGAAACCACTTTTGTTGGATCCGTGATGTAAAGTTATTGCTTGGTTTCAAATTTCATAATTTTTCGAATCAATATGTGAGCGTGGCAAAGGAAAACGCGTTTGACCAGTTTTAGTTGAATTTAATCGACTGGAAATTGGCCATTTTTCAAACGATCTCAGAATTTGACGAAATTAGTTTTGTTAGGACCGTATCGTCAATACGAAGCTAGAAATAATTTTTTTGTAATTTTCTGAGTTCGTATGTGACCTCAGTAAATTGAAATGTGCGTTCAAATTCAATATGTACTGGTTTATATTTTGAAATTGACGGAAACTAGTCGAAACAGTCGAATTAGCTTACGAAACATATCCCATTGTGTTCAGAATGGGGGTAATTAGTTAGGGGCGATAGTCGTTGGGCCTCGATTGGAGTTTGAATAGGAAGTCAACCTTTTGAAAATTAAATTATAAATCCCTTTACACATACCCCCCTTCTCTTCATTATTTTCCCAACCAGAAAACAACCGATCTCCAAATCGAATTGTCAGACCCGCCTCCCTCCCCTTCGCTGATGATCGTCGCGCCCTACCAGTAGCCGCCACCGCCATTGTCGGCCGCCCCCACCTCCGATTAGGCGCCACACTCCTCCCCGCCGCACCCCCTTCTCTCTGCCCTAGCCTGACCTCGCGCGAGCTGCCTGAACCGCCATGCACCCACTTCGACAGCGCCAACCACCACCTCGCACCCTCCTGCGCGCAACCGCCTCCGACCTCGCCAAGCACCCCCCCTGCTGCGATCAACGAGCCCAACCCCCATGCCCAATTCAAGAACCGCCACCCACAACACCAAATCCACAGCCGGTCGCACCCTTACCACCTTCCCCGCCCCGTCAGCACCTCCGGTGGATCCCCCTTCGACTGGAAACCCCTCCAATCCCAAACCCTTCGCTGTAAGTCCTTCGATTTGTTTTATTTATCCATTTATGTAGGTAATTAGGACGAGTTTTACTTAGATAAAAAGGCGGATTTTTATTTTGTTAAAGATACGATTTTTATATAATAAAAATGGGATTTTTCGGTAATAGAAATGTGATTTTTAGCTAACGAAAAATAGGGTTTTTAGAAATATGAAAAGCTTTGGTTTCTAATTTGGTAAAAATGAGATTTTTAACTTAGGAAAAAATCGATTTTTATATTTATGAAGTGATGATAAAGATGTGATTTTTATTATGAAAAGTTAGCGATAGAAGTAAAAATTCGATTTTTATATATTGAATAACAATGTAAAAATTCGATTTTTATATATTGAATAGCGAAGTAAAAATGTGATTTTTATATATGTAGAGAATACGAGCAACGAAAGTGACGAAAGGCGAGAACGACGAAGATTTCTACCTAAGAAGAGTCGTGGCGTTGGATTAGCAATTCGGTGAGAATTTCTCACTCTTTAATTTTATTTCTAGTTGAAAAATATACTAGGATGCAGACGGTGTTTAGTAGCACCCGACACCCGTCATCCACAGACCATGGATGGCTTGTTTGTTTAATTGTTTGGTTGTGTAGTTGGTTTGATTATTTGGTTTGGAATTGAATGGTTTGGTGAAATGAAATTGATTTGATTGATGTGTGAATGGCGTGGGCCTTCACTAGACCGGGGATAAGGCTAGGCCTTGTCCTGTTTCTAGTATCGTGCTGTTATGCCGCCGAAATTTTCTAAAAGTAAGTTAGAAAAATAAAGATAACATTTTATTGAATAAATGAATCGAATAGAATATTCATAGGTTGAATAAAATAGTTTGATCGTTAAAAATATAATTTTCAACGTGAATGTTAATAAATAAATATTCATTTACAAACCTGACGGTTTGTTTATGTACACCTATTTGAAGGACATTGATTGGGACGATAAATTTTACACATCGCCCAACTGCACAAATAAAAATCTGTGTTCGATTGCTTGAAACCCCACACGGGTATTGGGATGATATTTGACGTACACTAATCCCAATTGTTTAGTTTTATGTCAATCGATTGATTGACAGGCTGTTATAAGCATTGAATATTTATATTTGATGCTTATACAGTGTAGAATGCACTTTGGATGATGGTTGATTATTCATCGTTGTTGATATATATATAT
Organism: Allium sativum; assembly: GCA_030737875.1. Lineage (NCBI taxonomy): Eukaryota > Viridiplantae > Streptophyta > Magnoliopsida > Asparagales > Amaryllidaceae > Allium > Allium sativum. Next base: position 850,208,234 of record CM060912.1, read on the forward strand.
ATGTGTTGTAGAAAATCCATATAATTTACATTATATGGTAATTGATTGGGCCTCATTCCAGTTTCGAAAAAGAAATATTTGAAATAGAAATATTTGAAATAGAAATATTTGAAATAGAAATGTTTGAAATAGAATATTTGAAGATAGAAACATATGAAGCCGTGTTGGTTGGATTGACGCCATTTTGACGTGAACGATATTTATATCGATTTTATTAATTTTATAATGAATATCGAAAGTGATTTCAAAGTCTGATATTTTGAATAGAATTGAACATGAATAAATTCGAATTGAAATTGAATATAAACGAATTTGAATTGAAAAAGAATTGAATATAAATTCGAATTGAAATTGAATGAATTCGAATGGAAATTGAACATAAACGAATTCGAATTGAAAAAGAATTGAATATAAATTCGAATTGAAATTGAATGAATTCGAATGGAAATTGAACATAAACGAATTCGAATTGAAAAAGAATTGAATATAAATTCGAATTGAAATTAAATGAATTCGAATTGAAATTGAATGAATTCGAATTGAAATTGAATATAAATGAATTCGAATTGAAATCGATTTGAAAAGAATTTAAAACGAATTTATATTGGAATATTCAATTTCGATTTGAAATTGAATATGAAGTTAAAACCGTTTTGAAAATGAATTTAAAACGATTTATAAAGCACGTTTTGAATTGAAATCGACGAAGTATATATTATATATATAATATAATGGCCGGAATAGAACGCGCCGCGCCGCGGCAGTTCGTGAATTTCGACCATTTATTTCAAACGGATATTACGGGAGATCCGACCGTCGGATTCTCCTAAAACCGGAACCGTTGGGTTTGTATCGAAAAGAGCTTTCTAACGAATATTAGAAATTAGAAATCTAACGGTTGGATTTGGAATTATGTCTAAATCAAATTTGAAGAGGGTCGCTGTAAGTGCAGTTCGATGGCCATTGATGGAAATCGACTGTACAGGCCTTGATAAAATTATTAAAAACAGTAATAATTTGTGTAGAATCATAAGAAATGATTTAGAAAGAATTGGGATGAAAAACTCCATATTTGAAAAGATAAAAATAGATTTTTATCGAATTGAACAAGTTTTGAACTAGAATTAAAATTCTATTTATTTTTAAAAATAAATAAATTGAATTTGAAAAGGGTTTTAAAAATAACCAGAATTTCCAATGATTGCATTGGAGTGGATTTGAATCGAAATTGTCTTCGGAATATTTCGATGTTGGAATTCGTGATTATACAGCTGTTGTTATGGAAATTTGAAAGATATATATTTATATCGTTATTTCCAATACGACATTTGTTAGTCGTAGAATTTGATATTGAATATAAGCCGATATATTTTCGATTCAGAGCCTTGTATTGAATATCAAATGTGATTTGGGTTTGTCGTGAATGGTGTCTTCACTAACACTGTTCTTGAACCCAGTTGAGAAAAGATTAAATCTTTTTATTTAGATTTAATGAAGTGTACCAATTAAATAATATTTAATTGGAATTGAATTGATATTGATTTTTGGGTTTATCGTGGACAGTGTTTTAAATAACACTCGTTCTTTAACCCGATAATTAATGAATGTGATTTTGGGTTTATCGTGAACTGTGTTTTAAATGACATTGATTCTTTAACCCAGTTAAAGATTAAAACTAAGTGGAGTTTTAATGAATCTTTGATTAGATTGAAAGGATCGAGAATGGAGTATCACCAGTTTTACTCTAGGCGATAGTTAAATCTTTAATTAGATTTAAACGTGAAATGGTAATTGAATTTACCGATAACACCGTGGTGTTAGATATGAAGTATGACCAGTTTTACTTCAAGGGATGAATAGGTTGGGATTGGGAAATTAAAACAAATGATTACTTCGGTAAGGTTCGTTAATCCTGACTAGTGTGAATTGATATTCAAAAATAGATTAAAGAATAAATTAAAGGATTTATCTTTTATAAAATTAATGGGAACCTTTCCCTACGAATGTGAAAATTAGAAACTAACTGTCGGTTAGCCAAGCAGAATGGTTTTCTGGATATTGATCTGATGTTGGTTTCGGCCTTCGGGGTTAATATTTGGGAAATTATTCTCTTGATTAATTTACGGTTAGGCGTATGTTGTGTTTGTGTAACACTTATTTAAAATATACGCGAGTTATTCGGAAAGACCGGGTTTATCCCATTCTGAATAACTAATACGACGATAAGTCGAAGATGAAGACGGTGGTTGAAGACCGGAGGTCTTCACGTCGTTTGGGTGATTACTGATTATCTTGATTGGGCTGTACACCCAAGAAGATGGAAACAGTTGGTGATCGTCCAGACGTACATGGAGATCGATGGATATGCGGGGTACTAGGTGCCTCCGGTTTCGTTTAGACCCAGAACGGACATGTAAATGGACTGTGTGTCTAACATTGGATTTTAGTCCGTGTGATTGATCTCTATTAAATATATATCTGTTTGGCGGCGGAGAATTTATTCTCTTGCTTAACGCCCTTCTCTGAGACGTACGAGCTCAGGGGTTATATACTGATGGATATCAAACGCATGGAGTGAATTGCCTGTGTGGCATGCCTAAGTGGAAATTGATCGAGGCTTCTGTTGAAAAGCAAAGTCTTGTGGTGATGATCAAAGCACAGCCTGAGTGGCACAGCTTTGTGTAACGTGAATTTGCGAGCCTCACACCCTGGTTGTGAACCAAAAACGGGAGAGGACATCAGGGAGGGCCTGCGTTTCTTCCTAGCTAGGGTGGTGTCAGTGACCTACCAGCCCTGACATTTATATATTTTTCACCTGTGTGGTTGTTGCTGTTGCGAGGCGCCTCGGTTTGATCGGACGATCCGGGTCCGATGGAGTCATTCGTTGGCTCATTTACGCCCCAAAGGGCGGGGAAACGCAGTGTTCAGGCATTTTAATCCACATCGGTGGACCGGCCCTGACGATCCAAGGGTCGATGCGCTCTGACCCTGAGGCTAGGCAGTCTCGAAGTCGGTGAGGACTATCTTTTGCCTCGGTTCACAGACGAAAATCCAATTTCCAAATACGTGACATCTGAGGTTTTATTTGTAAACCTAGTATGGCGACATGATATATGGTACCCATGCCGTCTATGATTGATACTTATGATTTGAAGTTGTTTTATACACTATGCACTTATAGTAGTATCAAATGATTTGTTTTAAACGTATCAAGCATTCTTTGGCTGTTATAAGGAAAAACCCTATCCCCCGGCTTGCGTTGCATTGTGTGATAGGACCTGGGTCTTATAACAGCTTCATTTTTCTTTATTTAGCATTGCGCCGTTTGTTTTATGCACTGGTATTCTCGGGAGGAAACCCGTTCCGTGTTATACGGCGTGGTCCCATGATTTACCTAACTTTAAAAACAAAGATAAATAACTGTTTTAGTTCTCACACCAGTCACATGACTGACCTGGAGTTTATTGTTTTAGCCTAAACTCTGGGTGCCCTTATTTTGACACGGGCAGCTAGTAGTTTTTGTTTTGCAGATTTATATTCACAGGATCCTGGTTTACAGCTGGAACGATATCTGGAAAGCTTTGTATCCTTATATCTCCTTCTAGTTGTGTATTGTATTATTTTCCGCTGCGATGTATTTAAATGTAATTTAAATCTCTGATATTTCTGTGTAATATTTGTTTGTTTATACTCTGTATATTCTTGTAATCTGATGCATTGTTGTGATATACAGTAAAATGTTCCTTTGTATGTGTTCTGTTTTGTCGTGTTCTTAAAACAATTCGTTCTTTCTCTTCTCTTCGGAGACCGGGGAAGTTCAGGTCGTTTCATCGTGGTATCAGAGCTTTGGTTTACAAAGCTCAGAGAACAAGGCACATTAGAACCATGCGAAAGAATTCATCAGATATTGGATTAGTAAAATCCAATGGGAATGACTCGTTAGAGATGGGATCAGTAGTATCCTAGAACGAGTGTGAAGAGTATATTTTTAAGATGAAAACAATTTTTGTTTTGAAAATTTAAATCAACTATTCGTATTTGAATATTTATTTTATATTGATTAGGACAGTCCAGTATATAAAGATTTTGCATATACGCCTTGCAAACGTGTATTTGATGTTTTAATATACTGGATAGATATAGAATTACACTCTAGTCGTCCGGAGATGATTTTGATGATGGAGCTCCATCATTAGAGTTTATATTCGAGTGACGAACATGTAATATCTATATATTTCCTATTGACTGGTGTGAGAACCAAAAATTAGTTAGAACACATTGTTGTGAATTGGCATAAAAAACATGATTTTCTTTATATGTATCAAAGTTATGAATTTGAAACTCTAATTCACTAATTGATTGATGTTTGTGTTGTTTGTTTATTCGTTTGATAATTTTTGAACCATTATGCCTAATTGAACCAAATATTGAACTGTATTGAAAATTAGTCGCATTTGCTTGCATATACATATACTTACATTGAACAGGTCATAGCAAGGAGGCTAGAGCCAGAGAATAAAATTTGATTGCCCAACAAATAGTTACATGTTTACTACATAATTTACTGTTTTGTTTGGGTGATGATGATTTTATGAGCCTATTGGCTAGCCGCTTGGCTTTTTCTTTTTCTTTTTGAGATCAGAAGGCCTATATGGCAATTTCAGGATTTTCCCGTGGCTCCCGGTGCAGGGGAGGTTATGGCGAAATTTTTCGAAAATTTAAGGTGTTAGCCAAATTTTTGAAAATTTGAAAATTCTCAAAAACTGAAAAGTTGGAGAATGAAAGCCAGATCGAACGTAGAGTTGATTGATCAAACCACTTTCGACTTTGTTCCTTTTCGGGGACGAAAAGTTTTAAGTGGGGGAGATTGAAATAACCCGGAAAATTTGGGCCAGTTTAAAATTTTCATTTTGGCAGTTTTAGCGAATTTTGAATATGTAAAATGAGTTATTTTAAATAATATCGACGGAAATTTATTTTGAATATAATTCAAACGTATATATTTATATAGATCGTCGTTAGAAAATAAATAATTATTTATAATTATAAAAGGAATTGAAAATGGCGCGGTAGTTCGATAATTCGATTTTAAACTTCAATTGAATGTACCGGGTGCAAAACAATCCGGATTTTAGTGAAACCAAAAATAATAGGATCTAATTGTGACTATCTTCCCAACGAATCCGAAGAATCAAAATTTCATAGCGGGAATCAAATGATATGTCCAGTTGAAAATTCTGAATAGTCGCTATGGAGTTCAGGCCCTTAAAAATGGAGATTTTGCAAACGACCTCGGATTTCGACGAAACCACTTTTGTTGGATCCGTGATGTAAAGTTATTGCTTGGTTTCAAATTTCATAATTTTTCGAATCAATATGTGAGCGTGGAAAAGGAAAACGCGTTCGACCAGTTTTAGTTGAATTTAATCGACTGGAAATTTGCCATTTTTCAAACGGTCTCAGAATTTGACGAAATTAGTTTTGTTAGGACCGTATCGTCAATACGAAGCTAGAAATAATTTTTCTGTAATTTTCTGAGTTTGTATGTGACCTCAGTAAATTGAAATGTGCGTTCAAATTCAATATATACTGGTTTATATTTTGAATTTGACGGAAACTAGTCGAACGAGTCGAATTGGCTTACGAAACATATCCCATTGTGTTCAGAATGGGGGTAATTAGTTAGGGGCGACAGTCGTTGGGCCTCGATTGGAGTTTGAATAGAAAGTCAACCTTTTGAAAATTAAATTATAAATCCCTTTACACATACCCCCCCTTCTCTTCATTATTTTTCCAAACAGAAAACAACCGATCCCCAAATCGAATTGTCAGACCCGCCTCCCTCCCCTTCGCTGATGATCGTCGCGCCCTACCAGTAGCCGCCACCGCCATTGTCGGCCGCCCCCACCTCCGATTAGGCGCCACACTCCTCCCCGTCGCACCCCCTTCTCTCTGCCCTAGCCTGACCTCGCGCGAGCTTCCTGAACCGCCATGCACCCACTTCGACAGCGCCAACCACCACCTCGTGCCCTCCTGCGCGCAACCGCCTCCGACCTCGCCAAGCACCCCCCTGCTGCGATCAACGAGCCCAACCCCCATGCCCAATTCAAGAACCGCCACCCACAACACCAAATCCACAGCCGGTCGCACCCCTACCACCTTCCCCGCCCCGTCAGCACCTCCGGTGGATCCCCCTTCGACTAGAAACCCCTCCAATCCCAAACCCTTCGCTGTAAGTCCTTCGATTTGTTTTATTTATCCATTTATGTAGGTAATTAGGACAAGTTTTACTTAGATAAAAAGGCGGATTTTTATTTTGTTAAAGATACGATTTTTATATAATAAAAATGGGATTTTTCGGTAATAAAAATGTGATTTTTAGCTAACGAAAAATATGGTTTTTAGAAATATGAAAAGCTTTGGTTTCTAATTAGGTAAAAATGAGATTTTTAACTTAGGAAAAAATCGATTTTTATATTTATGAAGTGATGATAAAGATGTGATTTTTATTATGAAAAGTTAGCGATAGAAGTAAAAATTCGATTTTTATATATTGAATAACAAAGTAAAAATTCGATTTTTATATATTGAATAGCGAAGTAAAAATGTGATTTTTATATATGTAGAGAATACGGGCAACGAAAGTGACGAAAGGCGAGAACGACAAAGATTTCTACCTAAGAAGAGTCATGGCGTTGGATTAGCAATTCGGTGAGAATTTCTCACTCTTTAATTTTATTTCTAGTTGAAAAATATTCTAGGATGCAGACGGTGTTTAGTAGCACCCGACACCCGTCATCCACAGACCATGGATGGCTTGTTTGTTTAATTGTTTGGTTGTGTAGTTGGTTAGATTATTTGGTTTGGAATTGAATGGTTTGGTGAAATGAAATTGATTTGATTGATGTGTGAATGGCGTGGGCCTTCACTAGACCGGGGATAAGGCTAGGCCTTGTCCCGTTTCTAGTATCGTGGCGTTATGCCGCCGAAATTTTCTAAAAGTAAGTTAGAAAAATAAAGATAACATTTTATTTAATAAATGAATCGAATAGAATATTCATAGGTTGAATAAAATAGTTTGATCGTTAAAAATATAATTTTCAACGTGAATGTGAATAAATAAATATTCATTTACAAACCTGACGGTTTGTTTATGTACACCTATTTGAAGGACATTGATTGGGACGATAAATTTTACACATCGCCCAACTGCACAAATAAAAATCAGTGTTCGATTGCTTGAAACCCCACACGGGTATTGGGATGATATTTGACGTACACTAATCCCGATTGTTTAGTTTTATGTCAATCGATTAATTGACAGGCTGTTATAAGCATTGAATATTTATATTTGATGCTTATACAGTGTAGAATGCACTTTGGATGATGGTTGATTATTCATCGTTGTTGATATATACATGTGTTGTAGAAAATCCATATAATTTACATTATATGGTAATTGATTGGGCCTCATTCAAGTTTTGAAAAAGAAATATTTGAAATAGAAATATTTGAAATAGAAATATTTGAAATAGAAATATTTGAAATAGAATATTTGAAGATAGAAACATATGAAGCCGTGTTGGTTGGATTGACGCCATTTTGACGTGAACGATATTTATATCGATTTTATTCATTTTATAATGAATATCGAAAGTGATTTCAAAATCTGATATTTTGAATAGAATTGAACATGAATAAATTCGAATTGAAATTGAATATAAACGAATTCGAATTGAAAAAGAATTGAATATAAATTCGAATTGAAATTGAATGAATTCGAATGGAAATTGAACATAAACGAATTCGAATTGAAAAAGAATTGAATATAAATTCGAATTGAAATTGAATGAATTCGAATGGAAATTGAACATAAACGAATTCGAATTGAAAAAGAATTGAATATAAATTCGAATTGAAATTGAATGAATTCGAATTGAAATTGAATGAATTCGAATTGAAATTGAATGAATTCGAATTGAAATTGAATATAAATGAATTCGAATTGAAATCGATTTGAAAAGAATTTAAAACGAATTTATATTGGAATATTCAATTTCGATTTGAAATTGAATATGAAGTTAAAACCGTTTTGAAAATGAATTTAAAACGATTTATAAAGCACGTTTTGAATTGAAATCGACCAAGTATATATTATATATTATATATATATATATAATATAATGGCCTGAATAGAACGCGCCGCGCCGCGGCAGTTCGTGAATTTCGACCATTTATTTCAAACGGATATTACGGGAGATCCAACCGTCGGATTCTCCTAAAACCGGAACCGTTGGGTTCGTATCGAAAAGAGCTTTCTAACGAATATTAGAAATTAGAAATCTAACGGTTGGATTTGGAATTATGTCTAAATCAAATTTGAAGAAGGTCGCTGTAAGTGCAGTTCGATGGCCATTGATGGAAATCGACTGTACAGGCCTTGATAAAATTATTAAAAACTGTAATAATTTGTGTAAAATCATAAGAAATGATTTAGAAAGAATTGGGATGAAAAACTCCATATTTGAAAAGATAAAAATAGATTTTTATCGAATTGATCTGGTTTTGAACTAGAATTAAAATTCTATTTATTTTTAAAGATAAATAAATTGAATTTGAAAAGGGTTTTAAAAATAACCAGAATTTCCAATGATTGCATTGGAGTGGATTTGAATCGAAATTGTCTTCGGAATATTTTGATGTTGGAATTCGTGATTATACAGCAGTTGTTGTGGAAATTTGAAAGATATATATTTATATCGTTATTTCCAATACGACATTTGTTAGTCGTAGAATTTGATATTGAATATAAGCTGATATATTTTCGATTCAGAGCCTTGTATTGAATATCAAATGTGATTTGGGTTTGTCGTGAATGGTGTCTTCACTAACACTGTTCTTGAACCCAGTTAAGAAAAGATTAAATATTTTTATTTAGATTTAATGAAGTGTACCAATTAAATAATATTTAATTGGAATTGAATTGATATTGATTTTTGGGTTTATCGTGGATAGTGTTTTAAATAACACTCGTTCTTTAACCTGATAATTAGTGAATGTGATTTTGGGTTTATCGTGAACTGTGTTTTAAATGACACTGATTCTTTAACCCAGTCAAAGATTAAAACTAAGTGGAGTTTTAATGAAACTTTGATTAGATTGAAAGGATCGAGAATGGAGTATCACCAGTTTAACTCCAGGCGATAGTTGTAATGGCGCGTTTTGTTAGCTGTCGAATAATTAATTTATTTAATTATTAAATATCGATTGGGCGATATCGATGACTTGAATTAAATAATATTGAATATTTAATTAAAATAAATAATATAATAATATATTATAATGTCGAAATAATCGGAAATCACCGAATTCACAATACTGCGTGAATTGGATTAGCTAAAATATTTAATTCAGTTTAGAATTTGATTTGAATAACGAATCGATTTAATAATCGACGTTAAAACGTATTAATTATAATATAATTAAAATAGAGCGTGAAACGACGCGGTAGTTCGCTATTTGGCGATTTAGACTTCAAGTGGATGTACAGGGTTCGTTTTAAATCGGATTTCTGTGAAACAAGAAACGTGTGGAGCTGGTAGAGTATATCTTTCTAGTGGAAGAGAAAAATTGAGATTTCGTCGTGTAGATTTTGATGTACGTCCAAATCAAATTTCAGAAAAGTCGATGTAGAGTTCCTTTATAATTTGCGATGCTTTATATACGTTATAAATGGATTTTCAGTATAAACTGAATATCGAGATAATCTGAAATCTGAAATATCAAGCTGTAAATTCTGATATGATATTCTAAAGCTGTATGATATCATATGTGAAGATATGCGATAATATTAAATTATTAACATATAAATTTATATAAATATATTTATATATTTAAATGGGCTATTCAAAACGTTAAAAATAGCCACTTTTGCAAACGAAGCCAGAATTCGACGAAACTAGTTTTATTGGATCCGCAATATCAAATAGTTGTTAGATTTCCAGTTTCGTGATTTTCAGAGTCACTGTGTGACTGTACGGATTTTTAAAGTGAGAAATAGTCAGTATTTTGACGGTTAAAAATACGCTGTGTGGGCATACGGAGTCGGAATTCGACGAAACCAGTTTCTTTGGGACCGTAATGTCAAATTCTATCAGCATGTCAGTTTTCATGATTTTTAGGCGTCATATGTGTTCGCAGTGATTTTTAGAAGGCAGATACAAGGAGAAAATCGATATAAATAAATATAAAAACTAAATTAAAAATATCCCCCATTTTTCTTTGATCCACAGAAGGCCACGCAGCCTGTATTTCCAACCACAAGTGCCACCAACCGAAAACAAGCTATATAACCTAAAGGAACAAACACAGCAAGAGATTTTCCATCCGCAAAATCAAAAGAAATACAAAAAAATACTATAAATCAGGAAACACGTATAATTTGATTCAGGAGATCGTCCTCTACAACTTCATGGGTGTTTCAGGCACCTCGCAGCAGGATCTCGAGCCCAGCGAACTAACGCAGCAAACTAGGGTTTGGTGTAGGTCCTCGACGAGGAGGTTGGAAGGAAAACCGAAGGTGGCGTGATGATCACCAGAGTGAGACGCGCCTTCTACCATGGTTTTGCGGTGTGCGATCATCACAGACGTCGTGCGTCTCTGGGAGGAAGTCAAGGTCGAGCTCGACATTAGTGGTTCGAACTGCTTGAGATTGGGATGAGGTGGTTACAGTCGCGAAGTGATGAAGTGTGGTGGGTTTCGGTTGAGGATCGGTGGTTGATTTGAGAAGTGGCGGTGGTGAAATCGGGTGTTAGAAGGGAACGAAGGGGATTTGGGGAATACTGGAGCTCGTATAATTAGGGAAGACGGGTTATATTGTGGAGCGGGTGGGCTGTGAGTGTAAATGGGCCAGTATTGAAAAGGTTAAAGCCCAAGTATATTTAACTAAGTTTATATTTAATCCAATATTGTGTAATATCTTGTAAAAATCATAACGCCCTCATACGATATCAGATTTTCAAACCGTAAGTTGCGTTGTGATCGTATGGATGGGAGCAACACAATGAGACTGACCGGGAGTGAATCCGAGCTCGTTACAATTTATGGCGAAATAAATTGCCGGTCGAAGTCAAATTAACGCAAACCGTTATTTAACGGTTAACGCGCAAATGTGAGTAAAACTCACCAACTCTAAATAGTTCTATTTTTACAGTGTATTCTTAGAACTGTTAACTATTGTCTGTTTGACTGTGTGTTGACTGTTTGATTGAACTGCTGGTCAGTTAGTGGAATATATATATATATATATATATATATATATATATATATATATAAACCGATAAATATTTATATGCTGATTCTGCTTATCAAAATATTATACCAGTGTTGTCTAACATCTGTGGTGCAGGGAAACAGGTTGGAGGAATCCAACTGGATTCCTCAACAGTATTTTACTGTGATTTTTATAGTGTGATATATAATGTGAAGTATATAATCTGTATGACTATGTAAGGTGGGACGATATTTATCGTTGTTATATGGTGTGTTAAATACCATGAGAAATACCAAAATGTAGGAGAGGGGTTTTCAAAGTATATTTTGAAAATAGTTTATTTATATAAAATCAAGGGATTATATATATATATATATATATATATATAAGAAAAAGGATTCTGAATAATAAGGAATATAGTTGGTAAAAACAAATATAAAAGAATTTTATTTGTAAATCAAATACAAGGGAATATATATGTTAATCGAATATAAGGGGATATATTTGTTAATCAAACTATAAAGGAATTATATTCATTAAAAGAAATATAAAGGATATTTATTTAGAGATTAAATAAATAGAATTAAACTAAAGGAGATATTTATTTGTTAAATAAATAGGAGTTAACCAAGTGAATTGGTCGAGTTAACCAAGTGAATTGGTTGAGTTAATCGAAGTGAATTAGTTGAGTTAAACTAAGTGAATCGGTTAGAGTTAATCAATGTGAATTAGTTGAGTTAAACTAAGTGAATCAGTTAGAGTTAATCAATGTGAATTAGTTAAGTTAAACTAAGTGGTTAATCGATGTGAATTAGTTAAGTTAAACTAAGTGGTTAATCGAAGTGAATTAGTTAAGTTAACTAAGTGGTTAATCGAAGTGAATTAGTTGAGTTAAACTAAGTGAATCGGTTAGAGTTAATCAACGTGAATTAGCTAAGTTAAACTAAGTGGATTAGTTCAGTTAATCGAGACGAGTTAACCAGTTAGGTTAAACCATTTGAGTTAATCAGATAGAATTGACCAGTTAGAGTTAACCAGTTAGAGTTAACCAGTTAGGTTAAACCAGTTGAGTTGACCGGTTAGAGTTATCCAAGTAGAGGTAATCGAGTAGAGTTGTCGAATATCACTTATCCGAAGTAGAGTTATCGAATATAGTGTATTCGAGGGAAGCGTAATCGAATATAGTTTATTCGAGTGGAGAAATCAAATGTTATTCATTTGAGAAGAGTTACCGAATATTATTTATTCGAAGAGTAGTTATCGAATATTGGTTATTCGAAGTTAGTTAATCCAAAGGAGTTATTCGAAGTTAGTTAATCCAAAGGAGTTATTCGAAGTCAGTTAATCCAAAGGAGTTATTCGAAGTTAGTTAATCCAAAGGAGTTATTCGAAGTTAGTTAATCCAAAGGAGTTATTCGAAGTTAGTTAATCCAAAGGAGTTATTCGAAGTTAGTTAATCCAAAGGAGTTAGTCGAAGAGTTAATCGAATATAGTTATTCGAAAGAAGGTGTTAATCGAATATAGTTATTCGAGTAAAGTTAAAAGAGTTAATCGAATTTAGTTATTCGAAATGAGTTATTCGAATTAGATATTTGAATAGAGTTAAACACATTAGAGTGATTCGAATTACTTATTCGAATATAGTTAAACATGTAAGAGTTAATTGAATATTAGTTATTCAATTTGAGTTAATCGAATTTAGTTATTCGAGAAGAGTTTAATCGAATTTAGTTATTCGAAAGGAGTAAATCAATTTGAGTTAAGTTAATCGATTTGAATTAAGTTGAATCGAAATGGAGTAAATCGATTAGAATTAAGTTAATCGAGTTAGAGTAAATCGAATATTGGTTATTCGAAGGTAAGTTATTCGAATTAGTTATTCGAAGGAGTTAATCAAATGAGTCGATCCAAAAGAGTTAGTCGGATATTAATTATTCGAATAGAGTTAACGGAGTTATCGATTTTAGTTTTATCGAAAGGAGTTATCGATTAGTAAATCGAAAGGAGATTTTCGAATATAGCATATTCGAAAGAAAGAGATCGAATATTGTTTATTCGAAAGAGAGAGATTTCGAATATAAGTTATTCGAAGAGAGATAATCGAATATAGGTTATTCGAAGAAGAGTTAATCAAATAGAGATTACTCGAAGGAGAGTTATACGTCGAATTCGATTATAGCGAATTCGGGAAAGTACTATTTACTTTCCAGGGTTTAAATCAAGATTTAGTTATTGATTTAGAAATTAGGTGTCTGTTAAATTATTCGAGTTAGGAGATAAAGTTATAATTTAGGAGATATTGCTGAAGTAGGAATTATAACGTTATAGTTATAATCAAACGTTTTCATTTAAGAAGTGGATTCGTAACCTGAATCCAAGAATTTGCGTAAACAGATGATTGGAAAAAGTGAGTGACGAGCTTCATCTATTTCACAGTAAAGGACGTTGTTCAATTAAGGTCTGAGAGGTAATTATACCCCAACTTGATTTACTTCAGAATTGACAAAGGAGTAGTTGTGGTTCGATAGAAAAGGTTGATTTGAAATATAGTTAAGTAATAAGCGATAAATGGATTAAGCGAAACGATGTTTTATACAACGTTCATTGGAAATCCGTAAATGAGTTTTGGGAACGTTTTCCAAATATAGTCAGATATGTTTTCTAAACATAGAAAATGAAATATTTTCATGATAAGAATTTAAGAAATAGAGTTAAGCAAATTCAGAAACTGACTGGAGAGGGTAAGTTGAACGGTTTTCTAAGTGACGATCTGATGTTGGTTCCGACCTTCCGGATTGATACTTAGAGAATTGTTCTCATACTAGTTATAGTTAGGGACAGATAGTTGCGAAATAATAGTGATGTGAAAATAAGCTATGGAAATGTTTTCCAATGATTAATAACATATATTTTCTAAATATATGAAATAAGGAAATATGAACATATGATGATTGATCGATCGAATTTCCATTTGGAAATAAGATCGTTGTTTGTACACCGACATGTTTTCATTTGATAGTTGAATCACAGACTATCAAAGTTTTTACCATTTTAACGTTGTTAATATGGAGAGACCGGTTGGATTATTATCCAAAGAACCACTCTGTATTGGCATAAGCGTTGCGAGCAATATCTGCCAAAGATAAATTGAAGACGGAGTAAAGTGCAAGGGCTGTTGTATAAGTCTTAGATAACAGTGACTAAGATGGATATACTAAATAGTGCCTTCGGTTTGTCCAGTCCCAGGACAACGTATATGGACGAAGGTCTGACAGAGTATATCCAATAGATCACGTAAGTTGATCTGTTCAAACGTATTCACGTTTGGTGGCGGAGGAATTCGTTTCTCTTAGCTGTATACCCGTGTTATTGTTGGATAAGTCAATTTGTGATTTGGCGGGTATGACAATGTGGCATTCAAAGTGAATGATGGTCAGATGTTCTGAAGATAGACGTAGATTCTAGCCTCACACCGGGAAGTAACAAAAGTTGGGCTAGGCAGCATGGCTAGTTGGGTCATCCCCAAGCAGGGTGTATTGTCACCGATCTAGAGAATATTCATATTTATACTTCTTTTTGATTCTGTATCTTCGGATGACGGTTTGATGGCCTACAACCGTGGTGGCAATATATTCGCGACACTCAAGCTAAATGAGTGAGCGGTCATGTGTGGCCGGGTTGCAAGACGTTCTTGTTGAACCCTGAGTGTATCACCTCTAGAGTACACTATTCAGAAGGTGCTCCCATACCTTGTCTGTTGGAATCCATTCTCCGATAAGCGCCCTGCGGTTTATGATTTTATACTATGTATGTAGAACGTGAGATGCAAGCGTTTCTGCTAGATTGATACCTATTTGTACTTAGACATTATTATAATATCACAATGATATTGCTTGTCAAAGTTGTTTAGATACTCATAAGGGAAAAACCCGTTCCGTATTCACGGCGTGGTCTTATGAGATATCCTATACCTGTTTTAAACTATTTTACCCATACCAGTCCCATGACTGACCCGGAGTTTACTTTGTTGTTTTCCCTAAACTCTTGGGTGCATAAATTTGTACGGGCAGTCAAGTAGTCGGGATTTTACAGGTATACTTGGAGAGCTCGGAGCAGGAGGCTTCAGGATTATAGCTATTATTATTCCGCTGTGTTGTTAAGTGTTGTACTTTGAAATGGTATGTATATACGAGTACTGATTTGTATTTCAAAGTTATGTTATATTTTATTCGTTCCGCTGTGAGATTCGTGTTTACTCTGATGATGTAAGTTCTTCTTCTTCTTCTATTCTATTAGTTCTATCTTTTCTTCCTCACCCTCTACTTTCTTTCACTAACGTTCTCGGAATTTCCGACTCTCGAGGAGTCGGAAATTTCCAGCCGTTACAGTTGGTATCAGAGCTTAGGTTAAGAATTACCTTGGCTCTGTGGCGTGACTCGGTAGAGATAGGATTAGTAATATCCTAGATTGAGTTTGAGTGTATATATATGAGTGCGTAATTGTTATTCAATATAAAATGGTTTTAAGTTGTGGAGACTCATTGGTTGAGTGGCTTATGAATTCTGGTCGATCAGTTGATCCACTGTATCGATAAGGGTTACTAAACACTCGAATACGATGAACCGTCATGGTATGTTTTGAAAGAGGGTAAATGAAATAATTTTTCCCAAAATATATTTGTTTATAGAAGAAATATATATCTTGAAATTATTATAGTATATTGATTGTGTTGGTTGTTATTATAATCGAATAAGATTATAAAAGGGTGAAATGGTTATAATTGACCAATCAGAATTCATATAAGTGAAATATATGAAATCGAAATGAATTAAAATCTGAAATTAAATCAGAATTGGAATTAAAATAAGGAAATTTTAAGTTCCTGGGAGATTTTGAAAATGTTTTTCAATTAGAAATAAATATAGTATCTAACTCAGCTGGATGACTGGAAAATAATTCCGAGGATGGATCGATACATCGTCGGTGTAATTTTCGAGTTTCTAAGTGGAGGATTACTACCAAGGGTTTTGTTTTCAAATAGTGTTGAGAAAACCAGTTGTTTAAAAATTTAAAGGTTTTGAATTAGGGTTTAGGATTTGAAATTGATTTGAAATAAACCCAGGAATTTTGAATTCTGGAATTAAAAATTTAACGTATGAAGTTAAATGGATTAAAATTTTGAAGGTGGGTAAATAAATTTGAATTAAGCTTCGACAAGGTTAAATATAATATAGGATTATATGGGAATGATGTCGAGTAAGTTGATTGATGATATAAGGATTGGAATCAAGAATTTGTACTTAAGTTGGAAATGGAATCTGACTTGAGTTTAAGCAAATGATGGGTTAAGTGTTTGAAATCTGATATTGGAGTTTGAATAGAACTTGACTTGGATAGAACCAAGTGTTTGAGTTGAAGATTGGATTGAGATGACATTGGTATATGTTGATACATTTGAAAGTGATAAGAGTTGATATGCCCGACAAAAAGGTACAAGTTTATTTTTGATATAAGCATGAGATTTATGAGCCGAATCGGCAAGCCGCTTGGCTGTTTGATTTTCTTTTTGGGTTGGAGATGGCCTAGAGAGGCGAGTTGTGGTTTTACCAATAGGGCTGTACAAAGGAGGTTATGGCAAGATTTTCCGAAAATTTAAAGTGTTAGAAAATTTTCAGAGTTTTTGAAAATTTTAATTAGTCGGAAGAATAAATATTTCAGTCGATATTAAGTGGTTCGGTTGAAATCAGAAATAAGGGGTAAGCCAATCTTAGGAGTTCCAATATATAGGGTCAACCTCTAACTTAGCAATTTCGAGGACGAAATTATTTTAAGGGGGAAGTCTGTAATGGCGCGTTTTGTTAGCTGTCGAATAATTAATTTATTTAATTATTAAATATCGATTGGGCGATATCGATGACTTGAATTAAATAATATTGAATATTTAATTAAAATAAATAATATAATAATATATTATAATGTCGAAATAATCGGAAATCACCGAATTCACAATACTGTGTGAATTGGATTAGCTAAAATATTTAATTCAGTTTAGAATTTGATTTGAATAACGAATCGATTTAATAATCGACGTTAAAACGTATTAATTATAATATAATTAAAATAGAGCGCGAAACGACGTGGTAGTTCGCTATTTGGCGATTTAGACTTCAAGTGGATGTACAGGGTTCGTTTTAAATCGGATTTCTGTGAAACAAGAAACGTGTGGAGCTGGTGGAGTATATCTTTCTAGTGGAAGAGAAAAATTGAGATTTCGTCGTGTAGATTTTGATGTACGTCCAAATCAAATTTCAGAAAAGTCGCTGTAGAGTTCCTTTATAATTTGCGACGCTTTATATACGTTATAAATGGATTTTCAGTATAAACTGAATATCGAGATAATCTGAAATCTGAAATATCAAGCTGTAAATTCTGATATGATATTCTGAAGCTGTATGATACCATATGTGAAGATATGCGATAATATTAAATTATTAATATTTAAATTTATATAAATATATTTATATATTTAAATGGGTTATTCAAAACGTTAAAAATAGCCACTTTTGCAAACGAAGCCGGAATTCGACGAAACTAGTTTTATTGGATCCGCAATATCAAATAGTTGTTAGATTTCCAGTTTCATGATTTTTAGAGTCACTATGTGACCGTACGGATTTTTAAAGTGAGAAATAGTCAGTATTTTGACGGTTAAAAATACGCTGTGTGGGCATACGGAGTCGGAATTCGACGAAACCAGTTTCGTTGGGACCGTAATGTCAAATTCTATCAGCATGTCAGTTTTCATGATTTTTAGGCGTCATATGTGTTCGTAGTGATTTTTAGAAGGCAGATACAAGGAGAAAATCGAGATAAATAAATATAAAAACTAAATTAAAAATATCCCCCATTTTTCTTTGATCCACAGAAGGCCACGCAGCCTGTATTTCCAACCACAAGTGCAACCAACCGAAAACAAGCTATATAACCTAAAGGAACAAACACAGCAAGAGATTTTCCATCCGCAAAATCAAAAGAAATACAAAAAAAATCCTATAAATCAGGAAACACGTATAATTTGATTCAGGAGATCGTCCTCTACAACTTCATGGGTGTTTCAGGCACCTCGCAGCAGGATCTCGAGCCCAACGAACTAACGCAGCAAACTACGGTTTGGTGTAGGTCCTCGACGAGGAGGTTGGAAGGAAAACCGAAGGTGGCATGATGATCACCAGAGTGAGACGTGCCTTCTACCATGGTTTTGCGGTGTGCGGTCATCACAGACGTCGTGCGTCTCTGGGAGGAAGTCAAGGTCGAGCTCGACATTAGTGGTTCGAACTGCTTGAGATTGGGATGAGGTGGTTACAGTCGTGAAGTGATGAAGTGTGGTGGGTTTCGGTTGAGGATCGGTGGTTGATTTGAGAAGTGGCGGTGGTGAAATCGGGTGTTAGAAGGGAACGAAGGGGATTTGGGGAATACTGGAGCTCGTATAATTGGGGAAGACGGGTTATATTGTGGAGCGGGTGGGCTGTGAGTGGAAATGGGCCAGTATTGAAAAGGTTAAAGCCCAAGTATATTTAACTAAGTTTATATTTAATCCAATATTGTGTAATATCTTGTAAAAATCATAACGCCCTCATACGATATCAGATTTTCAAACCGTAAGTTGCGTTGGGATCGTATGGACGGGAGCAACACAATGAGACTGACCGGGAGTGAATCCGAGCTCGTTACAATTTATGGCGAAATAAATTGCCCGTCGAAGTCAAATTAATGCAAACCGTTATTTAACGGTTAACGCGCAAATGTGAGTAAAACTCACCAACTCTAAATAGTTCTATTTTTACAGTGTATTCTTAGAACTGTTAACTATTGTCTGTTTGACTATGTGTTGACTGTTTGATTGAACTGCTAGTCAGTTAGTGGAATATATATATATATATATATATATATATATATATATATAAACCGATAAATATTTATATGCTGATTCTGCTTATCAGAATATTATACCAGTGTTGTCTAACATCTGTAGTGCAGGGAAACAGGTTGGAGGAATCCAGCTGGATTCCTCAACAGTATTTTACTGTGATTTTTATAGTGTGATATATAATGTGAAGTATATAATCTGTATGACTATGTGGGGTGGGACGATATTTATCGTTGTTATATGGTGTGTTAAATACCATGAGAAATACCAAAATGTAGGAGAGGGGTTTTCAAAGTATATTTTGAAAATAGTTTATTTATATAAAATCAAGGGATTTTATATACATATATATACATATATATATATATATAAGAAAAAGGATTCTGAATAATAAGGAATATAGTTGGTAAAAACAAATATAAAAGAATTTTATTTGTAAATCAAATACAAGGGAATATATATGTTAATTGAATATAAGGGGATATATTTGTTAATCAAAATATAAAGGAATTATATTCATTAAAAGAAATATAAAGGATATTTATTTAGAGATTAAATAAATAGAATTAAACTAAAGGAGATATTTATTTGTTAAATAAATAGGAGTTAACCAAGTGAATTGGTCGAGTTAACCAAGTGAATTGGTCGAGTTAATCGAAGTGAATTAGTTGAGTTAAACTAAGTGAATCGGTTAGAGTTAATCAATGTGAATTAGTTGAGTTAAACTAAGTGAATCGGTTAGAGTTAAACAATGTGAATTAGTTAAGTTAAACTAAGTGGTTAATCGATGTGAATTAGTTAAGTTAAACTAAGTGGTTAATCGAAGTGAATTAGTTAAGTTAACTAAGTGGTTAATCGAAGTGAATTAGTTGAGTTAAACTAAGTGAATCGGTTAGAGTTAATCAACGTGAATTAGCTATGTTAAACTAAGTGGATTAGTTCAGTTAATCGAGACGAGTTAACCAGCTAGGTTAAACCATTTGAGTTAATCAGTTAGAATTGACCAGTTAGAGTTAACCAGTTAGAGTTAACCAGTTAGGTTAAACCAGTTGAGTTGACCGGTTAGAGTTATCCAAGTAGAGTTAATCGAGTAGAGTTGTCGAATATCACTTATCCGAAGTAGAGTTATCGAATATAGTGTATTCGAGGGAAGAGTAATCGAATATAGTTTATTCGAGTGGAGAAATCAAATGTTATTCATTTGAGAAGAGTTACCGAATATTATTTATTCGAAGAGTAGTTATCGAATATTGGTTATTCGAAGTTAGTTAATCCAAAGGAGTTATTCGAAGTTAGTTAATCCAAAGGAGTTATTCGAAGTCAGTTAATCCAAAGGAGTTATTCGAAGTTAGTTAATCCAAAGGAGTTATTCAAAGTTAGTTAATCCAAAGGAGTTATTCGAAGTTAGTTAATCCAAAGGAGTTATTCGAAGTTAGTTAATAAAAGGAGTTAGTCGAAGAGTTAATCGAATATAGTTATTCGAAAGAAGGTGTTAATCGAATATAGTTATTCGAGTAAAGTTAAAAGAGTTAATCGAATTTAGTTATTCGAAATGAGTTATTCGAATTAGATATTTGAATAGAGTTAAACACATTAGAGTGATTCGAATTACTTATTCGAATAGAGTTAAACATGTAAGAGTTAATTGAATATTAGTTATTCAATTTGAGTTAATCGAATTTAGTTATTCAAGAATAGTTTAATCGAATTTAGTTATTCGAAAGGAGTAAATCAATTTGAGTTAAGTTAATCGATTTGAATTAAGTTGAATCGAAATGGAGTAAATCGATTAGAATTAAGTTAATCGAGTTAGAGTAAATCGAATATTGGTTATTCGAAGGTAAGTTATTCGAATTAGTTATTCGAAGGAGTTAATCAAATGAGTCGATCCAAAAGAGTTAGTCGGATATTAATTATTCGAATAGAGTTAAAGGAGTTATCGATTTTAGTTTGATCGAAAGGAGTTATAGATTAGTAAATCGAAAGGAGATTTTCGAATATAGCATATTCGAAAGAAAGAGATCGAATATTGTTTATTCGAAAGAGAGAGATTTCGAATATGAGTTATTCGAAGAGAGATAATCGAATATAGGTTATTCGAAGAAGAGTTAATCAAATAGAGATTACTCGAAGGAGAGTTATACGTCGAATTCGATTATAGCGAATTCGGGAAAGTACTATTTACTTTCCAGGGTTTAAATCAAGATTTAGTTATTGATTTAGAAATTAGGTGTCTGTTAAATTATTCGAGTTAGGAGATAAAGTTATAATTTAGGAGATATTGCAGAAGTAGGAATTATAACGTTATAGTTATAATCAAACGTTTTCATTTAAGAAGTGGATTCGTAACCTGAATCCGAGAATTTGCGTAAACAGATGATTGGAAAATGTGAGTGACGAGCTTCATCTATTTCACAGTAAAGGACGTTGTTCAATTAAGGTCTGAGAGGTAATTATACCCCAACTTGATTTACTTCAGAATTGACAAAGGAATAGTTGTAGTTCGATAGAAAAGGTTGATTTGAAATATAGTTAAGTAATAAGCGATAAATGGATTAAGCGAAACGATGTTTTATACAACGTTCATTGGAAATCCGTAAATGAGTTTTGGGAATGTTTTCCAAATATAGTCAAATATGTTTTCTAAACATAGAAAATGAAATATTTTCATGATAAGAATTTAAGAAATAGAGTTAAGCAAATTCAGAAACTGACTGGAGAGGGTAAGTTGAACGGTTTTCTAAGTGACGATCTGATGTTGGTTCCGACCTTCTGGATTGATACTTAGAGAATTGTTCTCATACTAGTTACAGTTAGGGACAGATAGTTGCGAAATAATAGTGATGTGAAAATAAGCTATGGAAATGTTTTCCAATGATTAATAACATATATTTTCTAAATATATGAAATAAGGAAATATGAACATATGATGATTGATCGATCGAATTTCCATTTGGAAATAAGATCGTTGTTTGTACACCGACATGTTTTCATTTTATAGTTGAATCACAGACTATCAAAGTTTTTACCATTTTAACGTTGTTAATATGGAGAGACCGGTTGGATTATTATCCAAAGAACCACTCTGTATTGGCATAAGCGTTGCGAGCAATATCTGCCAAAGATAAATTGAAGACGGAGTAAAGTGCAAGGGCTGTTGTATAAGTCTTAGATAACAGTGACTAAGATGGATATACTGAATAGTGCCTTCGGTTTGTCCAGTCCCAGGACAACGTATATGGAAGAAGGTCTGACAGAGTATATCCAATAGATCGCGTAAGTTGATCTGTTCAAACGTATTCACGTTTGGTGGCGGAGGAATTCGTTTCTCTTAGCTGTATACCTGTGTTATTGTTGGATAAGTCAATTTGTGATTTGGCGGGTATGACAATGTGGCATTCAAAGTGAATGATGATCAGATGTTCTGAAGATAGACGTAGCTTCTAGCCTCACACCGGGAAGTAACAAAAGTTGGGCTACGCAGCATGGCTAGTTGGGTCATCCCCAAGCAGGGTGTATTGTCACCGATCTAGAGAATATTCATATTTATACTTCTTTTTGATTCTGTATCTTCGGATGACGGTTTGATGGCCTACAACCGTGGTGGCAATATATTCGCGACACTCAAGCTAAATGAGTGAGCGGTCATGTGTGGCCGGGTTGCAAGACGTTCTTGTTGAACCCTGAGTGTATCACCTCTAGAGTACACTATTCAGAAGGTGCTCCCATACCTTGTCTGTTGGAATCCATTCTCCGATAAGCGCCCTGCGGTTTATGAGTTTATACTATGTATGTAGAACGTGAGATGCAAGCGTTTCTGCTAGATTGATACCTATTTGTACTTAGACATTATTATAATGTCACAATGATATTGCTTGTCAAAGTTGTTCAGATACTCATAAGGGAAAAACCCGTTCTGTATTCACGGCGTGGTCTTATGAGATATCTTATACCTGTTTTAAACTATTTTACTCATACCAGTCCCATGACTGACCCGGAGTTTACTTTGTTGTTTTCCCTAAACTCTTGGGTGCCTAAATTTGTACGGGCAGTCAAGTAGTCGGGATTTTACAGGTACACTTGGAGAGCTCGGAGCAGGAGGCTTCAGGATTATAGCTATTATTATTCCGCTGTGTTGTTAAGTGTTGTACTTTGAAATGGTATGTATATACGAGTACTGATTTGTATTTCAAAGTTATGTTATATTTTATTCGTTCCGCTGTGAGATTCGTGTTTACTCTGATGATGTAAGTTCTTCTTCTTCTTCTATTCTATTAGTTCTATCTTTTCTTCCTCACCCTCTACTTTCTTTCACTAACGTTCTCGGAATTTCCGACTCTCGAGGAGTCTGAAATTTCCAGCCGTTACAATAGTTAAATCTTTAATTAGATTTAAACGTGAAATGGTAATTGAATTTACCGATAACACCGTGGTGTTAGATATGAAGTATGACCAGTTTTACTTCAAGGGATGAATAGTTTGGGATTGGGAAATTAAAACAAATGATTACTTGGGTAAGGTTCGTTAATCCTGACTAGTGTGAATTGATATTCAAAAATAGATTAAAGAATAAATTAAAGGATTTATCTTTGATAAAATTAATGGGAACCTTTCCCTACGAATGTGAAAATTAGAAACTAACTATCGGTTAGCCAAGCAGAATGGTTTTCTAGATATTGATCTGATGTTGGTTTCGGCCTTCGGGGTTAATATTTAGGAAATTATTCTCTTGATTAATTTACGGTTAGTGACTGATGAATTGGAATGAGGCGTATGTTGTGTTTGTGTAACACTTATTTAAAATATACGCGAGTTATTCGGAAAGACCGGGTTTATCCCATTCTGAATAACTAATACGACGATAAGTCGAAGATGAAGACGGTGGTTGAAGACCAGAGGTCTTCACGTCGTTTGGGTGATTACTGATGATCTTGATTGGGTTGTACACCCAAGAAGATGGAAACAGTTGGTGATCGTCTAGACGTACATGGAGATCGATGGATATGCGGGGTACTAGGTGCCTCCGGTTTCGTTTAGACCCAGAACGGACTTGTAAATGGACTGTGTGTCTGACATTGGATTTTAGTCCGTGTGATTGATCTCTATTAAATATATATCTGTTTGGCGGCGGAGAATTTATTCTCTTGCTTAACGCCCTTCTCCGAGACGTACGAGCTCAGGGGTTATATACTGATGGATATCAAACGCATGGAGTGAATTGCCTGTGTGGCATGCCTAAGTGGCAATTTATCGAGGCTTCTGTTGAAAAGCAAAGTCTTGTGGTGATGATCAAAGCACAGCCTGAGTGGCACAACTTTGTGTAACGTGAATTCGCGAGCCTCACACCCCGGTTGTGAACCAAAAACGGGAGAGGACATCAGGGAGGGCCTGTGTTTCTTCCTAGCTAGGGTGGTGTCAGTGACCTACCAGCCCTGACATTTATATATTTTTCACCTGTGTGGTTGTTGCTGTTGCGAGGCGCCTCGGTTTGATCGGACGATCCGGGTCCGATGGAGTCATTCGTTGGCTCATTTACGCCCCAAAGGGCGGGGAAACGCAGTGTTCAGGCATTTTAATCCACATCGGTGGACCGGCCCTGACGATCCAAGGGTCGATGCGCTCTGACCCTGAGGCTCGGGCTAGGCAGTCTCGAAGTCGGTGAGGACTATCTTTTGCCTCGGTTCACAAACGAAAATCCAATTTCCAAATACGTGACATCTGCGGTTTTATTTGTAAACCTAGTATGGCGACATGATATATGGTACCCATGCCGTCTATGATTGATACTTATGATTTGAAGTTGTTTTATACACTATGCACTTATAGTAGTATCATATGATTTGTTTTAAACGTATCAAGCATTCTTTGGCTGTTACAAGGAAAAACCCTATCCCCCGGCTTGCGTTGCATTGTGTGATAGGACCTGGGTCTTATAACAGCTTCATTTTTCTTTATTTAGCATTGCGCCATTTGTTTTATGCACTGGTATTCTCGAGAGGAAACCCGTTCCGTGTTATACGGCGTGGTCCCTTGATTTACCTAACTTTAAAAACAAAGATAAATAGCTGTTTTAGTTCTCACACCAGTCACATGACTGACCTGGAGTTTATTGTTTTAACCTAAACTCTGGGTGCCTTTATTTTGACACGGGCAGCTAGTAGTTTTGGTTTTGCAGATTTATATTCACAGGATCCTGGTTTACAGCTGGAACGATATCCGGAAAGCTTTGTATCCGTATATCTCCTTCTAGTTGTGTATTGTATTATTTTCCGCTGCGATGTATTTAAATGTAATTTAAATCTCTGATATTTCTGTGTAATATTTGTTTGTTTATACTCTATATATTCTTGTAATCTGATGCATTGTTGTGATATACAGTAAAATGTTCCTTTGTATGTGTTCTATTTTGTCATGTTCTCAAAACAATTCGTTCTTTCTCTTCTCTTCGGAGACCGGGGAAGTTCTGGTCATTTCACGAAATCCAACATCGAAATATTCCAAAGTCAATTTCGATTCAAATCCATTCCAATTCAATTATTGGAAATTTTGGTTACTTTTAAAACCCTTCCAAATCCAATTTATTTATTTCAAAAATAAATGGAATATAATTCTAGTTCAAAACTAGTTCATTTCAATAAAAATCTATTTTAATCTTTTCAAATATAAAATTTTTCATCCCAATTCTTTCCAAATCGTTTCTTATGATTTTACACCAGTTATTGATATTTTTAATAATTTTATCAAGGCCCGTATAGTCGATTTCCATCAACGTCCATCGAACTGCACTTACAGCGACCTTTTCCAAATTTGATTTGGACATAATTCCAAATCCAACCATTAGATTTCTAATTTCTTGTATTCGATAGAAAGCTCTTTTCGATACGAAGCCAACAGTTCCAGTTTTAAGAGAATACGACTTTCGGATCTCCCGTAATGTCCATTCGAATCAATGGTCGAAATTCACGAACCACCGCAGCGCGGCGCGTTCTATTCTCGCCATTATACACATATATTATATATTTCGTTGATTTCGTTTTAAAATGTATTTTATAAATCGTTTTAAATTTGTTTTCAAAACGATTTCAACTTCATATTCAATTTCGAATCATGTAACGACCCGGGAAAAGACGACCTTGATTATCCGATATACAACACATATCGAACATCAAGGGTCGACAATTACCGAATAGTTAATGAAAGAATTTAGAGGGTGAGGATAGATAAGATAGAAAATTAGAATAGAAGAAGAAAAAGAAGAACACAACATCAGAGTCACACGAATCTCACAGCGGAACGAATAAAATATAATATATCACATAACTTGAAATCAAAAGCAGTATATGCATACAATACCATTTTCATAGTACAATCCTTGCATCACAACGGAAATAAACAATAGCTATATAAGTCCTGAAGCCTCCTGCTCCAAGCTCTCCAAGTCTATCTGTAAAATCCTGACTACTTGACTGCCCATACAAATTTGGGCACCCAAGAGTTTAGGGAAAAAAAAACAAAATAAAACTCTGGGTCAGTCATGGGACTGGTGTGAGTAAACTCAAATCATTTGGTTTAACTTTTCAAAATCCTTTTCAAAAGAAAAGATAATCGTAAGACCAATCCACACATAAATACGGATGGCTTTTACCTTACGATAACCCAAAACACTTTGGAAATCATATATTATCTGATATTATAATAATGTCTAATCACAGGTAATTAAAATCTAGTAGAACGTTTGCATCTCACGCTCTACATATATAGTATACAAATCAAACTTGCGGGCACTTATTGGAGATTGGTTCCGACTTTGACAAGGTATGGGACCACCTGCCGATAGTGTATCTCTAGAGGCGAATACACTGGGTTCAACAAGAACATCTTGCAACCCGGCCCTCACATGACCGACCACTCATTTCGCTTGAGTGTATCGAATGTATATCACCAACGGTTGGGATCAGCAACCGTCTCCCGAATAGGACAGCATCGATAGATTAAAGAAGCAATTGGAATTTCTCTAGATAGGTGATCATACATCCTAATGGGTGCGACCCACATAGCCATGCTGCCTGCCCGATTTTTGTCATTTCCCGGTTGATGAGGCTAGAGGTCATAACGTATCTTTTGACAGATCACACCTCCATTACTTTGAATGCCACATCGTCATACCCGCCAAATCACAAATTGATTTCACCAAAAATACCACGGGTATACAGCTAAGAGAAACGAATTCCTCCGCCACCAAACGTAAGTACGTTTGAAGAGATCAACTTACGCGATCCTTTGAATATACTCTGTCAGACATTCGTCCATTCACGTTTTTCCTGGGACTGGACAAACCGAAGGCACTATTCTGTAAATAGGATAGCCCTTGCATAACTCCGTCTTCAATATATTCAGCATACTTGATTCGCAACGCTTATGCCAATACAGAGTGGTTCTCTGGATAATAATCCGACCGGTCTCTCCATATTAACAACGTTAAAATGGTCAAAACTTTGATAGTCGGTGATTTAACTATCAAATGAAAACATATCTGTGTGCAAACAACGATATTATTTCCAGATGGAAATTCTATCGATCAATCATCATTCATCATCAAATTATCATAAATTTACCCTTTTCCTTATTCTTGTTTTCCTATTTTTCTTATTTACTATATTTAGAAAATATACGTTATTAACAATGGGAAACAATTCCATTTCTCATTTTCTATATTCAGAAAAACATTTCTGATTTTCATTTGGAAGACATTTCCAAATCTCCTTCATTGGGTTTAAACTGATGTTTGAATAAACATCGCTATGCCAACACCATCCATTTCGCTCATTAACTAAATTCACTTAACCACTTTTCACTATCGAACTTTATCCACTTCTTAGTTAAAAACGAAGTCAATCAAGTTGGGGTATAATTACCTCTCAGACCTTAACTGAACAACATTTCTAACTTCGAAATAGACAAAGTTCAAACTTCACTCTTTAAGAAACTTCCTTGCGAACTCTCGGATTCTATTTATGAATCCACTTCCTTTACTGAATCATTTGATTATAACTATAAATGTTATAATTCCATGCTTTCAAAATATGTTAACTTAAATATATTTCCATATCTTAATTTGGATAAATAAACAACCAACTACTTTATCAACAGATAATTAAAACTTGATTTGAAATGGAAAGTAAACATTACTTCCCTTGATTCGATATAATCGAATTTCCATGTATGATTCACTCTCGAATAATCACTATCCGATAATTCTCTTTCGAATAAACTATATTCGATTCCCCTGTTCGAATAACTAATATTCGATAATCCTTTTCTTCGAATAACTAATATTCGAAAATCTCACTTCGAATAAACCATATTCGATAATTCTCTCCTTCGAATAACTATATTCGATTTAACACACTTCGAACGAACTATATTCGATTACTCTTCTCGAATAAACTATATTTGATAACTCTACTTCGAATAGGTGATATTCGATTAATTCCCTTTTTGACTAACCCTACTTAATTTACTAATACTCGACTAACTCGACTTAATTAACTTCTATTGATTAATTACTATTTGATTTAACACCATTTGCTTG
The DNA here is from genome assembly GCA_030737875.1 of Allium sativum. NCBI lineage: Eukaryota > Viridiplantae > Streptophyta > Magnoliopsida > Asparagales > Amaryllidaceae > Allium > Allium sativum. The sequence goes on from CM060912.1 coordinate 850,237,025, forward strand.
ATTCTAGATCACAGCGATCACAATGGTTACGCCTGATTCCCCCAGGAAACATCCGACCGCCGTAGGCTATCTGCAGCCCTGCGAATTACGCTAGCAGTCGTGCTAAATGGAAATTCATCCTTAAATAACTTTGTCTATTTTTAACTCTATCTCGAATAATTAGATTCGATCAATTCTAATTGAATAACTAATATTCAATTAACCCTTATTCGATTACTATATTTGAATAACTCTAGTTCGATTTGACTCAAAACGATTAACTCTAATTGATTAACTCTAACTGGTTAATTCTAACTGAATAACTCTAACTGGGTAACTCTAACTGAATAAATCTAACTGGTTAACTCTAACTAACTAACTCTAACTGTTTAACTTTACGGTTTATCTCTGACAGTTTAACTTCAACGGTTTAACTCTAACAGTTTAACTCCAACTGTTTAACTCTAACAGTTTAACTCCAACTGTTTAACTCTAACAGTTTAACTCCAACTGTTTAACTCTAACAGTTTAACTCCAACGGTTTAACTCTAGTTGATTAACTCTTTTGAATTAATCCCTTTGACTTTTCTCTTTTGAATAATTCCTTTGGAATAATTCCTTTGAATTACTTCCCTTGAATAGATTCTTTTTCTATTCGTTTACTCAACAAATAACTATTCTCTTTTCGCTTCTATTTATTTAACAAATAAATATTCCCTTTAACTTTTCTATTTATTCAACAAATAAATATTTCTTTTAACTTTTCTATTTATTTAACAAATAAGTACTTCTGTCAACTTTTCTTTATTCCCTACATGAATATTCCCTTTTCAATTCCATTTGTAAATACTTTTACGAATGTTTCCCTTTTTATTTCTATTTGTAATCGTTTCACAAATATTTCCCTTCTATTTGATTTCACCAATATTTGTTTTTTTTACAAATGCTTTGATTCTATAATCATTTTCTCTCATGAAATTCTCTTCCTTTTATATATAAAATCTATTGATTTTATATAAATAATTTATTTTCAAAATAAACTTTGAAAATCTCTTTTTACTTTCTAGTATCACTTATGGTATAAAAATACCAAATCAAAAGGTTCAATCATCATCCAAACACACAGGTTCAACAACAGATGATATAACATATCATATATCAGAATATATGAAAAACGGTAAAAAGATGTTGAGGAATCCAGTTGGATTCCTCCGACCTGTTTCCCTGCATCCACAGATGTTACACAATATAATTCACATCAATTTCATTTCAATATGAGGTATTCTGATAAACAAAATCAACATCGGTTAACGATATATATAACTATATCGGTATTTTCAATCAATTGACTAGCAGTTCAACCAAACAATCAACACTCAGCAATTCAACCAATAAATATCAGTTCTAAAAATACTTTATAAAAATATAAAGTGTTCAGAGTTAGTGAGATTTACTCACCTTGGACGGTTTATCGTTGAATAACGATAATCGGTCATTGATTTGGTTCAGACGTTAAATTTCACCATAAATCCAAACGAGCTCCAATCCACTTGCGGTCAGTTCCCTTGCGTAGTGCTCGTCCATACGATCCCAACGGATCCTGTTTCGTTAAATTTCGTTAATGTATGCAAAAGTTATGTTATTTACAATATCTACCTAATTTAAATGAATATTGAATTAGTTTAATTAATTAAATTATTTTTATCTTAATTAATTTCTAATTGCATTATTAGCCAAATTACCTTCCCTGCCCTTCTAAAAAATCCTACTTTCCCATCTCTAGCCATATCCAATTTTTTTTTAAATTGAAAAACCATTTTAATATTCATTTAATTTAATTTTCAAATAAAATATTTAAAAATATTCATTTAATTATAACTTAAAATTTTTAACCCGGATCAAAAATCTGCTTCTACTCATTTTAAAGTATTTTTCGATAAGAATCCAACGGTCCTTGTTTCGTAGAAATCCGACTTGTTTTGAAAAAGTTATAAACTTTTAAAGTTTATGGTTAAAAATTACGAAAATGCCCCTGGTCTGTTTTAAATTCAAATTAAATTCAAATTAAATTTAAAATTTAAAAATTAAATTAATCATCCCATTCGTCGGATCAGTTAGGGATAGCCAGGGGGAGCAGGAAACTATATTTTCCAAACTCAAGCCTTAGACACTATCCTCTCTGTCACCCTTAGAATGTTCTGATATTTATTTTTACAAATTCTATTTTAATTGTAATATATATATATATATATATATATTACACAAATAAATAAATAAATAAATATTATTTAAAAACTTACCCCGCGAAGCCCAAGCCTCTGCCTAAGAGTCCCTAGCTCCCCGTCTTGCCCTCCTTTCTCCCTTCCTTCCGTTTTCCCTATTTCCTAATATTTTATTATTATTTCTGCCATTGCCAAAGCTTGAAAGAGGAGGAGGAGGAGTGAGTTTAAAATGAAGGGGGGGGGGCTATTTATAGCCGAAGGAGTCACATGGATTGCTGAGGTGGCGCGAATCCAACGGTCGAAAATGGATGGCTAGGATTAATCCTTAAATTAATTAAATTATAAATAAATTTAATAATTTATGAATAGTAAAATGTGTTTTCTCAACCCTATTCGGACGTTAATTTGACTTACTTATTGATACCTTATCCAAAATCTTTTTCAATCATGTTGTTCAATTTTTCTTGCTCTTCAATAATATATAAAAATATTTAAATTTTGAATTCGTTTGAACTTTCAAATAATTTAAATTCAAATTCAAAATGGTGTTTTGTGTTAGTTTCAACACCTTCCGGTCTCATGTTGGAGTATCAAACGATAACGGTTTTCAGAAATTCTTCCACCATCTGGTCCGGTTTTTAACGTACTTCAATCCTATGTATTCAAATCAAAAATCGGAGTTCGTTTAGATTTTCAAATAATTTATTTAAATTTTGTTTCCTTAATAACTTTCTATATCCGTTATAGGATTTTCCCAGATTTCATATATAGCTAATATCCTATGTTCAGAATTTTCCTGGATAGGTCTCAGGTTCCAGTTTTGCCGTTAGCATTAGCAAATTCCAATTACCGTCAAAATTTAGTTCAAATTTTGGCCTTTTATTTTTTCTTTTCCACATACGGATGCCATTTTTGACATAACTTGGTTGGTTACCTAATTTCATCATTTCAGATTTAATGAAACTAATTTCATCGAAATCCGAGTTCGTTAGCTACTACTTCCTTTGTAAACGTACTATTTTAAATTAAAAATTTATCCTTTTATACTGCCAGTTCACATTATATTGCAGATCCACTAAATTTCTACCATTTCGGAATAAAATAAAATATTCAAAATTATTTAAATTAGCCCATATAAAATTCCAAAACAATAAAAAAAACATTTTTAAATATTAAACTAAATGGTCAAAAAATCTGGGCCGTTACATTCTTTCCCCCTTAAAATAATTTCGTCCTCGAAATTGCTAAGGTAGAAAAATGAACTTTATAACTAGGTTAAAATTATTTGTTTACTCTGGTTTCACTAAACCAATCTATTCTAATTAATTTATTAATTTATTTCTATAAACGAAAATTTTCAAAAATTCTGAAAATTTTCTAACACTCGAAATTTCTGAAAAATTTCGCTAGCACGTCCTTTGTACTGGTCAATAGCTCAAACTCTAACTCGCCTCTCTATGCCTTCTTCAACCCAAAAGAAAATCAAACAGCCAAGTGGCTTGCCAAACAGGCTCATAAATCTCATCAAACTCATATGAATATGTACGTGTACCTTTTTGTCGGCATTCAATTCTGCTATCAATTTAGCGTATACCACTATCATCCCAATCAAACTCCCAATCACTTTTATCTTCAACACAACCATCCTCTTATAACCAAGCCAAATTTCAATCAAACTGCAATTCCAATCTCAATTCAAATTTCTTGCTTGACCATCCATTTCTATCCCATATTATCTCTAATCCAGTCCAATTCTACTTGATACCATTCTATTTCAATTCAACTCAATTTCCACTGAACTGCCTTCAATTCAATTTCAAATTTACTTTCACAAATTTCTATTTAATTTGTGTTTATTTCAAACAATCTTACCTGGGAGTTTCAAATAGCTTTGCCTTTTCCAAAAATCAAATATCCCTTTGAAATATCAAAACAACTTAGTTTCTCAAAACAATTCAAAAACAAAATCTTTGGTAGTAATCTGTCACTTACAAACTCGAAAATGAATACCGATGATGTCCGGATCAACATCGGAATTTATTTTCCTGCTATCGAAGTGAGTTCAATACTATGTCACTTTCAAAACCATTTCTAAACACTTTCATTTTGAAATTCATTTCAAAATATCCCTTTTTAATGCTTGTAACAAATTTAAAATTTCCCAGGATTTTAAAATTCACATATATTCAATTTAATTCCATTTACAACGCTTATTCAAATTTTAGCAATTTTAATTCCAATTCTGAACTTAAATTCAGATTTAATTCATCTGATTTCATATATTTCACTAATATGAATTTTGATTTGTTATTTACATAACTATTTCACATTTTATAATCTTATTCGATTATAATCACAACCAACACAACCAACATATAATAATTTCAAATATCCTTACTTTGCTTATATCAAAATATAATTTGGGTAAAATTATTTCATTTACCCCTTTTTTTTCAAAATATATCGTGTCGACCCATCGTATTCAAGTGTTTATAAACTCCTATCGATACAGTGGATCAAACTGATCGACTAGAACTCATAAACAACTCAACCAATAAATCTCCACAATATAAAACCATTTTATATCAAATAACAAATACGTTCACTCGTATATATACACTCCAACTCAGTCTAGGGCATTACTAACCCTATCTCTACTGAGTCACGCCACAGAGCCAAGGTAATACTTAACCTTCAGCTCTGATACCAACTGTAACGACCCCGAGATTCGAGTAGGCTTTTCAACCATCCTCTCCTCCCTCGGCACTGGGCTAACCTCCCAGCGTGGCTTACATAGATACCTCAGAACTGCTTTTACGGCCAGCCTCTCGACTCGACCAACCCACATTGTCGGGAGATGTAGGGGTAAGAGTCTCCCGTTCGCCACCAAACGCGAAGCGAGAACCCCCTATCATCCGTACCAATTAAGCAACCAGCTCTGATACCAACTGTAACGACCCGGGAAAAGACGACCTTGATTATCCGATATACAACACATATCGAACATCAAGGGTCGACAATTACCGAATAGTTAATGAAAGAATTTAGAGGGTGAGGATAGATAAGATAGAAAATTAGAATAGAAGAAGAAAAAGAAGAACACAACATCAGAGTCACACGAATCTCACAGCGGAACGAATAAAATATAATATATCACATAACTTGAAATCAAAAGCAGTATATGCATACAATACCATTTTCATAGTACAATCCTTGCATCACAACGGAAATAAACAATAGCTATATAAGTCCTGAAGCCTCCTGCTCCAAGCTCTCCAAGTCTATCTGTAAAATCCTGACTACTTGACTGCCCGTACAAATTTGGGCACCCAAGAGTTTAGGGAAAAAAAAACAAAATAAAACTCTGGGTCAGTCATGGGACTGGTGTGAGTAAACTCAAATCATTTGGTTTAACTTTTCAAAATCCTTTTCAAAAGAAAAGATAATCGTAAGACCAATCCACACATAAATACGGATGGCTTTTACCTTACGATAACCCAAAACACTTTGGAAATCATATATTATCTGATATTATAATAATGTCTAATCACAGGTAATTAAAATCTAGTAGAACGTTTGCATCTCACGCTCTACATATATAGTATACAAATCAAACTTGCGGGCACTTATTGGAGATTGGTTCCGACTTTGACAAGGTATGGGACCACCTGCCGATAGTGTATCTCTAGAGGCGAATACAGTGGGTTCAACAAGAACATCTTGCAACCCGGCCCTCACATGACCGACCACTCATTTCGCTTGAGTGTATCGAATGTATATCACCAACGGTTGGGATCAGCAACCGTCTCCCGAATAGGACAGCATCGATAGATTAAAGAAGCAATTGGAATTTCTCTAGATAGGTGATCATACATCCTAATGGGTGCGACCCACATAGCCATGCTGCCTGCCCGATTTTTGTCATTTCCCGGTTGATGAGGCTAGAGGTCATAACGTATCTTTTGACAGATCACACCTCCATTACTTTGAATGCCACATCGTCATACCCGCCAAATCACAAATTGATTTCACCAAAAATACCACGGGTATACAGCTAAGAGAAACGAATTCCTCCGCCACCAAACGTAAGTACGTTTGAAGAGATCAACTTACGCGATCCTTTGAATATACTCTGTCAGACATTCGTCCATTCACGTTTGTCCTGGGACTGGACAAACCGAAGGCACTATTCTGTAAATAGGATAGCCCTTGCATAACTCCGTCTTCAATATATTCAGCATACTTGATTCGCAACGCTTATGCCAATACAGAGTGGTTCTCTGGATAATAATCCGACCGGTCTCTCCATATTAACAACGTTAAAATGGTCAAAACTTTGATAGTCGGTGATTTAACTATCAAATGAAAACATATCTGTGTGCAAACAACGATATTATTTCCAGATGGAAATTCTATCGATCAATCATCATTCATCATCAAATTATCATAAATTTACCCTTTTCCTTATTCTTGTTTTCCTATTTTTCTTATTTACTATATTTAGAAAATATACGTTATTAACAATGGGAAACAATTCCATTTCTCATTTTCTATATTCAGAAAAACATTTCTGATTTTCATTTGGAAGACATTTCCAAATCTCCTTCATTGGGTTTAAACTGATGTTTGAATAAACATCGCTATGCCAACACCATCCATTTCGCTCATTAACTAAATTCACTTAACCACTTTTCACTATCGAACTTTATCCACTTCTTAGTTAAAAACGAAGTCAATCAAGTTGGGGTATAATTACCTCTCAGACCTTAACTGAACAACATTTCTAACTTCGAAATAGACAAAGTTCAAACTTCACTCTTTAAGAAACTTCCTTGTGAACTCTCGGATTCTATTTATGAATCCACTTCCTTTACTGAATCATTTGATTATAACTATAAATGTTATAATTCCATGCTTTCAAAATATGTTAACTTAAATATATTTCCATATCTTAATTTGGATAAATAAACAACCAACTACTTTATTAACAGATAATTAAAACTTGATTTGAAATGGAAAGTAAACATTACTTCCCTTGATTCGATATAATCGAATTTCCATGTATGATTCACTCTCGAATAATCACTATCCGATAATTCTCTTTCGAATAAACTATATTCGATTCCCCTGTTCGAATAACTAATATTCGATAATCCTTTTCTTCGAATAACTAATATTCGAAAATCTCACTTCGAATAAACCATATTCGATAATTCTCTCCTTCGAATAACTATATTCGATTTAACACACTTCGAACGAACTATATTCGATTATCTTCTCGAATAAACTATATTTGATAACTCTACTTCGAATAGGTGATATTCGATTAATTCCCTTTTTGACTAACCCTACTTAATTTACTAATACTCGACTAACTCGACTTAATTAACTTCTATTGATTAATTACTATTTGATTTAACACCATTTGCTTGATTCTAGATCACAGCGATCACAATGGTTACGCCTGATTCCCCCAGGAAACATCCGACCGCCGTAGGCTATCTGCAGCCCTGCGAATTACGCTAGCAGTCGTGCTAAATGGAAATTCATCCTTAAATAACTTTGTCTATTTTTAACTCTATCTCGAATAATTAGATTCGATCAATTCTAATTGAATAACTAATATTCAATTAACCCTTATTCGATTACTATATTTGAATAACTCTAGTTCGATTTGACTCAAAACGATTAACTCTAATTGATTAACTCTAACTGGTTAATTCTAACTGAATAACTCTAACTGGGTAACTCTAACTGAATAAATCTAACTGGTTAACTCTAACTAACTAACTCTAACTGTTTAACTTTACGGTTTAACTCTGACAGTTTAACTTCAACGGTTTAACTCTAACAGTTTAACTCCAACTGTTTAACTCTAACAGTTTAACTCCAACTGTTTAACTCTAACAGTTTAACTCCAACGGTTTAACTCTAGTTGATTAACTCTTTCGAATTAATCCCTTTGACTTTTCTCTTTTGAATAATTCCTTTGGAATAATTCCTTTGAATTACTTCCCTTGAATAGATTCTTTTTCTATTCGTTTACTCAACAAATAACTATTCTCTTTTCGCTTCTATTTATTTAACAAATAAATATTCCCTTTAACTTTTCTATTTATTCAACAAATAAATATTTCTTTTAACTTTTCTATTTATTTAACAAATAAGTACTTCTGTCAACTTTTCTTTATTCCCTACATGAATATTCCCTTTTCAATTCCATTTGTAAATACTTTTACGAATGTTTCCCTTTTTATTTCTATTTGTAATCGTTTCACAAATATTTCCCTTCTATTTGATTTCACCAATATTTGTTTTTTTTACAAATGCTTTGATTCTATAATCATTTTCTCTCATGAAATTCTCTTCCTTTTATATATAAAATCTATTGATTTTATATAAATAATTTATTTTCAAAATAAACTTTGAAAATCTCTTTTTACTTTCTAGTATCACTTATGGTATAAAAATACCAAATCAAAAGGTTAAATCATCATCCAAACACACAGGTTCAACAACAGATGATATAACATATCATATATCAGAATATATGAAAAACGGTAAAAAGATGTTGAGTAATCCAGTTGGATTCCTCCGACCTGTTTCCCTGCATCCACAGATGTTACACAATATAATTCACATCAATTTTATTTCAATATGAGGTATTCTGATAAACAAAATCAACATCGGTTAACGATATATATAACTATATCGGTATTTTCAATCAATTGACTAGCAGTTCAACCAAACAATCAACACTCAGCAATTCAACCAATAAATATCAGTTCTAAAAATACTTTATAAAAATATAAAGTGTTCAGAGTTAGTGAGATTTACTCACCTTGGACGGTTTATCGTTGAATAACGATAATCGGTCATTGATTTGGTTCAGACGTTAAATTTCACCATAAATCCAAACGAGCTCCAATCCACTTGCGGTCAGTTCCCTTGCGTAGTGCTCGTCCATACGATCCCAACGGATCCTGTTTCGTTAAATTTCGTTAATGTATGCAAAAGTTATGTTATTTACAATATCTACCTAATTTAAATGAATATTGAATTAGTTTAATTAATTAAATTATTTTTATCTTAATTAATTTCTAATTGCATTATTAGCCAAATTACCTTCCCTGCCCTTCTAAAAAATCCTACTTTCCCATCTCTAGCCATATCCAATTTTTTTTAAAATTGAAAAACCATTTTAATATTAATTTAATTTAATTTTCAAATAAAATATTTAAAAATATTCATTTAATTATAACTTAAAATTTTTAACCCGGATCAAAAATCTGCTTCTACTCATTTTAAAGTATTTTTCGATAAGAATCCAACGGTCCTTGTTTCGTAGAAATCCGACTTGTTTTGAAAAAGTTATAAGCTTTTAAAGTTTATGGTTAAAAATTACGAAAATGCCCCTGGTCTGTTTTAAATTCAAATTAAATTCAAATTAAATTTAAAATTTAAAAATTAAATTAATCATCCCATTCGTCGGATCAGTTAGGGATAGCCAGGGGGAGCAGGAAACTATATTTTCCAAACTCAAGCCTTAGACACTATCCTCTCTGTCACCCTTAGAATGTTCTGATATTTATTTTTACAAATTCTATTTTAATTGTAATATATATATATATATATATATATATTACACAAATAAATAAATAAATAAATATTATTTAAAAACTTACCCCGCGAAGCCCAAGCCTCTGCCTAAGAGTCCCTAGCTCCCCGTCTTGCCCTCCTTTCTCCCTTCCTTCCGTTTTCCCTATTTCCTAATATTTTATTATTATTTCTGCCATTGCCAAAGCTTGAAAGAGGAGGAGGAGGAGTGAGTTTAAAATGAAGGGGGGGGGGGGGGCTATTTATAGCCGAAGGAGTCACATGGATTGCTGAGGTGGCGCGAATCCAACGGTCGAAAATGGATGGCTAGGATTAATCCTTAAATTAATTAAATTATAAATAAATTTAATAATTTATGAATAGTAAAATGTGTTTTCTCAACCCTATTCGGACGTTAATTTGACTTACTTATTGATACCTTATCCAAAATCTTTTTCAATCATGTTGTTCAATTTTTCTTGCTCTTCAATAATATATAAAAATATTTAAATTTTGAATTCGTTTGAACTTTCAAATAATTTAAATTCAAATTCAAAATGGTGTTTTGTGTTAGTTTCAACACCTTCCGGTCTCATGTTGGAGTATCAAACGATAACGGTTTTCAGAAATTCTTCCACCATCTGGTCCGGTTTTTAACGTACTTCAATCCTATGTATTCAAATCAAAAATCGGAGTTCGTTTAGATTTTCAAATAATTTATTTAAATTTTGTTTCCTTAATAACTTTCTATATCCGTTATAGGATTTTCCCAGATTTCATATATAGCTAATATCCTATGTTCAGAATTTTCCTGGATAGGTCTCAGGTTCCAGTTTTGCCGTTAGCATTTGCAAATTCCAATTACCGTCAAAATTTAGTTCAAATTTTGGCCTTTTATTTTTTCTTTTCCACATACGGATGCCATTTTTGACATAACTTGGTTGGTTACCTAATTTCATCATTTCAGATTTAATGAAACTAATTTCATCGAAATCCGAGTTCGTTAGCTACTACTTCCTTTGTAAACGTACTATTTTAAATTAAAAATTTATCCTTTTATACTGCCAGTTCACATTATATTGCAGATCCACTAAATTTCTACCATTTCGGAATAAAATAAAATATTCAAAATTATTTAAATTAGCCCATATAAAATTCCAAAACAATAAAAAAAACATTTTTAAATATTAAACTAAATGGTCAAAAAATCTGGGCCGTTACAAATCAAAATTGAATTTTCCATATCATCGATATACAAATGATAATCTTTTCAAAACATTATATTTTGAAATCAATTTCTTTTCGATATTCATTATAAAAATGTATAAAATCGATATAAATATCGGTCTCGTCAAAATGATGTCAGTCTAATCCACACGGCTTTATATATTTAAATATAACCGTGTCCTTCCCAAATCAGACATCAAAACCATATTTTGATTCTTTTCTGAATATTATTGGAAAATATTCGTTATTTTAAAATAACCATTATTTTAAATATTCATTCTTTCTGAACTATAATCAGACACAGTCAATTACCATATAATTTGATTATATGGATTTCATACAACACACATACACCACAACAACCAAACACAGTCAACCATCATCCATAGTGCGTTCTACACTGCATAAGCATCAAATATAAATATCTAACGCTTATAACAGCCTGTCAATCAATCGATCGACGTACAACTAATTATTGGGATTAGTGTATGTCATATATCATCCCAATACCCGTGTGGGGTTTCAAACAATCAAACATAGGTTTTATTTGTGCAGTTGGGCGATGTGTAAAATTTATCGTCCCAATCCATATCAGTCAAATGGGTGTACATCAACAAATCTTTTGATTTGTAAATGAAAATTATTTTTATTCATATACACGTTAAAAATTATATTTTTAACGATAAAATATTTGTTCTGTTCGTTTACTCAATAAAAATTATATTTTTATTGTTCTAATATATTTTAGAAAATTTCGGTGGCATAACGGCACGATACTAGAAACGAGATAAGGCCTAGCCTTATCCCCAGTCTAATAAGGGCCCATGCCATACACTTGGCAATCTAATCAATTCATTTCACCCAAACAACCAAATTCTACCAAACAATCCAATCAACCAAACTAAACTACCACACAAGTTGTTATGGTCTGTGGATGACGGGGAACAGTTCATATATGCAGTTATAAAAAAATAGTTATGTTAATAAATACGGTGAGGAGTTCTCACCAAGAAGTTAAACCAAACTCCGTGACTCTTCATATGTAGAAAATCTTCGCCGCGTTTCCAACAAGATCTGTTTCACGCGGTATATGTTAAAAGTCATGTTTTTAACATCGCTACTTTATAAATAAAAGTCACACTTCCTTTCGGCTATTATATATATATATATATATATATATATATATATATATATATATATAAATCACATTTTTTTATACCGCTACTTTAAACATAAAAATTATATTTTGTTGTTCTGTATATAAAAATCGCTTCTTTATATGTAAAAAAAATCACATTCTTTATTTCACTACTATATTATAAAAATTATATTTTTATTACGCTTTATATATGATAAAAAACGTATTTTTAAAATGTCATTCGTATAATAAAAATCATATTTTTATGTCGATATTTTCATTGTAAAAATCATATTTTTACTTTGCTATTCAAACAATAAAAATCATATCTATTTCGCTCTCTAGATGATGAAGATTATATTTTTAATACACAACTTCATATACAAAAATCTCACCTTTTCTAAATTAAAGATCTAATATTTTGCCGTAAAAAAATATAATCTTTTTCTTGCTATTCCTTTGATAAAAATTGAATTTTTATATGACTAAAAATCATGTCTTTCCTATATATTAAAAAAATCAAATCTTTTACATATAAAAAATGTAACCTTTCTTTGACAAAAATCTAATCTTTCTATGATTAAAATGTCGCCTTTCTATTTTTAAAAATCTCGCCTTTTCCTAGCATAAAAATCATATTTTTAATAACAATAAATAAATAATATAAATGAAAAGGAATATAAAAAACCTTACAGCGGGCACGGGGGAGAATGGAGGCGCTGGGCAGTGTGGTGACGTCGCCATTGGCGCCTGAGGTGTCGGAGGAAGGTGCTGGCGTCGGCGGCGGGCCCACAGTTGGTCGGAGGCTGGGTTTCTGAGTTAGGTTCTGGTTTTGGTGTGGTGGAGTTTGGATCCGCGAGCTGGAGCTGACGTGTCGTGGAAACCAGAGGGGGCGGAGGAGGGTTGGTTGGCGACGGCGGGGGAGGGGGTGTTCTGGCCGAGGCGGCGGCGTGGCTAGGTTGAGACGCGACATGTTTTGTCTTTATTTTCTAAATCTCTATTTGGTTAGGACGATGAAAAAGTGGGAGGGAAAAGGAGGGATAAGGGGTTGACTTTTTATATTTTATAATATTATTCTATTTCAATTTTTCTTGTTTATCAATACGAACTCCAAACAAACTCCAACGACTGTCGCTCCTAGCTATATACACCGATTCCGAACACAACGGGATATGTTTCGCAAGCCAATTCGGCTGTTACGATCATTTTTCACTGAAATCAAATTATAAATTATTATACTGAATTTTAAACGCACATTTCAATTTACTGGCACCACATACGGACCCTAAAAATTTCCGAAAAATATTTTCTAGCTTCGTATTGACGATACGGTCCTAACAAAACTAATTTCGTCAAATTCTGAGATCATTTGAGAAATGGCCATTTTCTGGTCGATCCAAATTGACTGAAATTGTCAAAACATGTTTTACTTCGCCACGCTCACATATTGATTCAAAAAATTATGAATTTTGTAATCTAGTAATAATTTGACATCCCAGATCCAACAAAAGTGGTTTCATCGAAAACGAAGGTCATTTGCAAAATTTCCATTTTAAGGGCCAAAATTCCATAGCGACTATTTTGAAATTTCTACTGGGCATAACTTTTTATCCCCGCTATGAAATTTCAATTTTTTGAATTCGTTAGAAATATATTCTCAATTAGATTTGAATATTTTTGGTTTCGCTAAAATCCGGTTTATTTTGAATCATGTACATTCATTTGAAATCGAATATTCAAACTACCACGCTATTTTCAATTCCTTTTATAATTAAAAGAAAGTATTTATATTCTAACATCGATTCAAATAAATATATTCATTCTAATTCTATTCAAAATAAATTTCTCGTCGTTGTTATTTAAAATAATTCATTTTAAATATTCAAAATTCATCGAAGTTACCAAAATAAAAAAAATTAAATTGGCTCAGATTTCCGGGTTATTACGGATTAATTGTTTTTAAATATTATTAACGATATGAAATGATTTTAAACTACATATATGCGAGAATCATTTGAATAGACTGAGTTAAATCCCATTTCAAATGATTGAACGGCGTTCTAAATTAAAGATCTTATAGACAGCGATTGAAGACCGACGATCTTCACATCGAATGGATAACTACTGATACCTGGCATTGGCTAGCTACCAATAAAGGGTTAAAGTGGTAGTTGTCCGGATGTACTTGTTGATTGTTCAGATAGCGAGCACCTCTCTTACTTATTGGACATACGGGACGAGGAATAAGGTGACTCCGGTTTCGTTCAGACCCAGAACAGACTCGTAAATGGATGTGTGCCCGACATTGAATTTCATTCTGTGTAATTAAATTGATTTCTATTAATATATATCTGTCGTGGAGGAGAATTTATTCACTTTCTTAACACCCTTCTTTGAGACGCACGAGCTCGAAGGTTATATATTGGTAGTTATCGATCGCATGGCATGAATGTCAATGTGGCATGCCAAGATGCAATTGATCAAGGCTTTTGTTGAAAAGCAGAGCCTTGTGGATGATGATCACAGCATAACCTATTTCGGCATAACTTTGTGTATTACGTTACCTCGCGAGCCTCACACCCCGGGAGAGTAAAAAAAGAGACGAGGGAACGTAGGGAGTGCACAAGTTTCTTTCTAGCTAGATGTGATGCTTGGGTTTTACAAGACCTGACATTTTTACTTATGTGGTTGATGGAATGAGGCTCCTCGGTTTTATTTGGTCGCCAATGGCCAAATTATTGGTCCAATAGGATCGGGGAGCGTGTGTACATGCATAACTAATCCATTAACGTTATTTGTGGACCGGCCCTGCAGTATCCAAGGGTTCACTGCGGAGGATCCTGAGACATTGCTAGAGTGTCTCGAATTGGTTAGGAGATCGTCCTAGCCTTGACTCTAGATGGAAACCAATCTCCAATACAACATTACGGTTTTGATTGTAAACCTATGCATGGCGACATAGTAGGATGGGGTACTATGCCATCTAGGATTTATACATTTACTTTGAAGTATTTTTAAAACATATCAGACACTAGTAATAATATTAAAAATATTATTTTCTACATATCAATAATTTTTTATCATTATAAGGTAAAACTATATCCTCCGGTTTGCGTTGCATTATGTAATGGGACTTGAGTCTTATAATGATTTCATTTTCTAAAAAGCATTGCGTTGTCTTTGACCTAAAATTGTTAAAATTGATGCATTGGCAATCAGAAGGAATAAACGCGTTCCGCATTAGCGACGTGGTCCAGTGATTAGCCATATTGTTAGTTTAGTAAGGTTTCTCATACCAGTCCCATGACTGACTTGTAGTTTGTTTCACTTTGCAAACTCGGGTGCCCTCTTTACACACGGGCAGCCAAATGACCGGTTTTAGGTATGGATATTTTCTGGACTGGAGCTTGCTAAGGAAGAAGTTGAAGACTCTTTTTTCTTTTTATCTTTTTATTTACTTCTTGAGACATTGAGACATTATTGAGCATTGATGTATTTTGGTGGAGATTGAGACTTTATTTAATTCTTTGTTTAGACATCTAATTTGCTAAGTGTATCCTGTATTGCGTACTCTGATGTCTGTGATGTTATGTTGTGATGACATTTCCATTTCCGCTACAATGATTTATATGTTCTACTATTACCTGAGATCTGTTGTTGTTCTAATTATGTTATACTCCTATGATTATCCTTACTTTCGTACCACGGAAGTTGGGTTCGTCACATTTTATTTAGAACATGTTACTTTTTAATGAATCTAACATACACATTAAATGTTATTTTTAATGACTAGACATTTTATTTAAAACCCGTTTCTTTTTAATGAATCAAACATATTATTATTATTCTAATCATCACTAACATGTAAATGACATTATTTAACAAATGAACATTTTTCTACTTCGCTAACATGTAAATGATTATATTTTAATAAACAAAACATATAATTCTTTTTATCTAAACAAACATGTTAAAAGTAACCTTTTTTATTGACAAATTCTATTCTAACATGTAATTCTTTTTATCTAAACAAACATGTTAAATGTAACTTTTTTAATGAAAAATTCTATTTTAACATGTCATCTTTTTAACCTGAACAAACATGTTAAATGTAAAAAAATTATTGACAAGTTCAGTTTTAACATGTCATTCTTTTTAATCTAAACAAACATGCTAAATGTAACATTTTTATTGACAAATTCTTTTTTAACATGTCATTCTTTTTAATATAAACAAACATACACTAAAAATGTTATTTTTAATGTCTAAACATTTTATTGAAAACATGTTTCTTTTTAAACTAAACTAACATTTTAAAAGTTACATTATTAATGACAAATCCTACTTTAATCTATGATCATTTTTAATGAATCAATGATACAATAAAGATGTAATTTTTAATGTTAACCTATTTTATTCAAAACAATGAATATATTGTGTATTCATGCATACAATAAAAATGTGATTTTTATTGTATAAACTTTTCTTTTCAAACAATGCATATTTTATTTTCATATATACAATAAAAAGGCAATTTTTATTGTATAAACATTTTCTTTTCAAACGATGAATATTTTATTTTCATATATACAATAAAAAGGTGAATTTTATTTTATAAACATTTTCTTTTCAAATGATGCATATTTTATTTTCATATATACAATAAAAAGGTGATTTTTATTGTATAAACATTTTCTTTTCAAACGATGAATATTTTATTTCCATATATACAATAAAAAGGTGATTTTTATTGTATAAACATTTTCTTTTCAAAAGATGAATATTTTATTTTCATATGTACAATAAAAAGGTGATTTTTATTGTATAAACATTTTTTTTCAAACTATGATTATTATATTTTCATATATACAATAAATAGGTGATTTTTATTGTATAAACATTTTCTTTTCAAACACGAATATTTTATTTTCATATATACAATAAAAAGATGATTTTTATTGTATAAGCATTTTCTTTTCAAACGATGAATATTTTTTTTTCATATATACAATAAAAAGGTGATTTCTATTGTACAAACAAATTTTATCCAACATGAACATTTTATTTCACTACACAATTCAATCCAATCAATTCATCACAACCACAGTCAATCCATTTCAATTATATACAACATATATATGAATTTAATATAGCATATATATAAATTTCACATCGCAATCACAATTAATTTTGTTTTAAATTTAGAAACCTCACTTTGGGTTTTACTTCAACTGAATTTGTAGCTACCTCCGTTTCTGCTCTGGTTTGTTTTATTGTGTAGTGTTTTTTATCACAATCCTAACGCAATTGAAATCATCTGATTTCGTCACTGATTGACCAGGATATAGCCTTTTTAACATTTTATTACATTATAAAAATTCTTAATATAATTAATTAACTAAATTTCCTCATACCCATAATCACAAAATAATCTGGTTACTGATCATTGTAACGACCCGTATTTTCTGCCTATTTATTTGGCATATTTTAATTATTTAAAATATTGGTTGGAATTCAAATAATCGAATTTAATGATTATGTTGGAATATATTATTTAAATAAATAATAAAATAATATTTTAATTACCAGAATAATTGGAAAATGTGGAATTGGCAATATAATTTGACCAGGCAACTTAAAATGGTCAAATAGTGGTTATATTGGAAAATAGCGACGATTTCGACTCGAAACGATGTTTAAATATATATGGTTATAATTTAATTAAATAACAAGCTGCAGCGGCGCGGCAGTTCGCGTTTTGGCATTTTGAACTTCAACTGGTCGTACCGGGTTCAAAATAAGTAGGATTTTCTCGAAACAAGAAACGTCGGGACCGGCTTGACAATATCTTTCCAATGGCAGAGGAAAATCGAGCTTTCGTCGTGTAGATTTTATTTTATGTCCAAATCAAATTCTCAGAAAAACAGCGCCAGGAATTCCTTTATATATATAGCGCTGCGTTTATATAAAATAATGGTTTTTAAATATTTTGAGTATCAATTTGGCTTCGGATTCAGCCCAGGATATTTCTCCTTAGTAATACATCAAATTCTGGTCGTGTATGGCCAAATGCAATATTTTGATATTATTATATTGAAGTATTTTAAAATTGGTTTATTTTAATTTGAATTGGCCAGTTATAAAAGGGACATTTTTCAAACGACCTCTGTTTCCGACGAAACAAATTTTGTTGGGACCGTAACAGTAAATTATTGCTAGATTTTCAAACGGCGTGTCAATCGGGATTATTCTGTGAGCGTGGCAAAATAAAATGTAAAATAAATCGATCTATTTGGACGTGTACGAACGCTATTTAAGAAAACGGAATCGGAATTCGACGAAACAAGCTTCGTTAGGACCGTATCGTCAAAATATACTATGTCGTCCAGTCGCGTCTCGAATGGGGTTCGTATGTGAGCGCAGCAGCGAATAAACGATGTTCGAAATAGCGATAGGTACGAAATAAAAATCGTTAGTCATCATCACACGTCACGTCAACTTAAATTATATTATTTCCCGCCTATATAAACCCCTTCCCATTAGAAAATCTCAACCAAACCTCATTCTTCTCATGTAATTTTGCAAATAAGTCCTCCAACGCGAAATCAATTAATTCTCGCAATCCATGAAGAATTCGTGGGTGGTTCCAAAGCAAAAGTAGTAGATCGAAGGCGTATCTACCGACTGGAGAAAGTTGGGGTGGAATGGTGGTCAGAGGTGGCCGGAAATCGCAAAGAACTATGGAAAATGATTTTCGTTTTTCATAGAAATTGAGGGGTTTGGGTCGATTTAAGGAGACAGGACCTTAGGGGTTTCGTAGAGGAGAGATCAGGGTTTCAAATGGCTGTGGTCTCGGGGTCTGGAATGTTGTGTGGTCAAAGAAATTGGTAGATGAACTGAGGTGTACTTTTTCGGGTTGTTTTTCAAAGTAGCGGTCGGAAATGGGGTTTTTCCGGCGTCAATGGTGGTCGTAGGGCCAGGGGGTTGAAGGTCGATGGAAGAGGGAAGGCTGGCGGTCTGATCTGAGGTGGTCCAGTCATCTACGGTGGATGGTGGCAACGGGAAAATGATGATGAACGGATTACAGTTGGATGGGTTTTTCAGGTGGACGAGGCAGTGATGGGGGCTGGCGATTGGAGCGTGGGTGCTGGACATTGGCGCGGAGGTGCTGGCGGGGTCAGGTGGGGCTTCGGCGGTCTAAGGTGTTGGCGACGTGAGGGTTTGGTGATGTAGCTTCTTCCATCGAGTTTCAAAGGATGGCATCGGTTTTGATTTTCTCTTCAGGTCAAAATGCATTGGCCTCCGTAATATTTGCTGACATGGCAATATTTAACAGAGATTAAGGTAATTAAAAAGGTAATTAATATAAATTAGTTTTATTTAATAATGGTATAATGTTTCAAACTTTAAAATGACGTATCTTCCGCATACGTTAACGTATTTCAACAAAACTGGATCCGTTGGGATTGCAGGGACGAGACCTACTCGATGGCACTGACTAGGAGTAAATCCGACATTGTTGAAAATTCAGCTAATTTTGAATGGTTGTCCTAAATTAAAAGAAACAAACGCGTCAACCGTCGATCAAAATAAACTCTGGTGAGTTAATTCTCACACCTTCTGGAATCCTGTGATGTGGTACATTCACAGTAAAATATATTTTGCAGTTCACAGTTTAAATTGGTTGATTGGATGCTATGGATGCAATTGGTTGTTATTGTCTGATTGGTTGTAGTTGTTTATTTATTTTATTCGTATATTTTTATCAACTGACATCTGTGATGCAGAGAAGTACAGGTTGGAGGGATCCGACCGGGTTCCTCAAATAAATTGTATATTTGTTTGTTGTGCTTATATATGAGTTGTTCACCCTGACTAACACCAAAACATGGTTGTTTGGTTGAATAAATATTCACCCGTGATGTGTTAAAATCAACTGACCGTGTTGATTTGGTAATTGACAGTGAATGTCTAAGAATGTGTTATTTCTGACGTCAGTTGACTGTTCGGGAAATTAACGCAGTTTTAAAGTTATAGATTATTTTATAACTGAATTGAAGTTTTTTAGTGATTTTATATAGATAATTAAATTAGAAGTTTATAAATAAATATTTTAATCAAGTTTACAAAAGAATTATTTAAATGTTTTGCGTAGCCAAACCGTGTGATGTAAACGAGTTATAAAGCAGGAAAATCCAAGGTATTTACCTACGGGTTTGGTAAAAAGGAATTAATTGTTTTTGGAACAATTAAATGGTGTTTTCAAATTTGCTTAGTTATTTAAGTAATATAAGAAGGGGAAATGACAAATGAAATCAGTTAACTGCTAATTGATGTGTGCTGTCGATAAAACCGACCATTCGGGTAAATTGGACAATCGAAGGAAAAATTGATTTAGTTATTCTGAATATTCGTTAAAGTTAAACGAATAATGTAAAATATTACTTAATACTCGGATAACTATAAATTAAGGAAATAATTGAATTCTTTAGAGTAAATAAAGTGATCTTTATTTGTTAAGCCTTTTCAAATGATAATTATACTATTTTTGGTAAGTAAACAAGTTAACTATCTTAATATAGTTAATAGTAAAGTTAATTACTGTTGTTTAGTTAATAGTAGTTAAAGTGATGGTTTGTAATTGGAATTCAAGTAGAGGTGATTAGAAGACAATAAGTGGTCGAAAGAACGATAAGAGTTTTATAAAAAGAGATTTATAACTCAAGTTTTCAAAATGAGATTTGTAAACGGGAATTGATTTTGGAATGTGGGTTTTTCATTTAAACCCAAGGGTATTAGTGAAATAATGTTCCAAGTTTAAAAGTGGAGTTTATTGAAGAATTACTTAATGAAAGGAATTAAGTAAAGAGAGTATCGAACGAAATTTTCAAATACAAGGAAAGGGTTATAAAACCAGATTTGAAACAAGATGGTAAACGAGATTTGAATATCGATGATTAAGTGACGAACTAATATTATTTTGAGGTAAGAACGGGTCGATCAAGGTCTGAGAGGTATCTAAAATACCCCAACTTGGTTGGCTTCACTATTATCGAGGAACGGTATTAGTTTGACGTGAGTGAAGGTGATGAATTGGGTTATCTGATACAAGAAATATCAAACTCTGATGTAAGATTTGTAAATTTAATAATATTACAATATCAGTTTCAAAAGAAGTAAAAATAGTGATTTCAATTATATTAAACATTTGTTATTCAATTAGATTTGATCGAATATAGTTAGAGTTATTCAAACAAAGTTATCTAAGAAATGTATCCATTGGGTACGACTACCAGCGAAATTCGCAAGGCTGCAGATAGCCTATGGCAGTCGGATGTTTCCTGATGGAATCAGGCGTAACCATTGTGATCGTTGCGATCTAGAGTCGAGCGAATGGAGTTAAGTCGAGTATTAGTTAATAGGAGTAATCAAGTCAAGTTTGTCAAGTTAAATAAGTCGAGTTAGTCAAGTTAGAGTTAATCAATCAAAGTAAATCAGTTAAAGTTAGTCAAAAGGGAATTTGGTTAAATATATTTTAAAAGAGGTCGAGTTGTGCCAAGTACTGAATCAGAAAACTCATTGTGTTCACACTATTGTTATTCGATAGTTAAAACACCGACTATCAAACCAGTCCAATACAATTGTTGGTTCAGAAAGTCCAGGATCGAATTATATTCAAAAACCATTCCGACCATCAAATACGTGAAAACGTCGATTGAAGACGGAGCAAGTGAAGAATGTGAATCTTCATAAGTGGAAGGACTACTTGTCGAATTTCTCTGGCCTACAGCCAGAGTTATTTTGATTTGTGATTCTGTCGTGGTTGAAATCCACGGGTTGCAAGGACTTCTCGCTACTGATTCATGGGGTGATTCCTATATGAGATGCAGTAGGAGAGTACCTTCGGTTCATCCTGTTCCTGGATGACTTGTATGGACGGATGTCCGACAGAGTATTTCCAAAGGAATTACATGAGTTGATTTCTCCAAACGTACGATAGTTGATGGCGGAGAAATTGTTATTCTCTAGCCAAATAAACTAGATTGTTTTTGTGGACGTCAATCAAGTGTGATCTGGCGGATCTGATGATGTGGCATTCAAAGTGTATGATGACAAGATGTTTTAAAGTAAGTTCTAGCCTCAAGCCTCATCAACCGGGAAATGGCAAAAATCAGGCAAGCCGCATGGCTATGTGGTTCGCTCCCATTAGGATGTATCATCACCTATCTAGAGAAATTCCTATTGCCGCTTTATCTATTCGATGCTGACCCTATTCGGGTGGCGGTTGCTGATCCCAACCGTCGGTGATATGCATTTGATACACTCAAGCGAAATGAGTGGTCGGTCATGTGAGGGCCGGGTTGCAAGACGTTCTTGTTGAACCCAGTGTATTCACCTCTAGAGATACATGTGCGGAAGGTGGTCCCATACCTTGTCAAGTCGGAATCCAATATCCAATAAGCGCCCACGGTTTTCGATTGTATACTATATATGGGGGGCATGAGATGCAAGTGTTCCTCTAGATTGATATTTATTTGTATTTAGACATTATGATAATACCAGAGCGAACTATGATTTCAAAACTGTTTTGGGTTATAGTAAGGTAAAAACCGTCCGTATTTATGTGTGGACTGGTCTTACTATTACCTTTTGATTTCATAAAGGATTTTGCAAAGTTAAACATGTGTGTGCTCTGTGAATTTATCACTAAAAGTATTCCAGACTGACCCGGTGTATTTTGTTTTAAATCAAATGTGCTCTGGTCAGACCGAGTATATTCCAGGTTAGGTTTTGCTTGGAGTTTCAAGAGCTAGAATTATGGGGCTTCGCCGCTAGTTATATACAGATATTTTTCCGCTGTGATTGATATATGTATACTCTGATGATTGGTATATATGTACAGTTCTTTTGTATAAAGAGATTTGATATTATATTTTATTCGTTCCTCTGTGAGATTCTGATGTGTTTCTTCTTCTTTCTTCTATTCTAACATTCTTTCTTTCTATTCTCACCCTCTAATTTCTTTCTCATGACAATCCAGTGTTTTTCAGTGCTTGGAGGATCGACATGAGATATGGTAAAGGTGTTATGTCGATTTTCAAGGATGAAAATCCGCTGGGTCTTTACAGTGGTATCAGAGCTATTGGTTTAGAGATAACCTTGGCTCTGTGGTGTGACTCAATAGAGATGGTGTCAGCAATACCCTAGATTGGGTTGAACGTAGATATACGAGAGAGCGTATTTGTATTTTAGTATAAAACTATTTTTTAAATTTATTTTTTCCCAGTTTATTTATAAAATAATAAAGGTTATGATTTCCACAAATTTATTATAGTATGGGCAAATTTATTTAAGTTGGTTAATGCTGCTTGTGTGATATGTCTGGATTTTGTTGTTGGTTGCTTGAATATAACCTTGGAAATGGATCAACTTGGTTAAAACAAACCGAAATAAAGTAATAAACCAATCCAGATAAGTAAATTTGAACGGATAATTGTAGAAATAAAGGAAGTAATTATAAATAATTAATCTAGTATGGATTGAATAGTGTGTATAATGGGTTGACGTGAATAACATGGGTGTTTTGAACATAACTGACATTGATTTGATGACTAATGAGTTTACTTGAGTGGAGAACAGGTGCTGACAAGCTAGTTTAGTTTTAAATCACTTCAAGGGGAAAATTATGGAGTTATTTGAATTCAGTTTGGATAGAACTGCAGAATAACCTGGCAAGCTCGAATAAAATATTACTTATCGCATATTAACGCTCGCCAAAAGGTAAGCCTACGCAAATATGAAATTTTGGATTTTGTTTGGATTTTGGGTTTGAATTTTTGATTTTCCGACCTTGAGAGTCGATGTATATTTATTTCTTAATCCTGCGATATTGCAGATCGTCCTCAGTACAGGGGAGACTCTGCCCGAAATTTTTCCAGAATTAAAGAAGTTAGAAATTTTTTGGGAATTTTTGGGAAATTCTTATATTTGAAATAAATTGGTTTTAAAAATGAATTGAGTCAGCTTGAAAATAAATTCGAGTTTTAAAAATCAATTCCTTTTGCAAAGATAATAGTAGACGACATTTCTTCTACCTTAGCAATTTCGAGGACGAAATTATTTTAAGGGGGAAGGAATGTAACGACCCGTATTTTCTGCCTATTCATTTGGCATATTTTAATTATTTAAAATATTGACTGGAATTTAGATAATCGAATTTAACGATTATGTTGGAATATATTATTTAAATAAATAATAAAATAATATTTTAATTTCCAGAATAATTGGAAAATGTGGAATTGGCAATATAATTTGACCGGGCAATTTAAAATGGTCAAATAGTGGTTATATTGGAAAATAGCGACGATTTCGACTCGAAACGACGCTTAAATATATATGGTTATAATTTAATTAAATAACGAGCTGCAGCTGCGCGGCAGTTCGCGTTTTGGCGTTTTGAACTTCAATTGGTCGTACCGGGTTCAAAATAAGTCGGATTTTCTCGAAACAAGAAACGTCGGGACCGGCTTGACGATATCTTTCCAATGGCAGAGAAAAATCGAGTTTTCGTCATGTACATTTTATTTTATGTCCAAATCAAATTCTCAGAAAAATAGCGCCAGGAATTCCTTTATATATATAACGCTGCGTTTATATAAAATAACGGTTTTTAAATATTTTGAGTATCAATTTGGCTTCGGATTCAACTCGGGATATTTTTCCTTCGTAATACATCAAATTCTGGTCGTGTATGGCCAACTGCAATATTTCGATATTATTATATTGAAGTATTTTAAAATTGGTTTATTTTAATTCGAATTGGCCAGTTATAAAAGGGACATTTTTCAAACGACCTCTGTTTCAGACAAAACAAATTTTGATGGGACCGTAGCAGTAAATTATTGCTAGATTTTTAGACGGCGCGTCAATCGGGGTTATTCTGTGAGCGTGGCAAAATAAAATGTAAAATAAATCGATCTTTTTGGACGTGTACGAACGCTATTTGAGCATACGGACTCGGAATTCGACGAAACAAGTTTCGTTAGAACCGTATCGTCAAAATATACTATGTCGTCCAGTCGCGTCTCGAACGGGGTTCGTGTGTGAGCGCAGCAGCGAATAAACGATGTTCGAAATAGTGATAGGTACGAAATAAAATCGTTAGTCGTCATCACACATCACGTCAACTTAAATTATATTATTTCCCGCCTATATAAACCCCTTCCCATCAGAAAATCTCAGCCAAACCTCACTCTTCTCATGTAATTTTGCAAATAAGTCCTCCAACGCGAAATCAATTAATTCTCTCAATCCATGAAGAATTCATGGGCGGTTCCAAAGCAAAAATAGTAGATCGAGGGCGTATCTTCCTACTGGAGAAAGTTGGGGTGGAATGGTGGTCGGTGGCGGCCGGAAATCGCAAAGAACGGTGGAAAATGAGTTTCGTTTTTCATAGAAATTGAGGGGTTTGGTTCGATTTAAGGAGACGGGACCTTATTGGTTTCGTAGAGGAGAAATCAGGCTTTCAAATGGCTGTGATCTCGGGGTCTGGAATGGTGTGTGGTCGGAGAAATTGGTAGATGAACTGAGGTGTACTTTTCGGGTTTTTTTTCAAAGTAGCGGTCGGAAATGGGGATTTTTCGGCGTCAATGGTGGTCGTAGGGCCTGGGGGCTGAAGGTCGATGGAATAGGGAAGGCTCTCGGTCTGATCAGAGGAGGTCCGGTCATCTGCAGTGGACGGTGGCGACGGGAAAATGATGATGAACGGATTACGATTGGATGGGTTTTTCAGGTGGAAGAGGCGGTGTGGGGGGCTGGCGATTGGAGCGTGGGTGCTGGACGTTGGCGCGGAGGTGCAGGCGGGGTCAGGTGGGGCTCCGACAGTCTGAGGTGTCGGCGACGTGAGGGTTTGGTGATGTAGCTTCTTCCGTCGAGTTTCAAAGGATGGCATCGGGTTTGATTTTCTCTTCAGGTCAAAACGCGTTGGCCTCCTTAATATTTGCTGACGTGGCAAAATTTAACAGAGATTAATTAACTAAAAAGGTAATTAATATAAATTAGATTTATTTAATAATCGTATAATGTTTCAAACTTTAAACTGACGTATCTTCCGCATACGTTAACGGATTTCAACGAAACTGGATCCATTGGGATCGCAGGGACGAGACCTAGCCGATGGCACTGACTAGGAGTCAATCCGACACTGTTGAAAATTCAGTTAATTTTGAATGGTCGTCCCAAATTAAAAGCAACAAATGCGTCAACCGTCGATCAGAATAAACTCTGGTGAGTTAATTCTCACACCTTCTGGAATCCTGTGATGTGGTACATTCACAGTAAAATATATTTTGCAGTCAACAGTTTAAATTGGTTGATTGGATGCTATAGATGCAATTGGTTGTTATTTTCTGATTGGTTGCAGTTGCTTATTTATTTTATTCGTATATTTTTATCAATTGACATCTGTGATGCAAAGAAGTACAGGTTGGAGGGATCCGACCGGATTCCTCAAATAAACTGTATATTTGTTTGTTGTGCTTATATATGAGTTGTTCTCCCTGACTAACACCAAAACTTGGTTGTATGGTTGAATAAATATTCACCCGTGATGTGTTAAAATCAACTGACCGTGTTGATTTGGTAATTGACAGTGAATGTCTAAGAATGTGTTGTTTCTGACGTCAGTTGACTGTTCGAGAAATTAACGAATTTTAAAGTTATAAATTATTTTATAACTGAATTGAAGTTTTTTAGTGATTTTGTATAGATAATTAAATTAGAAGTTTATAAATAAATATTTTAATCAAGTTTATAAAAGAATTATTTAAATGGTTTGCGTAGCCAAACCGTGTGATGTAAACGAGTTATAAAGCAGGAAAATCCAAGGTATTTACCTACGGGTTTGGTAAAAAGGAATTAATTGTTTTTGGAACAATTAAATGGTGTTTCCAAATTTGCTTAGTTATTTAAGTAATATAAGAAGGGGAATGACAAATGAAATCAGTTAACTGCTAACTGATGTGTACAGTCGATAAAACCAACCATTTGGGTAAATTGGACAATTGAAGGAAAACTTTATTTAATTATTCTGAATATTCATTAAAGTTTAACGAATAATGTAAAATATTAGATAATCCTCGGATAACTATAAATTATGGAAATAATTGAATTCTTTTGAGTAAATAAAGTGATCTTTATTTGTTAAGCCTTTTTAAATGATAATTATACTATTTTTGGTAAGTAAACAAGTTAACTATCTTAATATAGTTAATAGTAAAGTTAATTACTATTGTTTAGTTAATAGTAGTTAAAGTGATGGTATGTAATTGGAATTCAAGTAGAGGTGATTAGAAGACAATAAGTGGTCGAAGGAACGATAAGAGTTTTATAAAAAGGAGTTTATAACTCAAGTTTTCAAATAGAGATTTGTAAATGGGAATTGATTTTGGAATGTGGGTTTTTCATTTAAACCCAACGTTATTAGTGAAATAATGTTCCAAGTTTAAAAGTGGCGTTTATTGAAGAATTACTTAATGAAAGGAATTAAGTAAAGAGAGTATCGAACGAAATTTTCAAATACAAGGAAAGGGTTATAAAACCAGATTTGAAACAAGATGGTAAACGATATTTGAATACCGATGATTAAGTGACGAACTAATATTATTCTGAGGTAAGAACGTGTCGATCAAGGTCTGAGAGGTAACAAAAATACCCCAACTTGGTTGGCTTCACCATTATCGAGGAACGGTATTAGTTTGACGTGAGTGAAGGTGATGAATTAGGTTATCTGATACAAGAAATATCAAACTCTGATGCAAGATTTGTAAATTTAATAATATTACAATATCAGTTTCAATAGAAGTAAAAATAGTGATTTCAATTATATTAAACATTTGTTATTCAATTAGATTTGATCGAATATAGTTAGAGTTTGTCAAACAAAGTTATCTAGGAAAAGTTTCCATTGCATACGACTGTTAGCAAAATTCACAGGGCTGCAGATAGCCTACAGCGGTCGGATGTTTCCTGAGGGAATTAGGCGTAACCATTGTGATCGCTGCGATCTAGAGTCGAGCGAATGGAGTTAAGTCGAGTATTAGTTAATAGGAGTAATCAAGTCAAGTTTGTCGAGTTGAATAAGTCGAGTTAGTCAAGTTAGAGTTAATCAATCAAAGTAAATCAGTTAAAGTTAGTCAAAAGGGAATTTGGTTAAATATATTTTAAAAGAGGTCGAGTTGTGCCAAGTACTGAATCAGAAAACTCATTGTGTTCACACTATTGTTATTTGATAGTTAAAACACCGACTATCAAACCAGACCAATGCGATTATTGGTTCAGAAAGTCCGGGATCGAATTATATTCGAAAACCATTCCGACCATCAAATACGTGAAGACGTCGATTGAAGACGGAGCAAGTGAACACTGTGGATCTTCATAAGCGGAAGGACTACTTGTCGATTTTCTCTGGCCTACAGCCAGAGTAATTTTGATTAGTGATTCTGTCGTGGCTGAAATCCACGGGTTGCAAGGACTTCTCGCTACTGATTCATGGGATGATTCCTATATGAGATGCAGTAGGAGAGTACCTTCGGTTCATCCTGTTCCTGGATGACTTGTATGGACGGATGTCCAACAGAGTATTTCCAAAGGAATTACATGAGTTGATTTCTCCAAACGTACGATAGTTGATGGCGGAGAAATGGTTATTCTCAAGCCAAATAAACTAGAGTGTTTTTGGGGATGTCAATCATGTGTGATCTGGCAGATCTGATGATGTGGCATTCAAAGTGTATGATGACCAGATGTTTTAAAGTAAGTTCTAGCCTCAAGCCTCATCAACCGGGAAATGACAAAAATTGGACAGGCAGCATAGCTATGTGGGTTTCTCCCATTAGGATGTATGATCACCTATCTAGAGAAATTCCTATTGCTTCTTTATCTATTCGATGCTGACCTTATTCGGGTGGAGGTTGCTGATCCCAACCGTCGGTGATATACATTCGATACACTCAAGCGAAATGAGTGGTCAGTCATGTGAGGGCCGGGTTGCAATACGTTCTTGTTGAACCCAATGTATTCACCTCTAGTGATACATGTGCAGAAGGTGGTCCCATACCTTGTCAAGTCGGAATCCAATATCCAATAAGCGCCCGCGGTTTTCGATTGTACACTATATATGGGGAGCGTGAGATGCAAGCATTCCTCTAGATTGATATTTATTTGTATTTAGACATTATGATAATATCAGAGCGAGCCATGATTTCAAAACTGTTTTGGGTTATAGTAAGGTAAAAATCGTCCGTATTTATGTGTGGACTGGTCTTGCTATTACCTTTTGATTTCATAAAGGATTTTCCAAAGTTAAACAAGTGTGTGTGTTCTGTGAATTTATCACTGAAAGTATTCCAGACTGACCCGGTGTATTTTGTTTTAAATCAAATGTGCTCGGTTCAGACCAAGTATATTCCAGGTTAGGTTTTGCTTGGAGTTTCAGGAGCTAGAAGCAGGGGGCTTCGCTGCTAGTTATATACAGATATTTTTCCGCTGTGACTGATATATGTGTACTCTGATGATTGGTATGTATATACAGTTCTTTTGTATAAAGAGTTTTGATATTATATTTTATTCGTTCCGCTGTGAGATTCTGATGTGTTTCTTCTTCTTTCTTCTATTTTAACATTCTTTCTTTCTATTCTCACCCTCTAATTTTTTTCTCATGACAATCCAGTGTTTTTCAGTTCTTGAAGGATCGACATGAGATATGTTAAAGGTGTTATGTCGATTTTCAAGGCTGAAAATCCGCTGGGTCGTTACAATCATCCTCTTACATCGTTCCAGGTAAATCAAAATACCCAAACCCTCATCTGAAACCCAAGCCGCCTCCATCACCTGGGGGCCGCTCAACCCACCATCTCCACCACCACATGATGCGCCTTCACCCCATGACCCTCCGTCCCGAGAACCGTGAATTGCAATCCCACCTTTGGCTTGCAATCCTTCTTCAAACGGAGCACCTTTGAGCCACAAATCTGAGTGGTTCTCTCGACAATAACCCATCAAAGTCGTATAGAACCAAAGATCAAGAAAATCTCTTCATTTTTCGTTTTAAACTCCTGATTTAATTCTAAGTGTAACAGGAGAAAATAACGAATCAGTTTAGGAGTTTTTCAGCTGTTTAAAATGAAGCTGGCAGCTCATTGAAAACTAGGGTTAGGGCTAGTTAGATTTGAGGGAAATTATATAAATTATTATATTATTTAGTTCAATTAAACATGCTTATCGGTCCGGACCCCAAATGAGGCCCAACGAGTGTCACTCCTGTTTAAATACCCACATTCCGGACACAATGGACTATGTTTCGTAAGCCCGTTTGATTGTTTCAGCCTGTTTTTCTTTAACTTATAAAATAAAACATTAAATATTAAATTTGAATGTACATTTTAAATGGCCAGGGCTACATACTGACTCCAAAAATTAACGAAAAATAAATATAGCTATGTTTTGACGATACGGTCTTAACAAAATTAATTTCATCGAATTTAGAGACCGTTTGAAAAATGATCCTTCTAATGGTCGATCCAATTCAATAGAATTACCAAATGTGTTTTAATTTACCACGCTCACATATTAATTCCAAAAATTATGGAATTTTAAACCTAGCAACCGAATCCAACAAAAGTGGTTTCGTCGAAAACAGAGGTCATTTGTAAAATGGCTATTTAAAAAATATATATAAATTCCATAGCGATTTAAATTTTAAACTGAACGCAACTTTCAATTTTCGTTATGAAAACTGGAATTTTCACATTCATTAATTGAAATTTGATTTATTTTGAATTTTGTACATTCAATTGAAATTTAAAATCGAATTTCCAAACTACCGCGCCATTTCAAACTCCTTTTATAATTTAATAAATTTATACGTTCTGACTTCTCTTAAAACAAATTTTTAGTCATTATTATTTTAAATAAATCATTTTATATATTCAAAGTTCATTATAAAAGTTAAAATAAAAAAATTTAATTGGTCCTGAAATTCCGGGTTGTTACAACTCTATCCTCCGGCTTGCGCTGCATTGTGTGATGGTACCTAAGTCTTATAATAGCTTCATTTTTTCCAAAAGCATTTCACTGTTTTATTTTAAACTAAGATTCATGTGGAGTAAACCCGTTCCGTGTTATACGGCATGGTCCCATGATTTCCCAACTTTTAAAGTAAAGATTTAATAAGTGTTTTAGTTCTCACACCAGTCCCATGACTGACTCGAAGTTTATTTTTATAACCTAAACTTTGGGTGCCTATATTTTCCACATGATCAGTCGGTAGTTTCGGTTTTGCAGATATTTCTTTACACGTGATCTTGGATTACAATTGGAGCTATATTCGGAAAGATCTATATCTTTATATTTCATTCAATTGTACTAGTTGATGTTTTCCGCTGCCCATTATACTTATGTATTATTTTCCACTGCTTGGTAATTTGTAAATCTCTGATATTTATTTTTCAATTTTAAATTATTAATTCATACACTGATATATTCTTGTACTCTGATGTAAATTGTTATAATAGCAATGAAATGTTATATTGTTCGTGTTCCGATGAGTCGTGTTCTCAACTCAATCCGAGCATTCCCTTAAGGGGGAGTTTGGGTCGTTTCAACTGGTCAATTTAAACCCCTTATACACTCCAATACGAAGATTGTTAGGTGCTTTGAAAATGAATTTATAACTCAATATAATGATAATGATACCTTCAGAGATGAAACATATTATAATATATATCCAATCTGGTAGGATTCTATTTTGATTGACATTGCCTCATGTATTTGATATATACAAATATATATATATATATATATATATATATATATATATGTATGACACGTATGATATATACAGTGTACAAATTCAATATATATATAGTATGATATATATAGCATACAGACTTATTATATTTTTATATATATATATATATTTATTTATTTATTTAACGTACATCTTGCATATAAACACATGATGGTTATGTACAAATCTAACAATGCAAATTTGATTTGAAACTTAACACCCTTGCATGAATAAACACCTGCAAATTTTGTTATGTATTGCTTATTTATATATTTGATATACATATATATAAATGGTTGAGTTTGAACAGGGTTATATACGTATACGTATACATACATAACACATACATACATACATACATACATATATAAAGCATCTTTATTTCAAAATGATTGAATATATATATATATGTGTGTGTGTATGTGTGTGTGTGTGTGCATAACATTGTATGCATTTTGATGTAAACAAAACTGTATAAGACCATGAAACCCTAGGTTGATATGTATGTATTATGCTTAAGTTATTTGTACAAATCTGTACGTATATTTCATGTAACATGTTTTTTTGCATTTATTAATATACATGTGTATATGTATAATGTCATGCGAACTATCCACATATTTTTTAATATATGCAATTTAATATTGTTCTAGTATGTGTATGTTGTAAATCTATCTGTGTCTTATAATAAATTATGTACTTATGTATATATATACACGAAAACTGAATTGGTTAATTAAAATTCATGTTAGACTTGAATTTAATCTCTGATAATAGAGTTAAGATAACCTATTGTTTTGAAGTGTTCAAAAGGAATATGCAGGTAAAATTCTTGTATAAATTTAAATGCATATACTTCATATGTTTTAATTCCAATTTATATTATGAATATAAAAAATATATATTTTGATATATGTTAATAACAATGATATTGTTTCCCACTATGAATTATAAATTCCATATGAAGCAAATTTTGTTATATTAAGTCATGGTGAAGTCTTCCAATAGTACGTCGATCAATGCCAGTCTCATTGGATGTAGATAATGCCAAATCATTGTGCATCCTTTTATTTGGGTTATAAGAGTTAGGAGTAATTATGGTGCTTTGACTGTATTATTGTGTCTGATTTAACTAAGGCTACATAGTAGGATTATGGCCTTATAGACAATAGCATGAATTATTCTATATTTTGAACAAATGAATAATAGTGAAAAAAATTTTCTTCATGCGATCCAAGAGTAATATACAAGATATAACTGACATAATGTGTTTACCTAAAAGGTTGTGTTTTGGGGTGTTAGCCAAAGCTAGGTCAAGGCATGACTAGATATGGATCTTGGAACACCATTATACACACACACACACACACACACACACACACACACATATATATATATATATATATATAGGGATGTTAATTTGAGTGGGAGCATATTTTAGTTTAAACTATATAATTATGTTAATATAAATTTTGATTGCCTAAATTTGCATTTATATTATATAAACGTTGCAGAATCAGTTATTATCTATTACCTACTATATATATTAAATAACAAACAACTTCGATAATTTAAATTAATCCACAACATGGATAAATTTAATTAAATCAAATTTCTTGACTAACATTCAAATTTGAGGAATGACCACAAACAAATTAAAAGTAATTATTTTAATATTATAGAGAAGACCTAAAATTAAAGCTGAAATATGACTTCAGCCAAATAAGATATAAATGTTATAACAATCTACAAATACATCTCTAGTTTTAGATACTGGATATGAATCACATAGATGTATGTGAATTTGTAGGAATTGCAAAACAAGTAGAAATCTGACAAATGGACAAGTGGACTTATGATTGGAATTGAAGCAAATGTTGCTGGATTATCCATAGGAAGTTGCTTCTTATTCTATGTACTGGCTTAATTGAATAATCAAAAATATGAAATTCCATTTAAAATAAATGTTATTTTGAATCTTGTTTAAACAAGTTTGAATTTCATTTGTAATAAAAGTGCAATTGTTATTCACTTTATTTAAATGAAATACCTAATGGAATTTTATAAATAGTTAATGATCTTTATAAATCTTTAACTATGATGTGTTTGACATAAATATTATGTGGATTAAATTTAATAATTTAACTCCAACACACCTTTAGCATTATCAGTTAGCCAATATAAACAAGAAAAGCATATCGTAACTCCATAATGATGGAATTTTGGAATCATTTGAAGAATGAAAATTCTATTTATTAAGAAAAATAACCAAATCACCTTACACTTGACATAGTGAATAGGTTAGTAAGTATGAGTCTCATAAATAATGATGTATATGAGGCAATGAATACAAGAGCTAGAGGTATGTTTTATCACTTCGTTATATTTATTGATGATATTAGTAGATATAGATTTAGATATGTGTATCATACGAAACACAAATCAGAATCATTTGAAAAGTTCAAAGAATTCAAAAATGAAGTTCATAACAAATTTTGACAGCAAATAGATACTCTTCAAACATATCAAAGAGAATAATTAAGAAAATAATTTAAATGACTATCTAATGAGTGTGAAATTGTTTCACAACACACTCCGCTTAGAACACCGTCCTGGAATGGTGTGTCTGAAAGGAGAAGTTAGACCTTATAAGATATGGTACGATCGGTGATAAGTCATATAGATCTTGTAATAATTTTGAGATTATTCCCTTAACAATTTCCTTTATTTTAATTGTAATCCTACTAAAACCACTCTGAAGACGCCAATAAAATGTTTATTGCCCAAATTGCTATCCTTCTAAAAGAGAGCCAGTCTCTAAGATACCGATTAGAATGAAATAGAGTTCGAAAAGTCTCGGAATCCACAAAATACCATTGATTCTTGTATAGAGAAGAAATTGGGTGGGAGTGACACAATAATTAAAATGTTATATATTGATAACACAATAATTATTGTGAATAATGTTAGTTTTAAAATAAGAAATAGACATGATTTTGAGAAAGAAAATGTTTGGGTTAGGAAGGTCATAATTGAACTTAATTCATTATTAATCCAATGATTTACATTGCGATAACAATGTGGCTATTGCTCGAGCATAAAACCTTAAACTCATTATCGAACCAGACATATATTTAAGAAATATAATTCTTACGTGCAGTTATTTGTAACAACTTAGAATTTCTGAACCAATTTAAAATTTTTATTTTAGCTATTTTAATGGATTTTAAACATTTAAAATGATTTATTTTAAATAATAAAGACTAAAATTCATTTAAATCGAAGTTAGAATGTGTAAATTTATTTTAAATATAAAACAAACTCGAAATAGTGTGGTAGTTTGAGAATTCAATTTCTAATTTCAAATGAATATATAGAATTTAAAATAAATTGGATTTCAGTAAAACCAGAAAATTTGAATCTGTTTAATTATATCTTTCTAACGAATGTAAGAAATACATATTTCATAATATAAATTGAAAGTTATGTCCAGTTTAAAACTTGAAATGGTCGATATGGAGTTTATATATATTTTATTAATATATATGTATAGCCCTTAAAAATAGCCATTTTGCAAATGACCTCTGTTTTCGATGAAACCACTTTTGTTAGATTCGGAATGTCAAATTATTATTACGTTTCAAATTTCATAATTTTTGGAATTAATATGTTAGCGTGGTGAATTTAAATGTGTTTGGAAGTTTTAGTTTGAATTAAATCGACTGGAGAAATGGCCATTTTTCAAACGGTCTCCAAATTCTTCAAAATTAGTTTTGTTAGGACCGTATCATCAAAAAATAGCTTGATTTATTTTTCGGTAATCTTCGGAGTCAGTATGTGGCCAGAGTAAATCAAAATGTACATTTAAATTCAACATATATTGATTTATATTTTAATTTTGACAAAAACTAATCGAAACAGTCAAATTGGCTTACGAAACATATCCCATTATGTCCGCAATGGGGGTAATTTGCTAGGGGCAACAGTCCTTAAGTTTGATTTGGAGTTCGATTGAAAATTATTACTTAAGCGAATTAAATAATATTAAATTTATCTTTATATATATATATCTACAAACCCTAATCAAAAGGGAAACCGCGGTCAACCATTTTAAACGCTTCTGCTCCAACGATTTCGTGACCAGAATCACTTTAAAATTCATAACTTGACTTCTCACAATCTACTCAGTGGATTTCGAATCTTTCAAAAACAAGTGTAAAGAGCTTGAAGAGATCGAACTATTAAACGACAAAGATCTGATCTGGAGTTGTATTTTGGTCAAAATAATGGCTCGAAGCAGT
The DNA here is from genome assembly GCA_030737875.1 of Allium sativum. Classification (NCBI taxonomy): domain Eukaryota; kingdom Viridiplantae; phylum Streptophyta; class Magnoliopsida; order Asparagales; family Amaryllidaceae; genus Allium; species Allium sativum. Next base: position 850,273,334 of record CM060912.1, read on the forward strand.
GCCGTTCATATTGACTTCTAGAGTTCCAATGGCGCCGAGTTCGTCAACGCTGCTGGAGGTGGAAGAGCTTTCCAAGGCACATCATGTAAGAGTGTTGGATCGACCTTTGGAGCCTTGATCTTAGTGCGAATTGGAGCCCTAAGAATCGAAGTTGGTTCGGCTGAGTTACTGAAGCTTTCGGGAAGAAGGTGTTTAAATTAAACTAAGTTAATTAGTTTATTAATTATATTATTAACTTCATTAACAAATAAATTTATGTATCCTTTTCATACGGTGTCAAAATCGCATTAAACATGATCCTTTGCGACTGTGGAGGAGAGAGCTTTGCATCAAGACTAACTAGGTCAAATTTGGAGCTTGTTAGAATTTAGGGCAGATTTAAATCCGAACTGTCTAATAAAGAATGATGGAGTGAAAACTGACTGTGAGAACTCTCTCTCACTCAAATTATCTTATAGTTATTATATCATAGGTTGCAGATGGAGCTTAGTAGCCCCTGACACTTTTTTTTTGTAAAAACCATGGTTGATTGTTTGTTTGGATTGTGATTGGGATTGTCATTGATTGATATTGTTGTATATAAAATTATTTATATAAAATGTATATAAAATTTATCATAAAAATAAAATAAAATAAATATTCATTTACAAATCGGATGGTTTGTTTATGTACATCCATTTACGGGACATTGACTGGGAAGATAAATTTTACATATCGCCCAACTGCACAAATAATAAACAGTATTTATTGGTTGAAACCCCACACGGGTATTAGGAAGATATTTGACATACACTAATCCCAATTATTTAGCTGTATGTTGATCGATGGGTTGACAGACTTTATAAGCGTTATTTATTTATTTTAATGCTTATACAGTTGAAAATGCACTTAGGGTGTTGTATGAATTTTAATGATGGTTTATCACTATCGTTTTATACGTGCGATGTATGAAATCCATATAACTGAAATTATATGGTAATTGATTGAGTCCGATTCCAGTTCCAAATTAACGAATATTTTAAAAATAATATTCAATGAATAATCAAAATGTGATTTTGATGTCCGATTTCGGATGGACACGAAAATATTGAAATGTAAAGACGTGTTAAGTAGTTAAATGCCAATTTAACACGAGGAAATTTTCTGTCAATTTTATTCATTTTATGATGATTATCAAAAAGTTATTTTAAAATCTGATATTTTGAAAATATTATCATTTTTATATTATTATGGTATAGAATATTCAATTTTGATTTAAAATTGAAATAGAAGTGGGAATCGTTTTAAACCGAATTTATAAACGAATTTATAAAATACGTTTTGAACGGAAATCGATGAAATATATAATATGTATTTTATAAATATTTAAATGGTTTGAATAGAACGTGTCGCGCAGCGACCGTCCGTGAATTTCGACCATTAACTTCAAACGGACGTAACCGGAGATCCGACCGACGAATTCTCCTAAAACCGGAACCATTAGATTCATACCGAAAAGAGCTTTTTAATGAATTGAAGAGATTTTGAATTTTAAGATATATCCAAATCAGTTTTGGAAAAGGTCGTTATGGATGCAGTTCGGTGGCCGTTATTGGAAACCAACTGTAAGAGCGATATTAAAATTATTAAAAATATGGATAAATTATGTAAATTCATCATAAGGGTTTTGGAAAGATTTTAGATGAAAAATTCAATATTTGAAAAGATAAAAATATATTTTTATCGAAATGAACTAGTTAATAACTAGAATAATAATCCAATTATTTTTAGAAATAAATAAATTGGATTTGAAAATGGTTCTAAAATAACCAGAATTTTCCAACTAATAAATTGGAATGGATTTGGAATGAAAGTAATCTACGGAATATATCGATATTGGATTCCGTGATTACACGGATATTGTTGAGGAATTTGGAAGATATAGATATCGTTATTCCTAATACGATATCCGTTGGTTTCATAATTTGATATTGAATATAAGCCGATATAATTTCTATTCAGAGCCTTATATTAATATCAAATTGGATTTTGGGTTTAACGTGAATGGTGTCTTAAATAACATTGTTCTTAAACCCAGTTGAGAAAAGAATAAATCTTTAAATTAAGATTTAGTGAAATTTTCCAATTAATTAATATTTAATTGTAGTTGAATAAAAGAATTGAATTTTTGGGTTTATCGTGAACGATGTTTTAAATAACATTGGTTCTTTAACCCAATTAACAATAAAGAATACAATTTGGAATTTATAATCTTCAAATTAAGATTAATGGAATTTTCAAAGTAAAGATTTCCAATTTAATATATTAAATTGGAATTGAATGGAATTCGATTTGGTAATAATCAAGATGAGTGTAACACCCCACCTCCGCTAGAGTCACTCTCAAAGGGAATGCACTACTTTTGGAGGAGCGTTATTGAGGTAAACAAACAAAGAAATATTACAAGACAGAACATAAATGAAACAGCGGAAGAAATTGAAAACCAAATCTTATTACTTTCAAGAAAAGAGTCAAAACCTCATATATTCAAAGTACAAGTTGTCATTGTTCTATTACATCAAGTTCTAAATAAAGAAGCATAAACTTAAAATAACAAAAGTAAATTATTCCCCAAAAAAGCAGAAGTGCAGCCATAGCATAGCTCAAGACCAAACCGTACATGAGCTGACAGAAAGCAAGCTAAATCCAAGCGAAGAACTACAGTTTCCTCCCTGAGAACCTGGGGGAAGAAACGAAAGAAAAAGAGGCCAAAGGAAACGGGTCAGTCATAAAGACTGGTAAGTCCAAGTGACTTTCAGCATAAAAACAGGTAAAGGTAACATGACATGTATAAACTGAAAGTAAACATAAGTATGATGTCAAGATGGATAAGATAGGCTAAGAAAACATGATGAATCAAGTATAGGTCAAGTATAGAATCGCATGTTCAAGGTTCGCTACACCAACTGTACTAGTAGCCCAATCCATGTCAAATATTAATCCTGAAATGATTCCAGGGCCCAAAATCGTGAATGACCCATTACTATGTCCAACGGAACGATCCACTAATCGATCGGCTCCCTACAAGGTCTAGCTCGTTGTGTTTCTGTGTCATACGAACCCTATCACGAATGTAGTGACCTGTGCTAGGTCCCCCATAGGGTGTATCAAGCCCTATGGTGCCAACCACCGACATGAATCAAGCATGTACAGATAAACCTACTAATGCCCAATGCCTGCTTTTTCAACTCCGGACCACGTGCACGACCATAGCCCTCCTGAACCTACACTGGTGCACCCACACAGCCATCGTTCTGGTCGCTTACAAGAAGCCTAGTAATCGTGCCCTACCCTGCCTAGTTCCAGGGTACCATGATACATCTAGTGGGTTACTGCTGAAACGGACCGCGTAACTAGGGTTTCCGTCCAATGGGTTAAGTGTTGTCATTTAAATTCGTGACTTAACCCGCCTACGTGTCATGTCAAACTTGGCTAAGTGTTGTCATTCAAGTTCATGACTTAGCCCTACAATTCACGTGTCAAGTTGGTTAGGTGTTGTCGTTCAAGTTCATGACCTAACCCTACCAATCATGTTTCAAGTTGGTTAAGTGTTGTCTTTCATGTTCATGACTTAACCCTATCATGTGGCATTTAATTCATTAATGCACCCCAACCTCTCACATCAAACCTATTGTTGTGGTCACTGGATATGCCGGGCGGTTTCGGGTAGATTTACACCACAACTCAGTCTGACCTCGGGTTTCAGGCGCGATATGACCAACTACCCCCATTGAATCCTATGGTTTACAGTAACTGGATTTGTCGGTCAGTTCTAGGCAGATTTACACTGCAAACTCAACCCAACCTCGAGTTGGCCATTTTCAAGTTCATTCTAGTGTCATGACCATGTTCAAGTTTCATGTCAAGTTCGTGTCAGGTTTCATGTTCCAACTTATGCCTATTATCAAGTTCATGATTCATGTTTATAACCAGTTCATGTTTTGCCTAATCTACCGAAATCGTATTCCCATCGCATGTAAACGTTAATCGATCTAAATTACAAGCAAATCTAAATCTAGAGATAAAGGGAATAACGTCATAACTATGATAGGCAGAAGGGACAAGCATAAAGCGATAAAAGAGATTACAAGACTGGCATGATATAACTTGAGATAATCGGTTACAACATCAATGGATATAGAAATTAACAAGGTTTCAAATCTAGCAAAATAAGGCGATAGTACTGATAAAAACTTGACATAAAAGAATAGGCATGCCAAAGCAAGCCAAATACAAGGATAATAGGTCAATGGTTTTTGGTGTACATAATAACGAATAAACTAAGCAAGCCACACCCTAGGTATGGGATCCCACTAAAAGCCATTTCGGTGTTCAACACGGTTTTCAACTATAGTGTTATGAGAAATCAACTATAATAGTCAATTAACCACAATAGTTATACATTAGTCATGGATAATTATCCAAAAGAGTTCTAGGCAACTACCCTAATAGTCATAGGCAATTAACTGTAACAGTTTCAAAGTCATGGTCATAGTCTTATGTTCATAATCATAGGCAGTAATTCATAGTCACGAGTCATAGGTGATTATCCACAATTGCCCTTGTCATAGTCATAGGCAATGGTCTTGTGTCCTCAGTCAAAGGCATAGGCATAGTCTTGTGTTCTCAGTCATAGTCCTTGGCCATTAACAATGGTTTCAATGTCATAGGCATGATAACGTTTGATTTTTAATGTGAATAGGCCCAAACTGATTTCAAAGCAATATTCCCAAATGTCAAGTTCCAAGAAGAATAAGAATAGATATGAATCATACGTATATCAAATTCCAATTTATAACATGCCTATATCAAGTTTATAGTTTTCATCTAAAAGTAACAGGAATTTACTGTGCGTGGATCGAGAATTAGAAAGCAGAATTTGATTGTTGAATCTCTATTTGATTGATCGTGTTCTAAATGAAATCCCCCAATTTGCAAATCTCTAAGCGTAGTCTTGATGGAGAAGAAGCAGTCCTTTTTCTTCCTTTTTATCTCATTATTTTGATTATCTCAGAAGCAGCATAAGGACAAAATGAAACGGTGTGGAGAGAATGAGGCTAGCGTGAGTTTATATAGGATTAGAGTCACGAATATGGTCAGAAAATGGGTCTAGATTTAGAAAAATACAAAAAGACTCGGATCAGGAAAAAGGGGCCAGGTCGACCCCCAGGTCGACTCCCAAGTCGACCTGGTCATGGGGAGATGGACACCCCAGTCGACTCACCAGTCGAACTGGTTGGGGGAAGGGGGTTGACTGCCCAATTGACCTGGGTATATGGGCGGGAATTTTCCCGCCAGCCTTCTCTGGGTTTGAATTTCGAATTGCTGGCTTTATTTTCGAGCTGTTTTATTTTATTTAAATTCCTGAAACTTCCGAGGGTCATAACTTGGTCATACGAACTCCGATTTTCGAAAACTCGGTCTCGAATTCATGCAGAATTCCGAGATGAACGCAATGGCGCAACCTGTTTCCCCTAATTCTTATTTTAAAATTTAATTCTGCCTTTATTTATGACTTTAACATGTTATAAAAATACGGGTTGTTACATTCTCCCCTCCTTAAAGGATTTCGTCCCCGAAATCTCTAAGTTAGGAAGACTATATCCTACCATCCAATCATCCATCTACTCAACCATCATTCATGAGAAATCATTGTCCTTAAAAGATTCCTAATGCTATATGAACATATGCAGAAAGTGTGTGTTTATGTTCCTTGTCTAATGCAAATGATCAGGCCTGTTTGATCTTGTTAATGCAAAATATGTTTAGTGTCATGAATCCAACATGTAAGCAAATAATCATAGTTACATAAACACTATATGTGTGCACAAACATTCATCCGTATGCGACATCCACATGATAACACATTCAATTTCATCCATAAACAAGTATAAACACTCATGCATATGCAATATGAAAACATGTCAGAGCCGATCTAGTGCCTAATGTGTGTTATGCAACCACGAGCAACCACTTGCGACAACATGGAACCATTTGCAAACATCAACCGTAACATGTTTCAAATACATGTTTCCATCCATATGGTTCTACCTAAGGTTCTCAAGATAGGATCGAGAAGATAAGCAAGATAAAAACAAAGCATCAAGGAGGAGAAGTTAAAGATGTACCCCCAGAAGGTCCAGCTTGTAGGGCTTGCCCTTGCTTCTTAGGGCAGTTCTTGCTGATATGTCCAGTATCACCACACTAAAGCATGCTCCCATCTTCATCTTCTTCTTTCTACAATCCTAGACTATATGCCCCTCAATACTAGAGAAGTTGCATTTTCTTTTCTCATGTGTCTTGTTGTCATTACTGTTGTTGTTGTTCTTGCCTCCTTTCTCGGAGTCTTTCTTCTTGTTTTGAGAATCATTCGCCTTGACCTCCTTCTTGCCATTCTCGTCTTCTTCGTAAAGTAGGGCCATATCCACCAAGCTCTCAAAGGTCGCCCCCAAAGGTACATGAGTCATAGCAAGGCTGTGTAGCGGCTCATTCAAACCTCTGACGAAGCGAAGAGCCTTCTTGTGTTGGGTGTTCACTAAATCCAGCCCAAATCTGGCCAGCTGATTAAAATGATTGACATACTCCCTAATCGTCATGCTTGTAACACCCCATGTATTCTATAACAGTGAAATTCACAAATTAAAGTATAACTAATTTCTAATCAAAGAATTAAGGGAAACGGGATACGACATTGCGTTCGTCTCGGAATTCTTCTTGGGATAGAGTCCGAGTTTGCGTAAAACAGACTTCGTTTGAAGAAGATATGGCCTCCGGAAGTTTTAGAATTCAGTTTAAAATTCAAACAGACCAAAACAGCTCAGAAAAACCAATTCAAAATTCAAAATAGGGCCGGATTGGCCAGGCCAGGAATTTTCCCGCCCAAGGCACCCAGGTCGACTTGGCAGTCGACCTGGGTCTACCCAGGTCGACTGGGCAGTCGACCTGGGTCACCCATGTCGACTGCCAAGTCGACACGGTAACGACTGGCATGTCGACCTGACCCCTGAGCCTGGTCGAACCCAGCCCCCCTGGCTGGCCTGGTCTGTGTTTGGTCGATTTTCTGAGCCTTGCCTTGTCACTAGGGCTAGGTTTCAGCTCCTGGTTGGTCTCTCCTTCAAACGAACGGCTATTATTAAACCAAGCTCCATCGATGGTCTTAATCTACTCACAAACTCTATAAAAAGGACCTAAGACTCACCCTAATTCACATAAACAAAAATGGAGATGAGACCGTCATGCTACTGAGGAGAGACTAGGAATAGTCGTCAGAAATTGAGAGACAATTTGGAGACAATTCAAAAACTTAAAGCAACGTCAATTAAATCAAAACAACGCCTACAACAAAGGATAACTTCTCTAAATTTAGAATTCAGATTCCTGAATTGAAGATTCGTCATACGTTGTAAGTAGAGTGCTATTCCGATGTGAATAAATAATTGTGTTTTGATTTGTGTAAAGTGAGAAATGGAATTGTGGCGATAATAATCTATATTTGTATGTTATCTTGATTCTAAACGATTTGGAACTGTTATGGTATACGATTGGATATTTACAAGTATATGATTTATGTTGGAAGTTAACAACCATGTGTTGTGATATTTTATTTGGAATTCATACAAGTACATGATTCATGTTAACAACCATGTGTTGTGGTATTTTATTTGGGATTCATACAAGTAAATGATTCATGTTAACAACCATATGTTGTGGTATTTTATTTAGGGATTCATACAAGTATATGATTCATGTTAACAACCATATGTTGTGGTATTTTATTTGGGATTCGTGCAAGTATATGATTCACTATTATGCCAATATGATGTACATACTTTTATGATCACTTTTAGTGTGTAATTGGACTCGACTAAGTACTATGGTTTATATGAATCTATGTTGGAATTGGCAAATCATGCTATTGTATTAGAAACAAAAGTAAGCATTTTTATGAACATGACTAAACTATGTTTGGTGTTATGCCTAGTTGAAAACATGTTTTAGGCCTAAGTTGTTATCAAAATCATATGGTGATATATGTGACACATAATTAAGTTAGATTTACATTCCAATTGCAAGTTTACATGGATAGAATGGTTCATGTATAGGTATGTTTATGCCGTAATTATATGAATAGAATGATTCATGTTTTAAGTATGTTTATGCCATGATTATATGCTATTACAATGCAAGTTCACATGTGCCTGATTCATGTTAATTAAATCGTTATGTTGCAAGTTCATGCGTTCACACTTCCCTTTTCATGTTACCTTATAAACACCATGTTATAAGCCTCCCCTTTTCATATGGCTAAGTTGGGTTAAAATGTTAAACCTAACATATCTTATATTGTAGCGAATGTGTAAAACGGGGGTAATGACGTTTGGGTTAAAATATAGAACATATGTGTTGGCATGTTTGACGCATGCCAACAACCTTGAAAAACAATTAAGTGGTATAAATAAATTTTACCCAATAAAGATGAATTTGAATAATGGGCCGCAAATATTTACATATAAAAAGAAAAGAGACAAAATATGTAAATATAGAAAATACGATGTGTTTAACCCGTGGTTGGATTGAGTTGTGATGTAAACCTGCCCGGAACTGCCCGGCTGTCCAGTAGTCACAACAATACCTATCCAATGTGGGTGGTTAAACACGGAGCCCAATAAAGACCCGAGGTTAGACTGAGTTTTTGCGTAAGACTACCCGGACCCAACCGGCAACAGGCAGCCACAACGATACCTGTCTAATGTGAGAGGTCAAGGCTTTAATAAGACAATTAAGGCTGAGTCAGGATTGATAGGATTAAGTAAATTAAATTAATACTTAATCAAAATGGAACATGCTAAACTATACAGACTGATTGGGGGGTTAGGTTTATAAAACACTTAACCAACTTAGCATGTTGGCTAGAAATAGAAAACCTAGTAGCGGGGGACCCTTTTTAGCAGTAACCCTACAAGGTGTATCAGGATACCCTGAACTAGGCAGGGTGGGGCACGATTACTGAGCTGACTGTAAGAGGTCAAATCGACGGCGGTGGTGCAGCAGTGTAGGTTGTAACGGGGTGCTGGCGTGCACACACTCCGGCGCACAAAAATAAGGCACTGGGCACCAGTAGCATACCTGTGCATTCTAGGATTGTGTCGGGCCGCCACCATGGGACTTGATACACCCCATGGTGGGACCAGCATAGGTAACTACAACAACGGGGGCCGTAAGACACATATAACTATGCGAGTAGGAGCCGATCATCAGAAATGGATCACTTCACCCTGATTATGGGGTGCCTGTTGGGAATTAGTTTATATGGGTACAGAGATTAATATGGGGTACGGTAGTATATTCGACTCTAGACAACTTAACTTAGTTTATGGTGCTTTCCCATTTCCAGTTTATACTTATCATACCCAATTCTTTATTCATAGACTGAATAGTCCTAGACTTACTTAGCCTTTATGTCTGACTCTACTTTTCTTTCGTTCCCCCCCCCCCAGGTCCACAGGGAGGGAATACCGCAGGTTGACCAGCTTTCACATCCAGCTTGAAGAGAAAGAATGTATTGCTTGGATCTTTTTCGTTTTGGACTATGGCTTTGGACAACAATTATGGGACTTATGCAGTTTATTTATGTTTTCTTTATGCTTCTTTAAATAATGTAATCAAGACAGTTATGAAGATGTTATGTTTTTGGAAGAATTGTAAGACAATTGTGGCATGGTTTGTGTAACACGTATTTTAATGAAATAAAAGTTGTTGTTGTTTTCCGCTGTTCAAAAATATGTGTTCTTATATCTGTCTTGTATATATGTGACTTATACTTATAAACCTCCACCAAAATTAGGGCATTCCCTTTGAGAGTGACCCTAACGGATGTGGGGTGTTTCACTTGGTATCAGAGCATAGGTTTACCAAATAAGATAAAAAGTTTTGAAAATTTATTTTCAAAAAGAAAATTTAAAGAAGCATTTTTAAAGATAAAATATTATTTTATTTTAAAAAGGAAAAGTCCCCCAAAGCGACAGGTACTATCTTTTATCTTTCGTTTTGAATCTATCCTTTTTGTTTCAGCATGTCCGAAGAACTTAACTTGCCAGAGGGTGTACCAATACCTGGTTGGTTTAGACGATTCTTAGAAGCAAGGGCCACTCAGCCAGGTCCTACCGTTCCTCCTCCCCCAACTGCAGGAAATCATCCAGCTGCAGCAGCACCTCTTCCTCCACCTCCTCTGCGGCGAAATACTTTTGCTAAGATATGTAAAGATTTTAAAGCTATGGGAGGAAAGGACTTCCATGGAACCGAGTCCTTCGTGGCAGCCAGGAATTGGCTGAAGGAAACCGAGGACCTATTCGTCATCTTTGAGGTAGAAGATAGGCAGAAAGTACAACTGGCAGTATGGCTACTTAAAGGCGAGGCTTCCTACTGGTGGGAAGTCACTAATGCAGAAAGACCAGTGGAAACATGGGAGGACTTTAGGGCAAGGTTCGAGACTAAATTTCTCTCAAAAGCTGAAAGGAGTCTTCAGTTGGAAAAATTCTTATTTCTTAAGCAAGGGAATATGACAGTCAAAGAGTATGTTAACCAGTTTGATCAGCTGGCTAGGTTCGGACTGGACCTAGTCAACACCCCGCACAAGAAGGCTCTCCGCTTGTCAATTGGTTGAATGAGCCATTACACAGTTTGGCCATGACCCATATACCCATGGGAGCAACGTATGAAAGATTGGTACAGATGGCATTGCTGAACGAAGAGGATAAGGGCAAGAAGGAGACAAAGGCAGAATGCTCTCAAGGGAAGAAAGAGGGTTTACAGCCTAAGAAGGCAGACTTTAAGAAGGGCGGGAAAGACAACAAAGAGAAGAGGAAGTGTAATTTCTGTGCAAAAGTGGGGCACTTAGTGAAAGATTGCCGGAAAAAGAAGGCCAAGATGAATGGCGGGTGCTTTTCTTGCGGTGAGACAGGCCACATGGCTAAGGATTGCCCGAAGAAACAAGGACAGGGGCAGAGGGCGGGATCCACCTCAGGGGCACAGGTTCATGTGCTAGAGGCACCACCTCTGCAACAGCGAGGTATAAATACTTCTGTAGAAAGTGTAGTTTATCTTTATGATCACCCAGTTCGCAATTTATTTGATTCTGGCGCATCACACTCCTTTATCTCGTCTGCTTTAGTAGAATCTCTGCACCTAGAAACTAGTATGGTAGAGGACCCCTTAATTGTTTCAAATCCAATCGGGGGCCCGGCTCATTTGTCTATGATCTGTGTGGGATTGAAAATTTCTATTCTAAGCGTAGAATTTAGATGTAGTGCTTTTGTTTTGGGCTTCTCGGGATATGGTTTGATTTTGGGCATGGATTGGCTATCCAGTAATGGTGCCGTCCTTGATTGTGAGAAAAGCGTGGTTAGGCTTCTGACCCAACTCGGTAACACTCTGGAAATTACTTGTAATCCCTCGTATGCAGTTATGCTTAGTTATCTTGAATCGCTAGATGCCTCTGTTGAAAGTTTGCAATCGGTTAAAGTGGTCCGGGAATATCCGGATGTCTTCGAAGAGGTGAAGGGCTTGCCTCCGAAGCGGGAGATAGACTTCCGCATATATCTTGTAGATAATTCAAAGCACATTGCGTTGCCCGTTAGACACATGGCTCCACGGGAAAGGAAAGAGCTCAGTAAACAGATTAAAGAGCTTCTAGAGAAGGGGTTCATTAGAAGGAGCATTTCAGAATGGGGCGCTCCAGGAGTGTTCGCTGCAAAGGCGGATGGTTCACTCCGTCTATGTGTTGACTATAGGGAGCTCAACATGCTTACGAAAAAGAATAGGCACCCTCTCCCCAGAATTGACGATCTATTTGATCAGCTTGTAGGAGCGTCTGTTTTCTCCCAACTCGATTTTGCGACCGGGTTTCATCAGCTAAGGGTGGCTGATGATAGTATCGATAAGACAGCATTCAGAACCCCAGACGGCTTCTTTGAATGGCTTTTCATGCCTTTTGGCTTGACAAACGCACCCGCTTACTTCGTGGACCTGATGAGTAGGGTGTTCAGATAATTCCTCAACAAGTTCGTAGTGGTCTTCGTAGACGATATCCTTATCTTCTCAAAGAGTGAAGAGGAACATGCTCAGCACTTAAGGGCAATCATGGAAACTCTGCGAGTCCATCAGCTAAAAGCCAAATTCTCCAAATGCCACTTTTGGAGAGAGGAAGTGAGGTTCCTTGGGCACATAGCATCCAAATAAGGGTTAGCTGTGGACCCTGCTAAGGTAGTAGCGGTACAAGATTGGAAGACACCAAGGAATGCAACTGAGGTCCGAAGTTTTCTAGGACTAGCAGGTTTCTACCGAAAATTCATAAGGGATTTTGCGAAAATCTCAGCTCCCCTCACAAGGCTGACAAAAAATAATCTAGTGTTCAATTGGAACTTGGATTGCGAGTTTGCTTTCCAACGACTAAAAAGGGCTCTTACAACAGCCCCAGTTTTAACGTTGCCAGATGAAAGCAAGATGTTCACAGTTTATACAGATGCATGTGGGATAGGGCTAGGCGCCGTCTTAATGCAAGAAGGAAGGGTAGTAGCTTATGGCGGGAGACAATTGAAAGTGCATGAAAAGAACTACCCGACCCACGATCTTGAGTTAGCCGCCATCGTCTTTACACTCAAGTCTTGGCGACACTATCCCCTAGGTGAGAAGTTCGAACTTTACACTGACCATAAATCGTTGAAATATCTTTTCTCGCAGAAAGACCTTAACTTGAGGCAATAGGGATGGATGGAGTTTCTTGCCTCGTACGATTTTGAGATCTCCAACACTCCGGGCAAAGGCAACGTAGTGGCAGACGCGTTGAGCCGAAAGAAACTGACCCTAAGCCCGCTGTTTGTTGAATGACAAGGCCTAGAGTTTATAGCCAGTTTTGACTTTAGGCCCTCCTCCGATTTTGTACCGGGCTTGCTAGCATCTCTCGAAGTACGCCCAACTTTAGTGGACTCAATAGGGACAGCACAACGCGAAGACCCTCAGCTTGTGGAGACGATTGATAGGCTAATTAGGGTGAGACTTCAAGTCACCTCAACAGATACTCCATCAACGATAAGGGTTGGCTAAGGCGAGACAGAAGACTATGCGTCCCACAGACAAGGAATTTAGTAAAGAAGGTTCTCGAGGAAGCACACCACTCCAAGATGATGATACATCCGGGCGGAGATAAAATGTACAAGGACATAAAGAGAACTTTCTTTTGGAACGACATGAAGAAGGACGTGGCAGATTTGGTTTCTAAGTGTATGGTGTGCCAACAGGTTAAGGCGGAACAGAAAAAGCCTGGCGGTCTGCTTCATCCTCTAGAGGTCCCGCAGTGGAAGTGGGATAGTATCTCAATGGACTTTATTGATGGGCTGCCTAGGTCTAGAAGAGGCAACACTAGCATTTGGGTAATAGTGGATAGGCTTACTAAAAGCGCCCACTTTTTACCTGTCAAAAGTAAAAGAACTGCCTCATCCCTAGCATCTCTTTACCTCAAGAAATTGTTCGACTCCATGGAATACCATCCAGCATTGTTAGTGACCGAGACCCTATCTTCACAAGTGAGTTTTGGTGGAGTCTGCAAGAAGCGGTAGGCACACAGTTATGCTTGAGCACAGCCTATCATCCCCAAACTGACGGCCAAACAGAAAGAGTGAACAGAATTTTGGAGGACCTTTTAAGACTGTGCGTCCTTGACTTCGGAGGGACGTGGGAAGACCATCTTCCTTTGGTGGAATTTGCCTACAACAACATCTACCAAGCCACCATCGGAATGGCGCCCTTTGAAGCTTTATATGGAAGACCGTGCCGATCGCCCACTTGTTGGTGGGAGTCTACTGATAAGCTTATACTTGGACCAGATATGATCAGAGAGACTTCAGAAAAAGTAGACTTAATACGAAGAAGAATGAAGACAGCCCAAGACAGAGGAAATCCTACGCCGACAAGAGGAGGACCGACCTTGAATTTGAGGTTGGGGACAGAGTTTTTCTTAAGGTATCTCCACTAAGGAACATTATTCGTTTTGGAACCACAGGAAAGCTAGCACCAAGGTTCGTAGGACCATTTCCTATTATTGAGAAAATTGGGAAAGTGGCCTATAGATTAGAGCTACCCGAAAAACTGGCCGGAGTTCACAACGTTTTCTATGTTTCGCACCTCCGAAAATGTCTACATGAATCTGCCGAAGTGGTAGAGCCAAACATCCTAGAAGAAGCTGAAGTGGAACGTGAAGCAACCGTGAGGAAAGTTCCGACCCGCATATTAGGAATGGAAGTGAAGAAGCTACGCAACCGCGAAGCCAAGCTCGTCAAGGTTCATTGGAGTGACGCCGAAGGAGACGCAACTTGGGAAACTGAAGCTAGAATACGCGCAGCCTACCCTTTTATTTTCAAGGGTACATCTTTGATCTTTCTTTTTCCTTAAGTTACGCTTTTATCTATCTTTTTAGGTATATCTCCTCGACCTTATCTTTTAGGAAGAAACCCTTTGGATGAAAACATTTAATTGAAACATGTTATGGATGATGGTTGCAAGTGGTTGCAAGTGATTGCTAGTGGTTGCTCGTGGTTGCATATACTCACACAATTTAGGTTTTAGATCGGCTCAGTCACTTCATATTGCGTATGCATATATGTTTGCATTCGTATATGGTTGAAATTTAATGTGTTGTCATATGGATGTTGCATTCATATGAATGATTGTGCACTCATGTAGAATCATGAATAGGAGAATTTGTATACAAAATGGATTCATGAAACTTACAAAATTTGCATTAAGGAGGTCAACTGAATCAGTAGACCGCCTGATTTTGCATTAGATAAGTACATGTACACACACTTCGCATATGATCATGAAGCATTAGAAGTCTTTTAAGGACAATGGATGCTCGTGTTTGATGGATGTTTGGATGTTAGAATGTACATTCTTCCTGAACTTGAAGATTTCGTGGACGAAATCCTTTTAAGTGGGGGAGAATGTAACACCCCGTCTATTCTATAACAGTGAAATTCACAAATTAAAGTATAACTAATTTCAAATCAAAGAATTAAGGGAAACGGGATACGCCATTGCATTCGTCTCGGAATTCTTCTTGGGATAGAGTCCGAGTTTGCGTAAAACGGACTCCGTATGAAGAAGATATGTCCTCCGGAAGTTTTAGAATTCAGTTTAAAATTCAAAAAGACCAAAACAGCTCAGAAAAACCAATTCAAAATTCAAAATAGGGCCGGATTGGCCAGGGCGGGAATTTTCCTGCCTAAGGCACCCAGGTCGACTAGGCAGTCGACCTGGGGCTACCCAGGTCGACTGGGCAGTCGACCTGGGTCACCCGTGTCGACTGCCAAGTCGACACGGTGTCGACTGGCATGTCGACCTGGTCCCTAAGCCAGGTCGAACCCAGCCCCCCCTTGCTGGCCTGGTCTGTGTTTGGTCGATTTTCTGAGCCTTGCCTTGTCACTAAGGCTAGGTGTCAGCTCCTGGTTGGTCTCTCCTTCAAACGAACGGCTATTATTAAACCAAGCTCCATCGACGGTCTTAATCAACTCACAAACTCTATAAAAAGGACCTAAGACTCACCCTAATTCACACAAACAGAAATGGAGATGAGACCGTCATGCTGCTGAGGAGAGACTAGGAATAGCCGTCATAAATTGAGAGACAATTAGGAGATAATTCGAAAGCTTAAAGCAACGTCAATTAAATCAAACCAACGCCTACAACAAAGGATAGCATCTCCAAATTCAGAATTCAGATTCCTGAATTGAAGATTCATCATATGTTGCAAGTAGAGTGCTATTCCGATGTGAATAAATAATTGTGTTTTGATTTGTGTAAAGTGAGAAATGGAATTGTGGTGATAATAATCTATATTTGTATGTTATTTTGATTCTAAACGATTTGGAACTGTTATGGTATACAATTGGATATTTGCAAGTATGTGATTTATGTTGGAAGTTAACAACCATGTGTTGTGATATTTTATTTGGGATTCATACAAGTACATGATTCATGTTAACAACCATGTGTTGTGGTATTTTATTTGGGATTCATACAAGTACATGATTCATGTTAACAACCATATGTTGTGGTATTTTATTTAGGGATTCATACAAGTATTTGATTCGTGTTAACAACCATATGTTGTGGTATTTTATTTGGGAATCATGCAAGTATATGATTCACTATTATGCCAATATGATGTACATACTTTTATGATCACTTTTAGTGTGTAATTGGACTCGACTAAGTACTATGGTTTATATGAATCTATGTTGGAATTGGCAAATCATGCTTTTGTATTAGAAACAAAAGTAAGCATTTTTATGAACATGACTAAACTATGTTTGGTGTTATGCCTAGTTGAAAACATGTTTTAGGCCTAAGTTGTTATCAAAATCATATGGTGATATATGTGACACATAATTTAGTTAGATTTACATTCCAATTGCAAGTTTACATGGATAGAATGGTTATGTATAGGTATGTTTATGCCATGATTATATGAATAGAATGATTCATGTTTAAGTATGTTTATGCCATGACTATATGCTATTACAATGCAAGTTCACATGTGCCTGATTCATGTTAATTAGATTGTTATATTGCAAGTTTATGGGTTCACACTTCCCTTTTCATGTTACCTTATAAACACCATGTTATAAGCCTCCCCTTTTCATATGGCTAAGTTGGGTTAAAATGTTAAACCCAACATATCTTATATTGTAGCGAATGTGTAAAACGGGGGTAATGACGTTTGGGTTAAAATATAGAACATATGTGTTGGCATGTTTGACGCATGCGAACAACCTTGAAAAACAATTAAGTGGTATAAATAAATTTTACCCAATAAAGATGAATTTGAATAATGGGCCGCAAATATTTACATTTAAAAAGAAAAGAGACAAAATATGTAAATTTAGAAAATACGATGTGTTTAACCCGAGGTTGGATTGAGTTGTGATGTAAACCTGCCCGGAACCGCCCGGCTGTCCAGTAGTCACAACAATACCTATCCAATGTGGGTGGTTAAACACGGAGCCCAATAAAGACCCGAGGTTAGACTGAGTTGTAGCGTAAGACTGCCCGGACCCAACCGGCAACAGGCAGCCACAACAATACCTGTCTAATGTGAGAGGTCAAGGCTTTAATAAGACAGTTAAGGCTGAGTCAGGATTGATAGGATTAAGTAAATTAAATTAATACTTAATCAAAATGGAACATGCTAAACTATACAGACTGATTGGGGGGTTAGGTTTATAAAACACTTAACCAACTTAGCATGTTGGCTAGAAATAGAAAACCCAGTAGCGGGGGACCCTTTTCAACAGTAACCCTACAAGGTGTATCAGGATACCCCGAACTAGGCAAGGTGGGGCACGATTACTGGGATGAATGTAAGAGGTCAAATCGACGGCAGTGGTGCAGCTGTGTAGGTTCTAACGGGGTGCGGGCGTGCACACACTCCGGCGCAGAAAAATAAGGCACTGGGCACCAGTAGCGTACCTGTGCATTCTAGGATTATGTCGGGCCGCCACCACGGGACTTGATACACCCCATGGTAGGACCAGCATAGGTAACTACAACAATGGGGGCCGTAAGACACATGTAACTATGCGAGTAGGAACCGATCATCAGAAATGGATCACTTCACCCTGATTATAGGGTGGCTGTTGGGAATTAGTTTATATGGGTATAGAGATTAATATGGGGTACGGTAGTATATTCGACTCTAGAAAACTTAACTTAGTTTATGGTGCTTTCCCATTTCCAGTTTATACTTATCATACCCATTTCTTTATTCATAGACTGAATAGTCCTAGACTTAC
The DNA here is from genome assembly GCA_030737875.1 of Allium sativum. Classification (NCBI taxonomy): domain Eukaryota; kingdom Viridiplantae; phylum Streptophyta; class Magnoliopsida; order Asparagales; family Amaryllidaceae; genus Allium; species Allium sativum. The sequence continues at coordinate 850,291,219 of CM060912.1, forward strand.
CCAGGCTTTATGTTTGACTCTACTTTTCTTTCGTCTTCTTTTCTTTCGGTTCCCCCCACCAGGTCCACAGGAAGGGAATACCGCAGCTTGACCAACTTTCACATCCAGCTTGAAGAGAAAGAATGTATTGCTTGGATCTTTTTCGTTTTGGACTATGGCTTTGGACAACAATTATGCGACTTATGCAGTTTATTTATGTTTTCTTTATGCTTCTTTAAATAATGTAATCAAGACAGTTATGTAGATGTTATGTTTTTGGAAGAATTGTAAGACAATTATGGAATGGTTTGTGTAACACGTATTTTAATGAAATAAAAGTTGTTGTTGTTTTCCGCTATTCAAAAATATGTGTTCTTATATCTGTCTTGTATATATGTGACTTATACTTATAAACCTCCACCAAAATTAGGGCATTCACTTTGAGAGTGACCCTAACGGAGGTGGGGTGTTTCAATGCTTCCTTGCTTAAGAGTTAGGAACTTCTCCATCTACAGGTTTCTTTCAGCTTGGGAGAGAAATTTCATCTCAAATCTCATTTGGAAGTCTTTCCAAGTTTCCACTGGCCTCTCAGCATGGGTAATCTACTACCAATACGAAGCTTCATCTTTAAGCAACCACACTACTAGCTATATCTTTTGAATGTCGTCAACTTCGAAGATGACGAACAAATCTTCGGTCTCCTTCAGCCAGTTCCTTGCTTCCACAAAGGATTCAGTCCCATAGAATTCCTTTCCACCCATAACCTTGAAGTCTCTACACGTCTTTGCGAAAGCATTTCCCCAAGGAGGAGGAGGAGGAATCGCTGCAGTTGGAGGAGGAATATCTGCTGGGCCTGCATCGTTGGCCTTAGCCTCTAAGTATCTCCTGAACCAGGCAGGTATTGGCATGCCCTCTGGAAAGTTAAGATTCCCAGACATGCTGAAAAATGAAAAGATAGAGATTCAAATGAGGAAAAAAGGAAAGTGAAAATGGATTTTGGGGAATAGCCTTTTCAAAATAAACTTTTCTTGAAAAATGCTTCTTTATAAACGGTTTTGAAAGTAATTTCAGAAGGTTTTTAAAAGCTTTTGCCCAGTCTGGTTACCTTCTTCTCTGATACCAAATGTAACACCCTAGGTATGGGATCCAACTAAGTGCCAATTTGGTGTTCAACATGGTTTTCAACTATAGTGTTATGAGCAATCAACTATAATAGTCAATTAACCACAATAGTTATACAATAGTCATGGATAATTATCCAAAAGAGTTCCAGGAAACTACTCTAATAGTCATAGGCAATTAACTATAATAGTTTCAAAATCATGGTCATAGTCTTATGTTCATAATCATAGGCAGTAATTCATAGTCACGAGTCATAGGTGATTAGCCACAATTGTCCTTGTCATAGTCATAGGAAATGGTCTTATGTCCTCAGTCATTGGCATAGGCATAGTCTTATGTTCACTGTCATAGTCCTTGGCCATTAACAATTGTTTTAATGTCATAGGCATGATATTTTTAATGCGAATAGGCCCAAACTGATTTCAAAGCAATATTCCCAAATGTCAACATCCAAGAAGAATAAGAATAGATATGAATCATACGTATATCAAATTCCAATTTATAACATGCCCATATCAAGTTTATAGTTTTCATCTAAAAGTAACTGGAACTTACAGTGCATGGATCGAGAATTAGAAAGCAGAGTTTGATTATTGAATCTCTATTTGATTGATCGTGTTCTAATTGAAATCCCCCAATTTGCAAACCTCTAAGCGTAGTCTTGATGGAGAAGAAGCAGTCCTTTTTCTTCCTTTTTATCTTATTATTTTGATTATCTCAGAAGCAACATAAGGACAGAATGAAATGGTGTGGAGAGATTGAGGCTAGGGGAGAGTTTATATAGGATTAGAGTCACGAATATGGTCAGAAAATAGGTCTAGATTCAGAAAAATACAAAAAGACTCAGATCAGGAAAAAGGGGCCAGGTTGACCCCCAGGTCGACTCCCTAGTCGACCTGGTCATAGGGAGGTCGACACCCCAGTCGACTCCCTAGTCGACCTGGTTGGGGGGGGGGGAGGGGTCGACTCTCCAGTTGACCTGGGTATATGGGCGGGAATTTTCCCGCCAGCCTTCTCTAGGTTTGAATTTCGAATTTCTGGCTTTATTTTCAAGCTGTTTTATTTTATTTAAATTCCTGAAACTCCTGAGGGTCATAACTTGGTCATACGAACTCCGATTTTCAAAAACTCGGACTCGATTTCATGCAGAATTCCGAGACAAACGCAACGGCGCAACCCATTTCCCCTAATTATTAGTTTAAAATTTAATTCTGCCTTGATTTATGACTTTAACATGTTATAAAAATACGGGTTGTTACAATGAGCTTCTGTAAAAGAAGACTGTTACTATATATGGAATTTATAAGGTTTTATCCCCATTCCATTTATAGTATTGATTTGATATGGAAATTTATATCGACTATATACTGTTATGATTTTCATGAAGATTCAATTTTGATGGAAGATGATTTTGGGTTTATCGCAAACGATGTTTTAATGACATTGGTTCTTTAACCCAGTAAGGATAGGATTTATTCCCTAAATTTGAATAATTATCAAATAATGATTTTTGGAGATTAAAACTAAGTGGAGTTTTAATGAATCTTTAATTAGATTGAAATGTTATTTTGGTAATTAAATTTGCCAAATTTGAGAAGTGATCGAGAATGGAGTATCATAAGTTTTACTTCATGCGATAGTTAAATCTTTAATTAGATTTGAACGTGAAATGGTAATAGAATTTACCGATAACATAGTGGTGTTAGATATGGAGTACTACCAGTTTTGATCTATGGGATGAATAGGTTGGGATGGGATAATAAAATGAATAATTACTTCGGTAAGGCGTTAATCCCGACTAGTTTGATAAACCTTAATTTGATTTAAACTCTGAAAAGATAATATAAAATCTTATGAAATGATTTCCAAAGAAATAGATTAAACGTGTGTTTAAAAGTGATAATCTTCGATAAGATTAATGGGAACTTTTCCAGAATAAAGAAATATGAATAAAAGAATATTCTGGATTGGAATGTGCCGTATTGTGTGTTGTTGTAGCACTTGATTATAAGATACGCGAGTTATTCGGAAAGACTAGGTTGAACCCATTCTGAATAATTGATACGACGACTAACAGTCGAAGAGATTGAAGACGGTGCAAGACCAATGATCTTCACATCAAATGGATGGGTTACTACTAATGCCCATGATTGGAGTAGCTACCTTGATGGGGCTATGGTGGTAGACGTCTGGACGTATTTGATGATTGTTCGGATATGCGAGGCCTCTCTCCTGTATTGAACATATGCGACGAGGAATAAGGTGCCCCTGGTTTCGTTCAGACCTAGAACGGAATTGCAAATTGATGGTGTGTCTGACATTGTATTCCGTTATGTCGTATTCGTTGATCTTTGCTAAATATATATATATGTTTGGTTGCGGAGAATTTATTCTCTTGCTTAACACCCTTCTCTGACACGTACGATCTTAGAGGTTGTATACTGGTAGAAATTAATGGTGTGACATGGGTTGATAGTGTAGCATGCTGAGATGAAGTGATCCAAACTTTTGTTGAAAAGAAAAGTTTGGTGGATGATGATCAAAGCACATCTTTAAGTACCACAGCTTTGTGTAGCATTAATTCGTGAGCCTTGCACCCCGGTATGGTGGTGAACTGATGTTTAGATCAGTATACATTCGAGATGGATGGATTTAGTTGACTGTGATTGGCTGGGTGTGGTCGCTACACACCTGTTAGTGATAGGGGCACAACCCCCGATTCACATATTGGATACAGTAAGCGGCGTTTTCTCATGCACGGGACGTAAGTCGTGGAGATACTCGATTTCTAGGATATAGTGTGGATTTTGATAATGGCGTTTTCTCATGCCTGGGACATAATCCCTGGTTAATTGCAATACGCGATCGATCTTTCGGATCAATAGCCATCATGATGGAAATCCAAACTTCCAATATTACATTTTATGGTTTTATTTGTTAACCTATATATGGCGACGTAATGGGATGGGGTGTTCATGCTGTCTATGATTGATACATTTATATTTGAAGTTGATTTCTTCACTTATAATAATAATAAAAGATAAATTTTGCGTACCAAGCATAGTTGGATATTATAAGGTAAACCTCTATCCTCCGGCTTGCGTTGCATTATGTGATGGGACTGAGTCTTATAATAGCTTCATTTTTCTTTAATTAGCATTGCGTTGTTTGTTTTAGGCACTGGTATTCTTGGGGATAAACCTGTTCCGTGTTATAAGGCGTGGTCCCTTGATTTACTATATTTTAAATTATAGTTTTAATGACTGTTTTATTTCTCACAACATTCCCTTGACTAATTCAGGGCTTATTGTTTTCACCTAAACTTTGGTTGCCCGTATTTCCACACGGGCAGCTTGTATTTTTGGTTTCCGCACATATTTCTTTTCACAGGATCCTGGATTACAGCTGGAGCTATATTCGGAAAGCTTTGTATCAGTGTATTTCATTCAGTTGTGCTAGTTGATGCATTTTCCGCTATGCATTGTATCTATACATTTAAATTTCCGCTGCATTGTATTTTAATCTCTGATATTATTTTTAAGTTGTATATTATTTATTCGTACTCTGATATATTCTTGTACTCTGATGTAATTGTATTAATAGCAATGAAATGTTCTTCTATTTGTGTTCTGATGAGTCATGTTCTCAGTTCAATCCGGGCTTCGAACAGTCTTGGTTGGTTTAGCGATCGATTCGGACTAAGTGAATCCTTATTGTTACAGGTGGTATCAGAGCATTGTAACAACCCAGAATTTCTGAACCAATTTAAAAATTTTATTTTAGACATTTTAATGAACTTTGAATATTCAAAATGATTTATTTTAAATAATAACGACTAAAAATTTATCTAAATCAGAGTTAGAACGTATAAATATATTTTAATCATAAAACAAACTCAAAATGGCGCGGTAGTTTGAAAATTCGATTTCTAATTTCAAATGAGTATACATAATTTAAAATAAATTGGATTTCAATAAAACCAAATACATTTGAATCTGTTTAATTATATCTGTCTAAGAATGTAAAAAAATCCAAATTTCATAATATAAATTGAAAGTTATGTCCAGTTTAAAATTTGAAATAGTCGCTATGGAATTTATATTTATATTTTATTAATATATAAAGCCCTTAAGAATAGCCATTTTGCAAACGAGCTTCGTTTTGGATGAAAACACTTTTGTTGGATCCAAAATGTCAAATTATTGTTAGGTTTAAAATTTCATTATTTTTGGAATTAATATGTGAGCGTGGTGAATTTAAATGTGTTTGGTAATTTCAGTTTGAATTAAATCGATTGGAAAATTTTCTATATTTCAAACGGTCTCCATATTCAAAAAAATTAGTTTTGTTAGGACCGTATCGTCAAAACATAGCTAGATTAATTTTTCAGGAATTTTCGGAGTTAGTATATGGCCCCATTAAATCAAAATGTATGTTCAAATTCAATGTATATTGATTTATATTTTAATTTTGACGAAAACTGATCGAAACAATCGAATTGGCTTATGAAACATACACTATTGTGTCCGGAATGAGGGTAATTAGCTGAAGGCGACAGTCGACGGATTTGGTTTGGAGTTCGAATGAAAATTATCACTTAAATAAATTTAATAATATTAAATATATATATATATATATATATATATTAAAATCTCCATAAACCCTAGTCAAAAGGGAAGCTGTGGCCAACCCTTTTAAACACAACTGCTCCAACGATTTCATGGCCAGAATCGCTCTAAAATTCACGCTGGATTTCTCACAATCTACTCAATTTATTTTGAATCTTCTTAAGACAAAATTAAAGAGCTTGAAAAGATCAAACCATCCAACAGGCAAGATCTGATCTGGAGTTGTATTTTGCTCAAAATAGTCACTCAAAACTGTCCCGTTCGTTTAGACTTCTGGATCTCCCAGCGCCGTCGAGTTCGTCAACGCTATTGGAGGTGGAAGCGCTCTCGAAGGCGCGTCACATGAGGGTGCTAGATCGACTTCCGGTGCCTTGATCTTCGTGTGAATTGGAGCCCTATGAATCGAAGTTGGTTCGGCTGAGTTACTAAAGCTTTCGGGAAAAAGGTGTTTAAATTAAACTAAGTTAATTAGCTTATTAATTGTATTATTAACTTCAATAAGGTAATTAACGTATAAATTGACGTATCTTTCTCATATGATGTCGAAATCGCATGAAATAGGATCCCTTGCGACCGTAGAGGCGAGAGCTTCGCAATAAGACTTACTGGGTCTAATTTGGAGCTTATTAGAATTTATGGTAGATTTAAACCCAAACTGTCCAATAAAGAATGACGGAGTGAAAACCAGCTATGAGAACTCTCTTTCACTCAAAATATTTTACAGTTACTATATCGTATGTTGCAGATGGGGCTTAGTAGCCCCTAACACAATTTTTTTGTAGAAACCATGTTTGATTGTTTGTTTGGATTGTGATTGGGATTTCATTGATTGATATAGCTGTATATAAAATTATTTATATAAAATGTATATAAGAATTATTATGAAAATAAAATAAAATAAATATTCAGTTACAATTCAGAGAGTTTGGTTATGTACACCAATTTAACTGACATTGATTGGGAAGATAAATTTTACACATCACCAAACTACACAAATATTAAACAATATTTATTGATTGAAACCCCACATGGGTATTAGGATGATATTTGACATACACTAATCCCAATTGTTTAACTGTATCTAGATCGATGGGCTGACAGTCTACAAGCGTTATTTATTTATTTTAATGCTTATAAGGTTGTAAAATGCACTCTGGTTGTTGTATGAATTTTTAATGATGGTTTATCATTATAGTTGTATACATGCAACGTATGGAATCCATATAACTTAAATTATATATTAATTCATTGGGTCTGATTCCTATTTAGAATTAATGAATATTTTAAAAATAATATTCAGTGAATAATCTAATTGTGATTTTGATGTCCAATTTTGGATGGACACGAAAATATTGAAATATGAAGCCGTGTTAAGTAGTTAAATGCCATCTTAACACAAACAGGATTTTCTGTCGATTTTATTCATTTTATAATGAATATCAAAAAGTGATTTCAAAATATGACATTTTTGAAAATATTATCATTTTAATATTATAATGATATAGAATATTCAAATTTGATTTAAAATTGAAATAGAAGTGGGAATCGTTTTAAAAACGAATTTATAAACGAATTTATAAAATATGTTTCGAATGGAAATAAACGAAATACATAATATACATATTATATATATTTAAATGGCTTTAATAGAACGCGTCGCGCAGCGACCATCCGCGAATTTCGACCATTAACTTCAAATGGACGTAATGGGAGATCCGACCGTTGGATTCTCCTAAAACTAGAATCGTTGGTTTCGTATCAAAAAAAAATCCGATGAATACAAGAGATTTGAAATCTAATAGTTGGATTTTAAGATATGCCCAAATATGTTTGGAAAAGGTTGCTATGGATGTAGTTCGATGGCCATTATTGGAAACCGACTATACGAGCGATATTAAAATTATTAAAAATAGGGAAAAATTATGTAAATTCATAATAAGGGTTTTGGAAAGATTTTAGATGAAAAATTCTATATTTGAAAAGATGAAAATATTTTTTTTATCGAAATGAACTAGTTTATAACTAGAATAATAATCCAATTATTTTTTGAAATAAATAAATTGGATTTGAAAATGGTTTTAAAATAACCAAAATTTTCCAATGAATAAATTGGAATGGATTTGGAATGGAAATAATCTTCAAAATATTTCGATATTGGATTTCTTGATTACACAGATATTGTTATGCAATTTGGAAGATACAGATATCGTTATTCCATATACGATATCCGTTGGTTTCAGAAATTGATATTAAATATAAGCAGATATAATTTCTATTCAGAGCCTTATATAAATATCAAATTGGATTTTGGTTTTATCGTGAATGGTGTCTTAATTAACAATGTTCTTAAACCCAATTAAGAAAAGAATAAATCTTTAAATTAAAATTTAGTGAAGTTTTCCAATTAATTAATATTTAATTGGAATTGAATAAAAGAATTGGATTTTTGGGTTTTATCGTAAATGATGTTTTAAATAACATTGGTTCTTTAACCCAATTAATAGTATGGAATACGATTTGGAATTTATAATCTTCAAATTAAGATTAATGGAAATTTCAATGTAAAGATTTCCTATTTAATATATTAAATTGGAATCAAATGGAATTTGATTTGGTAATAATCGAGATGAGCTTCTGTAAAGGAAGACCGTTTCTATATATGAAATTAAAAAGGTTTTGTTGTTATTCCATTTATAGTATTGACTTGATACAGAAATTTATATCGACTATATACTGTTACGATTTCCGTGAAGATTCCATTTCGATGGAAGATGATTTTGGGTTTATCGTGAACGGTGTTTTAAATGAGATTGGTTCTTTAACCTAGTAAAGTAAAGATTTATTTCCTAAATTTGAATAATAATTAAATAATGACTTTTGGAGATTAAAACTAAGTGGAGTTTTAATGTATCTTTAATTGAATTGAAAAGTTAATGTGTAATTATTTTGCCAAATTTGAAAAGTGTTTGAGAATGGAGTATCACCAGTTTTACTTCATGCGATGGTTAAATCTTTAATTAGATTTGAATGTGAAATGGTAATTGAATTTACCGGTAACATAGTGGTGTTAGATATGGAGTACTACTAGTTTTTCTCCATGGGATGAATAGGTTGGGATAATAAAATGAATAATTACTTGGGTAAGGTGTTAATCCTGTCTAGTTTGATAAACCTTTGTTTAAACTGCGAAAAGATACTATAAAATCATTTGAAATGATTTCCAAAGAAATGGATTAAACAGTGTGTTTAAAACTGATAATCATTGAAAAGATTAACGAGAACCTTTTCAGAATAAAGAAATACAAATAAAAGAATATTATGGATTAGAATGAGGCGTATGATATTTTGTTATAACACTTAATTATAAGACCCGTGGGTTATTCGGGAAGACCGAGTTTAACCCATTCTGAATAATTGATATGATGACTAATAGTCGAAGAGATTGAAGACGGTGCAAGACCGACGATCTTCACATCGAATGGATGGGTTGCTACTGATGCCCTGATTTGAGTAGCTACCTTTAAGGGGCTACAGTAGTAGCCGTCCGGACGTATTTATTGATTGTTTGGATATGCGATAGCCTCTCTCCTGTATTGAACATATGCGACGAGGAATAAGGTGCCCCTGGTTTCGTTCAGACCCAGAACGTACTTGCAAATGGATGGCGTGTCTGACATTGTATTCCATTATGCTTTATTTGTTGATCTCCACTAAATATATATCTTTTCGGTGGCGGAGAATTTATTCTCTTAATTAACTCCCTTCTCTGATACGTACGACCTTAGAGGTTATATATTGGTAGAAATGAAGGGTTTGACATGGACTGATAGTGTGGCATGCGAAGATGCAGTGATCCAAACTTTTTTTGAAAAGAAAAGTTTGGTGGATGATCAAAGCACATCTTTAAGTAGCAAAGCTTTGTGTAGCGTTAATTTGCGAATCTCGCACCCCGATATGGTGGTGAACTGATGGTAAAATCAGTATACTTTCGAGATGGATGCATTTAGTCGATTGAGATAGGTTGGGTGTTGTCGCTACACACCAGGTAGGGATAGGGGAACACACCTCCATTTCCATATTGGATATAGTAAGCGGCGTTTTCTCATGCACGGGACGTAATTCACGGAGATACTCGATTTCCAAGATATAGTGCGGATGTGCAATATGGCATATTATCATGCCTGGGATGCAAGCCATGGGGAATTGAACTACGCGATCGATCTTTCGAGCCATCATGATGGAAATCCAAACTTCCAATACCACATTTTTCTGTTTTAGTTGTAAACCTATATATGGCGACATAGTGGGATGGGGGGCTCATTCCGTCCATGATTGATACATTTATATTTGAAGTTGATTTCTTCACTTATAGTAATAATAAAAGATAAATTTCGTGTACCAACCATATTTGGCTATTATAAGGTAAAACTCTATCCTCTGGCTTATGTTGCATTGTGTGATGGGACCTAAGTCTTATAATAGCTTCATTTTTCTTTAATTAGCATTGCGTTGTTTGTTTTAGGCACTGGTATTCTTGGGGGTAAACTCGTTCCGTGTTATACGGAGTGGTCACTTGATTTACCTTATTTTAAAGTAAAGTTTTAATAACTGTTTTAGTTCTCACACCAGTCCCTTGACTGACTCGGAGTTTATTCTTTTCACCTAAACTCTGAGTGCCTATATTTTCCACATGGGCAGCTTGTAGTTTTGGGTTTAGCAGATATTTCTTTTCACAGGATCCTGGATTACAACTGGAGCTATATTCAGAAGCTTTGTATACATGTATTTCATTCAGTTGTGTTAGTTGATGCATTTTCCGACACACATTATATCTATACATTTATATTTTCGCTACATTGTATTTTAATCTTTGATATTATTTTTAAGCTATACATTATTTATTCGTACTCTAATATATTCTTGTACTATGATGTAATTGTTGTAATAGCAATGAAATGTTCAACTATTTGTGTTCTGATGAGTCGTGTTCTCAATTCAACCCGGGCTTCGAACTGTCTTGGTCGGTTTAGCGATCGATTCAGACCGAGCGAAATCCTTATCGTTACAGGTGGTATTAGATCATTGTAACAACCCGGAGTTTCTGAACCAATTTAAAAAAATTTATTTTAGCCATTTTAATAGATTTTAAATATTTAAAGTGATTTATTTTAAATAATAACAACTAAAAATTTATTTAAAACGAAGTTAGAATGCATAAATTTATTTTAATTATAAAACAAACTCGAAATGGCACGATAGTTTGAAAATTCAATTTCTAATTTCAAATGAAGATACATAACTTAAAATAAATCGAATTTCAGTAAAATCAGAAATATTTGAATCTGTTTAATTATATCTTTCTAACGAATGTGAAAAATCCAGATTTCATAATATAAATTGAAAGTTATGTCCAGTTTAAAATTTGAAATAGTTGCTATGGAATTTCTATTTATTTTATTAATATATATAGCCCTTAAAAATAGCCATTTTGCAAATGACCTCCGTCTTTTACCAAACCACTTTTGTTTGATTCGGAATGCCAAACTGTTGTTAGATTTCAAATTTCATAATTTTTGGAATTAATATGTGAGTGTGGTGAATTTAAATGTGTTTGGTAGTTTCAGTTCGAATTAAATCGACTGAAAAATGGTCGTTTTTCAAACAGTCTCCAAATTCGACGAAATTTGTTGTGTTAGGACCATATCGTCAAAAAATAGCTAGATTTATTTTTCGGGAGTTTTCGGAGTTAGTATGTGGCCCCAGTAAATCAAAATGTACGTACAAATTCAATATATATTGATTTATATTTTCATTTTGACGAAAACTGATGGAAATGGACGAATTGGCTTACGAAACATATCCAATTGTGTCCGAAATGGGGGTAATTAGCTAGGGGCGATAGTCGTTGGGTTTGATTTGGAGTTCGAATGAAATTTTCACTTAAAGAATTAAATAATATTAAATATATATATATATATATATATATATATATTAAGATCTCCACAAACCCTAATCAAAAGGGAAGCCGCGGTCAACCCTTTTAAATGCAATCGCTCCAACGATTTCATGACCAGAATTGCTCTAAAATTCACGCCTTGATTTCTCATAATCTACTCAGTTGATTTTGAATCTTCTAAAGACAAAATTAAAGAGCTTGAAGAGATCGAACTGAAGCGACCCAAACTTCCCCGTGAAGGAAAGCCCGGATTGAGTTGAGAACACGACAAATCAGAAAACAAACAGAAGAACATTTCATTGCTTATTACATCAATTTACATCATAGTACAAGAATATACAGAGTATGAATAAATATTATACATCAGAAAAATATCAGACATTACAAATTAAAATGCAGTGGAAAATAATACATCACACAACTAAAACAAATATACGGATACAGAGTTTCCGAATATCATTCCAACTATAAACCAGGATCCTGTGAATATAAATCTGCAAAACCAAAACTACTAGCTGCCCATGTGGAAAATAGGGGCACCCAGAGTTTAGTTTAAACAATAAACTCCAAGTCAGTCATGTGACTGGTGTGAGAACTAAAATATTTATTTAAAAGTTTACTTTAAAAATAAGGTAGATCAAGGGACTACGTCGTAACACGGAACGAGTTTCCTCCCAAGAATACCAGTGCATAAACAGTTATAAACAACGCAATGCTTTTTGAAAAATGAAGCTATTATAAGGCTCAGGTCCCATCACACAATGCAACGCAAGACGGAGGATAGAATTTTACTTTATAATTTCCAAACATGCTTGGTACGTTAAAAACAAATCATTTTGATACTATTATAGTGTAAAGTGTATCAAAACAACTTCAAATATAAATGTATCAATCATAGACGGCATATTGCCCCATCCCACTATGTCGCCATACTAGGCTCTATAAATAAAACCGAAATGTCACGTATTGGAAATTGGATTTCCATTATGAATCGAGGTCGGAGATGGCTCCTTGCCGTTTCGAGACACTCTAGCAAATGTATCAGGATTCGGACGCTGAAGAACCCTTGGATCTTCAGGCTGGTCCACACATAGCGGATTAGTTCTACCTGACCACATGTTTCCCAGTCCTATCGGACCTATCCATCGGCTCCGTAGAGACCGATATATCTGTGGCTCCTCGCATTCCAAAAACCACACAGGTAAAAATAATATAAATGTCAGGGCTTGTAAAATGCTGACACCACACGTAGCTAGAAAGAAACGTCGCGCACTCCCGGCAGTCGCGATCCAGTTTTTGACTCATACCGACGTGTGAGGGTCGCGAATTAACGATATACACAAAGCTATGCCGCACAGGCCATGGTTTGATCATCATCCACAAGACTCTGCTTTACAATAGAAGCCTTGATCATTTGCATCTCAGCATGCCACACAGGCAATTCACGCCATGCGGCTGATGTCTATCGATATATAACCTCTGAGCTCGTACGTCTCAGAGAAGAGCAATTAGCAAGAGAATAAATTCTCCGTCGCCAAACAGATATAAATTTAATAGAGATTAATCAACATAGAGTAAAGTCCAATGTCGGACACACAGTCCATTTATAAATTCGTTCTGTGTCTAAACGAAACCGAAGGCACCTTATTGCTCGTCCCATATGTCCAATACAGGAGAGAGGTCCTCACATATCCGTTGATCTCCAAGTACGTCTAGACGATCACCACTTATTACCTTGTCTTGGGTGTATTACCCAATTAAGACATCAGTAATCATCCAAACGATGTGAAGACCTCCGGTCTTCAACCACCGTCTTCATCGTCGACTTATCATCGAATCAGTTATTCAGAATGGGTATAAACCCGGCCTTTCCGAATAACCCGCGTATATAATAAACAAGTGCTGTGACGACCCCAAACCCCGTACTGACGGAAGCGAGGGTAATCTTTGGAATATAACACATAAACAGATATCAGCAAAACAGAAATAAATAAATACACCAGATAATGCATAATAGAATATACTGGATAAACGTAATCATCAGAGTTACATAGTATACAGGATCATACTTAGTACAAATACAGTTCAGCTGTACATAAATGTCTACAGCGGAAAACAAACATAATATGTACAATAGGAGCTGACAGCATAAAAAGACATAAATGATAGAATCCATCTTCAGCTCCAGCTACCTAGAAAGAGCGAGCTAAAACCTGAATACAAGGCTGCCCATGTAGAAAAAGGGGCACCCCGAGTTTGCAAGTGAAACAAACTACGAGTCAATCATGGGACTGGTAGGAAAAATCTACTCAGCACATTTAAAATATGGCCAATCATAGGACCACACCACTTTCATGGAACGGGTTTACACCATCGGATTGCCAGTGCTTTAAAACAAATAATTCTTTTAAACATCGCAATGCTTTTTATAAAAATGAAGCCATTATAAGACACAGTTCCCATCACATAATGCAACGCAAACCGGAGGATAGAGTTTTACCTTATAATGGCCAAAATATGCTTGATACGAATAAAACTAAAGCATTTGATATTATTACTAGTGTTTACATGTTTCAAAAACAATTTCAAATCATAACTATAAATCATAGACGACATGGGTACCATATATCATGTCGCCATATATATATACAATCAAAACCGCACAGTGTCGTATTTGGAAATTGGATTTCCGTCCTGAACCAAGGCAAAAGATAGTCCTTACCGAATTCGAGATGCTCTAGCCCGCCCCTCAGGCAAGTACCCAGTCAAGCCTTTGGATCGTCAGGGCCGGTCCACCGATGTGGATTAAAATTCCTGAACACTACGTTTCCCCGCCCTTTGGGGCGTGAGTAAGCCAACGAATGACTACTCCATCGGTCCCGGATCGACCGATATATCTGAGGCGCCTCGCAACAGCAACAACCACATAGGTAAAAATAATATAAATGTCAGCCACTTCAAGCACTGACACCACCTCTAGCTAGAAGGAAACGCATGCCCTCCCTGAGGTTCTCTCCCGTTTCTGGTTCATACCGGGGTGTGAGGCTCGCGAATTCACATTATACACAAAGCTACGCCACACAGGCGGTGCTTTGATCATCACCACAAGACTTTTCTTTTCAACAAAAGCCTTGATCATTGCATCTTAGCATGCCACACAGGCAATTCACACCATGCAACTGATGGTTGTCAATCACACAGAATGAATTCCAATGTCAGACACACAGTCCATTTAAAAGTCCGTTCTGGGTTGGAACGAAACAGGTGGCACTATATACCTCGCATACCCATCGATCTCCATGTACGTCTGGACGATCACCACTCATTATCCATATTTCGAGATGCCTCCCAATCAGGACATCATTACCATCCAAACGAGGTGAAGATCTCCGGTCTTCGACCACCGTCTTCATCTTCGATTTCTTATCGTCGATTCAGTTATTCAGAATGGGGTATACCCGGTCTTTCTGAGCAACTCACGTATATAATTAACAAGTGCTACACAAACACAACATACGCCTAATTCCAATTCATTAGTCACTAACCGTCAATCTGTAAGAGAACGATTTCCCAAATATTAACTCCGAAGGCCGAAATGAACATCAGATCAAAACCCAGGAAACCATTCGACTTAGCTAACCTTCAGTTAGTTTCTAAATTCCGCATTCCATATCGTTTATTATATTTTATAACGATTTATCACTATTTTTATTTATTTATTTATAACGAATTTATTCAAACGACGCTTCGGGCCATAACGCGGCCGTGGCGCTGTTTTTCTTCAAATTTGATTTACACATATCTGAAAATCTAATCGTTGGATCTTCACAAAATTTATATCATTTGAAAGATCCTTTCAAAATGAATCCAACGGTTCTAGTTTTGGGAAAATCCGACGGTCGGATCTCCCAGTATAATCGTTTGAAGTTTTGATTTCAAAATACAAACTGCAGTGTTGTTATTCGATTTAATTTAATTATATATATATAATCGATTCTGGCGCTGTTTTTCTTCAGATTTGAATTAAAAATTCCAGACAATCCAACCATTGGATCTTTAAAAAGTTGGTGTCGTTGGAAAGATATTTCCAAAGCGAACCCAACGATTTCGGTTTCGGGAAAATCCGATGGTCGGATCTCCCGCACTAATCGTTTGAAATCACGGTTTCAAAACACGAACTGCAGCTTCGTTATTCGATATATTTTGATTATATTTATATATATGAATATAAATATAATCGATTCTTCGATTTCAAAACTATTTTCTTTTCATACATTTGATAAAAATGATATTTTTATCCAACCAACAATTATTTCAACACTTCGCTATTTTTTTATAATTCATGTATTTAATAAAAATGTGATATTTATTGCAAAACAATTCATTTCAAAACACGACTATTTTATATAGTTAATATAGATGATAAAAATATGATTTTTATTATAAAACAATTTATTTCAAAACACGACTATTTTATATAGTTCATATGGATGATAAAAATATGATTTTTATTATAAAACAATTTATTTCAAAACACCAGTACCATTCAACACATGAATTTCTATTCAAAGAATGAATTTCTATTCAATACATGAAGGTTTTCTATAGTTCATATATATAAAAATAAAAATGTGATTTTTATTGTTAAAACAATTTATTGAAAACACGAATACCATTCAACACATAAATTTCTATTCAACGAATGATTCAACACATGAAGGTTTTCTATAGTTCGTACATATAAAAATAAAAATGTGATTTTTATTGTTAAAACAATTTATTTAAAACACAAATACCATTCAACACATGAATTTCTATTCAACGAATGAATTTCTATTCAACACATGAAGGTTTTCTATAGTTCGTATATATAAAAATAAAAATGTGATTTTTATTGTTAAAACAATTTATTTAAAAAACGAATACCATTCAACACATGAATTTCTATTCAACACATGAAAGTTTTCTATAGTTCGTATATATAAAAATAAAAATGTGATTTTTATTGTTAAAACAATTTATTCAAAACACGAATACCATTCAACACATGAATTTATATTCAACGAATGAATTTCTATTCAACACATGAAGGTTTTCTATAGTTCGTATATATAAAAATAAAAGGGTGATTTTTATTGTTAAAACAATTTATTTAAAACACGAATACCATTCAACACATGAATTTCTATTCAACACATGAAGGTTTTCTATATATGAAGTAATTCTAACACATGAATATTTCAGATTCGGCGGCATAACGGCAGGGTAGTTAAAACCGGGGTCGTCCCTAGTACGGCTCCTCGCTCTACCTTAAAGCCTCGTAGCTTTTGACAATGGGGATTTCATGCATCTAGTTCGCACGCAGGTGGCATGTATATATTTTCACTTCCACAAACTAATCCTCTGTGGATCCAACCAAATAATTCTCAACCACAAACGGGTATTTTTCAACTACAATCAATCAATTTCAACCACAAACAATTCTAATCAACCATTCGTAATCAACCAATTTTCACACCAATCACAACCAATAAATATCGTCCATGGTTTGTGGACGAGGGGCGTATATATATATATATATATATATATATATATATAAGCATTTCACTTCTATTTCAACACATATATAATTTTTACAACTCATATATAACTTATATATCGAACGTATAACTTAAACAACACTTAGACAAGAGGTGTACAATGCTTATATAACTCATACATCGACTATATAATTTAAACATCGTCGTTTTCCATATTGTTTATAATTTAGAAATCTCACATTGGGTTTCACTCCATCAAAAATAGCAGAAGGCTCAAAAAAATATGCAGTCTATTCTAGAATGTAGACGACGTCCACACGAGTCCACTATCTCTTGTTTCACTGAATTTCGTCAAGAAACGGAAAAGATATGATTTTTACAGTGAAATCTAAAACCGTAGCGCTTGAAGGTGCTATAATATATAAAATAATTTTAACTGCCGTACCTTTCTATTTTGATTCAAAACTAGGTTTTCACTTTTCTCAAAATCCGTGCCACTTCAGAATGATCGGCCAGCGCCACAGCATAGAGCTAGGAGTGGCGCACCTGCGCCAGGGAGTAGGTCTAGTTCGGTGGCTCCAGTCGTCGGCGGTGGCGCTTCAAAGCTCGACACTTCGGGCGCTCGATTCTCGAGCTATGTGCCACCAACCAGGGCGTGGCAGGGACGGATTTGAAGCTCTCGGAGAGGTCTCCAAAATCTTCAACTAGGGCATCGGCTATCGTAGCGTGTGGGAGGAGGAATCGGGGAGGGAAGAATCGAATGCTTTCCGTTGATCGTTTCAGGAGGATCGGGGAAGAGAAACCATAACCGACCAATGATTTTTTTTTATATTTATAAATTTTAAAAATCAAAAATACCCCTCTTCATGTACTAACACCAATCCAAACCCAACGATTGTCGTTTCGAGCTAAATACCCCCATTCCGAACACAATGGGATATGTTTCACAGGCCCATTCGACTGGTTCAGTTAGTTTTTCTTCAAATTAAAATATAAAACATTCAATATTTAATTTGAACGTACATTTCAATTTGCTAGGGTCACAAACTGATTCGAAAAATTCCAGAAAAATAAATCTAGCTATATTTTGACGATACGGTCCCAACGAAACTAGTTTCGTTGAATTCTGAGACTGTTGAAAAATGGCCCTTTTCTGGTCGATCCAATTTAATAGAAATAGACCAAACACATTTTCCTTTGCCATGCTCATATACTTGCTTCAAAAATTATGAAATTTGAAACCTGGAAATAGTTTAACATCCCGGATCCAACAAAAGTGGTTTCATCGAATTCTGAGGTCGTTTGCAAAATGGCCATTTTCACGGGCTATATATATTCTATAGCGACCTTTCTGAAAATTCATTTGGCCATAACTTTTGCTTCCCGCTATAGAACTTCGATTTTTCAGATTCGTTAGAAAGATATTTACTAACAGATTTAAATATTTTTTGTTTCTCTCAAATCCGTTTTGTTTTGCACCCGGTACAGTCAGTCAAAGTTTGAATTCAAATTTTGAAACTACCACGCCATTTCGGGCCTTGTTTATATTTCAAAGTAGTTATATTTATTTTCAATGTCGATTCAAACTTACTTTTCATCGTTTTCATTCAAAATATTTTTTTTAAATATTTAAAATCCACTAAAATAGCCAATTTAAAAAATTTTAATTGGTTCAGATTTTTCGGGTCGTTACTAGTGCTACACAAACACAACATACGCCTCATTCCAATTCAGAATGTTCTTTTATTCAAATATTCACATCATTAGGGAATAGGTTTCTATTAATTTTATCAAAGATAAATTCTTTTAAATTTATTCTTTAGTCTTCCTTTGGATATCAAACCATATTAAGGTTTTCCAAACTAGTTGGGATTAGCGAACCACACCGAAGTAATCATTTATTTTATTTCCCAATCCCAACCAATTCATCCTATGGAGCAAAACTGGTAATACTCCATATCTAACACCATTATATTATGGGTACAAATTAACTTCCATTTCACATTCAAATCTAATTAAAGATTTAACTATCGTTAGGAGAAAAACTGGTGATACTCCAATCTTGGTCATTTCCGAAATTTGATAAATTAAATTATCAATTCCTATATCAATCTAATTAAAGATTCATTAAAACTCCACTTTAGTTTTAATCTTCCCAAAAATCAATATCAATGATTATTCAACTTCTAGGAAAATAATTCCTGTCTTTAACTGGGTTAAAGAACCAATGTCATTTAAAACACAGTTCACGATAAACCCAAAATCACATTCCATAAGTCTCTAACCACAAATTAGTAAGAAAACAATTCCCTAAGTATTAACCCCGAAGGCCGAAACCAACATCAGATCAATATCTAGGAAACCATTCAACTTAGCTATTCTCCAATTCGTTTCTAATTTTCTTAACTCCATTGGGTTTAAGAACAGTGTTATTAAAGATATCATTCACGACAAACCCAAAATCTCATTCCATTAATCAGGTTAAAGAACAAGCGTTATTCAAAACACCGTTCATGACAAACCCAAAATCACATTCCTTCGGTCTCTAACCATAATTTAGTAAGAGAACAATTCCCTAAGTATTAACCACAAAGGCCGAAACCAACATCAAATCAATACCCAGAAACCATTCAACTTAGCTAATCTATAGTTAATTTCTAATTTTCTTAACTCCATTGGGTTTAAGAACAGTGTTAGTGAAGACACCGTTCACGAAAAACCCATGATCCCATTTGATATTAAATTTAAGGCACTGAATAGAAAATATATCGGCTTATATTCAATATCAAATTCTGAAACCAACAAATATCGTATTGGAATAATGCTATATATATCTTCCAAATTCCTCCACAATATCCATATAATCACGGAATCCAATATCGAAATATTTCTGTTAGCCTACTTTATGAAATAGGCTACACAAAGACGAAAGAATCGGTTGTTGAAGAAAATTCTGCCAAGCATCCGGATCGGATCAGAGTGCTTCAGAAAAAATCAAACCAACATACAGCGAGAAAAGGGGCACGTGCTAATCTGATCGGATCGGGGATGATATATCCGATCCAAACCCCATTTTTTAATCGATCCGATCCGAACCAAGTGCATCCTGCTACTCCGCACCACGATTTCCTGAATATTCGGGGCAGTTACACCCAATTTCTACCCACGATGGCCACTACCTTGATGTGCTGGCAATACCAGAACTCATCTGATCCCGAAAGTCATGGAATGGAGGACGTGTACCCGATCCGAACCGAATTCTGGAGAAGTTTCCACGTATAAATAGACCCCCAAGGGTCGTTCGAAAGGATCTTTTGGCACTCTGAGAGTTTGACTATCTTTGAGAACCAAATTCCAGCACTCCCAAACAATCTAAGTAATCATTCAAAGTGTAGTTTGAGTATAATTTAGTGAATGCCTATGAAGAAGGAGTGAGATTGAGTGAATATCTTGTTGTATTTTCATCTACATCATCAAGCAAAGTGATATAAAGTGGACGTAGGCTCTTTAACGCCGAACCACTATAAATCTTGTATCTCTTTTCTGTTTTTGATCTCATTTTATCATAATTTTAGTCAATTTGGGTGTTAGAACCACTTTTTGGTCTAACATTTTGGTGCTTTCACTGAGAATCATTTGAATTCTCCTTTTTTCTAGATTATCGTTCTACTTTTTGGACCGTAGAGTTCAAAGAAGTTAATCCCCAATTTCCAACGCTTTTAAGTACTTGTTGGTTGATTGTTGAAGAATTATGGCCAAAGGAAAAGGCAAGGAAGTTCAAACCAGTCGAGGAAACGAAGTTGGTAAAGATCAACAAAATGTGCTCGTGATGAGGTCTCGTGGGCAAAGCTCGGGAGCGGATCGGACTGGCTCAAGAAATCCGAACCGGTCGCAGAGGAAAAGCTCCGATCCGACCCGAGTAGAAGATGTTGAAGAGGTGCGCTCCCCCAACCCGAACCGATCCGGCCAGGTCACATTGCTATGATCTGATCCGACTCTAGGTGATGCCGGAACGTCTACTCGTGCCCCTCCAAATGCTCCGACTCCAGCCACCAGGACCAATGACCAGATCAATCTGTCTGCGTCTGTCACCCAAGGAGATTATTCGCGCCTTCTCGACATGCTTGAGAGCACTAGGGAGGCTATGAGAGTCCACGAGCGCACCAACCTTATGATGCAAGAGAATATGAGAATCATGAGTTAGGAAATTGGCGAGCTTCGCAGGCAGAGAACCCCTTCCCCAGTTCATCACACTGCAATGGATCAGTCTTCTTCTTCTGAGGAAGAACAACCTCGTGAAAGAAGGCCGCTCGGACGACCTCGGAATTTGGAACAAGTGACTTTCGGATCTCTGGGATCCTACGAAGATGCTGCTCGTGTGTTAGGACCCGATGACCCGAGCTTGAGAGAGCCTATGCTATTACCAATGCGAGGATCCCATGTTCTGCCTAGAGATCCTAACCTTACCAACCCCACTCAGGGACAAATGCTTTAGCCCCTTCCTCCCGAGATCAATCAGGAACGCAGGGAGCAAAGCAGAGCAGAAGTCGCTAGAACAAGGAGAATGTCCCCGAATCAGGAGCCTAGAGGAAACCCAAACATCAGAGCCAGGGAGCCTGAACGGCCCTTGACCAATGCTGATGTATGGGCCATGGTACGCCAGATCATGTCTGAGAGTCGAAATTACACCAATGAAGATTATGGTATTGAGCGAAGCCATACTCCCTTTACTGATGACATTCTTGACTTTCAGTTCCCCAGACGTTTTAATTTGCCGCATATGGACAGATATAATGGGAGAACTGACCCGGGACAACATCTGATGCGATACGCATGGCTTATGAATGTTGCACCTGCTCCTGACGTTGTGAAGTGTAAGTCTTTCCCGATTTACTTAGAAGACGTAGCATTACTATGGTTTACCCGACTTCCTCCTCGATCGATATCGAATTTCAAAGAATTAAGTGAACGTTTTATGAATCATTCCGACTTCACACCCGAAAGTCAAAGACTGTTATCGAATTATCGAGAATTAAGCAAGTATCGGGTGAATCCTTGAAGTCGTATCTATACCGTTTCAATTTAGCTGTAACAGAAGTCAGTGACCCTCATGAGCCTACCATCATGATGGCCTTAATGGAGGGAGTTGATCCTGATTCAAAGTTTGGAGATTATCTTTCTGGGAAGCCGCCTCCCACAAGAGAGTTGTTTTATCAGAAGTCCAATATTCAATTAAGACGGGAGGAAGCACAGGCAAACAAAAAGAGGAAATCCAGAGCGGCCTCAAAAGAAGCCGTTCAGAGTAATGTTGCTATAAAGCAGTCTGGAGAAAGCTCTGGGAAAGTCGAAGTGAATGTTGGAAGCAAGAATGGAAACAATAATAATGGAAACGGGGGCAACAACAACTGTAATGGGAATGGTAATAGGAGAAAACGGAACCGAGGAAGTAATTCTTACAAAAGACCCCGGTTCCAAACTTTTGAAAATTATTCACCGTTGAATGACACGTTGGAGAACATTTATTTGGACACGTATAATGTTTTGCAATACAAAAAACCACCGCCATGAGATTCGACAGAGAAAGAAATTGCTACCGGAAAATTTTGTTTATTTTACGGAACCCATGGACATTCAACGAATGAATGTCGACACTTGAGAGATGTGACTGAGAAGTTGTTGTGTGAAGGTAAGTTGGATGAGTATAAGGCTGCCCCAAAGGACAGGGGGCAAGGAGGATAGGCCCCAAACCAGAATCAGTCTGCTCCCAAGCCTACAGCGCAACAAAAGGGCAAAGGGATTGTCATTAACACCATAGTAGGTGGACTCCATCCAGCTATCCAAAGTTTCAGAGTAATGGACCAATACGTTAATGCAATTAAGCACGTAGATGTGGACGAGTGCAATGATTTGGAAGATATCACCCATGTGAAACAGCAGAGGACAATGTTCGATGATGTGTTGTTCCGTAGCAAAGACGACACCAGAATCCAATCACCTACCGAAGATCCGTTGGTTATTACCACAACTATTGGGTCGGCATTGGTTCATAAGGTACTAGTAGACAATGGAAGCTCTGTCAACATTTTGTTTAAGAAGTCATTTGATCAGATGAGACTTGAGTCTGGAGATTTGTAGCCCTGTGAAGGTTGGATCCGAGGCTTCAATGGGGCATCGACAGCCCCAACGGGGTATATAGAATTACCCGTAACATTAGGACAAGGAGATCGTCGAAGAGCACGAATGCTTCAGTTCGTAGTGCTAGATATAGATTCGCCCTACAACGTTTTTTTAGGAAGGCCTGCCCTTGGAGAGTTCAGGGCTTGTATTGCACCATGGTGCTTATTGCTAAAGTTCCCAACTGAAGCCGGAACAGGAGTAATGAGGGGAGATCAAGTCTCCGGACGAGCTTGTTATATTGCTAAATTAAAGATGCTGATGAAGGGACTGAACATCGAGACTAAAAGTACTTCACCTCCTCCAAAGGAGAGTTCGGCGTAGCAATGAGAGGGATCAGCCCCGAAGGAGTTGCCAAAGGGAATGCCTGAAGACCTGGATCCCAGAGAAGATGAGGAACCTGAGGATAGAAAGGCAACTTCTAACGAAACGACAGTGGATGTACCCATTGATGAAGCTGATCAAGCAAAATTTTTGAAGATTGGATCCCAGTTGGATCCGCACTGAGCCAAAGAACTAGCTAACTTTCTGAAGGCAAACCTGGATGTGTTTTACTAGACCCACGCTGACATGTGTGGGATATCACCATCCATCATGAGTCATTTGCTGAGTATAAACCCAAAACACCCGCCTGTAAAGCAAAAGAGACGTGTGCTGGGCCCAGAGAGGTCGGCAGCTCTGAAAGAAGAAGTGGAGAAGCTGAAAGAGAACGGATTTATTAGAGATTCGACATATCCCGACTGGATGTCGAATAATGTTTTGGTAAAGAAGTCAAACGGAAAGTGGCGGACGTGTATTGATTTTTCAGACTTGAACAAAGCCTTCCCGAAAGATAGCTTCCCACTCCCCAGAATAGACTAGCTTGTGGATTCGACGGCCGGACATGAAATTCTTTCTTTTATGGACGCATATTCCGGATACAACCAGATTCCCATGCATGTGCCCGATCAAGAGCACACGAGCGTCATTACAGATTTGGGGTTGTACTGATATGTGGTCATGCCTTTCGGATTAAAAAATGCTGGAGCTACCTACCAACGCTTGGTGAACAGGATGTTTTATATCCAAATAGGGAAGACTATGGAGGTTTATGTGGATGATATTCTTGTCAAATCGAGATAGTCCTCTAGCCATACGCAAGACTTGGCAGAGATGTTCGGTATCCTGCGAAAGTATCGGATGAATCTTAATCCTTTGAAGTGCTCATTTGGGGTGCATCTGGAAAGATTCTAGGTTTCATCATGAGCTCTCGAGGAATTGAAATTAATCCCAGTCAAATAGCAGCGATAAGGAACATTGAGGAACCACGAAGAATCAAAGGTGTCCAAAGTCTTGCGGGGAAAGTGGCTGCGTTGAGTAGATTTATCTCCAAAGCAACAGAAAAATGCATCCCCTTTTTTGAACTAATAAAAAGGGGAAAGAAAAATTTCGAATGGAATCCAAACTATGTTGAGGCCTTTCGAAATCTAT
Organism: Allium sativum; assembly: GCA_030737875.1. Classification (NCBI taxonomy): domain Eukaryota; kingdom Viridiplantae; phylum Streptophyta; class Magnoliopsida; order Asparagales; family Amaryllidaceae; genus Allium; species Allium sativum. Next base: position 850,316,088 of record CM060912.1, read on the forward strand.
TGGATTTACTAGAGAGAACACCGATTTTGTCGAAGCCGGTGGATCATGAAGAGCTGTTTGTTTATCTAGAAGTATCGGCCCACGCCGTTAGCACCGCCTTGATCAGGGAAGAAGACAAGGTGCAAAGGCCGGTATATTACGTAAGTGAGAAATTGGCAACTACAGAACGTAACTACCCAAGGATTGAGAAGCTTGCTTACAGCCTTCTGATCGCGTCCTGAAAACTCCTCCATTATTTTCAAGCTCACCCAATAATCATATACACTGATCAACCTCTGAGACAGTTGTTGCAAAGACCCGAAGCATCAAGACGGTTGATTAAGTGGAATATTGAATTAAGTCAGTGTGATTTAAATTTTTAGCCGCGGAGATCGGTCAGGGGGCAAGCTCTGGCTGACTTTATAGCAGAGTTCACAATTCCGGAGGAAGAGACGATCGATGATACGGTGGTCAAATCAGAGGAGGAATTAAAATTAGATCCACGGAAGTTGTACACAGACGAAGCCAAGAACGACCGAAGGTCCGGAGCTGGAGTCGTCTTAGTTACTCCTGAAGGACGATCGTTATATTATGCTCTGCGACTAGAATTTTCAGCGACCAATATTGACTCTGAATATGAAGCCCTGCTTGCCGGGCTGAAACTTGTTAAGGAATTTGGAATAAAGACATTAGATATATTCTGCGATTCCAAAATAGTCGTCTGCCAAGTGCGAAAGGAGTTTTTGGCCTGGGGACCTCGATTTATTAGCTATCTTGGAATATTGAAGGCGCTGTTGAGCAACTTGGAACAATATAACATAACGCATATCCCAAGAGCTGAATACTAGAAGGCAGATCGGCTAGCGAAGCTGGCAAGTTCCGACAATCGGAGGAAACCGAAATGGTTCCAATTGAGACTTTGGGATCTCCAAGCTTTGAGTTAATGTAAATTGAATAAGCTTTCGAAGCAGAACCAGAGAGGGATTCGTGGATGACCCCAATCAAGAATTTCCTTAGAAATGGAGTCCTCCCGCCAAAGAAGAGTGAGAGGCGAGCCATAGTTCGCAAAGCCACCAGATACATCCTTCAAGATAATACCCTTTATCAGCAAGGATTTTCTATGCCCCTGTTACGGTGTATAGCGCACGACGACATCAAACGTGTAGTAAGGGAAGTACACGAAGGTGAGTGTGGAGATCATACGGGGGGTCAGACTTTAGCAAAAAAGGTATTGCGGTATGGGTATTTCTAGCCCACAATTAATAAAGATGCAGCTGATTACTCATGATGCTGCGACAAATGCCAGAGGTTCGCCAAGATCCCCAGAGCACCATCGACCCAGCTCAAGTCGATGGTGAGTCCGTGGCCGTTTTCCATGTGGGGAATTGACATCATCGGAGTTCTACCGATTGCCAAAGGAGGAGCGAAGTATGCAATAGTCGCCGTGGACTATTTTACGAAGTGGGTGGAAGCTGAGCCCTTAACGAAAATCACAGCGAGAAAGGTGATAAGTTTCGTGGTTAGAAATATCATATGCCGATTTGGGATTTCAAGGACCATTATAACTGACAATGGAACCCAGATCGATGGTGCCGAATTCAGAAATTTCTGCCAGAAATACAAAATTGACGAGCGGTACACTGCAATCGCCCATCCACAGTCGAATGGGCAAGTAGAAGCAATAAATAAAGTCATAAAGTCCATCCTCAAGAAGCGGTTGGAACGTGCAAAAGAAAAATGGGTGGATGAATTGGCCTTGGCTTTGTGGGCATATCGGACAACGTTTAAGACAGCTACCGGTAATACTACTTTCTCCCTCATTGGTTCAGAAGCGGTAATCCTGGTAGAGCGTGAAGTTCCCTCTCACAGGGTGACATATTATGACCCGATGACGAATCGGGCACTCCTCCTCGAGTCCCTTGATGAAGTCGAAGAGAAAAGGGACGAGGCAGACTTGCATGCGTCAAGACATCGACATCAGATGGCACGCTATTATGACAAGAAAGTTCGCTTTAGAACCTTTGAGCCAGGAGATTTGGTCCAAAAGCGAGTTTTTCCATCCCTTCCTCATCTCGGTCCAAAGTGGGAAGGACCATTCGCCGTCCAACGGAAACTTGAGACAGGAGCCTTAAATTTAACGACCGTAGATGGCGAAAAAGTGCCTAGGGCTTGGAATGCCTAACACTTGATGCGATATTTGAATTAGGGATGTTGTATTTTCTTTTGTTTTTTTTATGAACCCTGTTAAAATGCACGACATGCCTTAGAAAAGTCTGTTGATGTGAACAAAGGACTATAAAGTTGATGTAGGCTACGACTTAGCTGGACCACTATAAAAATATCGTGTGCCATTTACTTTCCTGCATTATTTATATCTTCAACTATTATTCTATTGTGACTGTGGAATACGAGATGTTAAATTAAAATCTGAAAAGTTGGAGATGGCTTATATGCAGGAACAAGCACAAAAGGATAAGACATAAAAGAATGGGAAGATGACATTTTTTAACTCTAACTATCAAGAATTGAGAGAGAGTATAAAGGACGGGAAGACGACGTCTTCTGAGGCATGAAGGTGCACCCAGATGAGAGACCACCTCAGCAAGAACTCTAACCCGGATATAAGGCAGGAGAGCATAAAAGATGCTAGAAAAGAACAAGCATCAATAACGAAAGGAATGCAATCCCCGTCAAAGAATCGGGGACATTCGGACTTTTTAATTTAATCTTGAATAGTTTTTCAAGATTGACTGGGGGCATACATGTACACACATATTCCCCTCCACTATGACTCCATTACACAACTTTAGTAGGACAGGCATTTGCATTTTTACATAAGTACCGAACTAACGGCTAACAGGCATTGCAGGAAATGAATTATTTTCATTTACAAACATATGAGTTTGTACAGGAAAACAAGCAAAAAAGAAGATGCGAAGGCCACACTCGCAGCAACATTTGTGGGCCAATTAAATACTAAAATAAAGCAAAACCCTTCATCACTTAGATGTTGAAGTGGACTTGGATTTTTTAGCAGCCTTCTGAGCATCCTTCGCCTCTCTTTCAGCATTAGTGAAAATGCGCCTTTGTTTTTTCCTCCCTGAGACTGAAGTGCTGGAATCGGTTGATTTTTTCCCAAGAGTCAGAACACTAGAATCAAGAGAAGACTTTTTAGCAAGTTCTTCTGTAATAGATCTAGTCGAAAACTTAACAACTAACCTTGATCCAGCATCCACTACTGCGAGAGGCTTAAGGCTTTCGGGGTCTAGGTCTTCAACTTTAAGCTGCATACGTTTGTCTTGTTCGGCTTTCAATGCAGCTAATGTGATGTTATCAGCGCTCCTTGATTCCCCAACTATAGCCACCTCAGGGTCTTCCTCATGCTCCTCGCCACCGCCATCATCTTTCAAGGCGGCTATCATCTCGTCATCATGGGGAGCATCAGCCTTATCTTTTTCTCCCTCGACCTTCTCCGCGAATTCTGTTCCGTCGGTGGTCCCCTGAGGCACGTCTGTCTTCTCGGACGGTTCAGTACCTGCGGAATGAGAAGCAACATTTATCAATTCGGGAGAAAATAAAGGGTCCTTCGTCGATTGCCCGACTATGCGATGGAAAGTGGAGACAGCTTTGGCGAATTGGGGTGAAAAGGTAGAAATACCTTCCGATGATTTCTCAGCTGGAGTAGCTGCCGTCTCTGAAACTGACTCAGGAATGGGAGATAAAAGAGATGCCTGAGGGATCGCCAAGATTTCGGGGTCATATCCCTCTACTTCAGAAGTTTCAGTGGTAGTGGAAGAAGAACCAGCCTCCAAGATGTCCTTTTGTTTAACCTTCCGCTTTCCTCCTCCATAGCAGTAGCAATCTGGCGACGCCCCTCAGCCAGCGTGCCGGGTCGTCATCTCTTAGATATTTTTCCATGAGCTTGTCCTCGTCGAAGGAATCTACCTTGAGTTCTTCTTTCTCCCATTCAACAATTTGGCTCTACACGTGAACCGGTGTAGTCGGATAATCTTCGATCCAAGGGATGCTTCGTTGACGGATTACATGTGCAAAAAATTTGATCATTAATTCACCGAAGCCCTGCACATCCTCTTGGGCCTCTACCAACTGCTTGCGGGACTCTTCGGCCGACTTGATGGCACTTTCAACATTACCCTCCACAAGGGCAGCCCTGTTCTTGGCCTCCATCAACTTGGAAGCCAAGTCAGTGTTTTTCTTCTCCAATTCGGTGTTCTTTTCCTCTAACTCGGCCTTTTCTCGCTCATGGGCAGCGTAAGCAAGTTGCATTTTGACGTTATCCGACTTGGCGTCTTCTGCTTGCTTTTTCAGCTCCGAACGCTCTTGAGTATGGGACTTGAGCAAGTCATGATAACGTTTTTGTAGATCTTCAAATTGTTGCTTGAAGCTAGTAGCATCCAGTTGAGCGATAGCAAGTTGGACCTATGTATCCTCAAGGTCTTTCCCTAAATTTTTCAAGGCCTTTGCGTCAGCTTCTGCAGTCTTCTTCATCGAGTTAGTATCCGTGATTAGAGTTCGGATAATTATGGAAAGGCTGCGCGAGTACTTAACATCTCCTAATATTGTTTTTCGACTGCATCAATTTTTGCTTTGGCCTCATCTGCACACCTTGAGGAAATAGGCTCAAGAGCAGGTAAGAAAGTCAAGTTTTCAAAGTAGTGTTTGGGAAATGTGCTCCTCTAGATACGCCCTCTTAACTGCAGTTTCAGCATCCAATGGTGGAGGTGCAGGGAATGTCAGCTCGGTATCCTTATGTGTAAATGGCTCAATGGCCTCCTCACCCTTTCTAGGCCGCTTAGCAGGAACTTGCGTTTGCTTCGCGAGTCGGTATCTCTCGGTGGGCTCATTTCCCTACTACGTTTTTCTTGAGAAGAGATTTGGTCTTTTGACTGCGACGTGTCATCTCCTCGACGATCTTGGTAGCCCTTATATCGCTCTGGATCCGACCGAATGGGAGAGCGAGAGCGCGAAGTCCGCGACTGATAAGAATCATAAGGCCTTTTATCCTCCCTACCGCGGGTTTCGCGATGATCATGCTCAACATCATGAGGGGGTCTGGTCATGCTGCGGCGTAGTTTCCTGATGTCATAGTGAGCACGAGACATTGTACCTGCACAACAATGTAAGTGGAATTCAGAATCAGTATTCTCATAAGAAGTAAGTGCTGTGAAGTGGGGTGCTATTTTGTTAAGTGCATCCTAAGTGGTCTCCCCCGTCCGACAAACCAGAGTCTGAAGCCGAGCCAATGCGAGTGGGCTCTTTGGCCTTAACAGGAGTAGCCTCCTCTGAAGAAGTAAAAACTAAAGGATTTGTTCCAAAATCCTCAGAAGTGTAGATAGTTGCAGGTAGGGGGAGATCCCACAAGCCATGGAATATAGGGTTATCAGTGGTAGGGGCATCTCCTTGGGAAGCGTCTACTGGAGGTTCTTTAGGAGACACTGATTTTTCAGGAGAAATAGCATCCCCAGGGGTGATGTACCCTTCTCGGTGCTTTTCAGGTATGTTAGCCAGCTCATCATCTTGAGTTGAACTTGGAGATGGTGAAGTTCAAAGTGGCATGGTGGGGCCTTTCGAGCTCTCTCCCATTTCTTGAATTACATCCACCGGAGGGATATATACATATGGACCTGACCCGTGACCTATGCTACGGGTAATGGACAGTAGCCCGTGGTGATGATGATATTCGTCCTTGGGGACCTCGTCGATAGTTAGAAATTTTTGGTCACCATTGAAGAGCTGATGCATCCGATCAAAATACACTTGACCCGATATTTGATTTGGATTATCAACTGCAAACAAAAAGAAAACGGATTAATGTGGTGGCGTGGACATTCAGAGTCGAGATTTAGAAAACCAGTGCCTTACTTGATTTTGTCCATCTCCTAGCATACCTCGGCTGCTGCCTTATATAAAACCATTCTAGCTTGGAATCACCGGCCTTGCTGCTGAACGGTGCTGAAATTATTTTCCTTTTTGGGACAGACTCGAAGTAAGAGAAAGAAGGAGTTTCTCGAGTCCGATGCTTGAAGTTATAAAAGAAATGAATGTCATCAAAAGTGAGCCTTGTGCCTAAGATCTCGCGGTATGCTACATATATGGTATAAAGGTAAGCGTAGGAGTTGGGATTCAGCTGCATGAGGGCAATCCGCATCTGTTCTAGAAAGACAACGACAATAGGAGAAAACGGTGTAATAGCTCCAACCATGCACATCAATCGGGTGATTGCCATAAATCCCTCTGGAGGATTATGAGGACGGTCAGTTTTCGATGGCACCAGGGTATCCTTTTTCAGTATCCCGTGCTTTAAGCGTATTCGAGTAAGTCTGTCGTTGTCAATCGTCGATTCAACAGAATCTTGAGGTGATTCCAATATGATGGCAGATTTAAATTTATTCGGAGCTCGATTACCTCCAACCCCTCCTTCCTCATCATAGCCCAGAGAAACTTCACTGTCGGAAGGCGTTTCGCTGTTATGCGCCTCTACTTCATAATCTGATCCCTCATCGTCCCATTCAAGGTCTGTGGAAGAAGATATGTCATCAAAAGTGACTTTATTGGATGTCTCTGGGACCTTTTTCTTTTCTTCCAGTCTAGAAGAATGTCTTTCGGCCATGATCACTAAACTATCGACGAAGTAATAACAGAAGTTAGAGTAAATTAGCCCGTGTCCCCCTGTGCACATGTGTGAACTAAAGTGTGTACGGTGTGTGCAGAAGATGTAAAGTGAACGCTTGAAAGTATAATGCAAAGTTTTAGCAAAGAAGTGTTCAGAATAGTCATTGATGTTTGTTTATGTTCACAAGGCTCTATCCTAACTATCCATGAAGTCATAGACCAAAGTTAATGTTAGTTGAATTAGTCAGGCTGTCTTTGTGTGTCAAGTTAGATGCCTTTTATATCGGCTCGGATAAGCATGTGGTAATCGGTCCGGTGCGAACACAATGATCGGATCGGTTCGGATGCTTCACTTAAACAAGTTCAGATCGAAGCAAGAAGGATGACGGGCTCGAATAGGAGGAGTATGGGCAAAGGCTGATCTGATCGGATCGGTTGACTCCGATCCGAACCGTACAACCATTTAGTTCAATCCCCTCTCTCGTCTTTCTCCTCCGATCCGAACCAACCCTCTCCTTCCTCCCGTCCTTCTGAAGCATCCAATCTGAACCGAATCCATCTCCTTCTTCTTCTTCTCTGCCCCTTATCTCCTACCAAGCATCTTACCCAAAAATCAACGTAAAGTTAGGGCTTGTAAATTGGCACGACCAACGACTGCTCCAGGCCCCCCTCCGCAACAGCTTCGATGTGGCGACAAGGTCACCGACGACGAAGAAGAGAGGCGGAGGACATGATGTCAACACTAACAAATTTTCACACTAAAATTGCTTAAACCGTTCTTGGATTCAAGTCAGAACTAATTAAAGGAAGATTAAGTCGCTGTTTGAAGCCCCACCTACGGATTTATTTAGAAAAATCAAAGAATTTCTTTCGTGAATTCAAGAATTGGAATTAGGTTTTTTCCTCTTCGAAATTTGGGGCAAGTCGCTGAAAATGTAAAAGTAAAAGAAAGAAAAGAGGCGGATGGATTTATATACTTGGGTGAAGAAGTCTCTTCGTGTTCCTAATAACGTGGCACTCCTTTCCGTTTGGACATTTGTCTGGCCCGTTATTTTGGTTATGGCGGATTTAAAAGGGAACCTATCCAGACTAGAACATAAACCCATGTATATACTCGTGGCCCATTGGTTTAAGCAATCACAAGTCGAAGAAAAAGAGCCACCCGGACCGGAGTGCGAGCTTATATGATCTGAACCAGGTTGGAATAGCGCGCACTGAAGTGATATTTGAACTAAGTTTAAAGAAAAATAAACAAAAAATTACCTAGAGGGACTATTGGAAATTGCAAAGGATTCTCAAATTTGTTAAAAATAAAGGAAATAGACCAAACGCTATATGACGTGTATATATATATAAACATCAAGAGACACAGCTTTATGAAACGACGTATCTCTATACATCAGTGAAAATGTCTTCTCAACGATTCAAAATTAAAGATCAATGTACAGATGATATCAAGTCACACTTCATCTTCGATAGAAGCATCCCTTGAGTGGGCAAATTGTTAGCCTACTTTGTGAAATAGGCTACACAAAGACGAAAGAATCAGTTGTTGAAGAAAATTCTGCCAAGCATCTGGATCGTATCAGAGTGCTTCAGACAAAATCAAACCAACATACGACGAGAAAAGGGGCGCATGCTAATCTGACCAGATCGGGGATGATATATCCGATCCGAACCCCATTTGTTAAATCGATCCGATCCGAACCTAGTGCACCCTTCTACTCCGCACAACGATCTCCTGAATATTCGGGGCAGTTACACCCACTTTCTACCCACGATGGCCACTAACTTGATGTGCTGGCAACACCAGAACTCATCCGATCCCGAAAGTCATGGAATGGATGACACGTGTACCCTATCCGAACTGAATTTTGGAGAAGTTTCCACCTATAAATAGACCCCATGGGTCATTTGAAAGGATCTTTTGGCACTCTGAGAGTTTGACTATCTTTGAGAACCGAATTCCAGCACTCGCAAACAATCCAAACCATCATTCAAAGTGTATTTTGAGTATAATTGAGTGAATGCCTATGAAAAATGAGTGAGATTGAGTGAATATCTTGTTGTATTTTCATCTACATCATCAAGCAAAGTGACATAAAGTGGACGTAGGCTCTTTAACGCCAAACCATTATAAATCTTGTGTCTCTTTTCTGTTTTTGATCTCATTTTATCGTAGTTTTAGTCAATTTGTGTGTTAGAACCACTTTTTGGTCTAACAATTTCAATGATAATTTCGATTCAAATCCATTCTAATTCATATGGTGGAAATTCTAGTTATTTTTAATACCATTTCAAATTCAATTTATTTACTTAAAAATATTGGATTATAATTCTAGTTCATAACTAGTTCATTTCGATAAAGATATATTTTTATTTTTACAAATATTGAATTTTTCATCCCACTTCTTTCCAAATCGTTTATTACGATTTTACACAAATTATCGATATTTTTAAAATTTTTATCAAGGCCCGTATAGTCGATTTCCATAAACAGCCATCAAACTGCAGTTACAGCGACCATTTCCAAATTTGATTTGGACATAATTCCAAATCCAACCGTTGGATTTCAAATCACTTATATTCTTTGAAAAGATCTTTTCGGTACGAACCCAACAGTTCCAGTTTTAGGAGGATCCGACGGTCGAATCTCCCGTAATGTCCCTTCGAAGTCAATGGTCAAAATTCATGAACTGCCGCGGCGCGACGCGTTCTATTCAGGCCATTATATATATATACACACACACAATATATATATTATATATATTTCATTAAATTTCATTTAAAACGTATTTGATAAATCATTTTAAATTCGTTTTCAAAACGATTTCAACTTCATATTCAATTTCAAATCAAAATTGAATATTCCATATCATCGATATATAAATGATAGTATTTTCAAAACATTAGATATTGAAATCACTTCCTTTTCGATATTCATTATAAAAATGAATAAAATTGATATAAATATCGTTCATGTCAAAATTGTGTTAATCTAATCAACACGGCTTTATACATTTAAATACTTTCGTGTCCATACCAAATCGGACATCAAAATCATATTTTGATTCTTTTCTTAATATTATTTCAAAATATTCATTATTTTAAAATATTCCTTCTTTCTGAACTGTAATCAGACACAATCAATTACCATATAATGTTGATTATATGGATTTCATACACGCATGTATACAACAATAATCAAACACAGTCAACCATCATCCAGAGTGCATTCGACACTGCATAAGCATTAAATATAAATATTTAATGCTTACAACGGTCTGTCAATCAATCGATCGACATACAACCAATTATTGGGACTAGTGTATGTCATATATCATCCCAATACCGTGTGGGGTTCCAAACAATCAAACACAAGTTTTATTTGTGCAGTTGGGTGTGTAAAATTTATCGTCCCAATTAATATCAATAAAATGGGTGTACATAAACAAATCATCTGATTCGTAAATGAATATTCATTTTCTATTCAGAAGAATTCTATCCCGTTCTTTTATACGTTAAAAATTATATTTTTAAAATGAAAATATTTATTTCAACACTTTACTATTTTTAACAGTTCATTCATTCAATAAAAATGTTATTTTTAACTAGCACCTTTTATTTCAGAAAATTTCGGCATTATAATGGTGCGATATCGAAATAGGATAATGTCTAGCACTACCCCTCTCCTGATATTGGCACGCGTCGTACACACATAACAACTCAATCAATTCAATTCAATTCTCGTCCCAAACCAATTCAAACAAATGAATCAACCAAACCAAGCAATCAAACAAGTCGTCCATGGTTTGTGGACGACGACGAGCAGTTCATATATGCAGTTATAAAATAAATAACTAAACAAGAAGTTATAGTGAGGAGTTCTCACCTTTGGGATTCACTCCGTCGTTCTTGAATTGGCGGATTTTGTCGTCGCACTCCGTTTTGTTGCTTTCTCGCACTTGAATTCGCCTCTTTGGCTCTAGAATTTGCATACGACCTCCAAACTTTACCAAACTTTGTCGCTAGCCAAAACGCCCCATTACGGACAACTTTTGCCTGGTGGATTTTCTTCCAAAAACGCACCTATTCACCGGAAATCGCGAAAAATAGCAGCAGGTCCGTTGACATCGGACGCGATTTCCGGACAGTTTCACAATCTAAAATAGGACTTCCATATATCAAATCGAAGACAAAATCGTGCTCTTCGATTTTGTTACTATGGAGTTTTGGCCAAAAATACATGGTTTGGAAGTTATTGGCGAAATAGCGACAGGGTGTTTTATGTAAAATGGGATTTTGGAGAAAAATGAGTTTTTGGGTGAAATGGGGCCCACGGCCGGAGCTGGACACAAGGGGTGGCGGGGCAGGGCTTGGTTGGGTATGGGGGAGGTGCAGCCAGGTGTTGGTGGCGCTGGAGGGGCCCATGGTGGTGGTGGTTTGCAATTTGAGGCTTAGGGTTTGCAAATTTGAAGAGAGAAAGAGGAGGAGAGAGAGGAGAGGAGGAAGAGGAGGTGTGGAGGAGGAAGAAGGGGAGTGCGGTGTAGTGGTGGCTCTGCTGGAGGGGGGGAAGCAATGCATTTTTTCTTTTGAAAAACAACAGGAGGGAGAGAAGTGAAGGGGAGAGAGAGTATAGAGTTTGAACAAGTATGTAATTTATTATTTTTAATTCCAAAAAGTAACATTTTTATTCGGACTCCAAATCGAACTCACTGACTGTCGTCCCTAGCTAAATGCCCCTATTCCGGACACAATGGGATATGTCTCATAAGCCAATTCAACTGTTTCGATTAGTTTTCATTAAAATTAAAATATAAATTAATATGACATTCAAAATTGATTTCAACGTACATTTTAATTTACCGCGTCCACAAACGGACTACAGAAATTCTAGAAAAATAAATTTGGCTATATTTTAACGAAACGGTCCTAACAAAACTAATTTCATCGAATTTGGAGACCATTCGAAAAACGGTCATTTTCCAGTCGATTAAACTCAAACTAAATTGTCCAAACACATTTAAATCTACCACGCTCACATAATGATTCCAAAATTTACGAAGATTGGGACCAAGAAATAATTTAACATTTCGGATTCTACCAAAGTGGTTTCGTCGAAAACAGAGGTCGTTAGCAAAATCACTATTTTTAAGAGCTATATTTCTATAGCACTATTCTGAATTTCAACTGGACATAACTTTTTATTCCCGCCATGAAATTTCAATTTTTCGGATTCATTGGAAAGATATTTTCAAATAGATTCAAATATTTTTTGTTTCACTAAAATCCGGTTTATTTTGAATCTTGTACATTCATTTGAAATCGAATTTTCAAACTACCGCGCCATTTCCATTTTATTTTAGAATTAAAATAAATATTTATATTCTAATTTTGTTTTAAATAAATTTATACGTTCTAATTCTATTCAAAATAAATTTGTAATCGTTATTATTTAAAAAATCATTTTTAATATTCAAAATTCACTAAAATTGCTAAAATAAAATTTTTAAATTGGTTTTGATTTTCTGGGTTGTTATAGTCTCCCCCCTTAAAATCTTTTTGTCCTCGAAAAGGAATGGAGCTGAAAGTTGTTTAGCTAACCAACTCAACTTTCATTCTGACTTTCGTATTTTAACTTTTCAGTTTCTAAGAATTTTCAAATTTTTTCAAAAATTTGGCTAACACCCTAAATTTTCGAAAAATTTCGCCATAACCTTCTTTGTACGAGGAGGGGTTTGGAAATTTATTGGGCCGTATTAGGCACACAATAAATCCCAAATGGCATACACATATTTATAGTGACATAACTTTTGTCCACAGGGGAGTGTGTATATATCATAACTCCAGAGAATAAATTCTCGTCACTCTATAAATAGTTTTTGTGCCTTAATGACTAGAGAGACATGATTATTGTCAACTCCAGACCAGTGTAGGCTTTTTTTTATTAATCTGGCAATTTACCGTTACATTTTATATTGTCCATATCAGTCTTCGGTTCAACCTGAAATATAGTCATCGCCATACAAGCCTCTCGCTGGTATGGTAAATCTTCAACCTCGTCGCACAAGCTCCAAGGGCTTATGTGGTATATGATAGAGTATGCTATCTTCACGCAGTATGCCATATAGTGTAGTTCAAAATTAATTGTTACTATCCTATGGCGATGCTTATAATCCACAAAGAACAACTAGCGCTCCGCATCCAATAGCATTCACAGGAGTTGATACATAAATAAAATTGCGCATCCAACTAATTAAGGTTTACCTATTTGTCGGGCACAAAAATAAATTCTTTACTCAACAGCAAATCCATTTACCTGTTCAATGTATATGCATGTATACATATGCAATTTCAATCAAATTTCAATTCAGTTCAATATTTGACATAATTTGGCTAAATTTGCCTTTCATTCGCATATTGGTTTGATGAATAATCAAACAACACAATCAACAATCAATTAGTTGATTAAAATTTCAAATTCATAACTTTTGAAACATAGTAAAAAATCATATTTTTGATGCCAATTTACAAACAGTAAACCCTATCTAGTTTTGGTTCTCACGCCAGTCAATTGGAAATATATAGAAATCCCACTTTCGAAACTCGAACACAAATACTGATGATGTCCGGACATCACCGGAATTATCCCCGAGCGACTAGAGTGTGATTCTATATCTACCCAGTATATTAAAACTTCGAATATATGTTTGCAAGGCGTATATGCAAAATCTCTATATACTCGATTGTCCAAATTCAATATAAATAAATAATCAAATACGTATAATAAGATTTAATTTTCAAAACAAAGTTTGTTTTCAATTTTATTTTAAAAATTACACCCTTTCAACACATTCTAGGATACTACTGATCCCATCTCTAACATGTCATTCTCATTGGATATTACTAATCTAATCTCTAATGAATTCTTTCATTTGGTTCTAATGTGTCTAGTTCTCGAGCTTTGTAAACCAAAGCTCTGATACCAAATAAAGCGACCCAAATTTCCCAGTGAAGGAAAGCCCGTGTAACACTACACCTCCACTAGGGTCACTCACAAAGGGAATGCACTAGTTTTGGTGGAGTATTATCTAGGTAAACATGCACAAAGATATCACAAGGCAGAATATAAATAAAGCAGCGGTAGAAATTAAAAACCAACTTCTTATTTTTTCCAAGAAAAGAGTCAAAATCTCATATATCCAAGAAACAAATTATTCCATTACATCAAGTTCCAAAGAAGCATAAACTTAAGATAACCAAAAGTAAAATATTCCCCATAAATAGCAGAAGAAGCCATAGCATAGCTCAAGACCAAACCGTACATGAGCTGTCAGAAAGCAAGCCAAATCCAAGTTAAGAGCTAGTGTTTCCTCCGTGAGAACCTGGGGGGAAACGAAAGAAAAGGAGGCGAAAGAAAAAGGGACAGTCATAAAGACTGGTAAGCCCTAGTGACTTTCAGTATGAAAACTAGTAAAGGTAACATGATATGTGAGAACTGGAATTAAACATAAGGGTGATAACAAAACAGGTAGGATAATCAAGATAACAAGATAAGTCAAGTCTAGCATCGCATGTTCAAGGTTCGCAGCACCAACTATACTAGTATTCTAACCCATGTCAAGTATTAACCATGAAATGATCCCTTGGCCCAGTATCATGAAGTGACCCATTACGGGGTCCTACGGTACGATCCATTGATTGATCGGCTCCCTACAAGTCATAGCTCGTCATGTGTCTGTGTCATACGGCCTTATCCAGAAATGTAGTTACCTGTGCTAGGTCCACCATATGGTGTATCAAGTCCTATGGTGCCAACCAACGACACGAATCAAGCACGCGCAGTGTAAATCTACGGGTGCCCAATGCATGCTTTTTCAACTACGGGCTACGTGCACGACCATAGCCCGCTTGAGCCTACAATGGCGCACCTACTCAACCGTCGTTCTGGTCGCTTACAATCAGCCCAGTAATAGTGCCCCACCCTGCCTAGTCCCAGGGTATCGTGATACATCTAAGTGGGTTACTACTGAAAAGGACCACGTAACTAGTGTTTCTAATGGGTTAAGTGTTGTCATTCAAATTCGTGACTTAACCCTATCCAGATCATGTACCAATTTGGTTAAGTGTGTTCAAGCAGTTCATGACTTAACCCTATCAATTCATCATGTCAAGTTGGTTAAGTATATTCAAGTGATTCATGACTTAACCCTATCATGTGGCATTAATTCACTAGTGCACGCCAACCTCTCACATTAGACTAACTGTTGTGGTTACTGGATTTGTTGGGCGGTTCCGGGCAGATTTACACCACAACATAGTCTAACCTCGGGTTTTTACGTGCAATATGACCATCTACCCACATTGGATCCTATTGTTTGTAGCCACTGGATTTGTCGGGCGGTTCCGGGCAGATTTACACTGCAAACTCAACCCAACCTCGAGTTGGCCATTTTCAAGTTTATCTAATTATCATGCCCACGTTCAAGTTTTCATGTCTAGATTCATGTCAAGTTTTCAGGTCATGTTTCATGTCAAATCATGTCAAGTCCATGTCCATATTCAGGTTCAAGTCATAGTAACGTTCATGATCAAGTTTAAAGCTAATTTATGTTTTACCTATTCTATCCAAATCGTATTCCCATCGCACGTAAGTTCGAATCGATACAAATAAATCTAATAGGGAATAACATAAAAAGGAATGAGTATAATGTGGCAAAAGTGATTACTAGCATAGCATGATATGACTTGAAATAAAAGATTAAAACATTACTGGCATAAGGATTCCAATTCTAGCAAAATAAGGTACTGGTCGAGATAACAGTTGTCATAAGGTGATAGTATAGTCATGGTAACGACTGTCATAAGGTGATAGTATAGTCATGGTAATGACTGTCATAAGGTGATAGCCATAAACTTGTGACTAATAGTAGATTCAACATGATAATATGAGGGGGTTTTCCTTTGATTCACAACATGAATAGGCCCCAAATCAATGTCATAGTAATATTCAAGAGTCAAGATCCAAGATGAACGAGAATGAATGTAAACAGTCATCAAACATAGGTCCAATTTCAATTTACATCATATTCATCATACATCTACAGTTTAAATCTAAAAATAACTGAGGCTTACAGATCGTGGTTCGAGAATTAGAAAAAGAGAGTTTATGTTGAATATGCTTAGTCAAGTCCTAATAGAAATCCCCAAATCATCAATTCCCTTAATGCAGTCTTAACGTAGAAGAAGCAGTCCTTCTCTCGAACTTTTTAATCAGAACCAGAGCAGCATAAGGTCTGAAAGAATTTTGTGTAGAGAGACTGGTGTTAGGAGCTGTATTTATAGGGTCAGGTCAACGAATGTGGACAGAAATAAGGCCTAATACATCAGTGTGAATCCAGCTTCAGAAATGGGTTCGGGCACCAGGTCGACCCCAGGTCGACACTATGGTCGACCTAGCCCTGGGTAGGTCGACTACATAGTGGACCCCCAGGTCGACCTGGTCCTGGGCGGGAAATTTCCCGCCCAGTCCATTTGGAGGTTTGAAATTCAAATTTTGAATTCGAATTGAGTCTGTTTTGAACTTGAAATTTTCTGAAAACTTCGAATGGTCATAACTTGGTCATACGGACTCCGATTTTCGAAATCGTGGGCTCGTTTCCAAGAAGAATTTCGAGAAGAAAGCAATGGTGCAACCCGTTTCCCTCGATTCCTATTTTAAAATTTAATTATGCTTTGATTTATGGTTATTACACGTTATAAAAACACGGGTTGTTACATTCTCACCCCCTTAAAGGATTTCGTCCCCAAAATCTCTAAGTTAGGGAGGATGTGTCCTACCATCCAATCATCCATCTACTCAAAGCATCATCCACACGGAACCATTGTCCTTAAAAGACTTCTATTGTTGTATGAACATATGCAGAAAGTGTGTGTATATGTACTTATCTAATGCAAAAGATCAGGCGGTTACTGATTCAGTATACCTCCTTAATGCAAAATATGTTAGTGTCATGAATCCAACATGTATGCAAATTCCTAGCATAGTTCATAATCTCTAAATGAGTGCACAATCATTCATCCATATGCAACATCCAAGTGATAGCATAACAAGTTCCATCCATGTACAAGTATTAGAACTCATGCATATGCAACATGAAAATGTGACTAAGCCGATCTAGTGCCGAATATATGTCATGCATCCACTAGCAACCACTTGCAACCACTTGCAACCATTTGCAAACATCAACCATAACATGTTTCAATCACATGTTTACATCCATATGGTTCTACTTAAGGTTCTCAAGATAATATCGAGAAGATAACAAGACAAACGTAGATATTAGAAGCATGATACGAAAATGTTTTCAATTTTATAGGAAAAAGAGATTGAGAATGTACCCTCAAAAAGAAATGGGTAAAGCGCACGTATCTTCTCTTCGGTTTCCCAAGTTGCGTCTTCTTGGGTTTCACTCCACTGCACTTTCACTAGCTTGACTTCTCGATTCCTTAGCTTCTTAATCTTTGTTCCTATGATACGAATCGGAACTCGCCTTAATGTCGCTTCTTTTTCCACTTCTACGTCTTCAAGGATGCTTGGCTCAACCACTTCAGCTGACTCATGCAAGCACTTCCGGAGATGTGAGACGTGAAAGACATTGTGTACTCCTGACAACTTCTCGGGTAAGTCTACCTTATAGGCCATCCGTCCAATCCTCTCAACGATAGGGAACGGTCCTACGAACCTTGGTGCTAGCTTTCCAATGGCTCCAAAATGAACTACATTATGTAATGGAGAAACTTTTACAAAGGCCATATCTCCGACTTCGAACTCTAGGTCTGTCCTTCTCTGGTCCGCATAAGATTTTTGTCTATCTTGGGCCGTTTTCATCCGTCTTCGTATCAACACAATCTTCTCAGAAGTGTCCCTTATCAAATCAGGGCCAAGTATAAGCCTGTCTGTCATCTCCCACCAACAAGTTGGTGACTTGCACGGTCTTCCATACATGGCTTCGAATGGTGCCATTCCGATGCTAGCTTGGTAACTGTTATTATACGCAAACTCCACGAGAGGAAGGTGGTCTTCCCAAGTACCACCAAAGTCAAGAATACATAGCCTCAGGAGATCTTCTAGTACCCTATTTACACTTTTGGTTTGTCCATCTATCTGTGGGTGAAAGGCCATGCTCAAATTCAGTCGTATTCCCATTGCTTCTTGCAGACTATTCCAAAACTGGCTAGTGAAAATCGGGTCACGATCATTAACTATACTATAAGGGACTCCATGCAACCGTACTATCTCTCGAAGGTAAATAGACGTTAGCCCTGATGCGGTCCTCTTGCTCTTCACCGGAATGAAGTGAGCACTTTTCGTGAGTCTATCAACTATGACCCATATGATAGTATTTCCCTTCCTTGACCTAGGCAATCCATCCACGAAATCCATCAAGATACTCTCCCATTTCCATTGCCGAACTTCCAAAGGGTGTAATAGTCCACTGGGCTTCTTCGACTCGGCCATTACTTGTTGGCACACCATGCACTTCGAGACGAACTCTACCACGTCCTTTTTCATTCCAGCCCAAAAGAAAATGCGTTTCATATCCCTGTACATCTTATCCCCTCCGGGATGTATAGTCATCTTCGAGTGATGCGCCTCTTCCAGAACTCTCCTTACTAAGTCTCCCACTTGTGGGACACATAGTCTTCCATCGCGCCTTAGCCATCCCTTGTCATCTATGGCATACCTACTGAGGTGACTTGACGTCTCACCCCTAATCAGCTTGTCCATGATTTCGACCATCTGTGGGTCTTCCTTCTGTGAAGTTCTTACTTGATCTAGAAGTTAGGTCTTAGCTCAAAGATGCTAATGTAGCGGTCAATGACTCAACAATAGGTGTAAAATAAAAGGTTGTTATAAACTCAAGGCTTTTCATTTCAACTAACAAGGGGCTCAAAGTCAACCTTTTTCTACTTAGCACGTCCGCCACCACATTACCCTTGCCAGGGGTATGAGTATATCGAAGTCATATGATGCCAAGAACTCCATCCACCGCTGTTGTCTCAGATTCAAGTCTTTCTGTGAGAAGAGGTACTTAAGCGATTTGTAGTCGGTATACAGATCGAACCTCTCTCCTAGAAGATAATGACGCCACGCTTTAAGTGCAAAGACAATCACAGCCAACTCCAAGTCATGCGTGGGATAGTTTTTCTCATGAACTTTAAGTTGTCTGCCCCCGTAGCATATTACTCTTCCTTCTTGCATTAGGACAGCGCCTAACTCCGTGCCGCATGCATCAATGTACACCGTAAACATCTTACCTCCATCGGGTAATGCCAAAACTGGAGCTGTGGTGAGGGCTCTCTTAAGTCTTTGAAAAGCACCGTCACATTCTATGTCCCAGCAAAAGGTAGGTTCTTCCTTGTTAATTTAGTGAGAGGGGCTGAAATCTTAGCGAAGTCCTTAATGAACTTCCTGTAGTAGCCCACCAAACCGAGAAAGCTCCTCACCTCCATTGCATTCTTAGGAATTTTCCAGTCCTGTACCGCAACTACCTTTGTGGGGTCCACGACTATGCCTTGCTTAGAAACTACATGCCCAAGGAACCGAACTTCCTTCCTCCAAAAATGGAATTTGGAGAACTTAGCCTTTAACTGGTGTGCTCTAAGCGTCTCCATGACTTCCTGGAGATGCCTAGCATGCTCTTCTTCATCTTTTGAGAAGATCAAAATATCATCCACTAAAACTACTACAAACTTGTTAAGGAACTCCCGAAACACCCTACTCATCAAATATACAAAGTACGCGGGTGCATTCATTGACCCAAACGGCATGACGAGCCATTCGAAGAACCCATCTAGAGTCCTAAACGCAGTTTTGTTAATGCTATCTTTAGCCACTCTGAGCTGGTGGAATCCCGTGGCTAGATCGAGTTGAGAGAAAACAGATGCTCCCACAAGCTGGTCAAACAAATCATCGATTCTTGGTAGCGGGTGCCTATTTTTCTTTGTCAGCTAGTTTAACTCACGATAGTCTATGCATAGACGAGGGGATCCATCCGCCTTAGTAGCGAATACCACCGGAGCACCCTATTCAGAAATGCTTCATCTTATGAAATTTTTCTCAAGCAACTCGTTGATTTGTTTACTGAGCTCTCTTCTTTCTCGCGGGGCCATGTGCCTAACGGGCAATGAAACTGGCTTGGCATTATCAACAAGATAAATTCGGAACTCTATCTCGCGTTTAGGAGGTAATCCCCTCACTTCATCAAAGACATATGGATATTCTCGGGCCACTCTTATAGATTGCAAATTATCGTCGGACGAGTCAATGGATTCAAGATAACATAACATGACCGGACCCTTAGGGTTACAAGAAATTTCAACGGTATTACCGAGGGGAGTCATGAGCCTCACTATCCTTCGTTCACAATTAAGAATGGCTCCATAATGGGACAGCCAATCCATACCTAGGATCAAACCGTATCCCATGAATCCGAGAACATAACCATTACATGTTAATTCTACGCTTAAGAAAGAGATCCTCAAATCCACACACATCATTGATAAATGGGCGGAGCCCCCAATTGGATTTGAAACTATAACGGGATCCTCAACCAGACTAGTACTTAGGTGCAGATTTTCAACAATATCAGAAGAAATAAAAGTATGCGATGCGCCAGAGTCATATAAGGTTCGAACAGGAAAGTCAGAAATGTAAACAAGGCTTTCTATAGAAATATTACTACGTCGGTCAAGAGCTGGAGTGGTGTTGAGAGCATGCAACTGCACTCCAGAAGGTCCTACTCGCTGGGTCTGCCCTTGCTCCTGTCCTTGCTTCTTAGGGCAATCCTTGCTGATGTGTCCAGTATCTCCACAATGAAAGCATTCACCCAACTTCCTCTTCTTCTTTCTACAGTCTTTAGCTAGATGTCCAGTAATACCACAGAAGTTTCACTTCCTTGTCCCACGTGGTTTGTTGTTGCCCTTGTTATTCTTGTTGTTCCCCTTCTTGAAGTCAGTTTTCTTATTCTGAGTCTCGTTAGGCTTAACCTCCTTCTTGCTATTGTTGTCTTCCTCTTGGAGTAGAGCTATATCCACCGATCTTTCAAAGGTCACGCCCATGGGTATATGAGTTAGGGCCAAGCTGTGTAGTGGCTCATTGAATCCTCGAGTAAAGCATACCGCCTTTTTCTGGGCTGTGTTGACCAAATCCAAACCGAACCGAGCAAGCTGATTAAACTTATTCACGTACTCCCTCACGGACATATCCCCTTGCTTGAGCGCTAGGAACCTCTCCATCTGAAGGTTCTCCTCTGTTGACGATAAGAATTTAAGCCCAAACCTCTCTCTAAAGTCTGCCCAAGTCTCAACTGGCCTAGTAGCGTTGGTGACTTCCCACCAAAATGTAGCTTCCTCTTTCAACAACCATGCTGCCAGCTGAACTTTACTATGGTCCTCCATATCAAAGATAATGAACAAGTCTTCTGTTTCCTTATAGCCAGTTTCGTGCCTCAACGAAGGTTTCAGTTCCAACGAAGTTCTTGCCGCCCATTGCTTTAAAGTCTTTGCATATTTTGGCAAAGGTGGTACCAGGAGGAGGCGGAACCGCGGCCACTAGGGGAGGAGGAGGAGGGATGTCTGCCGTGCCTGCGTCGTTGGCCCTGGCTTCTAAGTACCTTCGGAACCATCCTGGCATGGGTATTCCCTCAGGCAGGTTAAGATCAACCATGCTGAAAAACGAAAAGAAAAAAGATTCAAGCAAAGAAACAAAGGAAAGTTCTAATGGCTTCTTGGGGAATAACCTTTTTAAACATAAAACTTTTCATGAAAAGTGCTTCTTTATAAATGGTTTTGAAAACAGTTTCGGAAGGTTTTTTAAACTTTTGCCCAGCCTGGTGACCTTCTGCTCTGTTACCAAATTGTAACACCCCACCTCCGCTAGGGTCACTCACAAAGGGAATGCACTAGTTTTGATGGAGTATTATCTAGGTAAACATGCACAAAGATATCACAAGGCAGAATATAAATAAAGCAGCGGTAGAAATTAAAAACCAACTTCTTATTTTTTTCCAAGAAACGAGTCAAAATCTCATATACCCAAGATACAAATTATTCCATTACATCAAGTTCCAAGGAAGCATAAACTTAACATAACCAAAAGTAAAATATTCCCCATAAATAGCAGAAGCAGCCATAGCATAGCTCAAGACCAAACCGTACATGAGCTATCAGAAAGCAAGCCAAATCCAAGTTAAGAGCTAGTGTTTCCTCCCTGAGAACTTGGGGGGGAAATGAAAGAAAAAGAGTCAAAAGAAAAAGGGTCAGTCATAAAGACTGGTCAGCCCTAGTGACTTTCAGTATGAAAACTAGTAAAGGTAACATGATATGTGAAAACTGGAATTAAACATAAGGGTGATAACAGAACAGGTAGGATAATCAAGATAACAAGATAAGTCAAGTCTAGCATCGTATGTTCAAGGTTCGCTGCACCAACTGTACTAGTATTCTAACCCATGTCAAGTATTAACCATGAAATGATCCCTTGGCCCAGTATCATGAAGTGACCCATTACGGGGTCCTACGGTACGATCTATTAATCGATCGGCTTCCTACAAGTCCTAGCTCGTCATGTGTCTGTGTCATACGGCCCTATCCAGAAATGTAGTTACCTGTGCTAGGTCCACCATAGGGTGTATCAAGTCCTATGGTGCCAACCAACGACACGAATCAAGCACGCACAGTGTAAATCTATGGGTGCCCAATGCCTGCTTTTTCAACTCCGGGCTACGTGAACGAGCATAGTTCGCCTGAACCTACAATGGCGCACCTACTCAGTCGTCGTTCTGGTCGCTTACAATCAGCCTAGTAATCGTGCCCCACCCTGCCTAGTCCTAGGGTATCGTGATACGTCTAAGTGGGTAACTGCTGAAAAGGACCGCGTAACTACGGTTTCTAATGCGTTAAGTGTTGTCATTCAAATTCGCGACTTAACCCTATCCAGATCATGTATCAAGTTAGTTATGTGTGTTCAAGCAGTTCATGACTTAACCCTATTAGTTCATCGTGTCAAGTTGGTTAAGTATATTCAAGTGGTTCATGACTTAACCCTATCATGTGGCATTAATTCATTAGTGCACGCCAACCTCTCACATTAGACTAACTGTTGTGGTTACTGGATTTGCCGGGCGGTTCCGGGCAGATTTACACCACAACATAGTCTAACCTCTGGTTTTTACGTGCAATATGACCAACTACCCACATTGGATCCTATTGTTTGCAGCCACTGGATTTGTCGGGCGGTTCCGGGAAGATTTACACTGCAAACTCAACCAAACCTCGAGTTGGCCATTTTCAAGTTTATCTAATTGTCATGCCCACGTTCAAGTTTTCATGTCTAGATTCATGTCATGTTTTCAGGTCATGTTTCATATCAAATCGTGTCAAGTTCATGTCCATATTCAGGTTCAAGTCATAGTAACGTTCATGATCAAGTTTAAAGCTAATTTATGTTTTACCTATTCTACCCAAATCGTATTCCCATCGCACATAAGTTCGAATCGATACAAATAAATCTAATAGGGAATAACATAAAAAGGAACGGTTATAATGTTGCAAAAGTGATTACTAGCATAACATGATATGACTTGAAATAAAAGATTAAAACATTACTGGCATAAGGATTCCAATTCTAGAAAAATAAGGTACTAGTCGGGATAACAGTTGTCATAAGGTGATAGTATAGTCATGGTAACGACTGTCATAAGTTGATAGTATAGTCATGGTAACGACTGTCATAAGGTGATAGTATAGTCATGGTAAAGACTATCATAAAGTGATAGTCATAAACTTGTGACTAATAGTAGATTCAACATGATAATATAATTGGGTTTTCCTTTGATTCTCAACATGAATAGGCCCCAAATCAATGTCATAGTAATATTCAAGAGTCAAGATCCAAGATGAACGAGAATGAATGTAAACAGTCATCATACATAGGTCCAATTTCAATTTACATCATATTCATAATACATTTACAGTTTAAATCTGAAAATAACTGGGGCTTACAGATCGTGGTTCGAGAATTAGAAAAAGAGAGTTGATGTTGAATATGCTTAGTCAAGTCCTAATAGAAATCCCCAAATCAGCAATTCCCTTAACGCAGTCTCAACGTAGAAGAAGCAGTCCTTCTCTTGAACTTTTCAATCAAAATTGGAGCAGCATAAGGTCAGAAAGAATTTTGTGTAGAGAGACTGATGTTAGGGGCTGTATTTATAGGGCCAGGGCAACGAATGTGGACAAAAATAAGGCCAAATACATCAGAGTGAATCCAGCTTCAGAAATGGGTTCGGGCACCAGGTCGACCCCCAGGTCGACACTATGGTCGACCTGGCCCTGGGTAGGTCGACTACATAGTCGACCCCCAGGTCGACCTGGTCCTGGGCGGGAAATATCCCGCCCAGTCCATTTGGAGGTTTGAAATTCGAATTTTGAATTTGAATCGAGTTTGTTTTGAACTTGAAAATTTCTGAAAACTTCGAATGGTCATAACTTGGTTATACGGACTCCGATTTTCGAAAACTTGGACTTGTTTCCAAGCAGAATTTCGATACGAATGCAATGGAGCAACTCGTTTCCCTCGATTCTTATTTTAAAAATTAATTTTGCCTTGATTTAAGGTTATTACATGTTATAAAAACACGGATTGTTACAGCCCAGATTGACCTGAGAACACAACAAATCAAAACACAAACAGAAGAATATTTCATTGCTTATTAAAACAATTTACATCAGAGTACAAGAATATACAGAGTATGAATAAATATTACACATTAGAAAAATATCAGAGATTACAAATTACAATGCCACGGAAAATAATAAATAACACAACTGAAACAAATATACGGATACAGAGCTTTCCGAATATCATTCCAGGTGTAAACTAGGATCCTGTGAATATAAATCTGCAAAACCAAAACTGCTAGCTGCCCGTGTGGAAAATAGCGGAACCCAGAGTTTAGGTTAAAACAATAAACTCCAGGTCAGTCATGTGACTAGTGTGAGAACTAAAATAGTTATTTAAAACTTTACTTTGAAAATAAGGTAAATCAAGGGAACACGCTGTAACACGGAATGAGTTTCCTCCCAAGAATATCAGTGCATTCACAGTTATAAACAGCGTAATGCTTTTTTAAAAATGAAGCTATTATAAGACTCAGGTCCCATCACACAATGGAACGCAAGCCGGAGGATAGAGTTTTACCTTATAATAGCCAAACATGCTTTGTACGTTAAAAACAAATCATTTTTATACTATTATAGTGTAAATTGCATCAAAACAACTTCAAATATAAATATATCAATCATAAACGGCATAGTGCCCCATCCCACTATGTCGCCATACTAGGCTCTACAAATAAAACCGAAATGTCACGCATTGGAAATTGGATTTCCGTCATCAGTCGAGGCCAGGGATGGCTCCCCACCACTTCGAGACACTCTAGCAAATGTCACTGGATTCGAACGCTGGCGAACCCTTGGATCTTCAGGGCCGGTCCGCAAATAGCGGATTAGTTATACCTGAACACACGTTTCCCATCCTATCGGGCCTATCCATCGGCTCCGTAGAGACCGATATATCTGAGGTGCCCCGCATTCCAACAACCACACAGGTAAAAATAATATAAATGTCAGGGCTTGTAAAATTCTGACACCACCCATAGCTAGAAAGAAATGCCGTGCACTCCCTGTAGTCAAGATCCCATTTTTGACTCATACCGAGGTGTGAGGCTCGCGAATTAATGCTATACACAAAGCTATACCACACAGGTCGTACTTTGATCATCATCTCAACATGCCACACAGGCAATTCACACCATGCAACTGATGTCTATCGATATATAACCTCTAAGCTCGTACGTATCAGAGAAGGGCGTTAAGCAAGAGAATAAATTCTTTGTCGCCAAACAGATATATATATATATTTAATAAAGATCAATCAACATAGAATAAAATCCAATGTCAGACACACAATCCATTTACAAGTTCGTTCTGGGTCTGAATGAAACCGGAGGCACCTTATTCCTCATCTCATATATCCAATATAAGAGTGAGGTCCTCGCATATCCGTCGATCTCCAAGTACGTCTGGACGATCACCACTTATTACCTTGTCTTCGGTGTACTGCCCACTCAAGACATCAATAATCATCCAAACGATGTGAAGAACTCCGGTCTTCAACCACCGTCTTCATCGTCGACTTATCGCCAAATCGATTATTCAGATTGGGTATAAACCTGGCATTTATGAATAACCCTCCTATATAATAAACAAGTGCTACACAAACACAACATACGCCTCATTCAAATTCATAATATTCTTTTATTCAAATATTCACATCATTAGGGAATATGTTCCCATTAATTTTATCAAAGATAAATTTTCTTTTAAATTTATTCTTTAATCTTCCTTTCGATATCAAACCATATTAAGGTTTTCTAAACTAGTAGGGATTAGGAAACCACACCAAAGTAATCATTTATTTTATTTCCCACTTCCAACCTATTCATCCCATGGAGCAAAAATGGTAATACTCCACATCTAAAACCACGATGTTATCGGTAAATATTAATTACCATTTCACATTCAGATCTAAATAAAGATTTAACTATCGTTAGGAGCAAAACAGTGATACTCCATTCTCGATCATTTCCCAAATTTGATAATTTAAATTATCAATTCCCGTATCAACCTAATTAAAGATTCATTAAAACTCCACTTAGTTTTAATCTTCCCAAAAATCAATATTAATGATTATTCAACTTCTAGGAAAATAATTCCTGTCTTTGACTAGGTTTAAGAACCAATGTCATTTAAAACACAGTTCATGATAAACCCAAAATCATATTTCATCAGTCTCTAACCATAAATTAGTAAGAAAACAATTCCCTAAGTATTAACCCCGAAGGACGAAACCAACATCAGATCAACACCCAGGAAACCATTCAGCTTAGCTAATCTCCAGTTAGTTTCTAATTTTTCTTAACTCCATTGGGTTTAAGAACAGTGTTATTAGAGATACCATTCACGACAAACCCAAAATCTGATTCCATTGTTAATCGGGTTAAAGAACAAGCATTATTTAAAACACCGTTCACGATAAATCCAAAATCACATTCCATCAGTCTCTAACCGTAAATTAGTAAGAGAACAATTCCCTAGGTATTAACCCCGAAGGCCAAAACCAACATCAGATCAATACCTAGGAAACCATTCATCTTAGCTAATCTCCAGTTAGTTTCTAATTTTATTAACTCCATTAGGTTTAAGAATAGTGTTAGTGAAGACATCGTTCATGAAAAACCCATGATCCCATTTGATATTAAATAAAAGGCTCTGAATAGAAAATATATTGGCTTATATTCAATTTCAAATTCTGAAACCAACAAATATCGTATTGGAATAACAATATATATATATATATATATATATATATATATATATATTCTAAATTCCTCCATAGTATCCGCATAATCATGGAATCCAATATCGAAATATTCCGATGATAATTTCGATTCAAGTCCGTTCCAATTCATATGGTGGAAATTCTGATTATTTTTAATACCATTTCATATCCAATTTATTTATTTAAAAATATTGGATTATAATTCTAGTTCGTAACTAGTTCATTTCGATAAAAATATATTTTTATCTTTACAAATGTGGAATTTTTCATCCCACTTTTTTCCAAATCATTTATTATGTTACACATATAGTCGATATTTTTAATAATTTTATCAAGGCCCATACAGTCGATTTCCATGAACGGTCGTCGAACTGCACTTACAACGACTTTTTCCAAATTTTATTTGGACATAATTCTAAATCCAACCATTAGATTTCAAATCTCTTATATTCATTGAAAAGCTCTTTTCGATACGAACCCAATGGTTCTGGTTTTAGGAGGATCCGATGGTCGAAACTCCTGTAATGTCCGTTCGAACTCAATGGTTGAAATTCGTGAACTGCCGCGGCGTGGCGCATTCTATTCAGGCCATTATATATATACATAATATATATTGTATATATTTCATCGATTTTCATTTAAAACGTATTTTATAAATCGTTTTAAATTCGTTTTCAAATTGATTTCAACTTCATATTCAATTTCAAATCAAAATTGAATATTCCATATCATCGATATATAAATGATAGTATTTCAAAACATTAGATTTTGAAATCACTTCCTTTTCGATATTCATTATAAAAATGAATAAAATCGATATAAATATCGTTCATGTAAAAATGGCATTAGTCTAATCAAAACGGCTTTAAATATTTAAATGTTTTCATGCCCATACCAAATCGGACATCAAAATCATATTTTGATTCTTTTTCGAATATTATTTTAAAATATTCATTATTTTAAAACATTCGTTATTTTAAAATATTCCTTCTTTCTGAACTGGAATCTGACGCAGTCAATTACCATATAATGTCGATTATATGGATTTCATAGACATATGTATACAACAATAATCAGACACAGTCAACCATCATCTAGAGTGCATTCTACACTGCATAAGCATTAAATATAAATATTTAACGCTTGCAACAGCCTGTCAATCAGTCGATCGACATACAACCAATTATTGGGACTAGTGTATGTCATATATCATCCCAATACCCGTGTAGGATTTCAAACAATCAAACACTGGTTTTATTTGTGCACTTGGGCGATGTGTAAAATTTATCGTCTCAATCAATATCAACAAACCCAATGTACATAAACAAATCTTCTGATTTGTAAATGAATATTCATTTTCAATTGAGGAGAATTCTATCCCATATATGTTAAAAATTATATTTTTAACATTAGAATATTTATTTCAACACTTAACAATTTTTAACAGTTCATTCATTCAATAAAAATGTTATTTTAATCTAACACCTTTTATTTCAGAAAATTTTGGCATTATAACGGCGTGATATCATTTTCGGGTAATGTTTAACATCACCCACTCCTGATATTGGCTCGCGCCATACACACATAAGAACTGAATCAATTCAATTCAATTGTCATCCCAAACCAATTCAAACAAATGAATCAACCAAACAATCAAACAAGTCGTCCATGGTTTGTGAACGATCGGGAGCAGTTCATAGTTCAGTTATAAAATATATAACTGAACAAGAAATTATAGTGAGGAGTTCTCACCTTTGGGATTCACTCCGTCATTCTTTAATTGGCGGATTTTGTCGTCGTGCTCTGTTTTGTCGCTTTCTGGCACTTGAATTCGCCACTTTGTCTCTAGAATTTGCATACGTCCTCCAAACTTCACCACACTTTGTCACTAGCCAAAACGCGCCATTCCGGACAAATTTTGTCTAGTGGACTTTCTTCCAAAAATGCACCTATTCGCCAAAAATCGCGAAAAATAGCAGAATATCCGTTGACTTCGGATGTGATTACCGGACAGCTCTGTAATCCAAAACAGGACTTCCATATGCTAAATCGAAGACAAAATCGTGCTCTTCGATTTTGTTGGTGTTGAGTTTTGGCCATAAATGCACGGTTTGGAAGTTATTGGCAAAATAACGACATGGTGTTTTATGCAAAACGGGATTTGGAGAAAATGGGTTTTTGGGAGAAATGGGGCCTACGGCCGGAGCTGGACACAAGGGGTGGTGGCGCAGGGCCTGGTTGGGTGTGGTGGAGGTGCAGTCAGGTGGTGGTGGCGCTAGAGGGGCCCACGGTGGCGGTGATTTGCAATTTGGGGCTTAGGATTTGCAAATTTGAAGAGACAAAGAGGAGAAGAGAAAGGAGAGGAGGAAGAGGAGGAGGAGGAGAGGTGGAAGAAAGGGGGTGCGATGTAGGTGGTGGCGCAGCTGGAGGGGGCGACATGTTTTTTTTTCTTCTAAAAAAACGACGGGAGGGAGAGAAGTGAAAGGGAGAGAGAGTATAGAGTTTTACCAAGTATATAATTTATTATGTTTAATTCCAAAAATAGCTTTTTAATTTGAACTCCGAATCGAACTCACTGACTATCGTCCCTAGCCAAATACCCCTATTCCGAACACAATGGGATATGTCCTGTAAGCCAATTCAACTGTTGCGATCAATTTTCATTAAAATTAAAATACAAATTAATATGACGTTCAAAATTGATTTCAACGTACATTTTAATTTACCGGGGCCACATAAGGACTCCAAAAATTCCAGAAAAATAAATCTGGCTATGTTTTAACGATACGGTCCAAATAAAACTAATTTCGTCAAATTTGGAGACTATTTGAAAATCGGTCATTTTCCAGTCGATTAAATTCAAATTGAATTGTCCAAACATGTTTAAATCCGCCATGCTTACATATTGATTCCGAAAATTATGAAGTTTGGAACCAAGCAATAATTTGACATTCCGGATCAAATCAAACTAGTTTCGTCGAAAACGGAGGTTTTTTGCAAAATCGCTATTTTTAAGGGCTATATTTCCATAGCGACTATTCTGAATTTTCAACTGGACTTAACTTTTTATTCCCACTATGAAATTTCAATTTTTCGGATTCGTTGGAAAGATATTTTCAAATAGATTAAAATATTTTTGGTTTCACCAAAATCCGGTTTACTTTGAATCCTGTACATTCATTTGAAATTTCAAATCGAAGTTTTAAACTACCGCTCCATTTCCACTTTATTTTATAATTAAAATAAATATTTATATTCTAATTTCGATTTAAATAAATTTATACATTCTAGTTCTATTTGAAATAAATTTCTAATTGTTGTTATTTAAGATAAATCATTTTAAATATTTAAAATTCACTAAAATTTCTAAAATAATTTTTTTAAATTGGTTCTGATTGTACGGGTTGTTACACGAACTATCCAACGGGCAAGATCTGATCAGGAGTTGTATATCGCTCAAAATAGTCACTCAAAGCTGTCCCGTTCGTGCCAAATTCTGGAGCTCCCAGCGCCTCCGAGTTCTTCAACGCTACTGGAGGTGGAAGCGCTCTCGAAGGCGCATCACGTGAGGGTGCTGGGTCGACCTCTGGCGCCTTGATCTTCGAGCGAATTGGAGCCCTAAGAATCAAAGTTGGTTCGACTGAGTTACTGAAGCTTTCTGGAAGAAGGTGTTTAAATTAAACTAAGTTTATTAGTTTATTAATTAAATTATTAACTTCGATAAGGTTATTTACGTATAAATTGATATGTCTTTCTCATACAGTGTTGAAATCGCATGAAACATGATCATTTACGACCGTGGAGGCGAGAGCTTCACAACAAGACAAACCTGGTCAAATTTGGAGCTTGTTAGAATTTAAGGAAAATTTGAATCCAAACCGTCCAATAAAGAATGACGGAGTGGAAACTGACTGTGAGAACTCTCTCTCACTCAAATTATTTTACAGTTATTATATCATAGGTTGCAGATAGGGCTTAGTAGCCCCTGACACTAATTTTTTGTACAAACCATGGTTAATTGTTTGTGTGGATTGTAATTAGGATTGTCATTGATATTGTTGTATATAAAATTATTTATATAAAATGCATATAAAAATTATCATGAAAAGAAAAAAATTCATTTAGAAATCGGACAGTTTGTTTATGTACACCAATTTAGCGGACATTGATTGAGAAGGTAAATTTTACACATCACCCAACTGCACAAATAATAAACAGTATTTGTTGGTTGAAACTTCACACGGTTATTGGGATGATGTTTAATATACACTAATCCCAATTGTTTAGCTATATGTCTATCGATGAGTTGACAGACCGTATAAGCGTTATTTATTTATTTTAATGCTTATACAGTTGTAAAATGCACTCTGGATATTGTATGGATTTTTAATGATAATTTATCATTATTGTTGTATACGCGCGATGTATGAAATCTATATAACCGAAATTATATGGTAATTGATTGGGTCTGATTCCAGTTCAAAATTAATGAATATTTTAAAAATAATATTCAGTGAATAATCAAAATGTGATTTAGATGTCTGATTTTAGATGGACACGAAAATATTGAAATGTGAAGCCATGTTAAGTAGTTAAACGCCATTTTAACATGAACGGGAATTTCTGTCGATTTTATTCTTTTTATAATGAATATCGAAAAGTAATTTCAAAAATCTGATATTTTGAAAATATTATCATTTTAATATTATAATGATATAGAATATTCAATTTTGATTTAAAATTGAAATAGAAGTGGGAATCGTTTTAAAACGAATTTATAAAATACGTTTTGAACAGAAATCGATGAAATATATAATATATTATATATATATTTAAATGGTCTGAATAGAACGCGCCGCATAGCGAATTTCGACCATTAACTTACCGGAGTTCCGACCCTCGGATTCTCCTAAAACTGGAACAATTAGGTTCGTATAGAAAAGAGCTATCCAATGAATACGAGAGATTTAAAATCTAACGGTTGGATTTCAAGATATGTCCAAATCTGTTTTGGAAAAGGTCGCTATGGATGCAGTTTGGTGGCTGTTATTGGAAACCGACTGTACAAGCAATATTAAAATTATTAAAAAATATGGAAAAATTATGTAAATTCATAATAAGGGTTTTGGAAAGATTTTAGAAGAAAAATTCCATATTTGAAAAGATAAAAATATATTTTTGTCGAAATGAACTAGTTAATAACTGGAATAATAATCCAATTACTTTTAGAAATAAATAAATTGGATTTGAAAATGGTTTCAAAATAACCAGAATTTTTCAACGAATAAATTGGAATGGATTTGGAATGGAAATAATCTTCAGAATATTTCGATATTGGATTCCGTGATAACACGGATATTGTTGAGGAATTTGGAAGATACAAATATTGTTATTCCCAATACGATATCCGCCGGTTTTAGATTTTGATATTGGACATAAGCCGATATAATTTCTATTCAGAGCCTTATATTAATATTAAATTGGATTTTGGGTTTGTCATGAATGGTGTCTTAAATAACAATGTTCTTAAACTAATTGAGAAAAGAATAAATCTTTAAATTAAGATTTAGTGAAGTTTTCCAACTAATTAATTTTTAGTTGGAATTGAATAAAAGAATTGGATTTTTTGGGTTTATCGTGAACAATGTTTTAAATAACATTGGTTCAATAACACAATTAACAGTAAAGAATACAATTTGGAATTTATATCTTCAAATTAAGATTATTGGAATTTTCCAAAGTAAAGATTTCCAATTTAATAAATTACATTGGAATTGAATGGAATTCGATTTGGTAATAATCAAGATGAGCTTATATAAAGGAAGACCATTAATATATATGGAATTTAAAACGTTTTGTCATTGTTCCATTTGTAGTATTGATTTGATACGGAAATTCATATCGACTATACACTGTTATGATTTCCGTGAAGATTCCATTTCGATGGAAGATTATTTAGGGTTTATCGTGAACGATGTTTTAAATGTCATTGGGTCTTTAACCCAGTAAAGACATGATTTATTTCCGAAATTTGAATAGTCATTAAATAATGATTTTGGAGCTTAAAACTAAGTGGAGTTGATTGAAATGTTAATGTGGTAATTAAATTTGCCAAATTTGAGAAGTGTTCGAGAATGGAGTATCACCAGTTTTACTTCATGCGATAGTTAAATCTTTAATTAGATTTGAATGCAAAATGGTAATTGAATTTACCGATAACACAGTGGTGTTAGATATGGAGTACTACTAGTTTTGCTCCATGGGATGAATAGGTTGGGATGGGATAATAAAATGAATATTTAGTTGGGTAAGGCGTTAATCCTGACAAGTTTGTTAAACCTTAATTTGGTTTAAACTGTGAAAAGATACTATAAAATCTTTTGAAATGATTTCCAAAGAAATGGATTAAACAATGTGTTTAAAAGTGATAATCTTTGATAAGATTAATGACAACCTTTCCAGAATAAAGAAATATGAATAAAATAATATTCTGGATTGGAATGAGGCGTATGATGTGTTATTATACCACTTGATTATAAGACACACGAGTTATTCTGAAAGACCGGGTTTAACCGAATAATTGATACCACGGCTATCAGTCAAGAGATTGAAGACGGTGCAAGATCGACGTTCTTCACATCGAATGGATGGGTTGCTACTGATGCCCATGAATGGAGTAGCTACCTTGAAGGGGATACAGTGGTAGTCGTATGGACGTATTTGTTGATTGTTCGGATATGCGAGGGCCTCTCTCCTATATTGGACATATCGGACGAGCAATAAGGTGTCTCGGGTTTCATTAAGACCCAGAACTGACTTGCAAATGGATGGTGTGTCTAACATTGTATTCCGTTATGTTGTATTCTCTGATCACTACTAAATATATATATCTGTTTGATGGCGGTGAATTTATTCTCTTTCTTAACACCCTTCTCTGAGACATACGAGCTTAGAGGTTATATATTGGTAGGAATCAATAGTATGACATTGACTGATAGTGTGGCATGCTGAGATGAAGTGATCCAAACTTTTGTTGAAAAGTAAAGTTTAGTGGATGATGATCAAAGCACGTCTTTAAGTAGCACAGCTTTGTGTAGCAATAATTCGCGGCCTCGCACCCTGGTATGGTAGTGAACTGATGGTTACATCAGTAAACTTTCGAGATGGATGAATTTGGTCGACTGAGATAGGTTGGGTGTGGTCGCTACACACCTGGTAGGGATAGGGGCATAACCCGCCCCCCTCGGGATTCCTATATTGGATAGAGTAAGCAACATTTTCTCATGCGCCGGACATAAGTCGTGGGGATACTTGATTTCCAGGATATAGTGCGGATGTGCATTACGGCGTTTTCTTATGCCTGGGACATAAGCCATGGGGAATTGCACTATGTGATCGATCTTTCGGGTCAGTAGCCATCATGATGGAAATCCAAACTTCCAATACAACATTTTTCAGTTTTAGTTGTAAACCTATATATGGCTACATAGTGGGATGAAGCGCTCATGCCGTCTATGATTGATACATTAATATTTGAAGTTGGTTTCTTCACTCATTGTAATAATAAAAGATAAATTTCGCATTCTAAGCGTATTTGTCTATTATAAGGTAAAACTCTATCCTTCGGCTTGCGTTGCATTGTGTGATGTGACCTGAGTCTTATAATAGCTTCATTTTTCTTTAATTAGCATTGCGCTCTTTATTTTAAGCACTGGTATTCTTGGGGTAAACCCATTCCGTGTTATATGGCATGGTCCCTTGATTTACCTTATTTTATAGTAAAATTTTAATAACTATTTTAGTTATCACACCAGTACCATGACCGACTTGGAGTTTACTGTTTTCACCTGAATTCTAGGTGCCTATATTTTCCACACGGGCAGCTTGTAGTTTTGGTTTTCGCCGATATTTCTTTTCACCGGATCCTGGGTTACAGTTGATGCTATATGCAGAAAGCTTTGTATCCATGTATTTCATTCAGTTGTGCTAGTTGATGTATTTACCGCTATGCATTGTATTTATACATTTAAATTTCTGTTGCATTGTATTTTAATCTCTAATATTATTTTTAAGTTGTATATTGTTTATTCATACTCCGATATATTCTTGTACTCTGATGTAATTGCTGTAATAGCATTAAATGTTCAACTATTTGTATTCTGATGAGTCATGTTCTCAATTCAATCCGGGCTTCGAATGGTCTTGGTAGGTTTAGCGATCGATTCAGACCGAGCAAAGTCAGTATCATTACATTGTTTATAGAGGAAATGAACATATCTACAAAGCTGCAAAAGTTGTAATATTGCAGACCTACTGAATTAAAATCTATCGCAATAGAAGTTTAACAGTCACACTAGTTTAATGAGAATACGAAACATGAATGATTGACTCTAGTGCAAGTGGGAGACTGTTAGAGTTTATGCCCTAGAGGCAATCCATTTGATATAATTAATAAAATTGTTGATCTTATTGTTTTATTTGGAATAAAAATATTTTGTTATGTTATATTTACTAAGTAATTTAAATATTAACATAATAGAAGTCCTTAGAATAATAATACAGAATTATATAGTTCGGATAAGACTTGAACTTGAGATTATATAATATATTAAGTATTATAATTCTGAAATGTCCCTAGTCAAGTTTTATTGTTCGTATAGCACAAAAAAAACATTGGGACTAGTATGTTGATTGATTGATGATCACATCTCATTGATTATTAAATACGTAATATTAATATCAAGACATAAATACGTATTGGAAATTAGCGTACTGGGCTGACCCACCATGAAAAAACTACATGGAATACAATTAGCAGTATCATAAGCTATTCCCATAGTGACAGGTAATGGTCCTCAGACCTGAAATCATTATAATTTTATTCAAGGATATTTGGGTTTTGATGTCATCAAAAAAATACTTGGAACAATTATAACCCATAAAAATAGGGGTTCGAGACATGTCGAGTTAGTTAAGTCGTCGAAAGCCGTATCAAAACAAAAGGGCCAAGACGTTGAAACCATGTTGCAAGGAAGAGAGTTCAATCATACCACCATGTCATGCCATACCAAGTCGCTACAAGAAACACTAGTCGGGGTCAGTCATGTCGGTCTCGTATGTAATGTTAGGCCGGTGTAGCAACATGGAGATAAGCCGCAATGATCATTACACGATTCACTATGTCGTGAACGACATAAGATGTGTCACATGACGTGTCATTCTTCTGAGGTCAGATCGTTGCACAACATCAAACCGTTACACGTTCATATCGGATGTACCATACCGCTCCGCGACATGGTATCTATAGTATTCCACTGCATAAACCCATACCAATCCGCACCATAAGGTCATGTCGCATGGAACTAAGTTGTGCCTTAGTCAAGGAATCATGTCGTTCATACCATTGGGACCACAACACCATTCCGCTTGGTTGTATAAGGAGTCAAGTCGCCAGTCATGTCGCAATAGAAGCTATGCCGCGTCTAGTTATCACTAGATTATTGACAGTTATCGTCTGCACGACTTGAATCATGCCAAGGAGAGTCATGTCATATCGCAAGCTCAAGGCGTCAAGAGTTAATCCGCCCTGCGATATGAATCATGTCATTGGTGACATGAGTTATAGTGAAGATCTGAGTCATGTCGGTGGCGACATGAGTCATGGTGTTTTCTGCATAATTACAAAACTACCACCTGGTCTGAAGATCACCTATAAATACCCCTCATAAATCATTTGAGGAGGGGGAGGAAAATTCATTCTTACGAGGAGACTCCGTCAAATTCAAAGCTCATCTACAACTTCTCTAATGGCTTCTATGAATTCATCAACACTTTTCTAACTTCATGAAGATCAAATCCAAGTTAATGATCATGAGAGCTTTCTACAATTGGATCTAAGCACCTTCAATCTCATTCAAGCTACATAATAGATCTCTCAAGCAATTTCATATCTCCTCGAATCCTCTCCAAAGTCTAAATCAAATGCTAATTCACTATGAAATCTATGAAGTTCATGAAAGAGGATCAAAGCACACAAGTGGTTGAAGATTCATCGCAAAGCTAAAAGATCTCTTCATTTTCTTCACCAAATTCAAGAGAAATTAGATCATAAGGAGGGTGAAAAGAGAGGAAAGATTGTAATGAGGGAAAATTCATATGTTGTAAGCTTGAATATTATAATGAGAATTGATTGAAAGAGGACGTAGATTCATAGAGAATCGAAACACTATAAAAATTCCTTTGTGCTCTTGTTTGCTTTTATTCATTTATTTTGCAATTTCGCGGTCCCATATACTTACCGAATAGGTGAAGTGTGACTTTTTACATCTTTGGTGTTTGATCCCAAGTTTGGAGCAAACATTTGGCGCCCAACGTAGGGCCCGGATTGCCAATCAATTTCTCGCTCTCTAACAAGGTAGAAGCCTTGATTGGATTTCTGAATACACTCCAATCATCTAATTTATCCAAGTTGGGATGCTTACAAGTCATGGGTAAGCTTGGTAGACCACAAAAGAAAGTTGCAAGTAAAAGCGTCGAAGATGTCGATAATGCCACTAACACAGAAAATACCCTGCCTACTAATCAATTTGAAGCGGGAGAAAGTTCTAAAGCCGGAACTGCCGTAACAAGGAAGGAATTGGATGATGTGGCAGCTGGACCGACGAGTCGAATTGATATTACAAACAAGGCCATGATGAACAAGCTTGAAATCATGTTCTCCATGCAAGCCGCAACGGCCAAAGTCACCATGAGTGCGAGCCGTCTCAAAACTGCAAAAACCACTGGAACGGAAGATACTAGATCTTCTTCCTCGAGCCCGAATAAAGAAAATTTTGTCCAGGAGGTTGCAAATCCTAGTCATAAGGGAATGAAGCCACATACTCATAATCACTCTGGAAAAGCAACTCCTCAACAAGCATTTGGTTCCACCAAAGGGGCACTTCCCCATGCGGAGGTCCAGGGCCCTGGAATCTGAACCGCGATCGTTTGCGTAAGCAAACATCAGGTAAAGAGGAAGGCGTCCGCCCCGTGGACCAACTCAATGAGGAGGAGTGAATATTCGGAATGGTACGGAAGATCATGAGTGAGAGCCAGAAAAAGGTGGATGATGAAAAGGAGTGGGGATTTGCTCCTACTAAAACCCCACTTACAGAAAGAATAAAAATGGCACCATATCCAAATAAATTCAAACCCCCAGTTGTACAAGCCTATAATGGAACTGGCAATCCCAACGTGTTCCTGTTTAAGTATGATAAGCACATGGATGGGGCACGTGCTACTGATGAGCTCAAATGTTTATACTTCCCTACCTACTTAGAAGGAGTAGCTTCACTCTGGTTCACAAAACTCCCACCTAAATCCGTGGATGGCTTTGCTACCTTGGCCAAGCTGTTCAGACAGCAATTCAGGCTTCAAGCAACCAAGGTGCGTGATGTGATGGAATTAAATGAGTTGGAACAAGGGCCAGGGGAATCCATTAAAGCCTTTCTTTCTCGTTTTAACACAGCTGTGGCCGAAGTTGGAAACTATGAGCGACGTTTGGCTTTGATGGCTCTAAAGGGAGGTACTAGTAAAAAGACTAAACTCGGGCGATGGATCAAGAAGAAGAAGCCTGCCACTCTCGAAGAGCTATTAGACAAGGCAGAGGAATATATAGGCATGGATAAGGATTCGGCCTATATAATGGAAAATACAGAAAATAAGGAGCCATCAGAAAAGAGAGATGTAAATGTGCAAGGAGGATAGAAAAAGGCCGGAGGAAATCAAAAAAGGGGGAATAAAGGGAAAGA
The DNA here is from genome assembly GCA_030737875.1 of Allium sativum. NCBI lineage: Eukaryota > Viridiplantae > Streptophyta > Magnoliopsida > Asparagales > Amaryllidaceae > Allium > Allium sativum. The sequence goes on from CM060912.1 coordinate 850,354,953, forward strand.
AGGTCGAAACAACAAAAAGCTTCGTTTCTTCAAGAATTCTGAAATGACTCCTCTTAATGATACCATAGAGAACATTAATATGGAGACCAAGGATACTGAAGAGTACCCAATGACCGGGAAATTAGAGTCACCGATAACGCAATAAAGTCCGGCAGGTTCTGCCAATTTCACAACCAGCTGGGGCATGGCACGAACGAATGTAGACATTTGAAAATCTTTATTGAAGAACTGATAAGGAAAAACAGGCTTCAACAGTACACAAAGAACTCCCAGAATGCTTAGGTAACTCAAGACCAAGGAACCTCTACAGGACAGCCTAAACAGAATGAGAGCGCTTCGACTGCTGCTATACCAAGGATGATCATAAACACCATTTCAGAAGTTCCCCTGCCCGGTTGGGAAAAGCTGGGGGGATACGGTGAAATATGCTCATAAGGTGAAAAACTTTTCGAAAAAAGGTGAACTCATGACCATAGATGAAGTTTTATTGGCAAAAGTACCGAGAATCCTGTGAGACGGCATCACATTTAAAGATGAAGATCCGACTGGGATCATAATGCCTACAGAGGATCCAAATGTGATAAGCATTGGTCTGCCCAGCCATAGTTAGACGGGTGCAGTCGATAGCGGAGCATCAGTCAAAATCCTCTTCTTTAGCGCATTCCATAGAATAAAGCTTTCCATGAGCAACGTAAAATCCTGTCAGAATAAGGTCCAAGGATTCATTGGTCAAGCTGTTCAGCCAATTGGTGCCATCGGTCTGCTGGTGGAGCTTGGAGAAGGGGGGCAGAAAGCCGCATTGGTATAGGAATTTATTGTAATTAATGAAGCCTCTGCTTAGAATTCCTTCCTAGGAAGACCTACTCTTGTAGCATTCAGAATAACTATGGCTCCATGGCGCCTCACTATGAAATTTTCAACAGAGAATGGTGTTGGTGCAATTATAGGTGATCAACAAGCAGCAAGGGAGTGTTATTTGGTCGAGCTGTGTAACGACCCGTATTTTTACCGTATAATAATTAATTAATTTAATTATATAAATAGCGATTGAGAGATTGAAATGGTCGCTGAATTAGATTATAACGAATATTTAATTAAAATAAATAATATAATAATATATTTAATTTCTGAAATAATCAGAAATAGTGGAATTCACGCAATAGTGTGAATTGGATCATCTTTGATATTTAATTCAGTTTAGAATTGAATTTGAATAATGAATATATTTTTTAATGATAGTTGAACATATAATTATATTATAATTAAAATCGAAATGGCGCTGCAGTTCGTAATTTGGCGATTTGAATTTCAACTGAATGTACAGGATCCGTTTTAAATCGGATTTCTATGAAATAAGAAACGTTAGGAGCTGGTGAAGTATATTTTTCTAATGGAAGAGAAAATTCCGGATTTCATTGTGTAGATTTTGATTTATATCCAAATCAAATTTTAGAAAAGTCGCTATGGAATTCCTTTATAATTTATATCGATTTATTTATATTTTAAAATGGATTTTTAAATATATATCGAATGTCGATGTAACACTGAATTTGAAATATCGAGTTATAAATCCCAGTGTAGCAGTACGATATTCTGTTGTGAATACATACGATAATATTTATTTTTAAATATTTTATTTAATTTTTTTAAATATATTTATATATTTAAAAGGGGTTATTTAGGGCTTTAAAGATAACCAGTTTTACAAACAACCTCAGAATTCAACGAAACTAATTTTGTTGGATCCGCAATATTAAATTACTATTAGATTTCAATTTCCCTGATTTTTAAAGTCAGTATGTGGTCGTACGGGATTTTAATGTGAGAAACAGTCAGTATTTTGACAGTTAAACATATGTTGTGTGAGAAAACGAAGTCGGAATTCGAAGAAACCAGTTTCGTTGGGTCCGCAATGTCGAAATGAAGGTGCATGTCCAGTTTCGTGATTTTTGGGTATTGTGTGTGATCACAGGAATTTTAAAGGACAAATATAAATAGCGGTAGCTTATTATATTGAAAATAATTGAATAAAAAAAATATAAAACCTATCCGGTATAATATCCTTTACACTCCTTAACCCTAAACATTTTCCATCCTTCTGAGGAAATGAGCCGCCACCTCTAAAAATTTTCTTTCAGCAAAACGAAAGTTTGTAAATCCTAAACAATTAGGATAAATTCTCTTAAATCATAATATGTATATATTTGGGTTCGGGGGGATCATCACTTCATTCCTATGTGAATTTTCAGAAATTCGAACAAGATTTCGTTCGCTGTTGTAAATCAGCGTGACTTAGGCTTGCGTTTTTGAGCTATAGGATCATCGAGGTTATTTTCTGGGTTGGTATTTGCATTCGGCTTAGGAGTTGGCTTGTGTTGTGATGATTTTGGGGTATCGTGGAAAGATGTTGTCACGAGATGCGTGGGAGCGAGGTGACGAAGGCCTCGACGGGATTTGGGAGGAGAGCTCGAGTCCGAGCTGAAGGGTATGAGCGGATGCGGGGTGTGAAGGAGAAACCGATGATGATTTTTATTTTGGTTTCGGTTTTGATAATTTTGGATGGAGGAATCAAAGAAGAACGGTGAAATAACAGGAAGCGGACATCGGGGAAGAAGAGGGGTATTGAGTAGGCGGGTCTGGGCTGAACCATGAGGGAATGGGCCGAATTTGTTTGGTAAGGCCCATTTTTTATTTAAAATCTAAGTTAATTCTATTATTAATAGTGTATTAAGTAAATCGTTTGTATCTTCTACATACGAAATCAGATTGACGAACCGTAAGTTGCCTTAGGATCGTATCGACGGTGGCTACCTAATGGAATTTACTGGTAGTGAATTGAAGCTCGTCACAATTTATGGTGAAATAAATTGTCTAATCAGAATCAACTAACGCAAATCGTTATTTAACGGTTAATGCGAAATGTGAGTAAACTCACTAACTCTTCTCAGTTATATTTTTTTCCAAAATATTTTTAGAAATAATAAATGATGGTTGTTTGCTGTGTGTTGGCTATTTGGTTGAACTGCTAGTCAGTTGATTGAAAATATAGATAACGATATAGATATAAATCGTTAATCAAATATTGATTCTGTTTAGCAGAATATTTCAAAGTAAAATGAAATTGATGTTAATTTTATTGTTTAACATCTGTGAATGCAGGGAAACAGGTCGGAGGGACCCAACTGGGTTCCTTAACATTTATTTTACTGTTTTTCATATATTATGTTATATGATGTGATATGAAATGTGTTGTTGATTTTGTATGGTTGAATGATACCGTTCATTGTTATATGGTATTTTAAATACCATAAGGAATACTGGAATGTTAAAAAGAAAATTTTCAATGTTATATTGAAAAGAAATATTTTTTTGAATTAAAAGATTTTATAAAAAGAAAATCATTATTTAGAAAATATTTATTTAGAAAATAAATAGATTAAAAAGGAATATTTATTTGTTAATCAAATAGATAGAATTGAAGGGAAATATTTGTAAACATTTACAAATAGAATTGAAAAAAAGAAATATTTGTAAACTATTTACAAATAGAATTGAAAAGCGATATTTATTTGAAAAATAAATAGAATAGAAAGGGGAAATACAAGTAAAGTAAATAGAAAAGAAATATTTATATTATAAATGGAATTACTTATAAAATCAATGAATTTAATATAAAAAGAAAATATTTTATAAAATAAATAGAATTATCAAAAAGGGATTTATTTTGTAAATAAATAGATTATAAAAGGAAATACTTGAAAAGTGATTAGAATTGTATAAAAGGTGTATTTTACATTTTGAAATGTTTAGACCCGTGCTTCGCACATGGGTATAATATGCTATGGATTTAAAGCAAAGATTTTAAATAGAATCTATTCTAACAGATAGATTGAGAAGATAAATTTATAAATAATATTTTATAAATTAAAATAAATGTTTATCATTGGATAAATAGAATATATAAGTCAGGACTTATATAGAGAAATAAGAATCGATTTCAACATCGATAATTGAAACTGAATAAACGTAGAGTTAATCAAGGAGTTAATCAGTTAGAGTTAACCAGTTAGAGTTAATCGATTAAAGATCGAATTAGAATTAACTTAACATAGTTAATTGAATTAGGACTTATTGTATATTAGTTATTCAATTAGAGTTGATCGAAATAGTTATTTGAGAAAGAGTTAGTCAAACATAGTTATTTATGATGTGTTGCCATTCCGTACGACTGCTAGCGTAATTCGTAGGGCTGCAGATAGCCTACGGCGGTCGAATGTTTCCTGGGGGAATTAGACGTAACCATTGTGGTCGTTGCGATCTAGAGTCAAGCGAATGGAGTTAAATCGAATATTAACCATTCGAAATAAAGTTAAAATAGACATAGTAATTCGAATATAAATAAATCGAATATTAGTTATTTGATAGAAGTTAAATGAGTTGAGTTTAATAAGTTGAGTGAATCAAGTAAGTTAGTCAACTTGAGTTAATCGAGTTGAGTTGGTCAAGATGAGTTAATCAAACCAAGTTAATCCAAATGAATTAATCCGAAGTTATTTGAATAGAATTAAAGGAGTTATTTGAAATAGTTTATTTAAATAAAATTAAAGGAGTTAATCGAATATAGTTTATTCGAAAGGAGATTTATCGAATGTAAATCATTCGTAGAAAGTTGATCGAATGTAAATCATTTGAAGAGAGATTATCGAATATAATTATGCGAAGAAAGACTTATCGAATATAGTTTATTCGAAATGGAGTTATCGAATAGAGATTATTCGAAAAAGAGAATCATACGTTGAATTCGATTATATCGAATTAGGGGAAGTACTATTTACTTTTCGTCTTTAAATCAAGATTTATTTATTATTTAATTTGTTATTTATTCAAAATCAGAAATAAGAATTTTGTTTAAGTTATTTTATTTTGAAAGCATGGGATTATAATACCATCGTCATAATCAAAAGATTTGGTAAAAGAAGTGGATTCATAAATGGAATCCGAGTTACGTAAGGAAGTTGGTTAAAAGATTTAAAAGGTTGAACTTTGTCTATTTCAAGGTTAGAAATGTTGCTCAGTGAAAGTCTGAGAGGTAATTATACCCCAACTTGATTGACTTCGTTTTTAACTAAGGGATGTGTAAGGTTCAATAGTGAGGGTTGATTAAGTGAATTTAGTTAATGAGTATAATGGTTTGAATCGGCTTAGAGATATTTTATTTGAACATCAGTTTAAAACCAATAAAGTAGTTTTGGAAATGTTTTCCAAATAAGAATCAGAAATGTTTTCTAATATAGGAAATAAGAAATGGAGCAAATACGAAAATGATTTCCAAATGGTTATAAACTATATTTTCTAAATTTAGGAAAATAAGAATTTTTGAATATATAGAAATGGGGAATGAATAAATGTGTGATAAATTAAATCAAAGGAGATAAATATTGATTGATGATTGACTGATAGAATTTCCATTTGGAAATAATATTGTTGGTTGCACACCTATTTTTCTTTGATAGTTAAATCATCGACCATCGGAGTTTTTGACCATTTTTTCGTCGTCAATACGGAGAGACCGGGATCAGTTTCCTTATCTGAAAACCGCTCTGTGTGGACGTTAGCGTTTCAAAAATGATGAAGGTAATTGAAGACAGAGTTATGCAAGGACTATATCCTGTTTACAGAATAGTGCCTTCGGTTGTCCGGTCCCAGAACAAAGGCGAATGGATGAATGTCTGACAGAGTATATCGAACGGATCGCGTAAGTTGATCTCTTCAAACATACTGAGGTTTGGTGGCGGAGGAATTCGTTTCTCTTAGCTTTATAACTATGGTATTTTTTGGGAAATTATTTTGTGATTTGGCGAGTATGATGATGTGGCATTCAAAGTGAATGGTAGTCAGATGTTCCTAAGAGACGTTATGACCTCAAGCCTCATCAACCGGGAAATAACAGAAATCAGGCAGGCAGCATGGCTAAGTGAGTCGCTCCCATTAGGATGTATATCACCTATATAGAGAAAATCCATTTCATTCTTTTATCTATTATCGATGCTGTCCATTTTCGGGAAACGGTGGGTAGCTCCCAACCGTTGGTGGTATACATTCGATACACTCAAGCGAAATGAGTGGTCGGTCATTTGTGGGCCGGGTTGCAAGACGTTCTTGTTGAACACAGTGTATTCGCCGCTAGAGATACACTATCGGCAGGTTGTCCCACACCTTATCATAGTCGGAATCCAATCTCCAAAAAGTGCCGACGGTTTTGTTTGTATACTATATATGTGGAACGTGAGATGCAAGCGTTCTGCTAGATTGTTAATTACTTGTGATTAGACATTATTATAATAACAGAGGAGTACTGATTTTCAAAACTGTATTGGGTTATCGTAAGGTAAAAACCGTCCGTGTTTATGTGTGAATCGGTCTTACGATTACCTTTTCTTCGAAAAGGATTTTAGAAAGTGAAACCAAATGATTTGAGTTTACTCACACCAGTCCCATGACTGACCCAGAGTTTATTTTGTTTTGTTTATCCCTAAACTCTTGGGTGCCCAAATTTGTACGGGCAGTCAAGTAGTTCAGGTCTTTACAGATATACTTGGAGGAGCTTGAAGTAGGAGTCTTTAGGATTATATAGCTATTGTTATTTCCGCTGTGTGTAAGTGTTGTACTCTGATAATGTTATTATATATATACACTGTTTTATTGCAAAGTTATGTTATCTATTATATTTTATTCGCTCCGCTGTGAGATTCGTGTTACTCTGATTTTGTTCAGTGGAGTTTTTTCTTCTTCTTCTTCTTCTATTCTAATTTTCTATCTTATCTATTCTCACCCTCTAACTTCTTTCTATTAATGATCAGGAATTTTTGATGTCTGAATAGTCAACATGGTAGTTTTGTGTTGATTTTCGAAGTCGAAAATCCCAGTTCGTTACAGTTGTATTAGAGTCAGGTTAAGTGATTATCTTGGCTCTGTGGCGTGACTCAGTAGAGATAAGGTTAGTAATACCCTAGATTGAGTTGAGTGTATATATATGCGAGTGAACGTATTTGTTATTTGATATAAAATTATTTTATATTGTGGAGATTTATTGATTGAGTTGTTTATGAATTCTGGTCGATCAGTTTGATCCACTGTATCGATAGGAGTTTCTAGACACTCAAATACGATAAACTGACACGGTATGTTTTTAAAGAGGGTAAATGAAATAATTTTACCCAAAATACATTTTGATATAAAAGAAAGGTATATCTTGGAATTATTATCATATATTTTATGTGTTTGTTGGTTATAATTGAAATGGTTATATAAATAACCAAATAGAATTCGTATAAGTGTAATATATAAAAGCAGATTAATTAAATCTAAATTAAATCAGAATTGGAATTAAAATTCTGAAACTGTGAAAGTGTTCATAAATGGATTTGTGTTAAGTATAAGACAATTTTAAAATCCTGGGAGATTTTAAATTGTTTACAAGTTTCGTGAATGACATTTTGAAAAGATTTCAAAAGGAAAGTGTTTAAATATGGTTTTGAAAGTGATATAGTATTGAACTCACTTTAATAGCTGGCAAATAACTCTGGTGGTGCTGGCCACAACATCAGTGTTCATTTTCGAGTTGTAAGTGACGGATTACTACCAAAGAAATTGTGTTAAATTGTTTTGAGAAAACTAGTTGTTTTGAATCCTAAAAAGGAATATTTGATTTTTGAAAGAGCTAAGCTGTTTAAAAACTTCTAGAAAGAGACTATTTGAATTAAAACAAATTTAAAGAAAATTGGCGAAAGCAAATTGAAATTGACTTAAACTATTAAGGGGAAATTGAATTGAAGTAGAATGATATCGAATAAAGTTGGATTTGTGAGTTATGAAATTGTTTAAGTATATTAGATGGGTAAGTAAGAGTTCAAATTGGTAATGGAATTTGAGATTAAGAATGAGATTTGGTTTGGAAATAGGATGATTGGATTTGAGAACAGATAATTGGAGATTGATTAGGATGACTTTGGCATATGCTGAATTGGTAGCAGAATGAAATGATATAATGATATGCCTGACAAAAAAGGTACACGTTTATTTTTATGGATTGGTGATTTATGGGCCGATTTGGCAAGCCGATTGGCTTTTTGATTTTCTTTTGGATTGGAAAGGACCTAGAGAGGAGAGTTGGGGTTTTAACTATTGACCGGTACAAAAGAAGGTGCTGGTGAAATTTTTCGAAAATTTCGGGTGTTAGAAAAATTTCAAGATTTTAGAAAATTTTCGTTGATAAGAATTAATTAATATTTTAATTGAAATTAAATTGGGTCAGTTGCAAAGTAAATAAATAAATGTGTACTGGTCAATAGGGTTTGTTCTCTACCTTAGCAATTTCGAGGACGAAATTATTTTAAGGGGGGAAGAATGTAACGACCCGTATTTTTACCGTATAATAATTAATTAATTTAATTATATAAATAGGGATTTAGAGATTGAAATGGTTGTTGAATTAGATTATAGTGAATATTTAATTAAAATAAATAATATAATAATATATTTAATTTCTGAAATAGTCAAAAATAGTGGAATTCACAAAATAGTGTGAATTGGATAATGTGTGATATTTAATTCAGTTTAGATTTGAATTAGAATAATGAATATATTTTTTTTTTTTAACGATGGTTGAACGTATAATTATATTATAATTAAAATCGAGCTCGAAATGGCGCTTCAGTTTGTAATTTGGCGATTTGAACTTCAACAGAATGTACAGGATTCGTTTTAAATCGGATTTCTGTGAAACAAGAAACGTTAAGAGCTGGTGAAGTATATTTTTCTAGTGGAAGAGAAAAATCCGGATTTCATTGTGTAGATATTGATTTATGCCCAAATCAAATTTTAGAAAAGTCGCTGTGGAATTCTTTTATAATTTATATCGATTTATTTATATTTTAAAATGGATATTTAAATATAAATTGAATGTCGATGAACACTGAATTTGAAATATCGAGTTTTAAATCCCAGTGTAGTAGTACGATATTCTATTGTGAATATATACAATATTATTTATTTTTAAATATTTGATTTAATTATTTTTAAATATATTTATATATTTAAATGGGGTTATTTAGGGCTTTAAAAATAACCATTTTTGCAAATAACCTCAGAATTCAATGAAACTAATTTTTTTGCATCCGCAATATTAAATTACTGTTAGATTTCAATTTCCGTGATTTTTAAAGTCAGTATGTGGTCATACGGGATTTTAATGTGGGAAACTGTGTAACACCCCACATCCGTTAAGGTCACTCACAAAGGGAATGCCCTAACTTCAATGGAGCATTATGGGTACTGGAACAGAAAAATTACAAGAAAGACATATATAAAACAGCGGAAAGTAAAGTGGAAGTACTTCAAATCATTTATTAAATATAATTGTTTATAATAAAGCCCATCAACTTCCAATACCCAATTACAAAGTTAAAATATTTTCTTGCTCAAAAACAAAGAAGCATAAAATAAGTTGTAGTATTCCCCAATAAAGCAAAGCAAACCATAGCCAAGAGAAACCCAAGCCGTACATAAAAGAGCCTTGGAGCTTGGTAAAATCCGAACTAAGCTGTATTCCCACCCTGCGAACCTGGGGGGGGGGGGGAACGGAAGAAAAGGGGCGAAACAAAACGGGTCAGTCATAAAGACTAAGTAAGTCCTAGTGACTTTCAGCATAAAAATAGGTAAAGTTAACATGGCATGAATAAACTGAAAGTAAACATAAACATGATGACAAGGTAGGCAAGATAAACTAAGATAACAAGATAAACTATGCTAACAAGATAAACTTCGGGCACGATGAATCAAGTATAACATCCCATAATTCCTATCAAGTATCACATCGCATGGTTTCTATCAAGAATAACATCGCAAGGTTTCTAAGCTTCACCATTAAAATGATATCTATTTGCTCTGCACCACCTAACTAGCATCCTCATAAGTGTCTTACATGGAATGATCCGTATTCCTACTAGTGTCCCAACTAGTGTCCTGTGTAACAAGGATCCGTACCCCCTACCAGTGTCCCAACTAGTAGCTCGTGTTACATAATAATTACAACGTGACCCCAATCCCCGCAATTATGGTATCCTTCAGATGTACATCGATTATGAGGATTCCACCTCGATCACCCCAATGGTCATGTATATATTCGATGCACCCATACTACCTTATCGATCGACTCCCTACTTGACCTAGTTCTCGTTTGTGTCACACGGCCCCCTACTTGTAGATACCTGTGCTGGTCCCACCATGAGGTGTATCAAGTCCCATGATGGAAACCCTGACACAATCAAGATGCATAGCTTTATACCTACTGATGCACAATGGCTAAATTTTCTGCGCCGAAGTGTGTGCATGCCCGCACTCCGTTAGAACCTGCACTGCTGCACCAATGTGACGATCCCAAAACCCCGTGACACGGTGTTAAGGATAATCACTTGAATATAACACATTAATCATCATTAGCAGATCACAGATAATAGCATAAACAGAAAATAGAATAATTTACACACATATGACAGCGGAATCATGTAGATATCATCACATCAGAGAAGCACAGTACAAGATACAACTTAGTGCATAATGATACATAGTCAGTCACCATCGCCTGAGGCGGAATCATACATAAAGAGTACTCAAAATAAATATCAGTCTACATTGCCAATGGCGGAATCATAATATAGATACAATAATAGCGGAGAAAATCCAAGTCAGCACGGTGTAGTCAAGCCTCGCCATGAGCCAAAAGGTGCATCAGAAACCTGTAACTAGGTTGCCAGTGTGAAAATGAGGGCACCCAAGTTTGCAAGGTGAAATAAACTACGAGTCAGTCATGGGACTATTATGAGAAATCTACATAACTTATTAACAACAATAATAAGGCAAATCAAAGGACCACGCCACTTTCGCGGAACGGGTTTACTCCAATGAGTGCTAGTGCATGAAATAAAGTAAATGATTAAACCATCGCAATGCTTTTTATAAAATGAAGCCATTATAAGACTCAGTCCCATCACACAATGAAACGCAAGCCGTAGGATAGAGTTTTTACCTTATAATGGCCAAAAATGCTTCATACGAATAAAACAAAAGTGTTTGATATTATTACTGGTGCATATATGTTTCAAAAGTAAATTTAATCATATATATCAATCCTAGGCAGTATAGCTACCATCTACTATGTCGCCATACTAGTAATACAATCACATCCGCATATTTCGTATTGTAAATTGGATTCCTTCATGAGTCGAGGCAAGGGGCAAGCTCCTCTCCGATTCGAGACACTCTAGCAAATGCCTTGGGACCGCACACAGCAATCCCCTGGATCCTCCAAGGCCTGTCCTCTCTTACTTTTGAGGATTGGCAATTCCTGAACACACGTTTCCCGGTCCTTACAGACCTATAATCGAGGCGCCTCGCATTCCAACAACCACACAGGTGAAAAGTAGATATAAATGTCAGGGTTGGGAGGTCACGGACACCACCATAGCTAGAAAGAAACGTCGTGCACTCCTTGGGTCTTTCTCCCGTTTTTGACTCATACCGGGGTGTGAGGCTCGCGAATTCACGTTATACACAAAGCTACGTCACACAGACCATGCTTTGATCATCAACCACAAGAAATTGCTTTGTAACAGAAGCCTTGATCATATGCCACTTAGGCGTGCCACACAGGCAATCCACTCCATGCGGCTGATTTCTGTCAATACGTAACCTCTGAGCTCGTACATCTCAGAGAAGGGCGTTAAGCAAGAGAATAAATTCTCCGCCGCCAAACATATATATATTTAACAGAGAGAAATCAACACAGAACAAAATCCAATGTCAGACTCACAGTCCATTTACAAGTACGTTCTGGGTCTGAACGAAACCGGAGGCACCAATTCCTCGCATATCCGTACAATCAACAGTATGTTTGGACGGCTACTACTTCAGTTCCTTCATGGTAGCTACTCCAATCACGAGCATCAGTAGCGCCCATCCATCCAATGTGAAGATCGTCGGTCTTCAACCGTCTTCGACTCTTCGACTTCTCAACGTCGATCGATTATTTGAAATGAGATAAACTCAGCCTTTTCAAATAATCCACGTATATTTAGATTTTCAAATCAATTTGTCAAATGGTTGGTCTATTCAACATTCACATTTCAGTTCTTTAGTTATAATTTTCATGTTGAATACATTCAACCATCACATATCAAGCAAACACAACAAAATGGGATTATTTTCACTCTATATCGTCTATAGTATGTTATAACGATATATCGCCATTTTTATTTAATTTAAAACGGCCAAATTTAATTAAACGACCTTTCAGGTCGTATCAATGCACTGGCGCTGCTTTTCACTAATTTTGTTTTACACATATTTGAAAATTTAACCGTTGGATCTTCACAAATTTTATACCATTAGGAAGGTCATTTCAAAACGAATCCAACGGTTTCAGTTTTGGGAAAATCCGACGGTCGGATCTTCCACACTAGCCATTTGAAGTTACGATTTCAATTTACGAACTGCAGCGTCGTTATTCGATTTAATTTAATTATATTTATATATATATATATAAATATAATCGTTTCTGGCACTGTTTTTCTTCAGATTTGAATTAAACATTCCAGACAATCCAACCGTTGGATCTTCAAAAAGTTGGTGCCATTGGAAAGATATTTCCAAGGCGAACCCAAGGGTTGCGGTTTCGGGAAAATCCAATGGTCGGATTTCCCGCACTAGTCGTTTGAAATCACGGTTTCAAAACACGAACTGCATGACCACGTTTCGTTTTAATTTTATTTATATTTATATATTTATATAAATATAGTTCATTCAAAAATTCCTATATCGTTTTCACTTCAATTATTTCACTAACGCCTTTAAATTTTTGAAAATTTTGCCATAACCTCCTTTTTACGGGTGGGGCTGGGAAAATTCCCAAATAACTACACGGGTGTCACATGTCAAAAAGAAAAAGAAAAAGCCAAGTGGCTAGCCAACAGGCTCATAAAATCATCACCCAAACAAAACAGTAAATGTGTACCTATTTGTCGGGCACAAAATTTTATTCCTCTTCTCAAGCCCCTTTGCTATAACCTGTTCAATAGATATGCATGTATATATATACAATTTCTATCACTTATCATTTTCCATTCAACTTCATATTTGATTTACTTTGGTTTAAAAACACCATTCAATCTAATGTTGCATGCATAGACTAAAATCATATCATTAGCTAATTAATGTATATTTCAACTCATGCATATTTTATTTGAACAAGTGGCTATTTTTAACACTTCACATTTCAAAGATGATAATTTTGGCGAACTAAAATAGATTTCAACACATGACTATTTTATTTAGTTCCTATGCATGTTAAAAATAATATTTCTTCACCAATATTTATTTCAACGTCCGCATATCTTTAGCATATCACATATATGATAAAAATGATATTTTTATCATTTAAAATATTTATATGACAAATGGATGTTTTCAACACTTCATATTTCCAATAAAAATGTAATTTTTATTGTTCGATCTTTTTATTCAACACATGAAGTTTTCCACTACACACACTTCTCAACACGTGAGCATTTCGACACGTGGATATTTTATTTATGTTGTTCATATAAGAATGATAGAATTTTTTTGTTAAAACCATTTATATATAAGGCGAATATTTTTCATACTTCATATATATTATAGAAATGTGATTTTTATTGTTTAAACATTTCATTCATTCACAAATGAATTTAATTTTCACACATCACTTTTCAACACATGAACATTTCCACACATGGATATAGTTTCAACATATGACTTTAATTTCAACGCATGAAAATAATTTCAACATATGAAAATTATTCTAACACATAAAGATTATTCAAAATTTCGGCTGCATAACGGCAAGGTAGTTAAAACCGGCACCGTCCCTAGTACGGCTCCTCGCTCTACCTTAAAACCTCGCGGTTTTTTACAATGGGGATTCATGCCTCTAATTCGCACGCAGGCGGCATGTTTATTTTTATTTCCACAATTATTTCCAATTCATTTCAATCACCAATGGGTATTTTTCAACCACAACCAAACAATATCAACCACAAACAATTATTCAACCATTTGTATTTTTCATCCAATATTTCACACCAATTCACCACAAAAAATATCGTCCATGGTTTGTGGACGAGGGGAGTATATATATATATATATATAATTGCTATATTTCACTTGCATTTCAACACATATATCAATTACTCTATGCATGTATAATTCATACTTCGCTCATATAGCTTACACCACGCATGTACATGAGGTATACAACACGTGTGTAATTTATATTTCGCTAATATAATTTATACACGACATTTTCCATTCAAATTCATTTAATTTAGATTTCTCACATTGTTTGTTAATTCGCCAAAAATAGATACGATGTCAGAAAAACCCGCGGCTTCTTCTAGAGTGTAGAGATCTTCCTTGCGGTCGTGATGTTTCCTGTTTCATCGAATTTCGTCAACACACTAAAAAGATATGATTTTTCAAAGTGCAGACATCAAAAAGAACTCACCTTTCACAATGGTTCAAAACTAGGTTTACGGTTTTCGCGAGAACTGAGGCACGAGGTAATGATTGGCGGGTTGGACGTGGAAGAGGGAGGAAAGGGCTACAGGCGCGCGGCAGTTTGGTGGTGTTCGGTGGTCGGGATCGGCGGCGGCGGCGGTTTTAAGGTCGGGACTTTGGAGGGAGATATCTCGACATAGGAGCAACGATAGTGGGAGCTCCATATATGGATTTGAAGAGGGGAAGGAGAACTACAAAAAGTTGAACTGGGGGAGAGGTTGATTCGGGCTGTGGCGATCGGAAATCGCCAGGGAAGGGGGAAAAGCTTTCCGTCGTCGATGTCGGGGGGTCGGGGGGGTTTTCTGATGTTTTTTTTTATTTATGAATGGAGAAATATGATTGGTCGATAGTTTTATTAAATTTTTAAATAGTGTTTTCTCAAACGAACTCCTTTTCAAACCCAACGACTGTCGTCCCTAGCTAAATACCCCCATCCCGGACACAATGGGATATGTTTCATAGGCCAATTCGACTGTTACAGTCAGTTATTTTTCAAATTAAAGTATAAAACATTTAATTTTTAACTTTGAACGTACATTTCAATTTGCCAGGGCCACAAACTGATTCGAAAAATTCCAGAAAATAAATCTAGCTATGTTTTGACTCTATGGTCCCAACAAAACTAGTTTCGTCGAATTCTGAGATCGTTTGAAAAATGGCCATTTTCTGGTCGATCCAATTTAACAGAAATTGACCAAACACATTTTCTTTTGCCACGCTCACATACTAGCTTCAAAAATTATGAAATTTGAAATCTAGCAATAGTTTGACATCCCGGACCCAACAAAAGTGGTTTCGTCGAATTCCGAGGTCGTATGCAAAATATCAATTTTCCAGGGCTATATATTCTATATAGCGACCATTCTGAAAATTCATTCAGTCATAACTTTTGATTCCCATTATGAAACTTCGATTTTTCAGATTCGTTAGAAAGGTATTGATAAACAGATTTAGATATTTTTGGTTTTGCTAAAATCCGTTATATTTTCCACCCTGCACAGTCAGTCAAAGTTTGAATTCAAATTTTCAAAATGACTCACCATTTCTAATTCACTATTTTATTGAAATATTCTATTTCAATTGTTTAAATTCCTTTGAAATGACCAATTTAAAAAATTTAAATTGGCTCGTATTTTCCGGGTTATTACAATCTCCCCCACTTAAAACTTTTCATCCTCGAAAAGGAAACAACAGTAAAGTAGGAAACAAAATGTAAATGCAAAGTATTGTAAAGGTACCTTGCACCGGAGTTAGTCAGAGATATCCACTCTGCATTTGGGGTAAGCTTTCTTAATGCTTTTCTCAGTCTCCCAAGTACAGTCTCTAGGATCACTGCTCCGCTGCACTTTAACTAAATGAACCTTTTTGCTTCTTAGTTCTCTAGTTTCTTTGCCAACAATCTTTAATGGCTCTCTTCTGAGTGTTAATTCTGGAGTTATATCTATATCCTATTGCGCTGCTTCTTCTACAACAAGATTCGGATCATGCACATGTCTTCTAAGTTGAGATATGTGAAATACATCATGCACTCAAGGCAACCAATCTGGCAATTGAACCCTATAAGCAAGAGTTCCAATTCGTACGAGTATAGGAAAGGGACCAATAAATCTCGGTGCCAACTTCCCTGTTTTGCCAAATCTGATTACTCCTCTCATCGGATAAACTTTCAAATAAACATGATCACCAACAGCAAATGTCAAATATCTTCTTCTAGAATCTGCATAACATTTCTGTCGGCTTTGCGCGGTTCTCAAACGCTTTTTGATGAAGTCGACTTTATCAGATGCTTCTCTAATCATATCGGGTCTTAACACAAGTCTGTTGCCAGGTTCTACCCAACATGCTGGAGATCTGCAGGGTCTGCCATATAATGCTTCAAATGGCGACATTCCCAAACTTGCTTGATAGCTATTGTTACTTGAGAATTCTGCCAAATGCATATGATCTTCCCATAACCCACCAAAATCAATTATACAAGCCCGCAATAAATCTTCTAGAATTCTATTCACCCGCTCAGTTTGGCCATCTATTTGAGGGTGATAAGCGGTGCTCATATTTAGTTTTGTTCCCAATTCTATCTGGAAAGCCTCCCAGAATTTGCTAGTAAATAGGGGATCTCTATCACTGACTATGCTGATGGGAATTCCATGCAGCTTAACGATTTCTTTGAAATATATCTGTTCTAGACTTTGAGCGGTTCTATTGGATCTGACAGGTATAAAATGGGCAGTCTTCGTGAAGCGATCTACGATTACCCAAATGCTGTCATTACCTTTCCTGGTTCGCGGCAAGCCATCTATGAAATCCATGGAAATCTGTTTCCATTTCCAACCCGGGACTTCCAACGGTTGCAACAATCCAGCAAGCTTCTGTTGGTCGCTCTTGACCAATTGACAAGTAGGGCATTTGCTCACATACAAAGAAATATCCCTTTTCATTGCCTTCCACCAGAAAGTGCGTTTGATATCGTTGTACGTTTTACTCACACCAGGATGGATGCAAAATTTGGATTTATGGAATTCGTCCAGCACTTCTCTTCGAAGGCCTGGAATATTAGGAATGCAAATCCTATTATTTAACCTGAGAACCCCCTTATTGTCAATACGAAAACTCGTGGTTTCACCTTCCTTGACCCTCTGACTAATTCTCTGAATAAATTCATTATCTTTTTGAAGGGCTAAAATCCTAGCAATCAATCCAGGTGTAATTATAAGATTGGCCATGATTGCGGTTTTCCTACTAAGCGCATCTGCTACAATGTTAGCTTTCCCCGGCGTATACAGGATATCAAGATCATACGCTGCAAGAAATTCTAGCCAACGCTGCTGTCTCAAATTCAGATCTTTCTGGGTATATAAATACTTCAACGATTGATGATCTGTATACAGTATAAATTTCTCGCCCAATAAATAATGCCTCCAGATTTTCAATGCAAAAACGATGGCTAGCAACTCAAAATCATGAGTCACATAATTCTTCTCATGCGGTTTCAGTTGGCGGCTTGCAAAAGCGACTACTTGGCCTCTTTGCATTAACACTGCACCAAGACCTCTAATAAAAGCATCTGTCCAAACCGTTAAATCCTGATTGCCATCAATAATGGTTAACACTGGAGCAGTGGTAAGTTTTGATTTCAATTCTTGGAAAGCTTCTTCACATTCGGAAGTCCACTTGAACTTCTCATGTTTCTTTGTGAGCTTCGTTAACAGACCGGATATCTTCGAAATATCCTTAATGAACTTTCGATAATAACTAGCCAACCCCATAAAACTTCTAACTTCTGTGGGAGTAGTGGGTTGTTTCCAGTCTTGAATCGCTGTTACTTTGCTTGGGTCAACAGAAATCCCTTTCTCTGACACGACATGGCCAAGAAATTTGACTTCTTCTTGCCAAAAGACACATTTAGAGAATTTGGCTTTGAAGACGTTCTTTCTTAGAATCTACAACACTTGTTCTAAGTGTTTTTCATGCTCGGGTTTTGATTTGGAGTAGATTAAAATATCATCGATGAATACGAGGACAAATTTATTCAGAACTCCCCTGAACACTCTATTCATTAGATCTACAAAGTATGCTGGAGTGTTGCACAGGCCAAACGGCATTACTAGCCATTCATAAAATATGTCTGGACCTTTGAAATCTGTCAAAGGAACACACTCTTCTGCTATTCTCAATTGGTGAAAACCTGTAGCTAGGTCCATTCGGGAAAATACTTTCGCCCCATTCAATTGGTCTAGCAAATCATCAATGTAGGGTAATGGATACTTATTTTTGAGTGTTTGTTTGTTGAGGTCTCGGTAATCAACACATAATCTAACAGTACCGTCTTACTTTGGGACAAACACAACAGCTGCACCCCAATTAGAAAAACTAGGTCTGATTAGACCCTTCCACAACAGTTGACGAGTTTGATCGCCTTATTCTTCTTTTTCCTTCGGAGTCATTCTGCGAATTGGATGTACCACTGGTCTGGCATTGGGAATTAGATCGATTCAAAATTTTATTTCTCTTTGCGGAGGTAAGTTTTCAACTTCTTCAAACACATCCGCATAGTTTCTTACAATAGGAATCTTTTCTATGGAAGTGGGGATAAGTTCTAATGCTGACCAAAATTCTTCTCTGTTTGGATTCGAACCATGACAGGGTATAAATATATGTCCAAGCTTCGTTCGAATTATGACGATTCTTTCCGCACACTTTACCTCAGCTTCATATTTCGTTAACTAATCTAGCCCGAGGATGATATCGAATTCGGGAAAATCCATAATGATCAAATCAAAGGGAAATTTGTAGAAAGAATAAGAGACTGGCACTCTACAATATGAACCGAGAATAAGAGATCCTCCTATCGGATTACGTACTTCTACCGGTTCTTTAAGCTTCCTCTGTTTTAACTTTAATTTGTGCATTGTGTTACAAGCAATAAAACTACGTGACGCACCTATGTCAAACAATACAGAAACAGGAATATCTTTAATTGTAAGGGTACCTCCCAAAACATCAGGTTTATCTGCTCCGTCGGAAGCAGCTGGCGGGCTCGACCCGTCATAGACATGAGCTACTGTGGGCTTCTTCAGCAAAGGACAGTCCCTAACAAGATGATCTGTCTTGCGACAGTTGAAGCACGAGCGAGGGTTCTGGGAGCCTTGGCTCGAACCTTGAGAATTGGTTCTCTGCCTTTTCGGAGCTGTGCAGACATTTGAGTAGTGCCCCGGCTTGCCACAGTTAAAGCAGTTTCCTCTTGGCGGCTTACTGGTTTGTGGATTCGAAGATGCCGCTTGGCTTGACTCGCCTTGATTTACAGCAGGCTTGCGCTTATTCCCGGCCTGGCTTTTAGCGCGATCCTGATCCAGATGCCTTTGATCATGGTCTTCGTAGTTGCATGTCATTTCCACCAGTTCGTTGAATTCCAGCTTGACATGGGCCATGGCTCTATCATGATACTGTCGCCTTAGCCCAAGGATAAACCTCTTATTTTTGGACTTTGCAGTGGCGACGAGCTCCGGAGCATAGGGCGACAACAGTGTAAATTTATTTAGATAATCCTGCATGGAAAGATCCCCCTGCTGGAGATTAGCGAAGTCATCATGCATTCGTTCTTAAGCTTGTTCTGGGACATATTTCTCCTTTAAGAGTTCTTTGAATCCATCCCATGTTCTTCCAGCTTCTCTATTCCCGGCGGTGAGAGATTCCCACCATAGTTCAGCTTGTTCCTGCATAAGCCAGGCGCCCATAATAGCTTTGTCTTCGTCTCCAAGCCTTAGGCCTTCAAGAATTTTCTCGCATGTTTTGAGCCATGCAAGGGCCTCTATTACGGTGCCAGTTCCTGAGAAGGTCTTGCCTCCTAAGTTCTTATATCTCTTAGCTACACAGTCTAGCTTGAAGTATTTAGCTACCGGAGGTTGTATCAATGGTCCTTCTTGAATTGGGGCTTCTCCCCTTCCTCGGCCTCGTCCGGCATGGCCTCCTCTAGCAGCGGCTGCTCTGGTAGCCATTTGTCAAATTCTGTATAAGCAAGAAAAGAGTCAGCTAAAAGAAATGATAGTTTATAGCATGATTAAGCAGAAAATTTACGGAAAGATAACGATGGACTGATCAAATTGTTTTTGCTATTCTGCTAGGCTCATTCTAGGACTTTACTAGTCCTATCCCTAAAGAGCGACTCGCCTTAGAATACTACTGATTCTATTTTAGCGAAATTTTTAATGTGTTGGACTCCAGAACTATGGTTAACCAAAGCTCTGATACCAGCTGTGACGATCCCAAAACCCCGTGACATGGTGTTAAGGATAATAATTGGAATATAACACATTAATCATCATTAGCAGATCACAGATAGTAGCATGAACAGAAAATAGAATAATTTACACACATATGACACCGGAATCAAATAGATATCATCACATCAGAGAAGCACAATACAGGATACAACTTAGTGCATAATAATACATAGTCAGTCACCATCGCCTGAGGCAGAATCATACATAAAGAGCATTCAAAATAAATATCAGTCTACATCGCCAGTGGCGGAATCATAATATAGATACAATAATGGCGGAGAAAATCCAAGACAGCACGGTGTAGTCAAGCCTTGCCATGAGCCAAAAGGTGCGTCAGAAACCTGTAACTAGGCTTCCCGTGTGAAAATGAGGGCACCCGAGTTTGCAAGGTGAAACAATTTACGAGTCAGTCATGGGACTGGTATTAGAAATCTACATAATTTATTAACAACAATAATAAGGCAAATCAAAGGACCACGCCACTTTCGCGGAATGGGTTTACTCCAATGAGTGCTAGTGCATGAAATAAAGTAAATGATTAAATCATCGCAATGCTTTTTATAAAATGAAGCCATTATAAGACTCAGGTCCCATCACACAATGCAACGCAAGCCGGAGGATAGAGTTTTTAACTTATAATGGCCAAAAATGCTTCATACGAATAAAATAAAAGTGTTTGATATTATTACTAGTGCATATATGTTTCAAAAGAAAATTTAATCATAAATATCAATCCTGGGCGGCATAGCTACCATCTACTATGTCGCCATACTAGTAATACAATCACGTCCGCATATTTCGTATTGGAAATTGGATTCCTTCATGAGTCGAGGCAAGGGGCAAGCTTCTCTCCGATTCGAGACACTCTAGCAAATGCCTCAGGACCGCACACAACAATCCCCTACATCCTCCAAGGCCGGTCCTCTCTTACTTTTGAGGATTGGCAATTCCTGAACACATGTTTCCCAGTCCTTACAGACCTATAATCGAGGCGCCTCGCATTCCAAAAACCACACAGGTGAAAAGTAGATATAAATGTCAGGGCTGGGAGGTCACTGACACCACCATAGCTAGAAAGAAATGTCGTGCACTCCTTGGCTCCTTCTCCCGTTTTTGACTCATACCGGGGTGTGAGGCTCGCGAATTCACGTTATACACAAAGCTACGTCACACAGACCATGCTTTGATCATCAACCACAAGACTTTGCTTTGCAACAGAAGCCTTGATCATATGCCACTTAGGCGTGCCACAAAGGCAATCCACTCCATGCGACTGATTTCTATCAATACGTAACCTCTGAGCTCGTACGTCTAAGAGAAGGGCGTTAAGCAAGAGAATAAATTCTCCGCCGCCAAACAGATTTATATTTAACAGAGATCCATCAACACAAAACAAAATCCAATGTCAGACACACAGTCCATTTACAAGTCCGTTCTGGGTCTGAACGAAACTGGAGGCACCAATTCCTCGCATATCCGTACAATCAACAGTATGTTTGGACGGCTACTACTTCAGTTCCTTCATGGTAGCTACTCCAATCACGAGCATCAGTAGCGCCCATCCATCCAATGTGAAGATCGTCGGTCTTCAACCATCTTCGACTCTTCGACTACTCAACTTCGATCGATTATTTGAAATGAGATAAACTCGGCCTTTTCAAATAATCCACGTATATTTAGATTTTCAAATCAATTTGTCACATGGTTGGTCTATTCAACATTCACATTTCAGTTCTTTAGTAATAATTTTCATGTTAAATACATTCAACTATAACATATCAAGCAAACACAACAAAATGGGATTATTTTCACTCTATATCATCTATAGTATTTTATAACGATATATCGCCATTTTTATTTAATTTAAAACGGCCAAATTTAATTAAACGACGTTTCAGGTTGTAACACCCCGAAAATTCTATAACTGTGAAATTAACAAATTAAAGTATAATTAATCTGAAATCAAAGAACTAAGGGAAATGGGATACGCCATTGCGTTCATCTCGGAAAAATACGCGAAATAGAGTCAGAGTTTTCGAAAAACGGAGTCCGTATGAAGAAGATATGGCCTTCGGAAGTTTTTGAATTAAATTTAAATTCAAACAGAATAAAATAATTAAAAATCGGGCCCAATGGGCCAGGGCGGATAAACACCCGCCTAGGCCACCCAGGTCGACTGGGCTGTCGACCTGGGCTACCCATGTCGACAGGGCTGTCGACAGCCCTGTCGACAGGGGTATCGACCTGGTCGAGCCCAGCCAACCTGGCTGGCCAGGTCTGTGTTTGGCCGATTTTCTGTGGTCTGCTTTGTCATTAGGGCTAGGTGGCAGGCTCTAATTGGTCTCTCTTGCGAATGAATGGCTACGATCAATCCAAGCAACATCAATGGTCCTAATCAGTTCCTAACCTCTATATAAACAACCCTAGACTAAACCCTAATCTATTCATTCAAAAATAAGAACATAGCCGCCATGTTGCTGAGGAACGACTAGGAGTAGCCACCAAATTGGAGAGAGGATTAGGAGGAAGATTCTAAAGCTTAAAGCAACCTAAACAAATCAATTCAATTTGCGTCTTCAATCCCTAAATTAGAGAATTCATCACACCATTGTAAGTAGAGCATTACTTTGGTATGAATAAACAATTGAGTTGGTTTGTATGCTTGAATTGTGGCAATAAAGTAATTCATATTTGTGCGTTCTTATCAATTTGAAATATTATATACGTTTGGATATTTATATATTATGTTATTCATTATAAAGAACTACATGCGGTAGTTCTATGCAAGTATACGTTTGGAATATTTCGCAAATTATGTAATCCATGTTGAAGCTACATGTATGTAGTTGATTTAAATTCCTGCAAGTTTGGGGTTTGCTTCTATGCCACCATGATGTATATTTTTGTGCATAAATCATTTTGTAAGTAATTGGAACAAGTTTGGTTATTATCCATATGAAATTATGTTGACAATTTGGCATTATGTATTAAGCCATGCTTTTGTACTAGAAAACCTATTTGCAAACTTACGAATATGGCTAGGCTATGATTGATATTGGGCAACCATGATTAGGTCTATCTTGTTTACAAGAATTATATGATGACATATGTGGTACATGGCTAGGTTAGGTTCAAAAGGTCCCTTTTTGTAAGTTTACATGGCTAAAGTAAGAATCATGATTTCATGTTAGAAATATTTATGCCATGGTTATGTGAACAAATTTAACTATACTTATGCCATGCTTATGTTTGATATTATGCCATGCTTATGTTTGACATTATGCCATGCTAATGCTAGAAATATTTATGCCATGCTTATGTTTGACATTATGCCTAAATAAAAATATAGGTTCATGTGACAATAATGATATCTCAATTACAAGTTCACATGCTTTGATTCATGTCACCTATGTTACCACTATGCAAGTACACCAGTTTCTATTTTGTATTTCCAACGTCGTATTGCAAGTTCATGCGCTCATATTCCCCTCTTTGTGTATGTAATTACGCTTTAAGCCTCCCCTTTTCGCATGGCTAATTTGGGCTTTAAAAGGCTAAGCCCAAAATATATATAAACGGACGTGTTAAACGGGGGAAAATAACATTGGGTTAAAATTACTAATGAATGAAAATATAAAATATAAGGGCCCAAGTTCAAGTATGGGTTGGGCCCATGATTGGTGTAACCTTTACACCATTAACTTAATAATGGGCCGCAAATATTTACATATAAGAAATAAAGAGGAATGACAAAATATGTAAATGTAGAACATACGATGTGTTTAACCCGAGGTTGGATTGAGTTGTGATGTAAACCTGCCCGGAACCGCCCGGCTGTCCAGTAGTCACAACAATACCTATCCAATGTGGGAGGTTAAACATGGAGCCCAGCAAGGACCCGAGGTTAGACTGAGTTATGGCGTAAGACTGCCCGGAACCAACCGGCAACAGGCAGCCACAACAATACCTGTCTAATGTGAGATGTCAGGGCCTTAATAAGACAATTAAGGCTGAGTCAAGATTGATAGAATTAAGTGAACTAAAGACTTAATCAAAATGGAACATGCTAAACAAAACGGACTGGTGGGGGTTAGGTTAGGAAACACTTAACCAACTTAGCATTTTGGCTAGAGATAGAAAACCTAGTAACGGGGGACCCTTTTCAGCAGTAACCCTAGAAGGTGTATCAGGATACCCTGAAACTAGGCAGGGTGGGGCACGATTACTGGGCTGATTGTAAGAGGTCAAAGCGACGGCGGTGGTGTAGCAGTGTAGGTTCTAACGGAGTGCGGGCGTGCACACACTCCGGCGCAGAAAAATAAGGCACTGGACACTAGTAGCATACCTGTGCACTCTAAGGTTGTGTCGGGTTGCCACTATGGGACTTGATACACCCCATGGTGGGACCAGCATAGGTAACTACAACATCGGGGGCCGTAAGACACATGTAACTATGCGAGTAGGAGCCGATCATCATTGAATGGATCACATCACCCTGATTATGGGGTGCCAGTTGGAAACTAGTTTATATGGGTTCAGAGATTAACATGGGGTACGATAGTATATTCGACCCTAGACAACTTAACCAAGTTTATTGTGCATGCCCACTTCCTGTTTATACTTATCATACCCAGTTCTTTATTCATAGACAAAATAGTACTAGACTTACTCAGGCTTTATGTCTGACTCTACTTTTCTTTCGTCTTCTTTCTTCCGTTCCCCCCCCCCCCCCCAGGTCCTCAGGGAGGGAACACAGCAGCTTGATCAGCCTTTACATCCAGCTTGAAGAAGAGAAATGTATTGCTTGGACTTTCCTGTTTTGAACTATGGCTTTGGACAATTCACTATGAGGACTTTTGCAGTTTATCCATGTTTTATTTATGCTTCTTTAAATAATGTACTCAAGACAGATTATGAAAGTGTTATGTTATGTTTTTGGAAAGGATGTTGTTGTAACACGTATTTGACTTTGTGAAATAAAAGTTTGTTGTTCTTCCGCTATTTACAAATATGTGTTCTTATATCTGTCTTGTATATCTGTGACTTGTACTTATAAACCTCCACTGAAATTAGGGCATTCCCTTTGAGAGTGACCCTAACGGAGGTGGGGTGTTTCACTTGGTATCAGAGCATAGGTTTACCAGATAAGATAAAAAGTTTTGAAAATTTTATTTTCAAAAAGGAAATTTAAAGAAGCATTTTTAAAAGAAAAATATTATTTTATTTTAAAAAGGCAAAGTCCACCCCCTAAAGCCATAGGAACTATCTCTTATCCTTCGTTTTGAATCTATCCTTTTTGTTTCAGCATGTCCCAAGAACTTAACTTGCCGAAAGGGGTGCCAATACCTGGTTGGTTTAGACGGTTCTAAGAAGCAAGGGCCACTCAGCCAGGTCCTACCATTCCTCCTCCCCCAGCAGAAGGAAATCATCCAGCCGCAGCGGCACCTTTTCCTCCACCTCCTCCTCGGGGAAACACTTTTGCTAAGATATGTAAGGATTTTAAAGCTATGGGAGGAAGGGATTTCCATGGAACTGAGTCCTTCGTAGCAGCTAGAAATTGGCTGAAAGAAACTGAGGACCTATTCATCATCTTCGAGGTAGAGGATAGACAAAAAGTACAATTGGAGGTGTGGCTATTGAAGGGTGAGGCTTCCTACTGGTGGGAAGTCACTAATGCTGAAGGACCAGTGGAGACATGAGAGGACTTTAGGGCAAGGTTTGAGACCAAATTTCTCTCAGATGCAGAAAGAAGTTTGCAGTTGGAAAAATTCTTATTTCTTAAACAAGGGGACAAGACAGTCAGAGAGTATGTGAATCAGTTCGATGAGCTGGCTAGGTTTGGGCTTGACCTAGTCAACACCCCGCACAAGAAAGCTCTCCGTTTCGTCAAAGGGTTAAATGAGCCATTACACAGTTTGGCCATGACCCAGATACCCATGGGAGCCACGTATGAAAGATTGGTGCAAATGGCATTGCTGAATGAAGAGGATAAGGGCAAGGAGGAGACAAAGGCAGAAAGCTCTCAAGGGAAGAAAGAGGGTTTGCAGCCTAAGAAGACAGACTTTAAAAAAGGCGGGGAAGGCAACAAAGAGAAGAGGACGTGTAATTTCTGTGGCAAAGTGGGGCACTTAGTAAAGGACTGCCGGAAAAAGAAGGCCAAGGAGAATGGTGGGTGCTTTTCTTGCGGTGAGACAGGCCACAGGGCTAAGGACTGCCCAAAGAAACGAGGACAGGGGCAGAGGGCTGGATCCACCCCAGGGGCACAGGTTCATGTGCTAGAAGCGCCACCTCTGCAACAACGAGGTATAAATACTTCTGTAGAAAGTGTAGTTTATCTTTATGATCACCCCGTTCTCACTTTATTTGATTCTGGCGCATCACACTCCTTTATCTCGTCTGCTTTAGTAGAATCTCTGCACCTAAAAACTAGTATGGTGGAGGACCCCTTAATTGTTTCAAACCCAATTGGGGGCCCAGCTCATTTGTCTATGATCTGTGTGGGATTGAAAATTTCTATTCTAAGCGTAGAATTTCAATGTAGTGCCTTTGTTTTGGGCTTTTCGGGTTATGGTTTGATTTTGGGTATGGATTGGCTATCCAGTAATGGGGCCATCCTTGATTGTGAGAAAAGGGTTGTTAGGTTCCTAACCCAGCTCGGTAATACTTTGGAAATTTCTTGTAATCCCTCGTATGCGGTTATGCTTAGTTATCTTGAATCGCTAGATGCCTCCGTTGAAAATTTGCAATCAGTTAGAGTGGTCCGGGAATATCCGGATGTCTTCGAAGAGGTGAAGGGCTTGCCTCCGAAGCGGGAAATAGACTTCCGCATATATCTTGTAGATAAGGCAAAGCCCGTTGCGTTGCCCATTAGACACATGGCTCCACGAGAAAGGAAAGAGCTCAGTAAACAGATTAAAGAGCTTCTAGAAAAGGGGTTCATTAGGAGGAGCATTTCAGAATAAGGCGATCCAGTAGTGTTCGCCACTAAGGCTGAAGGTTCATTTCGCTGATGCATGAGTTGTAAAGAATCACCTTAGTAAGTACATTTGGCAACATAGTTGACATTTGTTTATTTTCAAGAGATAATTCATCTATGTGGGATACCTTCTAGTAAGTGAACAAGATCCAAGATTCACTAGTGAATTTTGGAAAGCTTGCGTGGAACCATGAGTACGCAGTTAGGCGTGAGCCAAGTATACTAGAAGGAGAATAAGTGAAAGAGGAACGAGAAATAGGTTCCAACTCATATTTTGGAAACAAGAATTAAGAAGCTACGAAATTGTGAAGTTAAAAACGGACAAAGCATAATGGAGTTAAGCTCAAGAAATGCGACTTAGGAGATTGAAGACTAGATTCGTACATAATATCTCTTCTTAAGAGTATATCCTTGATCCCTCTCTTCCTGTAGAGCTTACTTGCATGGTATCTTTTCTGTATATCCTCTCGGTCCCATTCTCAATCCAATTTCCGTTGCAAACCCCATAGGGAGTATGACTCACCTGTTAGTAACACATGTTGGGGCTCGAGGGTGTTCATTGGTTTGACTAAAGTTTTTGGGTTTTATAGGATACAGATTGGTCTTAGGAAGGGTCTCCCTTATGACCTAAAAGGAGTCCATCATGCTTAGTTTCCTAGAATAATATATGGTGGTTGGGTTGAGTAACTCTTTGGGTGTCAGTCTGATGTTGATTTCGGTCTTCGGGGCTGATGCTTAGAGAGTTCTTCTCCTAATCAATATATATGTGGCATAGGTTTTCAGTTTTGACATTGCCTAATGGGCACAAAGTTTTTACCGGCTACTATCATTTGACTATACCTTTAGATAGGAACAATTGGGGAAAAAATGTCCTATAGATTAGAGCTACCCGAAAGATTGGATGGAATCAGCTGAAGTGGTAGAGCCAAATATCCTCGAAGAGGCCGAAGTGGAACGCGAAGCAACCATAAGAAAAGTTCCAACCCGCATATTAGGAACGGAAGTGAAGAAGCTACGCAACCGCGAAGTCAAGCTCGTCAAAGTTCAGTGGAGTGACGCCGAGGGAGATGCGACTTGGGAAACTGAAGCTAGAATACGTACTGCCTACCCTTTTCTATTCCAGGGTACATCCTTGATCTTTCTTTTTCCTTAAGTTGCGCTTTTATCTATCTTTTTAGGTATATTTCCTCGACCGTATCATTTAGGTAGAAACCCTTTGGATGGAAACATGTAGTTGAAACATGTTATGGATGATGGTTGCAAGTGGTTGCAAGTGATTGCTAGTGGTTGCTCGTGGTTGCATATACACACACAATCTAGGTTTTAGATCGGCTCAGTCACTTCATATTGCATATGCATATATGTTTGCATTCGTATATGGTTGAACTTTAATGTGTTGTCATGTGGATGTTGCATTTGTATTGAATGATTGTGCACTCATGTAGAATCATGAATAGGAAAATTTGCATACATAATGGATTCATGGCACCTACATAATTCGCATTAAGGAGGTCAACTGAATTAGTAGACCGCCTGATTTTGCATTAGATAAGTACATGTACACACACACTTCGCATATGATCATGAAGCATTTGAAGTCTTTTAAGGACAATGGATGCTCGTGTTTGATGGATGAGTAGATGTATGATTGGATGTTAGGATATACATTCCTCCTAACTTGAAGATTTCGGGGACGAAATCCTTTTAAGTGGGGGAGAATGTAACACCCCGAAAATTCTATAACTGTGAAATTAACAAATTAAAGTATAATTAATCTGAAATCAAAGAACTAAGGGAAACGGGATACGCCATTGCGTTCGTCTCGGAAAAATACGCGAAATAGAGTCAGAGTTTTCGAAAAACGGAGTCCGTATGAAGAAGATATGGCCTTCGGAAGTTTTTGAATTAAATTTAAATTCAAACAGAATAAAATAATTAAAAATCGGGCCCAATGGGCCAGGGCGGATAAACACCCGCCTAGGCCACCCAGGTCGACTGGGCTATCGACCTGGGCTACCCATGTCGACAGGGCTGTCGACAGCCCTGTCGACAGGGGTATCGACCAGGTCGAGCCCAGCCAACCTGGCTGGCCAGGTCGGTGTTTGGCCGATTTTCTGTGGTCTGCTTTGTCATTAGGGCTAGGTGGCAGGCTCTAATTGGTCTCTCTTGCGAATGAATGGCTACGATCAATCCAAGCAACATCAATGGTCCTAATCAGTTCCTAACCTCTATATAAATACCCCTAGACTAAACCCTAATCTATTCATTCAAAAATAAGAACATAGCCGCCATGTTGCTGAGGAACGACTAGGCGTAGCCACCAAATTGGAGAGAGGATTAGGAGGAAGATTCTAAAGCTTAAAGCAACCTAAACAAATCAATTCAATTTGCGTCTTCAATCCCTAAATTAGAGAATTCATCACACCATTGTAAGTAGAGTATTACTTTGGTATGAATAAACAATTGAGTTGGTTTGTATGCTTGAATTGTGGCAATAAAGTAATTCATATTTGTGCGTTCTTATCAATTTGAAATATTATATACGTTTGGATATTTATATATTATGTTATTCATTATAAAGAACTACATGCGGTAGTTCTATGCAAGTATACGTTTGGAATATTTCGCAAATTATGTAATCCATGTTGAAGCTACATGTATGTAGTTGATTTAAATTCCTGCAAGTTTGGGGTTTGCTTCTATGCCACCATGATGTATATTTTTGTGCATAAATCATTTTGTAAGTAATTGGAACAAGTTTGGTTATTATCCATATGAAATTATGTTGAGAATTTGGCATTATGTATTAAGCCATGCTTTTGTACTAGAAAAACTATTTGCAAACTTACGAATATGGCTAGGCTATGATTGATATTGGGCAACCATGATTAGGTCTATCTTGTTTACAAGAATTATATGATGACATATGTGGTACATGGCTAGGTTAGGTTCAAAAGGTTCCTTTTTGTAAGTTTACATGGCTAAAGTAAGAATCATGATTTCATGTTAGAAATATTTATGCCATGGTTATGTGAACAAATTTAACTATACTTATGCCATGCTTATGTTTGATATTATGCCATGCTTATGTTTGACATTATGCCATGCTTATGCTAGAAATATTTATGCCATGCTTATGTTTGATATTATGCCTAAATAAAAATATAGGTTCATGTGACAATAATGATATGTCAATTACAAGTTCACATGCTTTGATTCATGTCACCTATGTTACCACTATGCAAGTACACCAGTTTCTATTTTGTATTTCCAACGTCGTATTGCAAGTTCATTCGCTCACATTCCCCTCTTTGTGTATGTAATTACGCTTTAAGCCTCCCCTTTTCGCATGGCTAATTTGGGCTTTAAAAGGCTAAGCCCAAAATATATATAAACGGACGTGTTAAACGGGGGAAAATAACGTTGGGTTAAAATTACTAATGAATGAAAATATAAAATATAAGGGCCCAAGTTCAAGTATGGGTTGGGCCCATGATTGGTGTAACCTTTACACCATTAACTTAATAATGGGCCGCAAATATTTACATATAAGAAATAAAGAGGAATGACAAAATATGTAAATGTAGAACATACGATGTGTTTAAACCGAGGTTGGATTGAGTTGTGATGTAAACCTGCCCGGAACCGCCCGGCTGTCCAGTAGTCAAAACAATACCTATCCAATGTGGGAGGTTAAACATGGAGCCCAGCAAGGACCTGAGGTTAGACTGAGTTGTGGCGTAAGACTGCCCGGAACCAACCGGCAACAGGCAGCCACAACAATACCTGTCTAATGTGAGAGGTCAGGGCCTTAATAAGACAATTAAGGCTGAGTCAGGATTGATAGGATTAAGTGAACTAAAGACTTAATCAAAATGGAACATGCTAAACAAAACGGACTGGTGGGGGTTAGGTTAGGAAACACTTAACCAACTTAGCATGTTGGCTAGAGATAGAAAACCTAGTAACGGGGGACCCTTTTCAGCAGTAACCCTAGAAGGTGTATCAGGATACCCTGAAACTAGGCAGGGTGGGGCACGATTACTGGGCTGATTGTAAGAGGTCAAAGCGACGGCGGTGGTGTAGCAGTGTAGGTTCTAACGGAGTGCGGGCGTGCACACACTCCGGCGCAGAAAAATAAGGCACTGGACACCAGTAGCATACCTGTGCACTCTAAGGTTGTGTCGGGTTGCCACTATGGGACTTGATACACCCCATGGTGGGACCAGCATAGGTAACTACAACATCGGGGGCCGTAAGACACATGTAACTATGCGAGTAGGAGCCGATCATCATTGAATGGATCGCATCACCCTGATTATGGGGTGCCAGTTGGAAACTAGTTTATATGGGTTCAAAGATTAACATGGGGTACGATAGTATATTCGACCCTAGACAACTTAACCAAGTTTATTGTGCATGCCCACTTCCTGTTTATACTTATCATACCCAGTTCTTTATTAATAGACAAAATAGTACTAGACTTACTCAGGCTTCATGTCTGACTCTACTTTTCTTTCGTCTTCCTTCTTCCGTTCCCCCCCCCCCCCCCAGGTCCTCAGGGAGGGAACACAGCAGCTTGATCAGCCTTTACATCCAGCTTGAAGAAGAGAAATGTATTGCTTGGACTTTCCTGTTTTGAACTATGGCTTTGGACAATTCACTATGAGGACTTTTGCAGTTTATCCAGGTTTTATTTATGCTTCTTTAAATAATGTACTCAAGACAGATTATGAAAGTGTTATGTTATGTTTCTGGAAAGGATGTTGTTGTAACACGTATTTGACTTTGTGAAATAAAAGTTTGTTGTTCTTCCGTTGTTTACAAATATGTGTTCTTATATCTGTCTTGTATATCTGTGACTTGTACTTATAAACCTCCACTGAAATTAGGGCATTCCCTTTGAGAGTGACCCTAATGGAGGTGGGGTGTTTCACAGGTCGTATCGATGCACTGGTGCTGCTTTTCACTAATTTTGTTTTACACATATCTGAAAATCTAACAGTTGGATCTTCACAAATTTTATACCATTAGGAAGGTCATTTCAAAACGAATCCAACGGTTTCAGTTTTGGGAAAATCCGACGGTCGGATCTTCCACACTAGCCATTTGAAGTTACGATTTCAATTTACGAATTGCAGCGTCGTTATTCGATTTAATTTAATTATATATATATATATATATATATATATATATAAATTTAATTGTTTCTGGCGCTGTTTTTCTTCAGATTTGAATTAAACATTCCAGAGAATCCAACCGTCGGATCTTCACAAAGTTGGTGCCGTTGGAAAGATATTTCCAAGGCGAACCAAACTGTTGCGGTTTCGGGAAAATCCAATGGTCGGATTTCCCACACTAGTCGTTTGAAATCACGGTTTCAAAACACGAACTGCACGGCCACGTTTCGTTTTAATTTTATTTATATTTATATATTTATATAAATATAGTTCATTCAAAAATTTCTATATCGTTTTCACTTCAATTATTTCACTAACGCCTTTAAATTTTGGAAAATTTCGCCATAACCTCCTTTGTACGGGAGGGGCTGGGAAAATTCCCAAATAGCCACACGGGCGTCTCATGTCAAAAAGAAAAAGAAAAAGCCAAGCGGCTAGCCAACAGGCTCATAAAATCATCACCCAAACAAAACATTAAATGTGTACCTATTTGTCGGGCACAAAATTTTATTCCTCTTCTCTAGCCCCTTTGCTATAACCTGTTCAATAGATATGCATGTACATATATACAATTTCTATCACTTATCATTTTCCATTCAACTTCATATTTGATTTACTTTGGTTTAAAAATACCATTCATTCTAATGTTGCATGCATAGGCTAAAACCATATCATTAGCTAATTAATGTATATTTCAACTCATGCATATTCTATTTGAACAAGTGGCTATTTTTAACACTTCACATTTCAAAGATGATAATTTTGGCGAACTAAAATAGATTTCAACACATGACTATTTTATTTAGTTCCTATGCATGTTAAAAATAACATTTCTTCACCAATATTTATTTCAACGTTCGCATAACTTTAGCATATCACATATATGATAAAAATGATATTTTTATCATTTAAAATATTTATTCGACAAATGGATGTTTTCAACACTTCATAGTTTCAATAAAAATGTAATTTTTATTGTTCGATCTTTTTATTCAACACATGAACTTTTCCACTACACACACTTCTCAACACGTGATCATTTCCACACATGGATATTTTATTTGTGTTGTTCATATAAGAAAGATAGAATTTTTATTGTTAAAACCATTTATATATAAGGAGAATATTTTTCATACTTCATATATATTATAAAAATGTGATTTTTATTGTTTAAACACTTCATTCATTCACAAATGAATTCAATTTTCACACATCACTTTTCAACACATGAACATATCCACACATGGATATAGTTTCAACATATGACTTTAATTTCAACGCATTAAAATAATTTCAACATATGAAAATTATTCTAACACATAAAGATTATTCAAAATTTTGGCAGCATAACGGCAGGGTAGTTAAAACCGGCACCGTCCCTAGTACGGCTCCTCGCTCTACCTTAAAACCTCGCGGTTTTTGACAATGGGGATTCATGCATCTAATTCGCATGCAGGCGGCATGTTTATTTTTATTTCCACAAATATTTCCAATTCATTTCAATCATCAATGGGTATTTTTCAACCACAACCAAACAATATCAACCACAAACAATTATTCAACCATTCGTATTTTTCATCCAATATTTCACACCAATTCACCACAATAAATATCGTCCATGGTTTGTGGACGAGGGGAGTGTGTGTATGTATATATATATATATATATATATAATTGCTATATTTCACTTGCATTTCAACACATACATCAATTACTCTATGCATGTATAATTCATACTTCGCTCATATAGCTTACACCACGCATGTACATGAGGTATACAACACGTGTGTAATTTACATTTCGCGAATATAATTTATACACGACATTTTCCATTCAAATTCATTTAATTTAGATTTCTCACATTGTTTGTTGCTTCGCCAAAAATTGATACGATGTCAGAAAAATCTGCGGCTTCTTCTAAAGTGTAGAGAGCTTCCTTGCGGTCGTGATGTTTCCTGTTTCATCGAATTTCGTCAAAACACTAAAAAGATATTATTTTTCAAAGTGCAGACATAAAAAAGAACTCACTTTTCACGATGGTTCAAAACTAGGTTTACGGTTTTCGCGAGAACCGAGGCACGAGGGGATGATCGGCGGGTTGGACGTGGAAGAGGGAGGAAAGGGCTATAGGCGCGCGGTGGTTTGGTGGCGTTCGGTGGTCGGGATCGGCGGCGGCGGTGGTTTGAAGGTCGGTACTTTAGAGGGAGATATCTCGACGTAGGAGCAACGATAGGGGAGCTCCTTATATGGATTTGAAGAGGGGAAGGAGAACTATAAAAAGTTGAATTGGGGGAGGGGCTGATTCGGGCTGTGGCGATCGGAAATCGCCAGGGAAGGGGGAAAAGCTTTCCGTCGTCGATGTCAGGGGGTCGGGGGGGTTTTCTGATTTTTTTTTATTTATGAATGGAGAAATATGATTGGTCGATAGTTTTATTAAATTTTTAAATAGTGTTTTCTCAAACGAACTCCTTTTCAAACCCAACGACTGTCGTCCCTAAATAAATACCCCCATCCCGGACACAATGGGATATGTTTTGTAGGCCAGTTCGGCTGTTACAGTCAGTTATTTTTCAAATTAAAGTATAAAACATTTAATTTTTAACTTTGAACGTACATTTCAATTTGCCAGGGCCACAAACTGATTCGAAAAATTCCAGAAAATAAATCTAGCTATGTTTTGACTCTACGGTCCCAACAAAACTAGTTTCGTCGAATTCTGAGATCGTTTGAAAAATGGCCATTTTCTGGTCGATCCAATTTAACAGAAATTGACCAAACACATTTTCTTTTGCCACGCTCACATACTAGCTTCAAAAATTATGAAATTTGAAACCTAGCAATAGTTTGACATCCCGGACCCAACAAAAGTGGTTTCATCGAATTCCGAGGTCGTATGCAAAATATCAATTTTCCAGGGCTATATATTCTATATAGCGACCATTCTGAAAATTCATTCGGCCATAACTTTTGATTCCCATTATGAAATTTCGATTTTTCAGATTCGTCAGAAAGGTATTGATAAACTGATTTAGATATTTTTGGTTTCGCTAAAATCCATTATATTTTCCACCCTGCACAGTCAGTCAAAGTTTGAATTCAAATTTTCAAACTAACTCACCATTTCTAATTCACTATTTTATTGAAATATTCTATTTCAATTGTTTAATTTCCTTTGAAATGACCAATTTAAAAACTTTAAATTGGCTCGTATTTTCCGGGTTATTACAACCAACTGCCGCTAATTTGACCTCTTATAATCAGCCCAGTAATCGTGCCCCACCCTGCCTAGCTCAGGGTTCCGTTGATACCTAATCTGGGTTACTGCTGAAATGGGTCCCCGTTACTAGGTTTTTCTAATGGTTAAGTCTGTGGGCCTATATTCTCTGATATTACCCACCAACCCTGATGTGTACTTAACCCCGCTACTGATTCAAGCATGTGTATTTAATGGTTAAGTGTATGTGGGCCTATATTTACTAATATTGTTGAGACACGAGAATTTCGATTGATAACAACAAAATAAAGATTAATGGAAATCATGACATGGAGCTAAGATTATGGATATGTAGATGTTTAAAGGAGACAGAGCTCATATACAGGGGGTGATAGCAAAGATATCAAGCTATATTGTCATCAATCAAAAAGGGGGAGAATGTTGAGTCAACGGTTTCAATTCTTATTTTGATTAATGACAAGAAGGAGCTTCATGATCGACAAAAAGAAGACTCAATGTTTTATAGGTTAAAAGATGATTATTTTAGAGTTATTTATGTTAAAATCTATCCTCAAATAATCATACTTCTTATTCTCTTCAAAAATATACATGAAAACTCATTTTTTATGTACGTTGACAAAATCCTATCAACCTGTTAAAACTAACAGGTCAACAACTTTTTAAACTTAACAGGTCAACCTGTTAAAATTTACAGGTCAACAGCTTTTTGAAATAACGGTCAAAAACCTGTCAACCTTTTAATTTTTCCTGTCGACCTATTTTTGAATTTCATGAAGAGTCATCTTCTTTCTTGAAAAGTTGCATCCATTTCTCTTCATTAAAAATCACTCCTCAAAAATGAAGGCGGAAGTGCAAAATACTCTCCTTGGGAACCAAGAAAATAATTTTAATATATCGGATCTAAGGAGATATTTTATATTCCTTTTAATATTTGTTTTATTTCTTTCTTCATGTATTTAATATATATTATTATAATAAAATGTTGTTTGAGTTTGATTTTTTTCAAAATAAGGCAGAAAAACAATTTTTGACAAATTAGGTCGACCTGCTAAAAAATATAGGTTGACCTGTTTTGAATATTTTCAATCCAGAGAAGAATTAGGTCGACCGGTGGCAAAATATAGGTCGACCGGTCATACAGGTCGACCGGTCAAAAACTATAGGTCGACCGGTTTCATATTCTTTTTAAACAATTGAAAAGTCGGTGTGTGTACGACTTGTGCAGGATCTATAATATGGTTATGCGGAATGTATGTGATAACTTAAGCTATTCAGTAGTTATGCGAATAAATATTCGCAAACAATATATATATCACAAATAATTATAAATGCAGTAAAGTAAAGTAGAGTAACGACACCAGGATTTTTATACTGGTTCGGACCTCCAGTCATATGTCCAGTCCCGAAGCTCATCTTCGGCTTTTCACTAAACAACACCCACTCTTCACCCGGAGGAACAGGTTCACAATACTTGATTTACGGGCTACAAGTTTACCCACTTGATTTCACGGGCTACAAGCTTACCCACTTAATTTCACGGGCTACAAGCTTACCCACAAAGGACAATTACAAGAGTTTGACTTCTGATTGTGTTCTTCTTTCAACACTGAATTGTTAACGATTGAGTACACCCTTCCTATAATCTTATCCTCAAGTATATGAATTGAATGCGAAGATTTGAAGGAAGTTAGTTGCTTGCTGAATCAAAATATGAGAAATATTATCAAGGATTCAATAAGTAACTTGAATTTGGGAGCTTTTTAGAATGCAAGAGTATTTAGAAAGTAAGATCAGAATTCAGAGCAAGAATCGGTGATTTGGATGAATGAAAGATGATGTATTTATAGCAAATGAGAAGTTGTAATTAGTAGTGAAAAGTTGCAATCAAAAGGAGTGATTTTTAATGAAGAGAAATGGATGCAACTTTTCAAGAAAGAAGATGACTCTTCATGAAATTCAAAAATAGGTCCACAGGAAAAATTAATAGGTTGACAGGTTTTTGACCGTTATTTCAAAAAGCTGTTGACCTGTTAATTTTAACAGGTTGACCTGTTAAGTTTAAAAAGCTGTTGACCTGTTAGTTTTAACAGGTTGACAGGATTTTGTCAATGTACATAAAAAAATGAGTTTTCATGTATATTTTTGAAGAGAATAAGAAGTATGATTATTTGAGGATAGATTTTAACATAAATAACTCTAAAATAACCATCTTCTAACCTATAAAACATTGAGTCTTCTTTTTGTAGATCATGAAGCTCCTTCTTGTCATTAATCAAAAGAAGCATTGAAACCATTGACTCAACATTCTCCACCTTTTTGATTGATGACAATATAGCTTGATATCTTTGCTATCTCCCCCTGTATATAAGCTCTGTCGCCTTTAAACATCTGATATCCATAATCTTAGCTCCATGTCATGATTTCCATTAATCTTTATTTTGTTTTTATCAATCGAAATTCTCGTGTCTCAACATTCTCCCCCTTTTTGATTGATGACAACACCTTGGATTTTCTCCCTTTGAATATAAAGCTCCCCCTGAATTTCTGCAACAGTTGTTAGTAAATAATCTTACCTTATGATTCCTGCATTAACAAATGTTAGCACACATATACTTTTACCATATTAAGCACATATATTTTAAATAGTATATGTAAAATATTTCTCCCCCTTTGTCATCGATTAAAAAGAATAAATATCATAATAACCTCAATAATCGAGAGTAGTATAATTTTAAAATAGTATAAGAAATGGTGTTTGAGTTTGGAATTTGAAACGACGTGTCTTTATAAAAAAATTAATAATAGAGACCGGTTGACCTATAAAATCAAGGCGGTCGACCTAAAAATTTTCGAGTAGGAGAAAAAATAGAAATAATACAAACCGGTCGACCTAAATGTTCAACCGGTCCACCTGTTTACTTGCTGAAACAAAAACCGGTCGACCTAAAATTTCTCTGTTTAAAATATGAAACCGGTCGACCTATAGTTTTTGACCGGTCGACCTGTATGACCGGTCGACCTATATTTTGCCACCGGTCGACCTAATTCTTCTCTGGATTGAAAATATTCAAAACAGGTTGACCTATATTTTTTAACAGGTCGACCTAATTTGTCAAAAATTGTTTTTCTACCTTATTTTGAAAAAAATCAAACTCAAACAACATTTTATTATAATAATATATATTAAATACATGAAGAAAGAAATAAAACAAATATTAAAAGGAATATAAAATATCTCCTTAGATCCGATATATTAAAATTATTTTCTTGGTTCCCAAGGAGAGTATTTTGCACTTCCGCCTTCATTTTTGTTGTAATTCCTATCCCATGAATTTTGTGTCCTCGATGACGATGAAATATTGAAACTTGTGCTTTTTGATACCGAATAGCCTTCTCTTTGTTGTGGTGTACCTGCAAAAATTATATGACATGTATACTTTTGGTACCCACTTGCTTTGTTTGGGTCCATGAGTTAGATGGAAGGTAACCATACCCAAGAGGTTTTAATGGAACCTTTAAAGATAAAATTTTCATTATTAACTACTGAATCAAAATAATCATCAATAAATTTTTCTCTGTTTTTCCAACTTACAGGAACCCAAATACTTAAGTAATCTCTATTGATATTCCTTTTCATACTTCTAGATCTATTATACAGATCTCTAGTCATAGAAGTGTTCGAATTTCTATAATAATTGGATCTAGGATGAGCATTAGTACTAGCAGTAATATTTTTATTGTACATGAAAGCATATCTAGTACTATTTCTAAGATTAGTTTTATTATATCCTAAATCACCTTTGTCATGTAACGGTCGAGATCTAGATAAAATCATATTTAAATCATTTTGACCTTTATTAAATTTTGTGAACTTATTTGCACTTTTATCAAATTTATTTCCAAATTCGCTATTGACATTTTCAAAAGAAATTTTGTTATTCTTTAAATCATCAATTTCCTTATTTAATTCCGAATTTTTCCTTTTTAAAGTACCATTCTCAGTTTTGAGACCAAAAATTTGAGATTCTGAATTATCTAAAGAAGATTGTTACTTTTCAAAATTTTCTTTTGAGTCAGAAATTTCATTTTGCAAAAAATTATTATTCACCTTTAAAAACTCACATTCTTTAGATAGTTCTAAATTCTTTTCAGTTAAAGCTCTATTT
The DNA here is from genome assembly GCA_030737875.1 of Allium sativum. Lineage (NCBI taxonomy): Eukaryota > Viridiplantae > Streptophyta > Magnoliopsida > Asparagales > Amaryllidaceae > Allium > Allium sativum. Next base: position 850,394,939 of record CM060912.1, read on the forward strand.
TCTTTTTCAAGAGACGAAATTAAAGAACTAGAATTATTTAAAGAATCTTCTAATGATATATTTTTATTTTGCAAAAGATCGATTTCCTTTAAAAGAACATTGCTTTTATCTTCTAGTCGCTCATTTTCTTTTTGAAGGAAATCTTTTTGAGAAACAAGCTCTTCTAAGGTATTTTCAAAACATTTGGCTTTTTTTACCAATAGATTGTTTTCTTCCTTTAATTTGGAATTTACATGCTTGTAATTTTTTGACATAGCTAAAACGACTGTATTGAGTTTCAATAATTTTTCATGGTCTAACAAAAGATCTTTATATAATGAATCTGTACAAACCGATTGTGATCTGACTTTGGCCATGAGACATTTGTTTCCTTGCTCTCCTGATTCTGCTTTGTTGCTCTTCCATTTTATAATGCCTTGACTAAATTTCTTTATTTCCATTTGTTCTAGGATGTTGTTACGATCTCTAGAACACCTCGCTCTGATACCAGTTGAAAAGTCGGTGTGTGTACGACTTGTGCAGGATCTATAATATGGCTATGCGGAATGTATGTGATAACTTAAGCTATTCAATAGTTATGCGAACAAATATTCGCAAACAATATATATATCACAAATAATTATAAATGCAGTAAAGTAAAGTAGAGTAACGACACCAGGATTTTTATACTGGTTCGGACTTCCAGTCCTACGTCCAGTCCCGAAGCTCCTCTTCGGCTTTTCACTAAACAATACCCTCTCTTCACCCTGAGGAACAGGTTCACAACACTACTTGATTTATGGGCTACAAGTTTACCCACTTGATTTCACGGGCTACAAGCTTACCCACTTGATTTCACGGGCTACAAGCTTACCCACACAGGACAATTACAAGAGTTTGACTTCTGATTGTGTTCTTCTTTCAACACTGAATTGTCAACGATTGAGTACACCCTTCCTATAATCTTATCCTCAAGTATATGAATTGAATGCGAAGATTTGAAGGAAGTTAGTTGCTTGTTGAATCAAAATATGAGAAATATTATCAAGGATTCAATAAGTAACTTGAATTTGGGAGCTTTTTAGAATGCAAGAGTATTTAGAAAGTTAGATCAGAAATCAGAGCAAGAATCGGTGATTTGGATGAATGAAAGATGATGTATTTATAGCAAATGAGAAGTTGTAATTAGTAGTGAAAAGTTACAATCAAAAGGAGTGATTTTTAATGAAGAGAAATGGATGCAACTTTTCAAGAAAGAAGATGACTCTTCATGAAATTCAAAAATAGGTCGACAGGAAAAAATTAATAGGTTGACAGGTTTTTGACCGTTATTTCAAAAAGCTGTTGACCTGTTAATTTTAACAGGTTGACCTGTTAAGTTTAAAAAGCTGTTGACCTGTTAGTTTTAACAGTTGACAGGATTTTGTCAATGTACATAAAAAAAATGAGTTTTCATGTATATTTTTGAAGAGAATAAGAAGTATGATTATTTGAGGACAGATTTTAACATAAATAACTCTAAAATAACCAACTTCTAACCTATAAAACATTGAGTCTTCTTTTTGTCGATCATGAAGCTCCTTCTTGTCATTGATCAAAACAAGCATTGAAACCGCTGACTCAACAAATATTACCCACCAACCCGATATGTACTTAACCCTTCTACTCGTTATGTTACCATGGTTAAGTGTTTAGCTTAGTTAACTTAATATTTCTCGCTTATTATGTTTGATTGGTTAAGTGTGGTTTATTAACTTAACCCCGTTCGTCTATCTGGTCACATTGGTTAAGAATTTTCTTGTTAACTTAACCCAATGTGTTACTTAACCCTACCACGCATCACATCAGATTGGTTAAGTGCATGTTAACTTAACCCCATCCACTAGTCATATTATAATGGTTAAGTGTTATCAACTTATTCAAGTTAACTTAACCCACCCGCTTGTCCTGTTATGTTGGTTAAGTGTTACTACTTAACCGCAACCACTTGTCTAATTAACCCATTGTATTAGTTAAGTGATCTCACTAACTTAACCTCACTCTCTAGTCCAGTTTAATCATGTTATAATGGTTAAACATTTGCTTAACCTAACCCACTCCCGTAGTCAACATATTAAATTGGTTAAGTGTCCGGATTAACCTAACCCTACACACCAATTTAGTTAACCTGTTGAAATTGGTTAAGTGTTCTAGTTAACTTAACCATACCAACCCTAGCTCAGCTCTAATTGTCTTATTAGAGCACCAACCTCTCACAGTAGACAGATATTGTTGTGGCTGCCTGTGTGTCGGTCGGGTCCGGGCAGTCTTACGCCACAACTCAGTCTAACCTCGGGTCTTTATTGGGCCTAATGCTTAGCCTCCCACATTGGATAGGTATTTCTGTGATTACTGGACAGCCGGGCGGGTCCGGGCAGGTTTACATCACAACTCAATCCAACCTCGTGCTAAGCATATTCGTATTTTCCAATTTACATTAATTATGTAAATTATTCAAATTCAAATTACTGCCCAATTTGTTTCCAATCAATCTCATTAAATTAGGTATATAATTAATACCATTTTTTGCCATAATTCTAATTTACATTTTAATTATGTAAATTGTTCAAATTCAAATTTACTGCCCAATTTGTTTCCAATCAATCTCATTAAATTAGGTATATAATTAATACCATTTTATGCCATAAATCACTTATGTGATAAATGAAAAATTTATGGCAAATTTTCCTATAATTAATCATTTTAACCCACCGTTACCCCGTCTAATATTAGGCTAATTATCTTAGCCTAATTTACGTTCGTATGATTTTTGAGTATAAAGTTTAGGCTAAAAACTTAGCCTAATTTAATGTACACAAATACACAATCATAAACATGACAAAGGTATAATTTTGGCATTGATGGCAAAATTAATGTGAACATAATGGGGTGAACTTGCAAAATGACATCATGAACATTACAGGGGTGAACTTGCAAAATAACCATTATGAACATTATAGTGCCATAAGTGTGAACTCGCAATTATAAGCTAATTCAACATATATGTGTATTTTTAACATAGGCCATATTAACATACATACATGAGAATTAGCAATATGAGCTAATCAATATACATATGTTAATTTGCAACATAGGCAAATCAACATACGTATATGCGAGTTAGCAACATAGGCTAATCAACATACACATGCATTACTTGGTAACAAAGATTAAATTAACATACTCACAAGCCAATCACAAATATATGATAAGTGTGGCATAGGTTTTTCCTATACATAAACATGTAGATTTGACAATTTGTCGCATGAATCTACTACATAAACTTGCATAATTAACTTATCAATAATTCCCAATTAAACATGATAATAGAATCAAATCATTGGCATATTATACAACATGACAAACATTGTACTGAATAATTCCCAATCCAACATGATAATAGAATCAAATCACTGGCATAATATTATACAACATAACCAAACATACTAAGCATCGTACTATTTTCATTTGATCGCAAAACATGATTTTAATCTTAATTCACATTCCGCAAATATAGCTAAACTTAAATCAATTTCACTTTATTTCATCGCCATATTATAATTAAATATTTAGATCTGAAAATAACTAGAACTTACAATGCGTAGATCGAGAATTAAGAACAGTGATTGTCAGAGAATCGTTGTAGTGACGTTGATCTATTCTCTTGAATTGTTGTAGAAAGCTTTCACCTTTGATTTAAATCCAATTTAAATGCATAAGCTCTTGAAGTTGGAGATGGAGGACATGATCAAGAGAGATTTGGGCAGCACTTCGTTGTTTGGATGAATTGTAGTGAATTAAGCTTGGTCTTAGGGTGTTTTTATAGAAGTAGGAGCTAATTTAGGCCATAGGATTAACCCTAGGATAGATCAGAACCGTCAAAATTCGTCACAGGCCATCAGAACAGAGCACAAGACCAAGCAGGTGCACCCAGGCCATCTTGGTCGGACCACCCATGTCGACACCCAAGTCGACTGGGCAGTCGACCTGTCCCTAGGCGTGTCGACTCCCCAGTCGACACCCCAGTCGACCTGGGGCTTGGGCGGGAATTTTTCCCGCCCAGTCTGTTTGGTTCAAATTTGAATTTTTCAAAGCTGTTTTGAACTTGAAATTTTCTGAAAACTTTGACGAGCCATAACTTGGTCATAGGACTCTGATTCTCAAAAACTAGGACTCTATTTCGCGTATTTTTCCGAGACGAAAGCAATGGCACAGCCCGTTTCCCTTGATTCAGATTTTTTAATTTAATTCTGTCTTGATTCTTGTCTTAACATGTTATTAAAATTCGGGTTGTTACATTCTCCCCTCCTTTAAGGATTTCGTCCCCGAAATCTCCAAGTTAGGAAGAACGTATCCTACCATCCATCTTCCATCTACTCAAAACATCATCCACAGGCAACCATTGTCCTTAAAAGATTTCTAATGCAGTATGAACATATGCAAGAAGTGTGTGTATATGTTCCTTGTCTAACGCAAATGATCAGGCCTCATTGATCTTCTAGATGCAAAATATGTTTAGTGCCATGAGTTCAACATGTATGCAAATAGTCCTAGTCACATAAAGACTATATGTGTGCACAAACATCCATCCATATGCAACATTCACATGATAACACATTCAATTTCATCCACAAACAAGTGTAAACACTCATGCATATGCAATATGAAAGGTGATTGAGCCGATCTTGTGCCTAATGTGTAAATGCATCCACGAGCAACCACTAGCAACCACTTGCAACCATCAATCATAACATGTCTCAAACACATGTTTACATCCAATTGTTCCTACCTAAAGCTATAGTCTAGTGATAGAAGCAAGTAAAAACTTTGTGCCCATTAGGCAATGTCAGAACTGGAAATCTACGCCACCTATATCCGGTTTAGGAGAAGAACTCCCTAAGCATCAGCCCCGAAGACTGAAATCAACATCAGACTGACACCCAAAGAATTACTCAACCCAACCAATATATATATGTTTCTAGGAAACTAAGCATGACGGACTCCTTTTTTAGTTCACAAGGAATCCCTTCCTAAAACTAACCCATATCCTATAAAACCTAAAAAAGTGTTTAGTCAACCCAACGAATACCCTCAAGCCCCAACATGTGTTACTAACAGATGAGTCATACTCCATATGGGGTTTGCAACAGAAATTGGATTGAGAATAGAACCGAGAGGATATACACAGAAGATAGCATGTGAGTAAGCTATATAATAAAAAAAAGGAATCATGGATATACTCTTAAAAAGAGATATGATGCGCGAATCTAGTCTTCAATCTTTTGAGTTGCATTCCCTTAAGCTTTATTCCACTGTACCTTAACTAATTTAACTTCACGATTATGAAGTTCCATTTCCAAAATAAACAGATGTCAACCATGTTATCCAGTGTATATACTACGATGTTCAGAGGTCTCTCCTCCTAGCTTATCCATCATGTCATAACTATTCATCTTTCATGCAAACCATCCTAGTCGAACTCGACATCCCTCAAGTACAAGCCCCAGAGGCCTAAACCAATATCAGACAAGCACCCAAATTCGGACGACTTACGTGAGATGATTTAAGCAAAAACAACCAAACAATTGAGCTCTTAATATGGCTGTTCTGAAATCCAAAGGTAAACGGGCCGAACCACCAATTGGATTTGAGCCTAATGGGATCTTCTACTATACAAATACTAAGGTGTAGAGACTCAACTATCGAAGCAGCATTAAAAGGATGCGATGTGCAAAAACAAAGTTCTAGAAGGATGATAGAAAAGAAAAGCTAAACCTTTAACAGAAATGTTACCACCTCTCTTAGGTACGCTAGTAGTGAGAGCATACAATTGCCCTCCCGACGATCTTGTTCTTTGCCCTTGTCCTACTCTACTTAACTACATGTCCATTTTTACCATACTAAAGATACTCTCTCTTGTCATGGGTTTTACTATTCTTTCACTTTGGCCTCTTTCCTTTCACCTTTTCCCTCCTTCGTGGATTAAGCCATTTCAACAAGTTTCTCATCCTTAGGCTTGTGTTCCTTATGTTCTTACTATCCTTGTATAGCTTGTTGACAAGTTTTCTCGGAAGCAACCTCCATCGCAAGGCAACGCTACAAAGCTTGAAATAAGATTAGACGCAGTTGGAACTACTGCGGCTACATATGAAGGTTGGGCACTTCTTTGCCTTCCGACATATGTCGGATGCCTACGAAACTATAGTGAAAAGAGAGAGAAGAGATTTCAAGAGAGAATCAAAAGATAGAGCATATGGCTTTGGGGAATACGCCTTTTAATCAAAACAAAATTTTCTAGAAAATTTGCTTCTTTGTAAATGTTTTGAAAACCAGTTCAGAAGGTTTTTGAAAACATTTGCCCAGTCTGGTAACCTTCTGCTCTTATACCAAATGTAACACCCTACATTCGTAAGGGTCACTCACAAAGGGAATGCCCTAACTTCAATGGAGCATTATGGGTACTGGAATAGAAAAATTACAAGACAGACATATATAAAACAGCGGAAAGTAAAGTGGAAGTACTTTAAATCATTTATTAAATATAATTGTTTATAATAAAAGCTCATCAACTTCCAATACCCAATTACAAAGTTAAAATATTTGTCTCGCTCAAAAACAAAGAAGCATAAAAATAAGTTGTAGTATTCCCCAATAATGCAAAGCAAACCATAGCCAAGAGAAACCCAAGCCGTACATAAAAGAGCTTTGGAGCTTGGTAAAATCCGAACTAAGCTGTATTCCCACCCTGCGAACCTGGGGGGCGGGAACAGAAGAAAAGGGGCGAAACAAAACGGGTCAGTCATAAAGACTGAGTAAGTCCTAGTGACTTTCTGCATAAAAATAAGTACAGATAACATGGCATGAATAAACTGAAAGTAAACATAAACATGATGACAAGGTAGGCAAGATAAACTAAGATAACAAGATAAACTATGCTAACAAGATAAACTAAGGTAACAAGATAAACTTCGGGCACGTTGAATCAAGTATAACATCCCATAATTCCTATCAAGTATCACATCGCATGGTTTCTATCAAGAATAACATCGCAAGGTTTCTAAGCTTCACCATTAAAATGATATCTATTTGCTCTGCACCACCTAACTAGCATCCTCATAAGTGTCTTACATGGAATGATCCATATTCCTACTAGTGTCCCAGCTAGTGTCCTATGTAACAACGATTCGTACCCTCTACTAGTGTCCCAACTAGTAGCCCGTGTTATATAATAATTACAACGTGATCCAAATCCCCGCAATTATGGTAGCCTTCAGGTGTACATCGATTATGAGGATTCCACCTTGATCACCCAAATGGCCATGTATATATTCGATGCACCCTTACTACCTTGTCGATCGGCTCCCTACTTGACCTATTTCTCGTTTGTGTCACGCGGCCCCCTACTTGTAGATACCTGTGCTGGTCCCACCATGGGGTGTATCAAGTCCCACGATGGCAACCCTGACACAATCAAGATGCACAGCTTTATACCTACTGATGCCCAGTGGCTAAATTTTCTGCGTCAAAGTGTGTGCATGCCCGCACTCCGTTAGAACCTGCACTGCTGCACTAACCGCCGCTAATTTGACCTCTTATAATCAGCCCAGTAATCACGCCCCACCCTGCCTAGCTTAGGGTTCTGTTGATACCTAATGTGGGTTACTGCTGAAATGGGTCCCCGTTACTAGGTTTTTCTAATGGTTAAATCTGTGGGCCTATATTCTCTGATATTACCCACCAACCCTGATGTGTACTTAACCCCGCTACTGATTCAAGCATGTGTATTTAATGGTTAAATGTATGTGGGCCTATATTTAATAATACTACCCACCAACCCGATATGTACTTAACCCTTCTACTCGTTATGTTACAATGGTTAAGTGTTTACCTTAGTTAACTTAACCTTTCTCGCTTATTATGTTTGATTGGTTATGTGTGGTTTATTAACTTAACCCTGTTCGTCTATCTGGTTACATTGGTTAAGAATTTTCTTGTTAACTTAACCCCATGTGTTACTTAACCCTACCACGCATCACATCAGATTGGTTAAGTGCATGTTAACTTAACCCCATCCACTAGTTATATTATAATGGTTAAGTCTTATCAACTTATTCAAGTTAACTTAACCCACCCGCTTGTCATGTTATGTTGGTTAAGTGTTACTACTTAACCGCAACCACTTGTCTAATTAACCCATTGTATTAGTTAAGTGTTCTCATTAACTTAACCTCACTCTCTAGTCCAGTTTAATCATGTTATAATGGTTAAACATTTGCTTAACCTTACCCACTCCCGTAGTCAACATATTAAATTGGTTAAGTGCCCGGATTAACCTAACCCTACCCACCAATTTAGTTAACATGTTGAAATTGGTTAAGTGTTCTAGTTAACTTAATCCTACCAACCCTAGCTCAGCTCTAATTGTCTTATTGGAGCACCAACCTCTCACATTAGACAGATAATGTAGTGGCTGCCTGTGTGTCGGTCGGGTCCGGGCAGTCTTACGCCACAACTCAGTCTAACCTCGGGTCTTTATTGGGCCTAATGCTTAGCCTCCCACATTGGATAGGTATTGCTGTGATTACTGGACAGCCGGGCGGGTCCGGGCAGGTTTACATCACAACTCAATCCAACCTCGTGCTAAGCATATTGGTATTTTCCAATTTACATTAATTATGTAAATTATTCAAATTCAAATTACTGCCCAATTTGTTTCCAATCAATTGCATTAAATTAGGTATATAATTAATTCCATTTTATGCCATAATTATAATTTACATTTTAATTATGTAAATTGTTCAAATTCAAATTTACTGCCTAATTTGTTTCCAATCAATCTCATTAAATTAGGTATATAATTAATACCATTTTATGCCATAAATCACTTATGTGATAAATGACCAATTTATGGCAAGTTTTCCTATAATTAATCATTTTTACCCACCGTTACCCCGTCTAATATTAGGCTAATTATCTTAGCCTAATTTACGTTTGTATGATTTTTGAGTATAAAGTTTAGGCTAAAAACTTAGCCTAATTTAATGTACACAAATACACAATCATAAACATGACAAAGGTATAATTAATGTGAACATAATAGGGTGAACTTGCAAAATGACATCATGAACATTACAGGGGTGAACTTGCAAAATAACCATTATGAACATTATAGTGTCATAAGTGTGAACTCGCAATTATAAGCTAATTCAACATATATGTGTATTTTTAACATAGGCCATATTAACATACATACATGAGAATTAGCAATATGAACTAATCAATAAACATATGTTAATTTGCAACATAGGCAAATCAACATACGTATATGCGAGTTAGCAACACAGGCTAATCAACATACACATGCGTTACTTGGTAACATAGATTAAATTAACATACTCACAAGCCAATCACAAATATATGATAAGTGTGGCATAGGTTTTTCCTATACATAAACATGTAGATTTGACAATTTGTCGCATGATTCCACAACATAAACTTGCATAATAAACTTATCAATAATTCCCAATTAAACATGATAATAGAATCAAATCACTGGCATATTATACAACATGACAAACATTGTACTCAATAATTCCTAATCCAACATGATAATAGAATCAAATCACTGGCATAATATTATACAACATAACCAAACATAATAAGCATCGTACTATTTTCATTTGATCGCAAAACATGATTTTAATCTTAATTCACATTCCGCAAATATTGCTAAACTTACATCAATTTCACTTTATTTCATCGCCATATTATAATTAAATATTTAGATCTAAAAATAACTAGAACTTACAATGCGTAGATCGAGAATTAAGAACAGAGATTGTCGGAGAATTGTTGTAGTGACGTTGATCTATTCTCTTGAATTGTTGTAGAAAGCTTTCACCTTTGATTTAAATCCAATTTTAATGCATAAGCTCTTGAACTTGGAGATGGAGGACATGATCAAGAGAGATTTGGGCAGCACTTCGTTGTTAGGATCAATTGTAGTGAAATAAGCTTGGTCTTAGGGTGTTTTTATAGAAGTAGGAGCTAATTTAGGCCATAGGATTAACCCTAGGATAGATCAGAACCGTTAAAATTCGTCACAGGCCATCAGAACAGAGCACAAGACTAAGCAGGTGCACCCAGGCCATCTTGGCCGGACCACCCAGGTCGACACCCAAGTCGACTGGGCAGTCGACCTGTCCCTAGGCGTGTCGACACCCCAGTCGACCTGGGGCTTGGGCGAGAATTTTTCCCGCCCAGTCTGTTTGGTTCAAATTTGAATTTTTCGGAGCTGTTTTGAACTTGAAATTTTCTGAAAACTTTGACAGGCCATAACTTGGTTATAGGACTCCGATTCTCGAAAACTTGGACTCTATTTCGCATATTTTTCCGAGACGAACACAATGGCACAGCCCGTTTCCCTTGATTCAGATTTTATAATTTAATTCTTCCTTGATTCTTGTCTTAACATGTTATTCAAATTCGGGTTGTTACAAACAGTCAGTATTTTGACGGTTAAAAATACGCTGTGTGAGCAAACGAAGTCAAAATTCAACGAAACCAGTTTCGTTGGGTTCGCAATGTCGAACTGAAGGTGCATGTCCAGTTTAGTGATTTTTGGGTATTGTGTGTGATCACCGGAATTTTAAAGGACAAATATAAATAGTGGTAGCTTATTATATTGAAAATAATCGAATAAAAAAAATATAAAACCTATCCGATATAATATCCTTTACACTCCTTAACCCTAAACATTTGCCATCCTTCTGAGAAAATGCGCCGCCACCTCTAATTTTTTTTCTTTCAGCAAAACGAACGTTTGAAAATCCTAAACAATTAGGATAAATTCTCTTAAATCATAATATGTATATATTTAGGTTCGGGAGGATCATCACTTCATTCCTATGTGAATTTTCAGAGGTTCGAACAAGATTCTGTTCGCTATTGTAAATCAACATGACTTAGGGCTTGCGTTTTTGAGCCATAGGATCATCGAGGTTAATTTCTGGGTTGGTATTTGCATTCGGGTTAGGAGTTGGCTTGTGTTGTGATGATTTTGGGGTAATCGGGGAAAGATGTTGTCGCGAGATGCCTAGGAGCAAGGTGACGAAGACCTCGACTGGATTTGGGAGGAGTGATCGAGTTCGAGCTGAAGGGTATGAGTGAATGCGGGGTTTGAAGGAGAAACCGATGGTGATTTTTATTTTGGTTTCGCTTTTGATAATTTTGGATGGAGGAATCAAAGAAGAACGGTGATGGTGAAATAACAGGGAGCAGACATCGGGGAAGAAGAGGGATATTGAGTAGGCGGGTCTGGGCTGAACCATGAGGGAATGGCCCGAATTTGTTTGGTGAGGCCCATTTTTTTTTTAAAATCGAAGTTAATTCTATTATTAATAGTGTATTAAGTAAATCGTTCATATCTTCTACATACGATATCAGATTGACGAACCGTAAGTTGCGTTGGGATCGTAGGGAAGGTGGCTACCCAATTGAATTGACTAGGAGTGAATTGAAGCTTGTCACAATTTATGGCAAAATAAATTGTCTGGTCAGAATCATCTAATGCAAATCGTTATTTAGCGGTTAACGCGAAATGTGAGTAAACTCAATAACTCTTCTCAGTTATATTTTTTCTAAAGTATTTTTAGAAATAATAAATGATGGTTGTTTGCTGTGTGTTGACTGTTTGGTTGAACTGCTAGTCAGTTGACTGAAAATATAGATAGCAATATAGATATAAATCGTTAATCCAATATTGATTCTGTTTAGCAGAATATTTCATAGTAAAATGAAATTGATGTTAATTTTATTGTTTAACATTTTTGGATGCAGGGAAACAGGTCGGAGGGACCTAACTAGGTTCCTCAACATTTGTTTTACTGTTTTTCATATATTATGTTATATGATGTGATATGAAGTCTGTTGTTGATTTTGTATGGTTGAATGAACTGATCATTGTTATACGGTATGTTAAATACCATAAGGAATACTGGAATGTTAAAAAGGAATTTTGCAATGTTATATTGAAAAGAATTTTTCTTTTAAATTAAAAGATTTTATAAAAAGAAAATATTTATTTAGAAAATATTTATAAAGAAAACAATTAGATAAAAAACGAATATTTATTTGTTAATCAAATAGATTGAATTGAAGGGAAATATTTGTAAACATTTACAAATAGAATTGAAAAAAAGAAATATTTGCAAACTATTTACAAATAGAATTGAAAAGGGATATTTATTTGAAAAATAAATAGAACAAAAAGGGGAAATACATGTAAAGTAAATAGAAAAGAAATAGTTAGATTATAAAAGGAATTACTTATAAAATCAATGGATTTTATATAAAAAGAAAATATTTTATAGAATAAATAGAATTATCAAACAGGGATTTATTTTGTAAATAAATAGATTATAAAAGGAAATACTTGAAAAGTGACTAGAATTGTATAAAAGGAGAATTTTACATTTTGAAAGGTTTAGACCCGTGCTCCGCACACGGGTATAATATGTTATGGGTTTAAAGCAAAGATTTTAAATAGAGTCTATTCTAACAGATATATTGAGAAGATAAATTTATAAATAATATTTTATAAATTAAATTAAATGTTTATCATTGGATAAATAGAATATATAAGTCTGGACTTATATAGAGAAGTAAGAATCGATTTCAACATCGATAATTGAAACTGAATAAACATAGAGTAAATCAAAGGAATTAATCAGCTACAGTTAATCGATTAAAGATTGAATTAGAATTAACTGAACATAGTTAATCGAATTAGGACTTATTGAATATTAATTGTTCAATTAGAGTGGATCAAAATAGTTATTTGAGAAAGAGTTAGTCAAACATAGTTATTTAGGATGTGTTGCCATTTCGTACGACTGCTAGCGTAATTTGCAGGGCTGTAGATAGCCTACGGCAGCCGAATATTTCCTGGGGGAATCAGGCGTAACCATTGTGATCGCTGCGATCTATAGTCAAGCGAATGGAGTTAAATTGAATATTAGCCATTCGAAATAAAGTTAAAATAGACATAGTTATTCGAATATAAATAAATCGAATATTAATTATTCGATAGGAGTTAAATGAGTTGAGTTAAATAACTTGAGCGAATCAAGTATGTTAGTCAAGTTGAGTTAATCGAGTTGAGTTGGTCAAGATGAGTTCATCAAACCAAGTTAATCCATATGAATTAATCCAAAGGAGTTATTCGAAATAGTTTATTCAAATAGAATTAAAGGAGTTATTCAAAATAGTTTATTCGAATAAAATTAAAGGAGTTAATCGAATATAGTTTATTTGAAAGGAGATTTATTGAATGTAAATCATTCGTAGAAAGTTGATCAAATGTAAATCTTTTGAAGAGAGATTATCAAATATAGTTATGCGAAGAAAGAGTTATCGAATAGAGATTATTCGAAAAGGAGTTATCGAATAGAGATTATTCAAAAAAGAGAATTATACGTTGAATTCGATTATATCGAATTAGGGAAAGTACTATTTACTTTCCGTCTTTAAATCAAGATTTATTTATTATACAATTAGTAATTTGTTATTTATTCAAAATAAGAAATAAGAATTTTATTTAAGTTATTTTATTTTGAAAGCATGGGGTTATAACACCATCGTTATAATCAAATGATTTGGTAAAAGAAGTGGATTCATAAATAGAATCCGAGTTACATAAGGAAGTTGGTTAAAAGATTTAAAAGGTTGAACTTTGTCTATTTCGAGGTTAGAATGTTGTTCAGTTAAGGTCTGAGAGGTAATTATACCTCAACTTGATTGACTTTGTTTTTAACTAAGGGATGCGTAAGGTTCGATAGTGAAGGTTTATTAAGTGAATTTAGTTAATGAGTATAATGGTTTGAATCGACTTACAGAAATTTTATTTAAACATCAGTTTAAAACCAATAAAGTAGTTTTGGAAATGTTTTCCAAATAGGAATCAGAAATGTTTTCTAGTATAGGAAATAAGAAATGGAGCAAATACGGAAATGTTTTCCAAATGGTTATAAAGTATATTTTCTAAATTTAGGAAAATAAGAATTTACGAATATATAGAAATGGGGAATGAATAAATGTATGATAAATTAAATCAAAGGAGATAAGTATAGATTTATGATTGATCGATAGAATTTCCATCTGGAAATAATATTGTTGATTGCACACCTGTTTTTTTTTTTTTTTTGATAGTTAAATCACCGACTATCGAAGTTTTTGACCATTTTTTCATCATCAATACGGAGAGGTCGGGATCTGATTCCTTATATGAAAACCACACTATATGGATGTTAGCATTGTGATCAATTATGATGAAGGCAATTGAAGACGGAGTTATGCAAGGACTATCCTATTTACAGAATAGTGCCTTCGGTTGTCCAATCTTAGGACAAATGTTAAAGGACGAATGTCTGATAGAGTATATCTAACGGATCGCGTAAGTTGGTCTCTTCAAACGTACTTATGTTTGGTGGTGGAGGAATTCGTTTCTCTTAGCTTTATACTTGTGGTATTTTTGGGGAAATTAATGTGTGATTTAGCAGGTATGACGATGTGGCATTCAAAGTGAATGGTGGTCAGGTGTTCCAAAGTGACGTTATGACCTCAAGCCTCATCAACCGGGAAATGATAGAAATCGGGCATGTGGCATGGATAAGTGGGTCGCTCCCATTAGGGTGTATATCACCTATCTTGAGAAAATCCATTTCATTATTTTATCTATTATCGATGCTGTCCCTTTTCGGGAAACGGTGGGTAGCTCCCAACCGTTGGTGGTATACATTCGATACACTCAAGCGAAATGAGTGGTCGGTCATGTGTGGGCTGGGTTACAAGACATTCTTGTTGAACACAGTGTATTCGCCTCTAGAGATACACTATCGTCTGGTGGTCCCATATCTTGTCATAGTCGGAATCCAATCTCCAGTAAGTGCCAACGGTTTTGTTTGTATACTATATATGTGGAACGTGAGATGCAAGCGTTCTGTTAGATTGTTAATTACTTGTGATTAGACATTATTATAATATCAGAGGAGTATAGATTTTCAAAACTGTTCTGGGTTATTGTAAGGTAAAAACCGTTCGTGTTTATGTGTGGATCGGTCTTACGATTACCTTTTCTTTGAAAAGGATTTTGAAAAGTGAAACCAAATGATTTGAGTTTACTCACACTAGTCCCATGACTGACCCAGATTTTATTTTGTTTTGTTTTTCCCTAAACTCTTGGGTGCCCAAATTTGTATGGGCAGTCAAGTAGTTCGCGTCTTTACAGATATACTTGGAGGAGCTTGAAGCAGGAGGCTTCAGGATTATATAGCTATTGTTATTTCCGCTGTGTGTAAGTGTTGTACTCTGATAATGTTAATCTATATATATACACTGTTTTATTGCAAAGTTATGTTATGTATTATATTTTATTCATTCCGCTGTGAGATTTGTTTTACACTGATTTTGTTCTGGGGAGTTTTCTTCTTCTATTCTAATTTTCTATCTTAGCTATTCTCACCCTCTAACTTCTTTCTATTAATGATCAGGAATTTCCGATGTCTGAAGAGTCAACATGGTAGTTTTTTTTTTCGGAGTCGAAAATCCCAGTTCGTTATAAGTTGGCAGAGGCAAGGAAGAAGGAATTGAAGAAGGATGTAGAGCCGCCACTCTGCATCCAAAAAACCCTATTATAGAAACTAAAGCAAAACCCCCATACTGGTGAGCACAGTGGATCTCGGAAAGCAATTGGTCCAAGGAAAAATAGTATGGGGAAAATAGAGCAGCACCGGCCGAAGACACTATCCTCGTTCCAATATTCGACAAGGACCCTAACTGGGTCTTGAAGATAGGATCTCAATTAGGTATGAAGATGCAAAAGGAATTACTCTTGTTTTTAAAAGCATGCCTGGGAACGCTCAGATATGTGTGGGATCCCACCAAATGTAATTGTTCACAAGTTTAATATAAACCAAAAATTGACTCCTGTGAAACAAAAAAACGAATGCAGGGATTTGAAAGATCCGAGGCTCTAAAAGAGGAAGTAGATAGACTACTTAAAAATGATTTCATACGAGAATCTACGTATCCACATTGGCTTTCTAACCCAGTACTTGTCAAAAAGTCCAATGGAAAGTGGAGAGTGTGTATAGATTACTCATATCTTAATAAATCATGCCCAAAAGACAGTTTTCCTTTGCCCTGAATTGGCCAACTTGTAGATGCAACAGCGGTGCATGGGTTACTATCTTTCATGGATGCATATTCCGGATATAATCAAATTATGATGCATAAGCCAAACGAACAGAACACGAGTTTCATAACGGATAGAGGACTATATTGCTATAAAGTCATGCCATTTGGACGGAAAAACACAGGAGCGACTTACCAACGTCATGTGAACTCCATGTTTAAATCTCAAATAGGGAATACAATGGAAGTATATGTAGACAATATGCTAGTCAAATCAAAGAAGGTCGAATATCACCTCGAGGATCTGGCAGAAATGTTTCACATACTCAGGAAGTACGGGATGAAACTAAACCCACTAAAATGTTCATTCGGAGTCCCTTCGGGGAAATTTCTCGGGTTTATCGTCAATGCTAGGGGCATCGAGGCGAATCCCTCTCAAATTACGGCTTTAAGGGAAATGCGGGCCCTAAGGACAAAAAAGGAGCTCCAAAGCTTAAATGGAAAGGTAGCAGCACTGAACCGGTTCGTTTCCAAAGCAATGGATCGATTCATTCCACTTTTCGATTCTTTGAAGAAAGGAAAGAAGGACTTCTAGTGGACCTCGGAGTGCCAAGAGGCTTTCAAGGAATTGATAAGACATATGGAATCACCGCCAATGTTATCAAAACCTAAGGATGGAGAGGATCTGTTTTTATATCTAGTAGTTTCGTCACATGCCTTGAGTGTAACACTAATCCGAGAAGAAACTGGAGTCGAATTGCTGGTATATTACATTAGTAAGAGGCTCGTCGGGGCAGAGCTAAATTACCCTAAACTAGAAAAGCTCGCGTATTGCCTCCTTATTGCCTCAAAAAATCTGAGACCGTATTTCCAATCTCATCCTATCAAGGTCCTCACCGATCAACCGTTAAGGCAGACCCTCTTTCGCCCAGAAACGTCAGGAAGGCTACTGAAATGGAACATTGAGTTAAGTCAATATGACATCACTTACCATCCTCGAAGAGCCATCAATGGCCAAGCCCTAGTGGATTTTGTTGCTGAGTTTACAAACATAGGAGAAGAGGTTAAGGAACCAGCAGAAATAGAAATTGCCTAGAAACTATACTTTGTTGGATCCAGAAACGACCACTGTTCAGGGGCTGGAATCGTCTTAGAAACCCCAGAAGGTTACTCTTTATACTATGCCTTGAGATTGGAATTTCCGTTAAACAATAATGAGGCCGAATATGAAGCATTAACAACAAGGTTAAAGCTGGCAAAAGAGATAAACCAAAAACTTTACAGATTCTCAGCGACTCTCGGTTGGTGGTAGGTCAAATACGCAAGGAGTTCCAAACCAAAACATGAAACCTCCCTTCTTATCTAATCAAAGCTATGGAACTTCTAAATGATCTTGACTACAATGTTATATCTAACATCCCAAGAGAACAAAACTCAAAAGTGGATTCTCTTTCCAAGTATGCTAGTTCATCATACGCTCAGCTGCTGGGTTTAATCCCCATTGAAGTCCTTTCTACCCCAACCATTGAGGAAGCGAGTGTTGACTGGATAATGGAAACCAATGAAGAACCTACATCGTGAATGACTCCAATAAAAAAATATATCCTCAATAAGACACTACCTGAAGAGCGGAAAAACAAAAAGAAAATATTGCGCAAGGCCCCTTTGTACCTTGTCCAAGACGGAAGGCTGTACCGGCAAGGATTCAACATGCCATTGCTGCGATGTGTGACCAAGAAGGAATCTAAAGCAATTTTGGCAGAGTTGCACGAGGGTGAATGCAGAGGACACACCGGCGGTTAAATGTTAGCCAAGAAGCTTCTGCAATATGGCTATTTCTGGCCTAATATAAATCTAGATGCCATGACTTATGTAAAGAAGTGTGACGGATGCCAGAGATTTGCTAAGATTCCAAGAGCACCTCCCACAGAACTAGCTCAAATGGTCAGCCCATGGCCATTTACGGTCTGGGGCATAGATTTGATTGGGATATTAGCCATCGCAAAAGCAAATATGAGATACGCTATAGTAGCTGTCGACTACTTCACCGAATGGGCTGAAGCAGAACCTTTGGCTACTATCACATCAAAGAAAGTGATCAATTTTGTTTCAAAAAACATCATTTGCAGGTTCGGAGTGCCACAAAAGATCATCACCGATAATGGAACCCAGTTTGACAGCAACGAATTCCTAGACTTCTGTGCTAAATATAATATCAAAAAGAGCTTTGTAGCTGTGGCTCATCCGCAAGCAAACGGGAAAGTGGAAGCCATCAACAAAATACTAAAGTCAACCATCAAGAAGCGTCTCGAAAAAGTCAAAGGCAACTGGGTCGATGATCTACCTTTTGCATTATGGGCGTACCGAACAACACATAAAACTGCCACAGGGCACACCCTATTCTCACTCGCATTCGGGTCAGAAGCTATGATCCCAGTGGAACTGGAAGTACCAACCCACCGCAGAAATTACTTTAACCAGAATGATAATGAAGAACTGCAATTAGAGGCACTTGATTTAATCGAGAAAAAGCGAAAAGGAGTAGAGCTTAGGATAGCAGCCCACCAACGGAAAGTAGCTAGATAATTCAATGCAAAAGTCAAACGAAGAACTTTTCAAGTCGGAGACCTCGTCCTGAAGAGAATTATGACAGGAACCAGGGTATTCAAACCCAATTGGTAGGGACCATACGTGATAAGCCAGAAATTTGCAGATGGCACTTTTGAGTTAAAAACAACAGATGGAATCGCACTTCCTCGAGCGTGGAATAGCATTCATCTTCGCCATTACTTTGTTTGAAGTTTCTTTCACATATTCTGCATCATACAGATATCATGAATTGTAAATAAATCATGCATTGTGACTATCATCGCAAAGTTTGTACAAATTAGTGAAAGAAATTACTTTACCTGTCAAAAAATCATACATTTGCAGGTTTTTAATTCCAAGTTACTAACAATGATTTTAATTACAGGCCTTTTAAGCAAACGAAAATGAATTAAGAACCAAATAGGGCTTGTGGAAAGCTACAACACATCCCCGACGAGGAGAAATTCAAGCACCTGTTTCTTAATACTCAAACATCTATACACTTTTTCTATAGTGGGTGTGAAGTACAAAACCATAAATAAGGGGCGTCAAGAACTCCAAGCCCAAACTACGGATCAAAATTTGAATTTCACCCTAGGGGCACGGTCTTAATAATAGAGTTCGAAGTACCAGTTTTGACAAGTCACAACCAGAATCTGACAAGTAAACTAGCGTCAGTCACTTGAAACAGTACGATGATAAACCCAAGACCTCCCCGAAGGGCACCCGGTTCATTGTCGATGCCATTTAAACATGGCCGGATAGAGATACAAATACTGGGCTTTGAACCCAAGACCTCCCCGAGGGGCACCCGGTTCATCGCCAACGCCATTTAAACATGGCCGGATAGCGATACAAATACCGGGCTTTAAACCCAAGACCACCCCGATGGGCACCAGGTTCATCACTGATGCCATTTAAACATGGTTGGATAGTGATACAAATACTAGGCTTTAAACCCAAGACCTCCCTGAGGGGCACCCGGTTCGTCGCCGACGCCATATAAACATGGCCGGATAGTGATACAAATACCGGGCTTTTAACCCAAGACCTCCCCGAGGGGCACCTGGTTCATCGCTAACGCCATTTAAACATGGCTGGATAGCGATACAAATACCAGGCTTTAAACCCAAGACCTCCCCGAGGGGCACCCAGCTTATCGCCAATGCCATTTATACATGGTTGGAGAGCGATATAAACACCGGGTTTTCAAAGACCTCTTTGGAGGCATCCACTCAGATGCTGGATCTTCCAAATCCAGCTATTGATTCTGGGTCCCACAAACCCAGTTACTGATGGACCCAAAGACCTGTACGGAGGCATCCGACAAGTTCAACAAGCGTCTGATTTATTCAGATCCAACGAACAGCGGATCAAAGGTCCTTTCAAGGGCATCTAGTTATAAGCCGAATCTTCCAAATTCATTTAGTAACAGAACCATAATTTTCCCTCAAAGTTATCTGATAAAAAACCACAAGTAATTGACTCACTCAGTTACCAGGAATAACAGATTCCTTTATCTAACTGTAAATACCATGCCTAAATTTCCGAAGTATTGAAACCAGTTGTGGTATGGGGGCATTACCATCACATTAATGAAATCTAATAATGCTCTCTTAAAAACATACCACAATCTGGTCATAAATCTATGAAAACTCATCATTGGATCATTCCAACTAACAAAACTAGATTTCCTGAAATGACTAAGGTGAAATCAAAGTTCCTTGTAAAATGGCTATTTACGCGAAAGGATTTTGGACATCATCTCAGTCAAGGTCGGGAAAATCTAATCTTGTTGGTTGGGTTAACTTGGTCTATAATAACAAATAATTTGTGATGCAGAATCTATATTGCAATTGTAAAGCAGGCATGAAATGCAGAATAAAGAAGTAGCAAGACTGAAAGCGAAATTTAAAGCATTAAAAGCAGGACACAATTTCCTGACAACAAAGCAGAATTACACCACAAATTCACACGCTAAAATGCAAAATGTCAGATGATATAGTGCATAAAGACGACAAGTACAAAAGTAATGAGCGGGGACCGGCGCCCGTATATACAACCGGCCTGAGTACAACATGCAAAAGGAAATAGTTAACAACTAAAATTAAGCTACTACTAAGCGCGGTCATTTATTCCTATCACTTGATATCAAAGAAGGATTATTAGCCAAAGGTGGAGGGGTCTCTTCTACGTTACTCCGATTCCCTTGGGAAGAAAAAGCGGTGGCCTCCATCTCCTTCTTCCTCTTCCTCTTCTTCTTAGACGATGAAGACTGACAGACTTCTTTCCTTTCTCTTTGGTAGTAACCCGGGGACTCTCATCTACATTAATAACTTCAAGATTGTCACTAAGGCTGTAGTCAACGACATCCAAATCTGAGAAGGCACCGACCTTTGCATCCTATGACCTGGGAGCTGCAACAAGCAAGGGTGTGTTACAAGGAGGAGGGGGAGTAATGACAGAAGTAAGACGAAAAGTTGTCAATGGTGAGCCAGCCTTAATAGCTCCTGTTGTCAATGCATTTCCTATGGCAGGAGAAGACAGGGGTGAAATTAAATTCAAAGTATGGAAACATTAAGCATAATAAGCAAGGGACCCATGTGAATCGAAAATGGACTCTAAGCACGACAGGGTAAAGTTAGTTTTAATTTTACCTGTATCTAGAAGATTCTCTGAGGGATCCCTATGCTCGATTCTCCAATGGTCGGGATTGTCATCATCAGCCTCATCGTTTTCACCATGCTCATTAGCAATATCCTCTGTATTGATATCCCCTTCAATGGTGACATTTTTGCCTTTAGGAGCGTCATCCGGGTTAGCTAATGTTTGTGAGCCAGAAGCTTCAAAGGCCAAAGGATCAACAGGAAGGTTGACATATGGTTGAGTGTGAACTTTCTCACCAGAGGTACCAGTCCTCTCGTCCGTTAGTTGTGCCTTTCCTTCTGCCAAAGCCTCTTTGGACCTATCATCTAAAAGTTTGTCAATGAGTTCGTCCTTGCTGCAATCATCACCATTAATCTCAAGCACTCGCTCCCAAACAAGCGCCAAAGTACGTGCAAAACTATCCCCTAAGTAATGCAAACTCCCATGACTCATGATGCTGTAGACATAGAGGCGAAACATGTCATCATCTGCTTCGTCCATAGCTTGTTTGTGATTTTCTTCTGCAGTTATCTTGTCCTTCTCAATTGGCCATTAGTGTCTGCTTGGAAGCCTTCAGAGATTTTACCTCCTTACGGAGATTAGCGGCATCTTCCCGATATTGTTTGGGGAAATCCTTCTCCACATCCAATTCAGCATCAACATCGCGCTTAGCAGCTATGGCATTTTTTCTCTTCGTTTGGAAGCCTCGAGTTCTTCACGGAGTTTTTTAATCTCATTGTCTGATGCCTCCAACTCTGCGACTCTTTTATTAAGAACTGCGATAGTAGCGTCATGATCATCCAAAACCTTCTCCTAATTGACTTTATCATCCTCCAGCTCGGCAATTTTCGTAAGATGAGAATCATGGTGCTTTTGGAGGTCATCACCAAGTTTCTCCCATCCACGCAACTTTTGATAAAAGATATCTCTTACGATATTCCATTTTGTCTCAAGTTGACTCTTAGCAGTATTGAGCTGGGTGTGTGTTTGTCTTATAACCGCATCCACCTCTTTAAGAAAAAGGTCGGAGCGTCGGTTATACTTACTCCACGATCAAAGTAAAGTCCTTTCAAGTTCCAACCCGGGAGCTTTTTGGTAAAGGAGATGTTCGTTGAGCTAGGAGTATGGCGAGGTTTATTGATAATCGAATGGATCTTAGCTGAAGGACCAAAAGGGCCAGAGGATGAAGGAAGTCGGGGTTTAATGGGCAGCTTCTCTACTCGGGAATGCTTATAAGAACCATCCATTTCTCATTTCCTTCCTTGCTCCCTTTCATCGGGAGTGTCTTCCCTTAGCCAACTACGCCTTCTAGCCTCTTCCTCTTCTTACTCGCGTATTTTCTTTCTTTGTTCCCCAGTCAGAACGGATTCTGATAAATGAAAAGACTGAGAAGAGGGCTTCAAGGCGGAGGCAGATGGGGCTTCTCATGGTGACGGGATGATTGTTGAGGTTCAGATTGTAGTAAGTGCTTCGGATTGATAGCTTTGCTCCTCTTACTGAAATCCGATCTGATTCCTGACAAGCGTTTCCCGTACATGCCTAAACCTGAAATGAGATATGCATGAGTTTTCGATACTTGAAACTATACATTGTCTAAGAATGCTAAAACAAGATAAAACACAGGAAAATAATTGAAATACACAAGATGAATTTCTTTAAAAGATACTATTGTTAACATACCAGTCATATCCTCTGAGTTTAAGGGAATTCCTAAAAATTTAAGAGGCTTTTCTAACTTAGTTGAGGCTGCATCCCTAAGTCTGGTTTCTATGGTTTGAGGGTTGAGAGGCAGAATAATAGAACCATCCTGAATAAGATATCTAGCAAAGTTGAGATCACTCAAATTGTCAAATGTACCTGAAAAATCTTCCTTAGCTACATTTTCAGTGGGAGAATCTCCAGTTATAATCGTAGTATTTGGATCGGTTTCTAATGCAACTACGTCTTCACCATCATGTTCAATCCCGTACTCAAGTTTAGAAGGATTCACTTCCCTATCATCTCTTCTAACCTGTTCGGAATCTAATTCTTGCTCAGGATGCAGGGATATATTTTCTTTCTCAATCAACTCAACCGATGTTGTGGGATATTCGCCTCTATGACGGTTAGAGTCTTCATCCTTATCCAAAGTCTTCGATGAGGGCAACGTTTTTCCACTAACGGACCCTGAACATCTTTTCAAGGAAGGGTCAACGGAAGCGTTTCGATCAGCTTGAGTTACACTCTTGTCGTCTGGATTTACTAAATCTGATTTTGTAATGTTGGGTTTAGGAGTGGAAGGTCCAGTCTTACATAAAAACTTCCTTAAGGGATGAAGTAGTTCGTATTAGTGAAGAAGGCTACCTGTAATTAAAAGCTTTCTACTTCTCTTAGCCTCATCAATAGCTTTTAGTGTTTCGTATGTGGCTTTAATAGAAGGGGGTTCTTTACTGTCTTTAATCAAGGTAGGGAGTACTGCATTTCAAAAGGAAATGATGTAAGAACGTATAACTCAAAGGGAAGTAAAGTCAAGACCTCTGAGTAAGATACGCATACCACCTTCTGTCCATTGCCCTCGGAATGGCTTGGGGCATCTGACGAAGAAGAATTGGCTTAAAAACCCTGAAACACTGTCCGGTAATTCGAGAACCAACTTCCGGTTTCTGGCACCTTCAACATGCATATTAGAGGGGGTGTCCTTCCTACTCTTGAAAGAACATAAGTACCGAAGGTCCTGGAAAGTAGGCTGTTGCTTTGTCGTATCCATGAAAAGGACATAAAGGCCCAGTAGAACTGTGTAGCCATTAGAATGGAGTTGGAAAGGAGCGATTCCTAGATGGTTTAAGATTCGTCCTAAAAAAGGATTAAACGGGGGAATAGCACTAGCTGCAAGCATTTGTTTGCTTATAGAAACATATCCAGCAGGAGGGTCGTCAGCAAATACGCCATCTTTTGGTAATATCGCATCCGTAAGAGGAATTCCGTATTGACCACACAATAGTTCATACTGCTCCCGAGTTAGGATGGTAGATTGTCTCTCTTGATCCCTAGCTTTAATTGGGAGAAGGTCCGAAGGAATGGGGCAAAAACTTGGCTAGAGGTCGTAGCTGTTTCAGTCTTAGAAACCTTGTTTAAAGAGGGATTGGTTTGTGCTGAGGAGGTCTCTTTACTTTGAGGAAGAGTTTGCTTTTCAGTATTCATTCTACACAGATATACACGAATACATTTCAATTTTATAAAAGCAAAAATTGAAGAATAAAAATATGAAAACACATAAAAACTTCGAAATAAAGGAGACAAATATCATGGCAAGGAGTTTGTTGGCAATAGAATTAAGTTGTTATGGAATGGAACCCATGTTGGTTCACGACATGGTACTCATGTCGGTTCACGACATGGTACTCATGTCGATTCACGGCATGATACCCATGACGGTCCACGGCTTGAGGTCCATGTCAGTCCACGACATGAGAGGTATATCATTTCACGACATGAAACCTTAAACTGTAGCCACTAGAGAATCAACTTGTTTGACCGGTTCCCAAACTCAAGTCGTTCATGCGACATGTCACCTCGATCGACTTGAATTACAACTACGGATTGGTAACTCACATGGGCATAACGATATAGATTTTCGAATAAACACAATTTAAGGCATGCCGTAAACTTACCATTGGAGCTACACAAAAAGAAAACGTGTCAAAGCTGTGATAAAACAACGAAGGACTCATGGTTCAAGTATTTTAACAAGTAACTGGTGTACAGTATAATGAATTGTTCAAAAAAAAGGGTTCAAGTCGTTAAGCTTCATATGATCGTTGTCGTGTAGAAACAACCAAAACAGGGCATTGTAAGATATTAAAGTTATGCCACTAAGGTATGGTCACTCAAATCGTGTAAGTGGTATGAATAGGCCATGATAGCAGTGTAAGTACTCAAGACTAAGTAACGACCAAGTCGCTAGAAACATTTGCACGGTATAATACTCATGTCGTTGAAACGACATACAACTTAAGTCACACAAATTACATAAAAAATCGAAGCTCAATGAAAAGCAAAGAATTCCTAAGCTCTTATACACATTTGCCCATTCTGATTTGACTCGTTTTTGATTCATGAACATCCCAAAAATACAAGACAGTCAAGATCGATTCACAAGACTATCAGTTTACCAAAAGTAAGTAAAGATCCTTAAATCCTATACAAATCCTAGCATTTAGAAGAACGAAGAAGAATTCAGATCCAAAAATTACTTGCAATAATTTCTAAATAGTTATTGAAGGAAGAATTCTTCAAGATCGAAAGTATAGATCGCAAATTGAATTGATAAAGCTCGTCGAAGCTAGTTAGAATCCGTTTACGATGACTTTCATGGAGGCGTCGGCTTGATTGGATAGGTCTCTTATAAGAAAGGCAATGATGTTTCTATGAATCAATCCACCATTAGCAAGTCAAAGCTTCAGAATGAGAAGAGGGATAGGAATGGATATACGGGTTTTAGGATAACATATAAAGGCATAGGGGGTTATCGGGCCAAGTTAAGATCGATTCGAAGCCCAACATGACTTAAAACCCACAAGCAACTCAGAAGGGCACGACTTACGACACGGTAAGGGAAGGGATATCATGATTCGAAGCCCATATTATTTTTAATAACATAAACTTCGAGGGGCAAATGTTAACCCATAAAAATAGGGGTTTGAGACGGCCCGCCCCGCACCAACCGACATTTACTCCAAAAGTGCGTTGTACACATGTCCAGTTAGCACGGGACGGGTCGTCAGAAGGAAAAGGAAGAAGGAAATGAACATACAAAGAACCTGTAGAATGTCTCACAGCGCATAGAAAAAAATATAATAATAACATACTTGACATAAAACAGGAGAGACAGTGCATAAGCTGAAAATCAGAACTAAACATCATAGCAGCGGAAATCCAAAATACAGCTTATTACAACTTTTCAAACTGTCTCAAAGCAAAGTAAGATAAATGACGTACACTACTAATGCCCAAGTAGCAACCACCAACGACACAGGGATAATGTGTATATATATATAATACGTGGAAGCCTCCTGCCCGCCTCCGAATCAGCTACTCGCGCACCACCAGCTAACCTGTCTCTAGTCTGCTCGTGTGAGCACCCAGAGTAATAAGAGGAGACATAAAACTCTGGGTCAGACATAAAGCCTGGTATGAGCGATAAGCATCTAAGTGAACAATAACAGGTAGACTAAAACATACCTGAACCTGCAACCAAAGAGTTAGCACTACAAACTGTACAACACTCTAAGGTATCATATCAAACAGTGTAAAGATACAGTGGTGGGGGAGGTGTGCATGTCATAGGGATGGCAAAAATTCAAACATAGCATCCATCCTCACATCTCTCACTCAGTGCGTAAAGCATACGATATTCACCACTTCGATCACCCCACATACCTTGCTACGATCACTTTGCCCCATGAAGTCATAAATGGCTTCACTGCACTGATAACGTAGCCACAAATCCTTTGCTATGTCGACTTTGCCCCATGGAGTCTCAAGAACCCCACTGCACTGGCTCATAGCCTTACTAATCCTTACTATGTCCACTCTGCCCCATGGAGTCACAAGAACCCCACTGCACTGGCTCATAGTCTTACTACGCATCACCTTTCCCCTCGGGTAATAATGACCCTACTGCACTGATAACGTAGTCTTGCTACCATCACATTGCCCCTCAGGTCATAATGACCCTACTGCACTGATAAGTAGCCCATCATTCCTTTTTAGTGGTGAATCGAAGTTATGAACGTCAGCAACTCCTTAGCACACGTCCCGCAGCAAAGTCCAACCATGAAGTGAAATCCTTGGTTCCCAACTGGATCCTGATCTCTAACTTCCCCTATTGGACTACCTTTGCATCTCGGGTTATTGGTCAATACTGGGTCGGGTCGGGTTCCTCCTCAAGTTATCGGTTCGGTTCGGTGTCCTTCCTCCGTTCGGGTCGGGTCTCCTTCTGGTGTGGTTTGGGTCGGGTATTCCTCTAGGTTCGGGTCAGATGCTTTTCTTCGGGTCGGCTCGGGTGTCCCTTCTTGGTTCGTGCTTTCGATCCGTCTTCATGCTCCCTTCATATGCTCCCATCCGATCCGCATTCATGCTCCCGCTCTGATTCGTCCTCCTCGATCCGATCCGTCTTCCTCTATCCGATCCGATCCCAGTTTAGCTAGCGTGGCCTTCCTTTTTGCCACTTTTCCCAAGTGTTGGGTTCCGATCCAATCGGATTCTTTGCTCAGTTCTACATATCCGATCCGAGCCCCCTTATCCGATCCGATCCGAACCCTGCATTGTTTCTGAAACTGTTCCAGCAAGTGTTTACGCCATTCGACGACGTTTTCGACCATTCTAACTATAGGAATCAATCACAAAACATTTCAGACAGTCATAGCAACATACATGATCAACCACAAACATCAAAACATCAATATGATAGGTTAAAATGGAACAAATATACCCAAAATCCCATATTTCCCCTTAAGCATGTTTAGGTGAAACTAATGATAGGATTTGCAAAACTTAACCAAATTAACCCAAATTCATATCAGAGGTCTAAAACATCATCTAGGAATTTATGAACATTTTTCCCGAATTTTATCATGCTTAAATTCGCTAATTAGCACTAATCACCCCTAATTAGCCATAATTAGTATAAAACTGTGCAAATCACTCACCTTAGCCACAAAATAAACTAAGATCCGAAATAATTCTCTGATTTGATGTGAATCTCTATGCTAAACAGCAGCTCCTATGTTGCTTTGGTGAAGATCTTCCTTGATTAGGGGTTGTTAAGCCAAATCCTTGACCAAAAGATGATTTGGAGGTGATTTAGAGGTTGGAGGCCATTTTTAGGGTTCCTTGGTGATAAGCGGAGGCTAGAAAACTGAAATGGAATGATCCTCTATCTCATTTCAGCCTCCCCATAACCCTAATCCCGAAATGGGTTATGGGCCTACTCACTAATCACCCGATTTGGCCCGGTTAAGCAGTTTTTCACCCTCCAAACCTTGTTTCAGCCATATCTCCCAAATGGTAAGTCGCTATTGTGACCACTCTATGGAAAGGGAAACCATCAAACGAATCCAATGGAAGTGGTTTCAGGTCAAAATTCCTTTCCAATCAAAAGTTATGGCCAAAACAGTACCAACTAGGGGCAAAATGGTCATTTAAAAATCAACAAAAATCATGAACATGGGAAATGACTCTAATGGATGTTTCCCAAAGTTACACGACCATACGACATAATACGGGAAAGAAATAAATATTCTACAATCCCCCGATACGTAGGATACGGGTCATTACACTCTCCCCCCCTTAAGAAATTTCGCCCCCGAAATTCCCCAATCCAAACACATACAAAGGTCCCGCATGTCTATCAATCATAAAACAACAATCAAACATGCAAACAAGCAAAACAAGTCTACCCTAGCATGCGGAAAACTAAATTGTAAGGTAAATCTTACCAGGCAAAGAGTTCTGGATATGCCTCCCTAATGCCCTCCTCTGTCTCCCAAGTACAGTCATTCTCGTCCTCGCCCCACTGAACCTTGACTTGCTTCACCGCCTTCCTTCGAAGTTGCTTCGTATCGTGCCCCACAATATGAATCGGCTTGCGGTTCCTAATCGCCTCGGGTTCTACTTCAAAGTCCTCTAATGTAATGGCGCGTTTTGTAAGGTATAATAATTAAGTTATTTAATTATTTAAATAACGAATATATTAAATAAACGATAGTTGAACGTATAATTTATAATATAATTATAATCGAGCTCGAAATGGCGCGGCAGTTCGCTATTTGGCGATTCGAACTTCAACTGAATGTACAGGATTCGTTTTAAAGCGGATTTCTATGAAACAAGAAACGTGTGGAGCTGGTGGAGTATATCTTTCTAGTGGAAGAGAAATATCGGGATTTCGTTGTGTAGATTTTGAGTTATGTCCAAATCAAATTATCAGAAATGCAGCACCCTGACCATAACGATTTAATTATATTTTATATAAGGATTTAAATAGAAATCGAACATCGATATAACTCTGCCAATGTAATATCGAGTTGTAAATACATACATGAATATATCAGAGCTGTATGGTATCCCACTGTGAACACAGACGATAATAATTAATTTTAAATATTTAATTTAATAATATTTAAATATATTTATATATTTAAATAGGCTATTTAGAGCTTTGAAAAATAGCCACTTTTGCATACGAAGTCGGAATTCGACGAAACCAGTTTCGTTGGGACCGTAATGTCAAACTCTAGCTACATGTCCAGTTTGGTGATTTTTAGGTATCGTATGTAACCACTGTGATTTTTAGAAGCAGGATGCGACGAGAAAATCATTTAAATAAAATATAAAATCAATTTAAAATATCCTCCCCATTTTTCTATGATCACAACAAGTCCACGCAACAACCATTCTCAGCCACAAATGGCAACAACCCCAAACCTCATATATATAACCGTAGAAACCCATTCACAGCAAACATTTGGTGAGCAAGAAAAATCAAAATCAAATGAATTAAATTCCTATAAATCGAAACTTGTATAGATTAGAGATCATGGTGGGTTGCTCTTCGATCTGGTACCCATTCTGTCATGTGCGATTCCACTTTGTCGACGCTGGTTTTTGGTTTGTGAACTAGGGTTGGAGTGAAATGGTGATAAGCGAGGTAGGAGGTGGAATCGAGGTATTGGTGGCGTCGGGTGTGGAAAGCCGAGTCCCTTGGTGAAGTTGGGTTCGATCCGGTTGACAAAAGTGACGGGGTCACTGAAGAGAGTCGCGACAGGAAGCGAACACGAGGTGGGTCATTTTGGTATCGGTGGGATCGGAAATGGAAGAGGATTCGGAGCAGAGTTCGATGGTGGTGGTTGCGCCGGAAACTGGTGGCCGAGGCGGATGAAAGCGGGGGGTCAACTGGAAGGTCAACGGGGGAATTATGTTAGCAGGGATCGGATTTAGATTGGGGAAGAAGGGGATTTAATAATGTGTGGGCTTTAACGTTGGGTGGATCAGTTTTGTAGTGGAGCTGGGACGTTGTAAATTGAGTGAGGCCCATTTAAATAAAAACCCATGTTTTTATTTGTTTAAGTATTCAAAAATATATACAAAACTTCGAGTGATCGTAACTTATTCATATGAAATCAGAATCACGAACCGTGAGTTGCGTTGGGATCGTATGGACGGGAGCAACACAATGAGACTGACCGGGAGTGAATCCGAGCCCGTTACAATTTATAGCAAAATAAATTGTCCGATCTGAATCAACGACAATTATCGTTTTTGACGACGATAGTCCAAATGTGAGTAAAACTCACCAACTCTGTATAGTTCTATTTTTACAGTGTATTCTTAGAACTGTTAGATATTGTCTGTTTGACTGTGTGTTGACTGTTTGATTGAACTGCTAGTCAGTTAGTAGAGATTTTATATATATATTTACGTATATATATAAACCGTTAAATAGTCATATGTGATTCTGCTATCAGAATATTTCACAGTGAAGTGAAATCGATGTTGTTGTATTGTCTAACATCTGTGGTGCAGGGAAACAGGTTGGAGGAATCCAACTGGATTCCTCAACAGTTATTTTACTATGATTTTTATATTGTGATATATAATGTGATGTATATAATCTGTGTGATTATGTGTGGTGGGACAATATTTATCGTTGTTATATGGTGTGTTAAATACCATGAGAAATACCAAAATGTAGGAGAGGGGTTTTCAAAGTATATTTTGAAAATAGTTTATTTATATAAAATCAAGGGATTATATATATATATATATATATATATATAAGAAAAAGGATTCTAAATATAAAGGAATATAGTTGGTAAAACAAATATAAAAGGATTATATTTGTAAATCAAATATATGGGAATATATATATGTTAATCGAATATAAGGGGATATATTTGTTAATCAAAATATAAAGGAATTATATTCATTAAAAGAAATATAAAGGATATTTATTTAGAGATTAAACAAATAGAATTAAACTAAAGGAGATATTTATTTGTTAAATAAATAGGAGTTAACCAAGTAAATTGGTCGAGTTAACCAAGTAAATTGGTCGAGTTAACCAAGTGAATTGGTCGAGTTAATCGAAGTGAATTAGTTTAGTTACTAAGTGAATCGGTTAGAGTTAATCAAAGTGGATTAGTTAAGTTAACTAAGTGGTTAATCGAAGTGAATTAGTTGAGTTAAACTGAGTGAATCGGTTAGAGTTAATCAATGTGAATTAGTTAAGTTAAACTAATTGGTTAATCGAAGTGAATTAGTTAAGTTAACTAAGTGGTTAATCGAAGTGAATTAGTTGAGTTAAACTAAGTGAATCGGTTAGAGTTAATCAACGTGAATTAGCTAAGTTAAACTAAGTGGATTAGTTCAGTTAATCGAGACGAGTTAACCAGTTAGGTTAAACCATTTGAGTTAATCAGTTAGAATTAAACCAGTTGAGTTGACCGGTTAGAGTTATCCAAGTGGAGTTAATCAAGTAGCGTTGTCGAATATCACTTATTCGAAGAAGAGTTATCGAATATAGTCTATTCGAGTGGAGAAATCAAATGTTATTCATTTGAGAAGAGTTATCGAATATTGGTTATTCGGAGTTAGTTAATCCAAAGGAATCATTCGAAGTTAGTTAATCCGAAGGAGTTAGTCGAAGAGTTAATCGAATATAGTTATTCGAAAGAAGGTGTTAATTGAATATAGTTATTCGAGTAAAGTTAAAAGAGTTAATCGAATTTAGTTATTCGAAATGAGTTATTTGAATTAGATATTTGAATAGAGTTAAACACATTAGAGTTATTCGAATAGAGTTAAACACATTAGAGTTATTCGAATTAGTTATTCGAATAGAGTTAAACACATTAGAGTTATTCGAATTAGTTATTCGAATAGAGTTAAACACGTAAGAGTTAATTGAATATTAGTTATTCAATTTGAGTTAATCGAATGTAGTTATTCGAGAAGAGTTAAATCGAATTTAGTTATTCGAAAGGAGTTAATCAATTGGAGTTAAGTTAATCGATTTGAATTAAGTTGAATCGAAATGGAGTAAATCGATTAGAATTAAGTTAATCGAGTTAGAGTAAATCGAATATTGGTTATTCGAAGGTAAGTTATTCGAATTAGTTATTCGAAGGAGTTAATCAAATGAGTCGATCCAAAGGAGCTAGTCGAATATTAGTTATACGAATAGAGTTAAAGGAGTTATCGATTTTAGTTTGATCGAAAGGAGTTATCGATTAGTAAATCGAAAGGAGATTTTCGAATATAGCATATTCGGAAGAATGAGATCGAATATTGTTTATTTGAAAGAGAGAGATTTCGAATATGAGTTATTCGAAGAGAGATAATCGAATATAGGTTATTCGAAGAAGAGTTAATCAAATAGAGATTACTCAAAAGAGAGTTATACGTCGAATTCGATTATAGCGAATTCGGGAAAGTACTATTTACTTTCCAGGGTTTAAATCAAGATTTAGTTATTGATTTATAAATTAGGTGTCTGTTAAATTATTCGAGTTAAGAGATAAAGTTATAATTTAGGTTAGATATTGCAGAAGTAGGAATTATAACGTTATAGTTATAAATCAAACGTTTTCATATAATAAGTGGATTCGTAACCGGAATCCAAGAATTTGCGTAAACAGATGATTGGAAAAAGTGAGTGACGAGCTTCATCTATTTCACAGTAAAGGACGTTGTTCAAGTAAGGTCTGAGAGGTAATTATACCCCAACTTGATTGACTTCAGAATTGACAAAGGAATAGTTGTGGTTCGATAGGAAAGGTTGATTTGAAATATAGTTAAGTAATAAGCGATTAATGGATTAAGCGTAACGATGTTTTATACAACGTTCATTGGAAATCCGTAAATGAGTTTTGGGAACGTTTTCCAAATATAATCAGATATGTTTTCTAAACATAGAAAATGAAATGTTTTCATGATAAGAATTTAAGAAATAGAGTTAAGCAAATTCAGAAACTGACTGGAGAGGGTAAGTTGAACGGTTTTCTAAGTGACGACCTGATGTTGGTTTCGACCTTCCGGATTGATACTTAGAGAATTGTTCTCATACTAGTTACAGTTAGGGACTGATAGTTGCGAAATAATAGTGATGTGAAAATAAGTTGTGGAAATGTTTTCCAATGATTTATAACATATATTTTCTAAATATATGAAATAAGGAAATATGAACATATGATGATTGATCGATCGAATTTCCATTTGGAAATAAGATCGTTGTTTGTACACCGACATGTTTTCATTTGATAGTTGAATCACAGACTATCAAAGTTTTTACCATTTTAACGTTGTTAATATGGAGAGACCGGTTGGATTATTATCCAAAGAACCACTCTGTATTGGCATAAGCGTTGCGAGCAATATATGCCAGAGATAAACTGAAGACGGAGTAAAGTGCAAGGGCTATTGTATAAGTCTTAGATAACAGTGACTAGGATGGATATACTGAATAGTGCCTTCGGTTTGTCCAGTCCCAGGACAACGTATATGGAAGAAGGTCTGACAGAGTATATCCAATGGATCGCGTAAGTTGATCTGTTCAAACGTATTCACGTTTGGTGGTGGAGGAATTCGTTTCTCTTAGCTGTATACCCGTGTTATTTTTGGATAAGTCAATTTGTGATTTGGCGGGTATGACGATGTGGCATTCAGAGTGAATGATGGTCAGATGTTCTGAAGATAGACGTAGCTTCTAGCCTCACACCAGGAAGTAACAAAAGTTGGGCTAGGCAGCATGGCTAGTTGGGTCATCCCCAAGCAGGGTGTATTGTCACCGATCTAGTGAATATTCATATTTATACTTCTTTTGATTCTGTATCTTCGGATGACGGTTTGATGGCCTATAACCGTGGTGGCAATATATTCGCGACACTCAAGCTAAATGAGTGAGCGTTCATGTGTGGCCGGGTTGCAAGACGTTCTTGTTGAACCTGCAGTGTATCACCTCTAGAGTACACTGATCAGAAGGTGCTCCCATACCTTGTCTGTTGGAATCCATTCTCCGATAAGCGCCCTGCGGTTTATGATTTTATACTATGAATGTAGAACGTGAGATGCAAGCGTTTCTGCTAGTTGATATCTATTTGTACATAGACATTATTATAATATCAAAAGGTTTTTGATATAAAGATATTCTGGATTCTCATAAGGGAAAAAACCCGTTCCGTTATACGGCGTGGTCTTACGAGATATCGTTTACTTGTTCATATACATGTTTAAACTATTTTACTCATACCAGTCCCATGACTGACCCGGAGTTTACTTTGTTGTTTCCCTAAACTCTTGGGTGCCTAAATTTGTACGGGCAGTCAAGTAGTCGGGATTTACAGATATACTTGGAGAGCTTGGAGCAGGAGGCTGCAAGATTTTATAGCTATAGTTATTTCCGCTGTGTTGTAAGTGTTGTACTCTGATAAGTGCTATTGTATATATATAACTGTTTACTTCAAAGTTATGTTATATATTATATGTTATTCGTTCCGCTGTGAGATTCGTGTTACTCTGATGATTCTGATGTTCTTCTTCTTCTTCTATTCTATTAGTTCTATCTTTTCTTTCTCACCTTCTAAATTCTTTCACTAACGTCTCGGAATTTCCGACTCTCGAGGAGTCGGAAATTTCCAGCCGTTACATCTAACTGATCATGTGAAATAGTCACATCTGAGTCGTGAACGAACTTCCTTAGTTGGGAAACATGAAATACATTGTGAATTCCCGACATCTTCTCTGGTAAGCCAAATCTATATGCCAAATTCCCGACTATTTCAAGAACAGGGAATGGGCCAACAAATCTTGGTGCCAACTTGCCTCTCCTGCCAAATCGTATCACGCTCTTCAACGGAGAGATCTTGACAAACACCAAGTCACCAACGGAGAATTTCAAGTCTCTTCTTCTCTTATCAGCATAACTCTTCTGCCTATCCTGAGCAGCTTTCATTCGTTGCTGAATGATCTTAAACTTATCCGACGTTTCTCTCACCACATCTGGTCCAAGCACAAACTTCTCGCCAGTCTCTATCCAACATGATGGTGAGTTGCACGGCCTTCCATACAAAGCTTCATATGGAGCCATACCGATACTGGATTGGTAGCTATTATTATATGCAAACTCTACTAGATGCAAATGGTCATCCCATGATCCACCAATATCCAATATACACGCTCTCAAGAGATCTTCCAATATACGATTCACCCTCTCCGTCTGACCGTCG
Organism: Allium sativum; assembly: GCA_030737875.1. Lineage (NCBI taxonomy): Eukaryota > Viridiplantae > Streptophyta > Magnoliopsida > Asparagales > Amaryllidaceae > Allium > Allium sativum. The sequence goes on from CM060912.1 coordinate 850,430,647, forward strand.
GTCTGAGGATGATATGCGGTACTGAGATGTAATTTTGACCCTAGCGCCTCTTGTAAGCTCTTCCAAAACCCACTAGTGAACAAGGGGTCTCGGTCACTTACAATGCTTTTGGGTACTCCATGAAATCTCACTACCCACTTCACATACAATTCTGCAAACTTGGTTGCCATTCTGGTCGATTTGACTGGTATAAATCTTGCGCTCTTAGTCAATCGATCCACAATTACCCAAATGCTATCATATCCCGATCTAGTCCTTGGTAGGCCATCGATGAAATCCATCGAGACTTGCTCCCATTTCCATTCGGAAATTTCTAATGGTTGCAATAACCCACTAGGCTTCTTTTGCTCAGCTTTAACTAGCTGGCAATTCATGCATTTGGATATAAACTTCCCAACGTCTCTTTTCATCCCTTCCTAGTAGTAAGTCTGTCTCATGTCTCGATATATCTTATTACCACCGGGGTGTATAGTCAGTTTTGAGTGATGACATTCTCTAAGCACTTCATCTCTCAAACAATTCACGTTGGGCACAACTAGTGTTCCATTCTTTCGAAGCCATCCATCTCGATCAAGCCCATACACATTCATTTCCTCATCGATATCCATCTCCAACTTGGAGATGATTTCTAATAGATTAGGATCGTCTCTCTGGCTAGGCCCAATCCGCTCTATCATAGTGGGTCTGATCGTCAAAACTAGCTAGCATAACTGGATCCAATTCGCACCTTGGTTTGAAATCAAACCCCGCGTTTACTCCAGTTGCTTCCATTCAAGAAACATTGCCCCTAAGCTGGCATGTCTTCTACTCAAGGCATCGGCTACCGCATTACCTTTCCCAGGTGTGTATGCGATATCAAAATCATACGAAGCCAAGAACTCTTACCATCTCTGCTGACGGAGATTCAGATCTTTCTGGGAGAAGAGACACTTTAACGATTTATGATCAGTAAACAACTCAAATCTTTCTCCCAAGAGATAATGTCTCCACATCTTCAGCGCAAATACAATCACTGCTAATTCCAAATCATGGTTAGGATACTTCTTTTCATGCGGCTTTAGCTGTCGACTAGCATAAGCTACAACCCTACCTCCTTGCATCAATACTGCACCTAGTCCGGTACCACAAGCATCCGTGTATACCGTCATCTTTTCATTTCCATTAGGAATGACTAACACTGGCGCACGCGTCAACCTTTCCCTTAGACTCTTGAAGGCATCCTCACACACTTCGTCTCAGACGAAGGACTGATTCTTCTTAGTCAACTGAGTCATCGGTGCTGCGATCTTGGAGAAGTCCAGGATAAACTTACGATAATATCTAGCTAATCCCAAGAAACTTCTTATATCTGTTGCATTCTTGGGCGTAGGCCAATCCTGTACCGTAGCCACCTTCGTAGGGTCCACGGCAATACCACTCTCTGAAACAACATGACCCAAGAATCTCACTTCCCTTCTCCAAAAATGATACTTAGAAAATTTCGCTTTCAATTGGTGTTTCCTCAACACCTCCATCACTATCCTCAAGTGTCCCTTGTGTTCCTTCTCTATCCTTGAGTAAACAAGGATGTCATCCACGAACACAAGAACAAACTTATTCATCTGATCTCTGAATACTCGATTCATAAGATCCACAAAATAGGCTGGTGCATTGGTCAACCCAAACGGCATGACCAACCACTCATAAAATCCAGACGGCATCCTAAATGCCGTTTTCGGAACACTCTCATCCGGTACTCGAAGCTGATGAAATCCTGTCGAGAGGTCCAATTGGGAGAACACTCTAGCTCCTTCCAGCTGATCAAACAAATCATCTATCTGCGGTAGAGGATACTTATTCTTCCTCGTCACCTTATTCAACTCACGATAGTCCACACACAAACGAAGGGAACCATCTGCCTTAGTGGAAAACACAACTGGTGCCCCCCACTCGGAGACACTGCTTCTAATAAAACCCTTCTTCAAAAGATTGCTGGCTTGCACCCCGAGCTCTCGCTGCTCTCTTGGTACCATACGATGAAGTGGCATCACCATAGGTCTGGCATCTTTCACTAAATCAATACGGAACTCAATCTCTCGGTGTGGTGGAAGCCCGGTCACCTCCTCGAAGACGTCCGGATACTGGCCAACCACGGGCACATCTGACAACTCATTATGTGGGATGTCGAGGGAATTTACAAAGCTAGCCATAACCCCATCACTAGGTAGACTACCAAACACTACCCTCCGCCCATCATCCGCCCTCACTGTCACCAAAAAGCCCTCACAGTCTACCACCACCCCGTATCTTTGGAGCCAATCGACTCCCAATTTAATGCCATACCCAGTAAAGCCCAAAACAAAGCAATCACATACAAACATACATCCATGACTCGATAAGGCCAAATTCCTGCAAATCATACTAAGGCTAGTCGAACCACCAATCGGGTTCGTCACTACCAATGGTCTATCGATTATCTCGGGTTCCAGTCCCAACCTATCTACCAGGTCACTAGATATGAAGGAAGGGGAAGCCCCAGTATCAAACAAAACTCGAACTGGTACATCATAAATAGAAAGCATACCTTGAATAACAACATTCTTTCCTTTCTCCGCCGCAGTTGGGGCATTCGACGAAGAAGGAACATCATCAATAGAATATGCTTTCACAATCTGCTTCTCCTTAAGAGGTTGCGGACACTTATCTTTATGATGTCCCTCTTGGCCACAGTTGTAGCACTTCCTTTCTGCTGGCTTGGCTCGACATTCTTTAGCATAATGGCCCTTCTTTCCACAGCTGAAGCACTCAACATCCTTCTTCTTTTTCTGGCCACCTTTAGATTGGTCCTGCTTCCTCTTATTCTGAGAGTTATTCTTGCCTCCACCGCCTGCTTGCGGCTTTGGCCCTTCTGCAGATGCAGCCTCAGTCTTTGACTTAGGGTAAAGACTCTCTGATCTCAAAGCTTTCCCCACGATCGATTCAAAAGTCTCATCGATGTGGTTGATAAGACTTTCCCCCAAGTATCCATCCAAATCAGTAATGAACTTCTCATTCTTCTTTTCAGGGGTATCGATAAGAGACAGTCCATACTTCGACAAAGTGTCGAACTCAGCAATATAATCAGAAACTGCCCTTCCGTTCTGCTTGAGTTCCAAGAACCTCTTAAACAACACTGACTTCTGGGCAGCTGGAATGAACTTCTCGCTAAAGCGATCTTTGAACTGATCCCAAGTAACTTGATCCTCTGGAGTAGATGTTCTGATAGCATTCCACCAATTCATCGCTCGCCCTTACAGCTGACGAGACGCTAGCCTTCTCTTCATCGCATCCTCAAGACCTAAGTCATCGAAGATACGGTCACAGCTATCTATCCAGTCCTGAACATCCGTGGCCGACTCCGTTCCATGGAACGGCTTTCCACCAAGATTAGTGTAATCTTTGCACAACTTGGCGAAATCGACCCTAGGCGCCTGCACTACTGGGCCAACACCAACTCCGGGATTGGGAATTGCCCCTTGCACTTCTCTAAGCATGTCTCTCATGAGGTTAGTAAACATAGCCCTCATATTAGCGGCATTCCCTTGGTTGGTCCCTCTACCATCACCCCTCGTGTCTCGGCTCATCGTCGATCTGAAAAAGGGAAACGATTAACGACCCCATAGTGGTGCTAGTGCAGTGCGGCTTCATCTTTATACTACTAATAGTATATACATACATAGTTTTTGAAAACCAAAGTAATCACAAATACGCGCTCTCATATACGTACTATCTCTCCCTAGTGTCTTTCCCTAGGTTAACTACGCAACCTAGAGCTTTGATACCAAGTGAGACGGCCCGCCCTGCACCAACCGACATTTACTCCAAAAGTGCGCTGTACACATGTCCAGTTAGCACGGAACGGGTCGTCAGAAGGAAAAGGAAGAAGGAAATGAACATACAAAGAACCTGTAGAATGTCTCACAGCGCATAGAACAAAATATAATAATAATATACTTGACATAAAACAGGAGAGACAGTGCATAAGCTGAAAATCAGAACTAAACATCATAGCAGCGGAAATCCAAAATACAGCTTATTACAACTTTTCAAACTGTCTCAAAGCAAAGTAATATAAATGAGGTACACTACTAATGCCCAAGTAGCAACCACCAACGACATAGGGAGAATGTGTGTATATATATAATACGTGGAAGCCTCCTGCCCGCCTCCGAATCAGCTACTCGCGCACCAACAGCTAACCTGTCTCTAGTCTGCTCGTGTGAGAACCCAGAGTAATAAGAGGAGACATAAAACTCTGGGTCAGACATAAAGCCTGGTATGAGCGATAAGCATCTAAGTGAACAATAACAGGTAGACTAAAACATACCTGAACCTGGACCTGCAACCAAAGAGTTAGCACTACATACTGTACAACACTCTAAGGTATCATATCAAACAGTGTAAAGATACGGAGGTGGGGGATGTGTGCATGTCATAGGGATGGCAAACAATCAAACATAGCACCCATCCTCACATCTCTCACTCAGTGCGTAAAGCATACGATATTCACCACTTCGATCACCCTACATACCTTGCTAAGATCACTTTGCCCCATGAAGTCATAAATGGCTTCACTGCACTGATAACGTAGCCACAAATCCTTCGCTATGTCCACTTTGCCCCATGGAGTCTCAAGAACCCCACTGCACTGGCTCACAGCCTTACTAATCCTTACTATGTCTACTCTGCCCCATGGAGTCACAAGAACCCCACTGCACTGGCTCATAGTCTTACTACGCATCACCTTGCCCCTCGGGTCATAATGACCCTACTGCACTGATAACGTAGTCTTGCTACCATCGCTTTGCCCCTCAGGTCATAATGACCCTACTGCACTGATAAGTAGCCCATCATTCCTTTTTAGTGGTGAATCGAAGTTATGAACGTCGGCAACTCCTTAGCACACGTCCCGCAGCAAAGTCCAACCATGAAGTGAACTCCTTGGTTCCCAACTGGATCCTGAGCTCTAACTTCCCCTATTGGACTACCTTTGCATCTCGGGTTATTGGTCAATACTAGGTCGGGTCGGGTTCCTCCTCAAGTTATCGGTTCGGTTCGGTGTCCTTCCTCAGTTCTGGTCGGGTCTCCTTCTGGTGCGGTTCGGGTCGGGTATTCCTCTAGGTTTGAGTCAGATGCTTTTCTTCGGGTCGGGTCAGGTGCTTCCCTTCGGGTCGGGTCGGGTGTCCCTTCTTGGTTCGTGCTTCCGATCCGTCTTCATGCTCCCTTCATATGCTCCCATCCGATCCGCTTTCATGCTCCCGCTCTGATTCGTCCTCCTCGATCCGATCGGTCTTCCTCTATCCGATCCGATCTCAGTTCAGCTAGCGTGGCCTTCCTTTTTGCCACTTTTCCCAAGTGTTGGGTTCCGATCCGATCGGATTCTTTGCTCAGTTCTACATATCCGATCCGAGCCCCCTTATCCGATCCGATCCGAACCCTGCACTGTTTCTAAAACTGTTCCAGCAAGTGTTTACGCCATTCGACGACGTTTTCGACCATTCTAACTGTTGGAATCAATCACAAAACATTTCATACAGTCATAGCAACATACATGATCAACCACAAACATCAAAACATCAATATGATAGGTTAAAATGGATCAAACATACCCAAAATCCCATATTTCCCCTTAAGCATGTTTAGGTGAAACTAATGATAGGATTTGCAAAACTTAACCAAATTAACCCAAATTCATATCAGAGGTCTAAAACATCATCTCGGAATTTATGAACATTTTCCCCTAATTTTATCATGCTTAAATTCGCTAATTAGCACTAATCACCCCTAATTAGCCATAATTAGTGTAAAACTATGCAAATCACTCACCTTAGCCACAAAATAAACTAAGATCCGAAATAATTCTCTGATTTGATGTGAATCTCTATGCTAAACAGCATTTCCTATGTTGCTTTGGTGAAGTTCTTCCTTGATTAGGGGTTGCTAAGCCAAATCCTTGACCAAAAGATGATTTGGAGGTGATTTAGAGGTTGGAGGCCATTTTTAGGGTTCCTTGGTGATAAGTGGAGGCTAGAAAACTGAAATGGAATGATCCCCTATCTCATTTCAGCCTCCCCATAACCCTAATCCCGAAATCGGTTATGGACCTACTCACTAATCACCCGATTTGGCCCGGTTAAGCAGTTTTTCACCCTCCAAAACTTGTTTCAGCCATATCTCCCAAATGGTAAGTCCGTTTGGCTATTGTGACCACTCTATGGAAAGGTAAACCATCAAACGAATCCATTGGAAGCTGTTCCAGGTCAAAATTCCTTTCCAATCAAAAGTTATGGCCAAAACAGTACAAACTAGGGGCAAAATGGTCATTTAAAAATCAACAAAAATCATGAACATGGGAAATGACTCTAATGGATGTTTCCCAAAGTTACACGACCATACGACATCATACGGGAAAGAAATAAATATTCTACGATCCCCCGATACGTAGGATAAGGGTCATTATAGGGTTTGAGACATGTTGAGTTAGTTAAGTCATCGAAAGCCATATCAAAACAAAAGGGCCAAGATGTTTAAACCACGTCGCAAGGAAGAGAGTTCAATCATACCACCATGTCATGCCATAGCTAGTCGCTACAAGAAACACAAGTCGGGGTCAGTCATGTCGGCCTCGTATGTAATGTTAGACCAGTGTAGCAACATGGAGATAAGCCGCAATGATCATCACACCATTCACTATGTCGTGAACGACATAAGATGGGTCACATGACGTGCCATTCTTCTGAGGTCAGATCGTTTCACAGCATCAAACCATTACACGTTCATATCGGATGTACCATACCTCTCCGCGCATGGTATCAATAGTATTCCACTGCATAAAACCATACTAATCTGCACCATAAGGTCATGTCGTATGGAACTAAGTTGCGCCTAAGTCAAGGCATCATGTCGTTCATACCATTGTGACCACAACGCCATTCCGCTTGGTTGTATAAGGAGTCAAGTCGCTAGCCATGTCGAAGAAGAAGCTATGCCGTGTCGAGTTATCACCAGATTATTGACAGCTATTGTCCGCACGACTTGAATCACGCCAAGGAGAGTCATGTCGTGTCGCAAGCTCAAGGCGCTGAGAGTTAATCCGCCCTGCGATATGAATCATGTCGCTGGCAACATGAGTTATAGTGAAGATCTGAATCATGTCGGTGGCGACATGAGTCATGGCGTTTTCTGCATAATTACAGAACTGCCACCTGGTCTGGAGATCACCTATAAATACCCCTCATAATTCATTTGAGGAGGGGGAGGAAAATTCATTCTTACGAGGAGACTCCGTCAAATTCAAAGCTCATCTACAACTTCTCTAATGGCTTCTATGAATTCATCAACACTTTTCTAACTTCATGAAGATCAAATCCAAGTCAATGATCATGAGAGCTTTCTATAATTGGACCTAAGCACCTTCAATCTCATTCAAGCTACATAATAGATCTCTCAAGCAATTTCATATCTCCTCGAATCCTCTCCAAAGTCTAAATCAAATGCTAATTCACTATGAAATCTATGAAGTTCATGAAAGAGGATCAAAGCACACAAGTGGTTGAAGATTCATCACAAAGCTAAAAGATCTCTTCATTTTCTTCACCAAATTCAAGAGATATTAGATCATAAGGAGGGAGAAAAGAGAGTAAGATTGTAATGAGGGAAAATTCATATGTTGTAAACTTGAATGTTATAATGAGAATTGATTGAAAGTGGACGTAGATTCATAGAGAATCGAACCACTATAAAAATTCCTTTGTGTTCTTTCTTGCTTTTATTCATTTATTTTGCAATTTTGCAGTTCCATATTCTTACTGAATTGGTGAAGTGTGACTTTTTACACCTTTGGTGTTTGATCCCAAATTTGAAAAAAACAAACAGAGTAGACAATAAATGTGATTATCGGGTGCATCTCGAATCAAATGAAAATTATGAATGATCTAGATGGAATTTAACCCTATAATATATTTGTATTGATATCCGTGGGCCTCTTGACTGAGTGAGACTATGAAATGCGTGGACATGCTCAAATATTGATTTTTTATATATAGTCTACTCATCAATCGAGATAAAAGGATTAAATTATAAAGAGGATGATACAATCCATGCCTCGAGCTGAATCCTGTATATATTTGTTAAAAGGATTATATTGCATTGATACACTGGTCACAAAAAGGTTGTATCAAATCGTTGATCTTATTATAACTTGGGTAGCAATGACGTATTACTAGATGCCAATCAATATTAAAAATTTAAGTATGATTTAAATTCATTGCCAATGTTATAATAACCAATTGGGTCACACAATAGAATGTTATAAAGGAGAAAATATTTTTGAGTGAAATAAAATATCAATTTTTTTTATATTTTATTTAAAGTTGGAATTAGTATTCGGGTCGGTTCCTATATTTATGGTTAACATTTAATTTTAAAAGAGATTCATTTTATCCTTTTTTAAAATACACGGCTAAACCAATATAAAGATAATATTCATCCAATCAGAATTACATGGGCAACTCGAATACCCCTTTCCAAAACATAGAAAATCATGGTGGCGGCTAGTAACGTCCTCTTCTTAGCTTCTTCGATTTGATCGTTGTAGATAAACATTCGAGTGGATACCTGTGGAGGCAGGGCGCTTTGTCTTGCTCGGATTCGATGCCTCCGTTCCTTTTGATCTTGAGCTTGATTTGCTTCTTCTGGAGTCTGCTTGGAAGGTTTAAAATCCTAAACCCAATTTAGACAAGTTTTGATTTATTTTTCCTACATAGATCCTAGTTTTAAGTTGTTAAAATACAAATAGGGATTCGATTAGATCGATTTTTCCCTACACTTTGATGATTGTAAGTTTATTTCAAGCTCTCAATAAAGATTTATTTAAATATTATATTTTGTTTCGCTACGATGTGAGACTCTGTATTTTGTTGATTCTTCATCTTATTCTTCTATTCTAACTTTCTTTCTTATCTCACCCTCTAACTTATTTCTTTTAGCTTTCTGGGTTTTCGATGCGTGAGTTTGGAAAAGGGATGTATTAGTGTCTAGATTTGAGCATCGGAAATTGATGCAGCACACCATGGAGGATGTTTGTATGCGAGCTATCGGTCGTTCAGAGACCTAGAAAAGAAGGGAAGAAAGTGCAAATCGTTCGTAAAACTAAAGCTGGAAGAAGCGGAGAACCAGTCGTCCAACGACATAATAGGGCCGTGAGGCAGTGAATCGGGAAGAGAAGCCCAACAATTCAAAACGGTCGCTCTTCAGTATCAGTAAAAGGGAGAGTGTTGAGAAAACATGGGTAGATCGTGCAAGGAATGAGTCATTCGCATTTAAGTCACTCACCCCAGAGTCGATCAAACCTGGTGCGTTCGCTAATAGATCACTCGTTCTATGTTGCCGCACCTAAGTCATTTAGTTTAGAATTTTTGGCTATCGAATCGATCACCCTTGTGCTGCTGATGGCTGATGCAATAAGAGCTGTTAAAAGATAATATCATATAGGGGTCGCTCGTTCCATTATTGTGTCATTTCATAGTTGAGTCGTTCATTCTACTATTTGTACCTCGTAAAGGTCGTCTGCCTTTATTGGGTCGAGACTCTTGTATTAGGATGGTCAATTTTGACAAAGCGTGATGCAAATCCTATAAATAGGGGTGTGGAGTGAGTTTTAAAGGTTGTTGAATTTTGGTTAAATCCCTTGTGTGAGCTTTGTGCCACCTTTAAAATTGAAAGTTGAGTTTATCTCCTTTCTCCATTTTCGGATATTCGAGTGCGCTCGGATCAACGAATTTGAAGCCGATTCACGGTATCACTTGTGAGTGATAAATGTTCAAAGAATCGTAGATCGATAATGTGGTATCTTGCGAGATCAACGTGTTGAAGATAGCGAGATTCCAGCATCGAAAGATCAACGGAGTCAAGCACCTGTCTCATTCTTGGTCGAATTTCCATGAATCCATTAATTCGTGATGAGTTATATCCTGGACGCTGCGCCAGTTTGGTATCAGAGCGAAAATTCCATCACTTGGTTGGATCTCCAGAAGCCATTCAGGTTTATCACCATCGCCGCCGACATCGTCAATTCCATTCCTGCAACCACTTCAGACCACCACCACTAACCAAATCGCTATTCAGTTCTGACTACCACTGGTTTAGATTGCCGGAGCTGATCAGATTGTTAGATCTCGTTCAGTGCATCTATTAATCAGTCGCCGTAACTTGCTCACAATCGTCGGAACTAGTTAGATCATTAGATCTAATTCAGTCGCGATTACCATTCCGTAGACCACCAGATCTACACCATTTTAGTTCAAACAACATATCAGTTAAACCGCCATCGTCCAAGTTTGGATTGTGCATCAATTTGGACAGTACAAGTGTTTTGAAGCTTGTTCAAATTTGAAGTTTATTCCATTTTGTTTGAGAATTGATTATCCTGCCAAGACGTATTAATCGTCATCAAAATTTGGAAGAAATGTATCGGAGGGACGAAGCCGAACAAAGGGAGAAAAGAATCAATGATAATTCTGATGAAGGAATTGGAAGATAAGAAAAGCTGGTGATAGATATGAATCAAACCAGAAGACGAGTATCATCCGATTCAAATCATGGTGGACATCGAGTCTCGCCATCAAATTCGGAAAGACATAGAAGATCACTACTAGTGGACCGAGAAAGGAATTGTGATGATTCTTCTTGTGAACCGTCCTATAGGAGTGAAATACATGAATATATTCATGATTGATATCATCATCATTCAATTTATGAAGATGAAAGAAGCAACATTCGTTCTCATTCTCTGTGACGGCCTGCCCCGCACCAACCGACATTTACTCCAAAAGTGCGTTGTACACATGTCCAGTTAGCACGGGACAGTCGTCCAAAGAAATGGAAAGAAGGAAGTGAACTATCAAGGAACCTGTAGAATGTCTCACAGTGCATGGAACAAAATATAATAGCAACGTACTTGACATAAAATAGGTGAGACAGTGCATAAGCTGAAAACAATCTAACATAGCAGCGGAAAATCCAAGTACAGCTTATGATCCAAAGCTAACATTATTACAACTTTTCAAACTGTCCCAAAAAGCAAAAGAAAGATAAGGGAGGTACAATACTTATGCCCAAGTATCGACCACCAATGACACAGGGAGAATATCTATATATCATACGTGGAAGCCTCCTGCTCGCCTCCGAATCAGCTACTCGCGCATCACCAACTAACCTGTCTCTAGTATGCTCATGTGATCACCCAGAGTAATAAGAAGAGACATAAAACTCTGGGTCAGACAAAAAGTCAGGTATGAGCGATAAGCATCTAAACAGAACAATAACAGGTATACTAAACCATACATGAACCTGGACATGCAACCAAAGAGTTAGCACTACATACTGTACAACACTCTAAGGTGCCATTTCAAATGGTGTAATGATAACGGGGGTGGGGGTGTGCATGTCATAGTGATGGCAAACAATCAAGCATAACAACCATCCTCACATCTCTCACTTAGTGCGTAAAGCATACGATATTCACTACTTCGATCATCCAATATACTTTGCTATGATCACTTTTCCCCACGAAGTCACAATGACTTCACTGCACTGATCTATAGCCGCTAAACCTTCGCTATGTCCACTCTGCCCCATGGAGTCGCAATGGCCCCACTGCACTGGCTCATAGCCTTACTAATCCTTTACTATGTCCACTCTACCCCATGGAGTCACAAGGACCCCACTGCACTGGCTCATAGTCTTACTACGATCACTTTTCCCCTCGAGCCATAATGACTCTACTGCACTGATAACGTAGCCCATCATTCATTTCAGTGGGGAATCGAAGTTATGAACGTCGACAACTCCTTAGCACACGTCCCGTAGCAAAGCCCAATCATGAAGTGAACTCATTGGTTCCCAACTGGATCCTGAGCTCTAACTTCCATTAGGACTACCTTTGCATCTCGGGTTATTGGTCATCACCAGATCGGTTCGGATCTCCCCCTAATCATCAGTTCGGTTCGGATTGGAGTACTCCTCCCTAAGAAATCAGATCGGTTCGGGTCTCCATCACAAGCCTTCCCCTCTGCTTCGGATCGGATCGAGGTCTACACTCCCTGTCAAGCTTCTTCGGATCGGGTCGGAAGTCCTCACAAGATGCTGGATTGGATCGGTCTCCTTCATAGCACACCGGTTCGGGTCGGAGTCTCCAAGTCGCGTTTCCATACAATGCTATGGAGCGAAGAGGAGGTTCTCCATACGATGGTGGATCGGAACTTCTGAACTCGCGTGGGAGGTGGTTCGGATCGGGTCCTCTTCTCCGTTCCGATCCGGATCGGCCAATTTTCTACACTTTTCCAACAAGCAGTTTACGCCACTCGACGGCGTTTTCGACCATTCCAACTATTCAATCAATCACAAAGCATACCATACAGTCATAGCAACATGTATTATTGACCACAAACATCAAAACAACAACTTGATAGGATAAAATGGATCAAACATACCCAAAACCCATGTTTTTCCCATAATCCCCCTTAATCATGTTTAAGCATACAATTAGCAAAACTTATCCAAATGAGCCAAATTTTCTAACAGAGGCCTAAAATAATATTTAAAAATTTATACATATTTTTCTAGATTTTTAACATGCATAAATTCGCTAATTTCCACTAATCACCCCTTAATCCCCCAAATTCCGGGATTTGCAAAATTAGTTGAAATTAACCCAAATTCTTATAAGAGACATAAAATGATGTTTTAGAATTTTAGGAATTTTTCTAGATTTTTCTGAGCCATAATTTCGCTAATCTTCGCTAATTACCATAATTAGCCGTAGTTAGTGAAAAACAATGCAAATCACTCACCTTTGCCACAAAGTAAATTATAGATCAGAAATAATCTCTGATTTGGATCCAATCTCTATGTGTTCCAGTAGCTCTATCTCAATCCTTACGCTAATCCGCCTTGATTTGATGTAGATTAGGCTAATATGTGATTAGAGATGACAAAAAGGTGTTTTGGAGTGTTTTAGAAGATGGAGGTCATTGCTAGAGCTTAAGGAAGGTTTGTGGCGGCTGAGAAAACTGAAATGAAATGATTTTCCTAACCCTTTCAGCCCTCTCATAACCCTAATCCCGAAATGGGTTATGGGCCAAGCTGCCAATCACCTGGTTAAGCCCATTTGAGCTGTTTTTCACCTTCTAAACCTTAATTCAGCCATATCTCCCAAACGGTAAGTCTGTTTGGCTAATATGACCACTCTACGGAAAGGTAAACCATCAAACGAATCTAATGGAAGTGGTTTCAGGTCAAAATTCCTTTCCTATCAAAAGTTATGTCCGAAACAAGATCAGATAGGGGAAAATCAGTCATTTAAAAATCGGCAAAAATAATGAACATAGGAAATGACCCCAATAGCCGTCTCCTAAAGTTACATGACCACACGACTTCATACGAAAAAGAAATAAATATTCTACGATCCTAGATACGTAGAATGCAGGTTGTTACATTCTCCAGGACAAGATTGAGATCCTTTCCGACAACCGAAAGGAAATTGTAATTGGGAATAGGGGATGAAGATAGAAATTCCAGAATTCAAGGGAGGAATGTATGCAGAAGAGTTCCTAGATTGGTTGTCGAACATCGAGGAAATTTTGGAATTCAAGAGTGTACCAGAAAATAGAAGAGTGAAATTAGTAGCTACTCATTTGAGGGGAAGAGCTATTGTCTGGTGGCAAAAACTAAGCTAACTCGTGAAAGAATGGGAATGTCGAAGGTTGTCACTGGGAAAAGAGGAGAAGGATGATGAGATCTATCTTCTTACCTCACAAATATCGATCTCTAATGTATCAACATTTGCAGAACTTGAGAAAAGGAGAAAATTCTGTGAGTGATTACACCGATGAGATCTATCAATTGATTTCTTGTAATGACATCATGGAAACAGAGGAACAATTGACTACTAGATATGTTGGGGGATTGAGGAATCAGATTCAGGATATGGTGAATATATTCTATCTAATAACTATGGCGGAAGCTCATCAGAAAGTCACTTGGGAGAAGCATGGAAGAGTAGGAGGAGGAGTGTTCACAACTGCTAACAGTCAAAGCAAAGGGATTGGTAACAAAACTAATGTTACTAAGCCGATTTCAAAGCCTATTATCAACGACACTACAAAGCCAAAGGTCACCCCGATCATTAAGTGCTTTAATTGTCAAGAATTTGGACATAAAAGCAATGAATTTCCAAAACTGAAGAAGCAAACAATGATAGCTGAAGATGTAGAAGCTGATGTAGATTATTCTCTACCACCAAAATTTGATGATGATATTGAAAATAATGTGGAAGAAATAGAGTCGAGAGATGAGGGAAATAGTTTAATGATGAGAAGATCATGTATAACTCCAAAGCACTATGATGATTCAAGTTGGTTGCAATACAATATTTTCCAGTCTACTTGCACTGTTCTGGGAAAGATTTGTCGATTTGTTATTGATGTGGGGAGTTGTGACAACATGATTTCTGAAGAAGCTGTTAAGAAACTACGATTGAAGACGGAGAAGAATCCTAGACCTTACAAGCTTGCTTGGCTAAAGAAGGGATGTAACACCCCGAATTTTAGTTAATACTAGAATTCACTAATTATAGGATAAATAATCTCAGATGTGGGAATTGGGGGTAACGGGCTGCGTCATTGCGTTCGTCTCGGAAAAATACGCGAAATAGAGTCCGAGTTTTCGAAAATCGGAGTCTGTATGACCCAGTTATGGCCTAAGGAAGTTTGCAGAAAATTAGAGCTAAAAACAGATTTAGGAATTCAAATTTAAATTTAAAAATCAGATTTGGAATGGGCCAGGTGGGGTCAGGCGGGTAGTTTCCCGCCTAACCCATGTCGACAGGGCTGTCGACAGGCCTGTCGACAGGGGTGTCGACATGCCTGTCGACTTGCCTGTCGACAGGGTGGCGCCGTTCTGTGAACCTGGGTGCACCAGGTTGCACCAGGTTGGGTTTCAGGCTGGCTAGGAGGGCTGGTTCTAGAGATTTCCTAAATCTAAGGGTTCTAATCTAATCTAGGGTTAATCTAAGGGCCTAAAACACTCACCTAATCCTATAAATAAGACCCCAACCCTACCCTAATTCATTCATAATTAAGTCTTGTAACTAAACTATGGCAAAATGAAATTTGAGCATGGCCTCCACTAGTTCATAAAGAAAGTTGCAAGCTAATCCCTCTCTAATCAATCTCTAATCATCATTATCTTCATAGTTTGCAACTAATTCTACTTCATAAGGTTGCTAATCTTAAGTTTGGTGAGTTTCTATCACTTTAACATCATTTGTTAAAGTAAGTAGATTGGGTGTAATGAGACTTATGGTCTTAAATGCGGATTAGTGAGTTTGAATCATGTATAATGATATATTACTCTATGTTGTTCTATGTTTATGCATATTTGATAAGTTGGTTTATGCATGTTTAACAAGTTGATATATGCATGTTTAATAAGTGGATTTATGCATATTTAATAAGTGGAATTATGCATGTTTAGCAAAGTGAGATATGCAAGTTAAGTGTATGTTTAAATGCAAGTTGTAAGTGATATGCAAGTTAAGTGTATGTTTAAATGCAAGTTGAAAGTGATATGCAAGTTATGCATGCTTATGCAAGTGTATGGATGCTTATGCAAGTCATATATATGTTTAAAAGCAAGATTTATGTGATATGCAAGTTATGCATGCTTATGCGAGTATATGAATACTTATGCAAGATATGTATATGCTTAAATGACATGATATGCAAGTTATGCAAGTATGTGAATGTCTATGCAAGTATGTGGATGCCTATGCAAGTATGTGAATGCTTATGCAAGTTATGTGTATGCTTAAATGCATGTTTAACATGTTATGCAAGATTGAGAATGCCTATATGCAAGTTTAACATAAGATATGTGTATGATAATATGCAAGCTCATATGCAACATGTTATGCAAATCATGTGTATGATAATATGCAAGTTTGGGTTGTATGTAGTTGGGTTAATATATGCTCATATATGCAAGTTGACATCCTCTTAACCCATGACAAAGTTGTATGTTAAACCCATGATATTTGTGATGATCTTCCCCTTATTATGTCATGTAACGAGAACGATTTACGTGGGGAACGATGGGGTTGGTAATATGTTAATAAATGAATGTTTGGGTATGATTAAGCATACCATAAAAATAAATTACCATAAGAGGGAATTTACCTATTGAGTTAGGTCTACCCCATGGGAATTTACCTATTAAGTTAGGTCTACCCATGTTATGGAAAATTTGATATTAATTAGGGATAATTAATATGGGGGTGATTAATTAGGTGTAATTAATCGACTAAGACACGAGGTTGGACTCATTTGTAGTGTAAAACTGCCCGGACCCGACCGGCTTAACCAGTTGCTACAAATGTCAGCCCAATGTGAGAGGTCTTAGCCATAAATTAAATACGTGATTAAGGTAAAGACACGAGGTTAGACTCTGTTATGGCGTAAGACTGCCCGGATTCTACCGGCTTAACCAGGCAGTCGTAACAGCCAGTCTAATGTGGGAGGTCTTTACGGGAGATCACGGTCTTAATTAATTAAGAAACACTTAACCATAATAGCATGTAGTGGGACATGAGGGCTTAAGTGGGTGCCTTGGGTGGCATGAGGAAATTTGGTGGTTGCCTTGGGTGGCACGTGGAATCTAGTGGGTTGCCTTGGGTGGCAATAGAAAATACGATTAGAATACTTAACCAAGTGGAAACATGTAATTAAACATGATTAAAGGGTTAAGTGGGATACACTAGATATTTGACAAGCTTAAGTGGGTAGCTTGTGGGGGGCCCATTTCAACCAATATCCCAAACGTATCTTTGTGGGCTCGACCCAAGTCGAGTGACGGGACACGCATATTGGGCTTGATTATAAGAGGCCAAAACGGGTTAGCGGTGGCAACGCAAGTCCAACGGGTTTCATATGCATGTGTGGGCCCGGGCTGGTAGATAAGCCGTTGTTGCATCGTGTAGATATAAAGCCGTGCACCGTTAGTATGGGGTAGCCACTTTAGGGGAGTGATACACCCCACTGTGGGACCAGCACGGGTATCTATGGTAGGGAGCCGATCGCTTGGGGAGTAGTGGGTACACCTAATGAAGATAGGGGCAGACGGCACCTATGTAGGGGTACACGAAACTACTGGGTAAGAATTACTGGGTACACCTAGTGGAGATAGGGGCAGACGGCACCTATGTAGTGGGCTAGGGGTACATGAAACTACTGGGGAAATTTTCTAAGTCCTTGGAAGGGATCAACCTTTAAAGTAGGAATGACTGGTGTGGTGCAGTTAGTAATTATCCTTGGGTGGGTAGATGCGTCCTGACGGTTATCTTAGTTTATCCTAAGTCTACCAAGCTGCTTAGTGTAGCCAATCATCCCCAGATATTACCGTAGGTCAAGTTTATGTCTTCTCTGGTTACTTTAATGATTGTATTGTTAAAGTTATAGGACTCACTCAGACTTATGTCTGACCCCGTTGTTTTTATCTTTTTCCCAACCCTCAGGTCCTACGGTGGATCCTAGCAGTAGTAGAGCTTGATCGGATTGCTGTTCCAGTCTTTAGGAGCTTGGGTAGATGTAAAGCTCCAGTTATCCAGTTATCTTTTCTTTTGTCATGGCTATTGTATGAGAGAGTGGGATTATGTACTTCTTTATTTTGATGGATATTGTACTTGACTTTTATCGTGATTTTATGATGTAACCAGACATGTTTATTTCCGCTGTTATGAGATGATGTTTTAAAATTTCAAGTACTATTTATATCTGTCTTGGTGAAATTTTTCTGTTCTATATTCACTAAATACTCCACCGATGCTATGGCATTCCCTTTGTGAGTGACCCTAGCGGGCGTGGGGTGTTACACGTGGTATCAGAGCAAAGGTTACCGGAACAGATAAAATTTTTAGAAAAACTATTTTTCTAAAACATTTTTGGAAAAGATATTTTCAAAAACATGTCTTTTAAGGGAAAAGTTTTTGAAAGAAAAGCATAATCCCCAATAGCCATATCTATATCCTTCGAATTCTCCGTTTTGAATCTTTCCTTTTTCGTTCCAGCATGACCGAGAATCTTAATCTTCCGGAGGGTGTGGCGGTACCAGTATGGTATAGGAGATTGATGGAGGCTAGGGCTACCACTACGGGTCCAGCAAATATTCCTCCACCAACCGTAGCACCCGATCTTCCTCCTCCCCCTCCTCCTCGCACGGATACTTTTGCTAAGACTTGCAAGGAATTTAAAGCTATGGGAGGGAAACCTTTTCAAGGATCTGAAACCTTTGTGGAGGCTAGAGATTGGCTTAAGGAGGTGGAAGAGTTGATAGATGTCTTTGAGATGGAAGAAGGGAAGAAAGTCAAGTTGGCTGCTTGGTTAATGAAGGGAGAGGCCTCATTCTGGTGGGAGGTCACTAATGGAGAACGCCCCGTTGACTCTTGGGCGGATTTTAGGCAAAGATTTGTGGCAAAGTTTCTCTCAAGGGCGGAGGAAAACTTGTTTATGGAAAGATTCTTGACTCTGAAGCAAGGAAATCTTTCGGTGAAGGAATATGTTAACAAGTTTAATCAATTGGCAAGGTTTGGCCTAGACATGGTGAATACACCAGAGAAGAAAGCTTTGAGGTTCGTGAAAGGCTTGAATGAACCTATGCATGGGTTGGCTATGACTCACATCCCTATGGGGGCCACCTTTGAGAAGCTAGTTGACATGGCACTCATGTATGAGGAAGAGAAGGGTCCAAATGCTAACAAGGCACCCGAGAAGAAGGGAGATCAAAAGAGACCTCAACAACAGCAAAGCAAAGGTGGGAAAGGCAACGGTGGAAAGAATAAGAAGAAGAGGTGTTTCAATTGTGGGACACCTGGCCACCTAAGCAAGGATTGTCGCAAGAAGAAGAAGACCGGTTGCTTCCACTGTGGCGAAGCAGGGCACTTAGTGAAGGATTGCCCTAAGAAGGGGCAAAGGACGGGATCTACCTCAGGAGGACAGGTGCAAGCTCTTATGGCACCGAGTCAGGCTAGGGGGCAAGTACAGGCTCTCGCGGTTCCACCTATTCAGGAGAGAGGTAGAACTATTTCCGTTGAAAGTCTGGTTTTTCTATTTGACCATCCTGTCCGTACATTGTTTGATTCAGGCGCATCGCATTCGTTTATTTCATCATCATTAGTTGAGTTACTGCACCTAGACACCAGTCTGGTAGATGATCCCTTGGTTGTTTCAAATCCAATTGGGGGCTCCACTTATTTGTCCATGATATGTTTGGGTTTGAAGATTTCTATACTTAGCATTGAGTTTAGATGTGATGCTTTTGTGTTGGGCTTCACGGGCTATGGGTTGATTTTGGGCATGGACTGGTTATCCAGTAATGGTGCCGTTCTTGATTGTGAAAGGAGAGTTGTTAGGCTGATGACCCGCTTGGGTAACACTCTCGAGATTTCTTGTAATCCCATGGACTCTGTTATGCTAAGTTATCTTGAATCGCTTCGGTAGAGAGTTTGCAATCTATGAGAGTGGTCCGGGAATATCCGGATGGGTTTGAGGAGGTGAAGGGCTTACCTCCGAAGCGGGAGATTGACTTCCGAATATATTTGGTGGATAATGCTAAACCGGTATCTTTACCAGTGCGCCACATGGCTCCTCGTGAGAGGAGGGAACTCCATAAGCAAGTAGGGGAGTTGCTTGAGAAGGGGTTCATAAGACGGAGCATATCGGAGTGGGGTGCTCCAGTAGTATTTGCTACGAAGGCGGATGGGTCCCTCAGACTTTGTGTAGACTATAGAGAACTCAACAAGCTCACAAAGAAGAATAGACACCCATTGCCGAGAATAGATGATCTTTTCGATCAATTGGTTAGCGCTTCAGTATTTTCTCAGTTGGACTTGGCCACGGGGTTTCATCAGTTGAGGGTGGCTGAGGATAGCATAGACAAGACTGCCTTTAGAACTCCGGATGGTTTCTATGAGTGGTTGGTGATGCCATTTGGGTTGACGAACGCCCCTGCATACTTTGTTGATTTGATGAGTAGGGTGTTCAGGGAGTTCCTTAATAAATTCGTGGTGGTCTTTGTGGATGACATCTTAGTATTTTCTAAGAGTGAAGAAGAGCATGCCCTACATCTTGGGGAAGTATTGAAGACTCTTCGAGCACATAGCCTTAAGGCTAAATTCTCTAAATGTCACTTCTGGAGGAAGGAAGTACGATTCTTGGGGCACGTGGTCTCCAAGGAAGGGATAGCTGTGGATCCCGCGAAGGTAGTATCAATTCAGGATTGGAAGGTTCCGAAGAATGCTACCGAAGTAAGAAGTTTCTTGGGGTTGGCAGGTTATTATAGGAAGTTCATTAAAGACTTCGCAAAGATATCAGCCCCATTAACCCGCTTAACAAAGAAGAATCTTGTTTTCACATGGGACGTAGATTGTGATGATGCGTTCCGACGGTTAAAGAGAGCTTTAACCACCGCTCCAGTTTTAGTGTTGCCAGATGGGAGCAAGCCATTTGTGGTCTATACCGATGCCTGTGGGACAGGACTTGGCGCAGTCTTAATGCAGGAGGGAAGGGTAATAGCCTATGGTGGAAGGCAGTTGAGGGCACATGAGAAAAATTACCCTACCCATGATCTAGAGCTGGCCGCTATTGTTTTTGCGCTTAAGATTTGGCGCCATTATCTTCTGGGTGAGAGATTCGAGTTGTTCACTGACCATAAATCTTTGAAGTACTTGTTCTCTCAGAAGGATCTAAACTTAAGACAGCAAAGATGGATGGAGTTTTTAGCATCCTATGACTTCGAGATATCGTATACCCCTGGCAAGGGTAACGTGGTGGCAGACGCCTTGAGCAGGAAGAGGTTGTCCTTGAGTCCATTATTCGTGGAACGACAAAGCTTGGAGTTTATCTCGATGTTTGATTTCAGACCCTCCGTCGACTATGTACCCGGTTTGCTAGCTTCTTTGGAAGTTAGGCCTACTCTCTTGGGGAGGATTGGAGAAGCACAGAGGGACGACCCACAGTTGGTTGAGTTGGTAGAGAAGCTCATAAGGGGGGAGTCGTCCAGCCATTTGAGTAGGTACACCCTAGACGATAGGGGGTGCTTGCGTAGAAACGGTAGACTTTGCGTACCGCAAGACGAGGGTTTGAGGAAGGCTATTCTTGATGACGCACACCGTTCTAGGATGACCATTCATCCCGGTGGGGACAAGATGTACCAAGACATGAAGAGGGTTTTATTCTGGGCCGGTATGAAGAAAGATGTGGCAGAGTATGTAGCTCGATGTTTGGTATGCCAGCAAGTGAAGGCGGAGCAAAGGAAACCAGGTGGGTTGCTTCACCCTTTGGAGGTTCCGCAATGGAAGTGGGATAGCGTCTCGATGGATTTTATTGACGGGTTACCCAGGTCGAGGAAGGGTAATACAGGAATTTGGGTGGTGGTAGATAGACTTACTAAGAGCACCCATTTCATACCTGTGAAGAGTAAGAGGACTGCTCCATGGCTAGCTTCAGTATATCTTCGAGAGATAGTTCGATTACATGGGGTACCCTCTAGCATAGTGAGTGATCGAGATCCTATCTTCACTAGCGAATTCTGGAGAAGTTTGCAAGAAGCAGTGGGGACTCAATTGTGTCTGAGCACCGCATATCATCCTCAGACAGACGGCCAGACTGAGAGGGTGAATCGTGTTCTAGAAGACCTTTTGAGGCTTTGTATCTTAGATTTTGGAGGTACATGGGAAGAGCATCTTCCATTGGTGGAGTTCGCATATAATAACAGCTTTCAGTCCAGTATTGGTATGGCTTCTTTCGAAGCTCTCTATGGAAGGCCTTGTCGATCACCTACATGTTGGTGGGAATCTACGGATAAGATCTTGCTTGGGCCCGATATGGTTAGGGAGACTTCTGAGAAGATTGACTTGATTCGAAGAAGGATGAAAGCAGCGCAGGATAGGCAAAAATCTTATGCGGACAAGAGAAGGACGGATCTTGAGTTTGAGGTTGGAGATATGGTTTTTGTTAAGGTATCTCCGTTGAGAAATGTTGTTCGCTTCGGATCCGTTGGGAAGTTAGCACCGAGGTTTGTTGGGCCGTTTCCTATCAAGGAAAGGATTGGACGGATGGCATATAGGGTGGAGTTGCCCGACAGACTTAGTGGTGTCCATGATGTATTCCATGTATCACATCTGAGGAAGTGCTTACATGAGACCGCAGAGGTGGTAGAGCCAAGCTTGCTTAGAGATGTAGAGGTTGAGCGTGATGCGACGATTCGACGAGCTCCTACTCGTATCCTTGGGTCAGAGACTAGGAAATTGAGGAATCGAGAGGTTCATCTAGTCAAAGTGCAATGGGGAGAAGATGAGAGCAACGCGACTTGGGAGACGGAAGCGAAGATGCGTTCATTGTACCCATTTCTTTTTGAGGGTATGTCTTTACTTTCTCCTTTATCGCTTGTCTAGTACTTATCTTATCTTTAGTATGTCCTCTCGTTAGTACCTTTGACCTTTAGATAGGGTAAACCTATGGTTGAAACATGTGTTTGAGACATGTTATGGTTGATGGATGCAAGTGGATGCAAGTGTTTGCTAGTGGTTGCTCGTGGATGCATATACACACACTCTAGGCACTAGATCGGCTCAGTCACTTCATATTGCATATTGCATAAAATTGTGTGTAGGAAGATATATTTATGGATGTATAATGGTTGTGTTATCACATGGATAATGCATTTTGGTGAATGATTGTGCACTCATGTAGATATTGTATGTGTCGATAGGGTTTTTCTCGCATACATAATGGATGCATGGCACTATCATGTTTTGCATATGTTCATACATTAGATAGGGAACATATACACACACCGTTTGCATATGCTCATACATCATTAGAAACTGTTTAAGGACAATGGATGCCCGTGGTTGATGATTTGAGTAGATGGTTGTTTGGATGGTAGGATATGCATTCTCCTTAGCCTAGAGATTTCGGGGACGAAATCCTTTAAGGAGGGGAGAATGTAACACCCCGAATTTTAGTTAATACTAGAATTCACTAATTATAGGATAAATAATCTCAGATGTGGGAATTGGGGGTAACGGGCTGCGTCATTGCGTTCGTCTAGGAAAAATACGCGAAATAGAGTCCGAATTTTCGAAAATCGGAGTCCGTATGACCCAGTTATGGCCTAAGGAAGTTTGCAGAAATTTAGAGCTAAAAACAATTTAGGAATTCAAATTTAAATTTAAAAATCAGATTTGGAATGGGCCAGGCGGGGTCAGGCGGGTAGTTTCCCGCCCAACCCATGTCGACAGGGCTGTCGACAGGCCTGTCGACAGGGGTGTCGACATGCCTGTTGACT
Source organism: Allium sativum (assembly GCA_030737875.1). NCBI lineage: Eukaryota > Viridiplantae > Streptophyta > Magnoliopsida > Asparagales > Amaryllidaceae > Allium > Allium sativum. The sequence continues at coordinate 850,454,065 of CM060912.1, forward strand.
TGCCTGTCGACAGGGTGGCGCCGTTCTGTGAACCTGGGTGCACCAGGTTGCACCAGGTTGGGTTTCAGGCTGGCTAGGAGGGCTGGTTCTAGAGATTTCCTAAATCTAAGGGTTCTAATCTAATCTAGGGTTAATCTAAGGGCCTAAAACACTCACCTAATCCTATAAATAAGACCCCAACCCTACCCTAATTCATTCATAATTAAGTCTTGTAACTACACTATGGAAAAATGAAATTTGAGCATGGCCTCCACTAGTTCATAAAGAAAGTTGCAAGCTAATCCCTCTCTAATCAATCTCTAATCATCATTATCTTCATAGTTTGCAACTAATTCTACTTCATAAGGTTGCTAATCTTAAGTTTGGTGAGTTTCTATCACTTTAACATCATTTGTTAAAGTAAGTAGATTGGGTGTAATGAGACTTATGGTCTTAAATGCAGATTAGTGAGTTTGAATCATGTATAATGATATATTACTCTATGTTGTTCTATGTTTATGCATATTTGATAAGTTGGTTTATGCATGTTTAACAAGTTGATATATGCATGTTTAATAAGTGGATTTATGCATATTTAATAAGTGGAATTATGCATGTTTAGCAAAGTGAGATATGCAAGTTAAGTGTATGTTTAAATGCAAGTTGTAAGTGATATGCAAGTTAAGTGTATGTTTAAATGCAAGTTGAAAGTGATATGCAAGTTATGCATGCTTATGCAAGTGTATGGATGCTTATGCAAGTCATATATATGTTTAAAAGCAAGATTTATGTGATATGCAAGTTATGCATGCTTATGCGAGTATATGAATACTTATGCAAGATATGTATATGCTTAAATGACATGATATGCAAGTTATGCAAGTATGTGAATGTCTATGCAAGTATGTGGATGCCTATGCAAGTATGTGAATGCTTATGCAAGTTATGTGTATGCTTAAATGCATGTTTAACATGTTATGCAAGATTGAGAATGCCTATATGCAAGTTTAACATAAGATATGTGTATGATAATATGCAAGCTCATATGCAACATGTTATGCAAATCATGTGTATGATAATATGCAAGTTTGGGTTGTATGTAGTTGGGTTAATATATGCTCATATATGCAAGTTGACATCCTCTTAACCCATGACAAAGTTGTATGTTAAACCCATGATATTTGTGATGATCTTCCCCTTATTATGTCATGTAACGAGAACGATTTACGTGGGGAACGATGGGGTTGGTAATATGTTAATAAATGAATGTTTGGGTATGATTAAGCATACCGTAAAAATAAATTACCATAAGAGGGAATTTACCTATTGAGTTAGGTCTACCCCATGGGAATTTACCTATTAAGTTAGGTCTACCCATGTTATGGAAAATTTGATATTACTTAGGGATAATTAATATGGGGGTGATTAATTAGGTGTAATTAATCGACTAAGACACGAGGTTGGACTCATTTGTAGTGTAAAACTGCCCGGACCCGACCGGCTTAACCAGTTGCTACAAATGTCAGCCCAATGTGAGAGGTCTTAGCCATAAATTAAATACGTGATTAAGGTAAAGACACGAGGTTAGACTCTGTTATGGCGTAAGACTGCCCGGATTCTACCGGCTTAACCAGGCAGTCGTAACAGCCAGTCTAATGTGGGAGGTCTTTACGGGAGATCACGGTCTTAATTAATTAAGAAACACTTAACCATAATAGCATGTAGTGGGACATGAGGGCTTAAGTGGGTGCCTTGGGTGGCATGAGGAAATTTGGTGGTTGCCTTGGGTGGCACGTGGAATCTAGTGGGTTGCCTTGGGTGGCAATAGAAAATACGATTAGAATACTTAACCAAGTGGAAACATGTAATTAAACATGATTAAAGGGTTAAGTGGGATACACTAGATATTTGACAAGCTTAAGTGGGTAGCTTGTGGGGGGCCCATTTCAACCAATATCCCAAACGTATCTTTGTGGGCTCGACCCAAGTCGAGTGACGGGACACGCATATTGGGCTTGATTATAAGAGGCCAAAACGGGTTAGCGGTGGCAACGCAAGTCCAACGGGTTTCATATGCGTGTGTGGGCCCGGGCTGGTAGATAAGCCGTTGTTGCATCGTGTAGATATAAAGCCGTGCACCGTTAGTATGGGGTAGCCACTTTAGGGGAGTGATACACCCCACTGTGGGACCAGCACGGGTATCTACGGTAGGGAGCCGATCGCTTGGGGAGTAGTGGGTACACCTAATGAAGATAGGGGCAGACGGCACCTATGTAGGGGTACACGAAACTACTGGGTAAGAATTACTGGGTACACCTAGTGGAGATAGGGGCAGACGGCACCTATGTAGTGGGCTAGGGGTACATGAAACTACTGGGGAAATTTTCTAAGTCCTTTGAAGGGATCAACCTTTAAAGTAGGAATGACTGGTGTGGTGCAGTTAGTAATTATCCGTGGGTGGGTAGATGCGTCCTGACGGTTATCTTAGTTTATCCTAAGTCTACCAAGCTGCTTAGTGTAGCCATTCATCCCCAGATATTACCGTAGGTCAAGTTTATGTCTTCTCTGGTTACTTTAATGATTGTATTGTTAAAGTTATAGGACTCACTCAGACTTATGTCTGACCCCGTTGTTTTTATCTTTTTCCCAACCCTCAGGTCCTACGGTGGATCCTAGCAGTAGTAGAGCTTGATCGGATTGCTGTTCCAGTCTTTAGGAGCTTGGGTAGATGTAAAGCTCCAGTTATCCAGTTATCTTTTCTTTTGTCATGGCTATTGTATGAGAGAGTGGGATTATGTACTTCTTTATTTTGATGGATATTGTACTTGACTTTTATCGTGATTTTATGATGTAACCAGACATGTTTATTTCCGCTGTTATGAGATGATGTTTTAAAATTTCAAGTACTATTTATATCTGTCTTGGTGAAATTTTTCTGTTCTATATTCACTAAATACTCCACCGATGCTATGGCATTCCCTTTGTGAGTGACCCTAGCGGGCGTGGGGTGTTACAAGGGAGGAGAAGTCGCAGTTGGGAAGAGGGCCTTTGTATCATTCTCCATTGGGTTGAAATACAAAGATGATATTTGGTGCGATACAGTTCATATGGACATATGCCATATGCTCTTGGGAAGACCATTGTAGTATGATCGTTAAGTTCATCATGATGGTCAAACCAACAGCTACAGTTTCATGTTTGATGGCACTAAAGTCACGTTAGTTCCTAAGAGGTACGAGCAAAATGAAGTCAAAGCAGGGAAGAAGATGAACTCAACTAATCTTTTATCTTTGAAGGAATTTGTAGAAGAAGTAGAAGAGAGTCGTGAAGTGTTTATGTTGATTGTATTTGAATCTCATGAAGAGTCTGATACTTCTGTTGAAGCTGAGCCTGTGCTGAAAGAGTTTGAAGATGTGTTCCCTGAAGAGTTGCCGAAAGAACTACCGCCACTCAGGGACATACAAAACTTAATTTATTTGGTGCCAGGTGTATTGTTACCACATAGGCCACATTACCGAATGAGTCCGAAGGAACATGAAGATTTGAGGAGACAAGTTGAAGAGCTGCTTGAACAAGGGAGAATACGAGAGAGCCTTAGTCCTTGTGTTGTGCCTGCCTTGTTAGTTCCAAAGAAAGATGGTTCATGGAGAATGCGTACGGATAGTAGTGCTCTCAATTAGATCACTGTTCGATACCGATTTCTGATGCCAAGACTAGATGATGTATTGGATCAAATCAGTGGTTCTGTTATCTTTTGAAAGATTGATTTAAAGAGTGGTTATCATAAATATCGAATTAGACCAGGGGATGAATGGAAGACGGCCTTCAAGACTCGTGAGGGGTTGTATGAATGGTTGGTTATGTCGTTTGGTCTATCGAATGCATCAAGTACTTTTCTGAGAGTCATGAATCAGATTTTCAGACCCTACATTGGAAAGTTTGTGGTGGTATATTTTGATGATATTCTGATCTATAGTGCTAGTATGGAAGAGCATATACAACATTTGAAAACAGTGTTGAAGATTCTTTGTCAAGAACAATTTAATGTTGCAAAAAAGAAGTGTGTGTTCATGACGCAAAGTAATTTTTTAGTACACATTGTATCTAAGGAAGGGATACAAGTGGACCAGAAGAAAGTTGTTGCAATCAGAGATTGGCCTCGACCAAAAACCATAACGGAAGTCAGAAGCTTTCACGGATTAACATCATTCTATCGGAGGTCTATTCCACACTTTAGTAGTGTGATGGCTCCTATTACTGATTGCATGAAAGGGAAACAATTTACATGGGCAAAGGAAGCCCAATTTTCTTTTGAGAGGATTAAAGAACTTTTGACGACCGCGCCAGTCCTTGTGTTACCAGATTTCCAGCTATTATTTGAATTGCATACGGATGCATCGAAAGTTTGAGTAGGAGGGGTGTTAAGTCAGAAGGGCCATCCTATTGCATATTTCAGTGAGAAGCTATATGGAGAAAAGATGAAATAAAATGTGTATGACGTGGAGTTTTATGCTATTGTACAAGCCGTCAAGCATTGCAGACACTATTTTTTTCATAAGGAGTTTGTGCTATATACTGACCATGAAGCTTTGAAACATTTGCAAAGTCAAAATAAAATTACTGCTAGACACGCATCGTAGATTGCTTATTTGCAACAATTTTCATTTGTTGTAAAACACGGATCTGGAGTCGCTAATCGTGTAGTTGATGCTTTGAGTCGAAGGAATCATTTGCTTACAACTATGCGAGTCAAAATAGTCGGATTTAATGTACTTCCAGAACTGCTAACAGCCGATTCATATTTCTCGCATGTCATAGAAAAAGTCAAGGAAGGAAATATGGAAGGTTATGTGCTAATCGATGGTTTCTCATTTAAAGGAACTCAATTATGTATTCCAAATTGCAGTTTAAGAATGAAAATTGTCAAAGAATTACATGAGGAAGGACACATGGGCCGTGATCGTACTTTAAAATTGATCGCTAATTCTTACTTTTGTCCATCTATGAGGAAAGAGGTTGAGAAGTTTGTGCAAAGATGCCACGTTTGCCATGTATCTAAGGGAACTGCCACTAATGCTAGATTTTACTTGCCGTTACCTATACCTAGTAAGCCATGGATATACATTAGTGTGGATTTTTGTCTTGGGATTGCCGAGGACGCAATAAGGGAATGATTCTATCTACGTGGTAGTAGATCGTTTTTCGAAAATTGTTCATTTTATTGCTTGCAAAAAGACGGCAGACACCGTGAATGTTGCTCAGCTATTCTTCAAACAGATCTATCGACTTCATGGATTATGTGAATCCATTGTCTTAAACAGAGATACATGATTTCCAAGTCATTTCTGGATCAGTTTGTGGAAAATGATTGGAACGAAACTGAAATTTAGTAGTGCTTATCATCTGCGAACAAATGGACAAACAGAAGTAGTGAACAGATCTTTGGGAAACTTGTTGAGATGCCTTATGAAAGATAATTTGAAAGGTTGGGATGCGAAATTGTGTCAAGCTGAGTTTGCACACAATCATGCTGTCCATCGAAGTACTGGGTTCAGTCTATTTCAGATTATATGTTCAATCGTACCGAGAGGACCATTAGATTTATCGACAAATCTACCGCAGAAAGGGATTGTTAAACGAGCCACTCACTTTGTTAATGAATTGCGGGAATGTCACAAAGTTGTATAGGAAAGATTGCTTAAGTCAAATATAAAATATAAACAATTTGCAGATTTGAAGCGACGAAATGTTAATTTCGAAGAGGGAGATTTCGTTTACGCAGTATTAACGAAAGATCGTTTCTTTGTGGGAGCTTATAACAAATTAAAGGCTCGAAAGATTGGTCCCATAAAAATTGTGAAGAAAATCAATGATAATGCTTATCAGTTGAACCTGCGAGAAGGTGTGTATACTTCGGATGTGTTCAATGTCAAATATCTAATTCCATACTACAAAGATAAGCTTATCAGCAAAGAAGAATATGTGAATTCGAGGATGAATCCATGTCAACCAGGGGAGGATGATGCAGCGCACCATGAAGGATGTTTGTATGCGAGCTACCTGGTCATTCAGAGACATAGAACAAAAGGGAAGAAAGAGCAGATCGTCCGTAAAACTAAAGATGGAAGAAGCGGAGAACCGGTCGTCCAACGACATAATAGGTTCACTCAGTGAGGCAGTGAATCAGGAAGAAAAGTCCAACAATCCAACATGGTCACTCTCCAGTGTGAGTAAAAGGGAGAGGGTTGAGAAAACAAGGGCCGATTGTGCAAGGAATGTGTCATTCGCATTTGAGTCACTCACCAAAGAGTCGATCAAACTTGGTGCGTTTGCTAATAGCTCATTCTTTCTATGTTGCCGCACATAAGTTGTTTAGTTTAGAATTGTTGGCTATCGAGTCGATCACCCTTGTGTTGTTGCTAGCTGAAGCAATAAGAGTTGTTAAAAGATAACATCATATAGGGGTCGCTCATTCCATTGTTGTGTCATTTCATAGTTGAGTTGTTCGTTCGACTATTTGTACATCGTAAATGTTGGCCGCCTTTATTGGGTCGGGACTCTTGTATTAGGGTCGTCCATTTGGACAAAGCATGATGTAAACCCTATAAATAGGTGTGTGGAGTGAGTTGTAAAGGTTGTTGAAATTTGATTAAATCCTTTGTGTAAGCATTGTGCCACCTTTAAAATTGGAAGTTGAGTTTATCTCCTTTCTCCATTTTCGGATATTCAAGTGCGCTCGAAGCAACGAATTTGAAGCCGATTCACGGTATCACTTGCGAGTGATCAATGTTCAAAGAATCATAACGCGGTATCTTGCGAGATCAACGTGTTGAAGATAACAAGGTTCAGGCATCGAAAGATCAACGGAGTCAAGCACCTATCTCATTCTTGGTCGAATTTCCATGGATCCATTAATTCGTGAGGAGTTAGATCCTGGATGTTGTTCCAGTTTGGTATCAGAGCGAGAATTCCATCACTTGGTTGGATAGCCAAAAGCCATTCAGGTTTATCACCATCGCTGCCAACGTCATCCATTCCATTCCTACTACCACCTCAAACCACCACCACTCACCAGATCGCCATTCAGTTCTGACTACCACTAGTTTAGATTGCCGGAGCTGATCAGATCGTCAGATCTCATTCAGTGCATCTATTAATCAGTCGCCGTAACTTGCTCACAATCGCCGGAACTAGTTAGATCATCAGATCTAATTCAGTCACGATTACAATTCCGTAGACCACTAATTCTACACCATTTTCTTTTAAACACCATATCAGCTAAACCGCCATCGTCCAAGTTTGGATCGTGCAACAATTTGGACAGCACAAGTATTTTGAAGTTTGTTCAGATTTGAAGTTTATTCCATTTTGTTTGAGAATTGATTATGTCGCCAAGACATGTTAATCGTCATCAAAATTTGGAACAAACGTATCGGAGGGACGAAGCCGAACAAATGAAGAAAAGAATCAATGATAAATTGGATAAAGGAATTGGAAGATTAGAAAAGCTGATGATAGATACGAATCAAACCAGAAGAAGATTATCACCTGATTCAAATAAGGGTGGACACTGAGTCTCGCCATCAAATTCGGAAAGACATAGAAGATCGCCACGAATGGACCGACAAAGAAGGAATCGCGATGATTATTCTCGTGAACCGTCCCATAGGAGTGAAAGACATGAAGATAATCATGATTGATATCGTCATCATTCAATTGATGAAGATGAAAGAAGCAGCATTCGTTTTCATTCTTCAGGGCGAGATCGAGATCCTTTCCAACAACCAGATGGTAATTGTAATTGGGAATCAGGGATGAAGAAAGAAACTCCAAAATTCAAGGGAGGAATGTCTGCAGAAGAGTTCCTAGATTGGTTTTCGAATGTCGAGGAAATTTTGGAACTCAAGAATGTACTAGAAAATAGAAGAGTGAAATTAGTAGCTACTCGTTTGAGGGGGAGATCTATTGCCTGGTGGCAACAAACTAAGCTAACTTGTGAAAGAATCGGAAAGCCAAAGGTTGTCACATGGGAAAAGATGAAAAGAATGATGAGAGCTACCTTCTTACCTCACAATTGTCAATCACTTATGTATCAATGTTTGTAGAACTTGAGACAAGGAGCAAAATCTTTAAGGTGCACTAATCCCGACTAGTTTGGACAAACCTTAATTTGGTTTGAATTGATATGCAAAGGAAGATTAAAGAATAAATTTAAAGAATTTAACTTTGATAAAATTTGTAACAACCCGGAAATTCTGAGCCAATTTAAAAATTTTATTTTGGCAATTTTAGCGAATTTTGATTATTTAATATGAATTATTTTAAATAATATCGATGAGAAATTTATTTTGAATAGAAACAGAAGTATATATTTATATAGAGTGTCTTTAGAATATAAATATTTTATTTTAATTATATAAAGGGAATTGAAAATGGCGCGGCAGTTCGAAAATTCGATTTCAAATTTTGAATGAATGTACCGGGAGCAAAATAAATTGGATTTTAGCGAAACCAAAAATATTAGAATCTAATTGAGAATATCTTTCCAATGAATCCGAAAGATTGAAATTTCATAGCTGGAATCAAAAGTTACGCCCAGTTGAAAATTCAGAATAGTAGTTATGGAATTTTAGGCCCTTAAAAATGGAAATTTTGCAAACGACCTCGGATTTCGACGAAACCACTTTTGTTGGATTCGTGATGTCAAGTTATTGCTATGTTTCAAAATTCGTAATTTTTCGAATCAATAAGTTTTAATTGATTTTAATCGACTGGAAAGTGGCCATTTTTCAAATGGTCTCAAAATTAGAAGAAATTAGTTTTGTTACGACCGAATCGTCAATACGAAGCTGGAAAATATTTTTTGGGAATTTTTAGAGTTCACACGTGGCCCGGTAAATTGAAATGTGCGTTCAAATTCAATATATATATATATATTTATATTTTGATTTTGACGGAAACTGATCGACACAATCGAATCACCTTACGATACATATCCCATTGTGTTCGGAATGGGGGTAATTAGCTATGAACGACAGGCGGTGGGTCTCGTTTAGAGGTCGAAATAAAAAGTTGCCTTTTGGGTAATTAAATAATTTAATTAAATAAAAACTCTCTCTCTCTATCTATACGGTCAACCCCCTTCCCTCCCCCCCCCCCCCCGGTTCATTTCGATTTCAGTTGATAAAAAAAGGCAAAAGTGGGAAGTCGCGCCCCCTCCTCCCCCCCCCCCCCCACACACACACATCTGCCACCGCTTCTTCTTCTTCCTCCTACTCCGCCTCCCCCCTCCCCACCTCAATCTCTGACCGCGGCCCCCCTATTTTCCCCAAACCCCACGCACCTGAACCCCCCTCCGCCTGCACCGCAATCCACCGCCATCGCCCCCACCTCCCAAGGCCGCAGACCGCCCTTCATCCGCCCACTGCTCCAAACGCCGAGCCTCCCTGTATGCCTCCTGTAAGTTTTTCTATTTATTATTTTAATTTATATTGAATAATCAGTTTAAAAATGTAATCTTTTAGATAAGAAAGTTTATATTTTCATTCATAGAAAGTTTATATTTTATTAATATAAAGTTAAGATTTTTAACACCTTAAAGATTAGATTTTTAATCGTAGAAAGTTCATATTTTTAACATAGAAAAGCTAGGATTTTTATTGTTCAAAGATTTGATTTTTAGAACCATAAAGATTTGATTTATATATATATATATATATATATATATATATATATATATATATATGATAACATAGAGAAAAGGTATGATCTTTTTTTATTGTGTGTGAGGCGTTGTAAAAATATTATTTTTATATAGCAAGAAGCGTTGTAAATGCATGTCAAGTAGAAATAAAAAATATGATTTTTATTTATTGAAATGAAGTGATAAAAATATAATTTTTATTATGAAGTTAGCGTGATAAAAATACGATCTTTATTATATGAACACCGTTATAAAAATAGAATTTTTATCTATGTAGTAGCGGTGTAAAAATAGAATTTTTATCTATATAGTAGCGGTATAAAAATAGAATTTTTATATACATAGCAACAATATAAAAATGTGATTTTTATATATGTAGTGGCTACGGACAGTGAAATTGACAAAAGGCGAGCACGACGATGATTTCTACATATAAAGAGTCGTGGCGTTTGGTTTAGCTAGTCAGTGAGAACTTCTCACTTTAAAATTTCTTTTCTAGTTAAAAATATATACTAGGATGCAGACGGTGCTTAGCAGCACACGACACCCGTCGTCCACAGACCATGGACGACTCGTATGCTTATTTGTTGTGTTGTGAAGTTTGTTTGTGATGTTGATGTGTTGAAAGATAATTAAATATTCATGTGTTTAAATAAATAAATTATCGTTAAAAAAAATACTTTTTAACGTTAATGTGAATAAATAAATATTCATTTACAAACCGGACGGTTTGTTTATGTACACCTATTTGAAGAATATTGATTGGGACGATAAATTTTACACGTCGCCCAACTGCACAAATAATATTCGGTGTTTGTGGATTAAAACCCCACACGGGTGTTGGGATGATATTTTGGCGTACACTAATCCCAATTACTTTGTTGTATGTCGATCGATAGGTCGACCGACTGTGTAAGCGTTAATTATTTATATTTAATGCTTATGCAGTTGTGTGACGCACTTCAGATGATGGTTGATTATTTATCGTTGCTATTATATACATGCGTTGTATGGAATCCATATAATTAACAATATATGGTAATTGATTGGGCCTCATTCCAATTTGAAAAAAAAATATTCATGTGTTGAATAGAAGAAAATATATATTCATGTGTTGAATAGAAAAAAAAATATTCATGTGTTGAATAGAAGAAAATATATATTCATGTGTTGAATAGAAGAAAATATATATTCATGTGTTTAATAGAAGGAAATATATATTCATGTGTTAAATAAAAGAAAATATATATTTATGTGTTGAATAGAAGGAAATGTACAATCATGTGTGGAGTAAAATATTTTAACATTAAAATTTACATTTAAAATTAGAAACTAACTGGAAAATAGATAAGATGAGTGATCTCCTGGATATTGATCTGATGTTGGTTTCGGCCTTCGGGGTTGATATTTAGGGAATTGCGCTCTTATTAATTTACGGTTAGAGTTTGGTATAAAATTAAATGATAGAAATCGTAATTTTATAAAATATATTAAATAACAAAAATAGTCATGTGTTGACAGTACTCATGTGTTGACAATAGTCATGTGTTGAAAGAAATATATATTCATGTGTTGAACAGAATAACTATTCATTTAATGAATAGAATAACGAAGTTATTGAAAAATATAAAGCCATGTTGATTAGAGATGCGCTATTTTGACGTGAACGATATTTATTTCGATTATATTTGTTTTTATAATGATTATAGAAAAGGAAGTGATTTCAAAATATAACGTTTTGAAAATATGGTCATTTGTATATCGATGATGTGAAATTCAATTTTGATTCGAAATCGAATATGAAGTTGAAATCGTTTCGAAAACGAATTTAAAACGATTTATGAAATACGTTTTAAAAGGAAATCAATGAAATATATATAATATATATAATATATCATGGCCTGAATAGAACGCGCCGCGCCGTGGCAGTTCGCGAAGTTCGACCATTGACTTCGAATTGGCATTGCGGGAGATTCGATCGTTGGATTCTTCTGAATCCAGAACCGTTGGGTTCGTATCGAAAAGAACTTTCCAATGAATATTAGAAATTTGAAATCTAATGGTTGGATTTGGAATTACGTCCAAATCAAATTAGGAAAAGTCGCTATAGGTGCAATTCGATGGCCGTTGATGGAAATCGACTGTACGGGCTTTGATAAAATTATTAAAAATATCAATAACTGGTGTAAAATGATAAGAAATGATTTGGAAAGAATTGGGATGAAAAACTATATATTTGAAAAGATAAAAATAGATTTTTATCGAAATGATCTAGTTTTGAACTAGAATTAAAATCAATTTATGTTTGAAATAAATAAATTGAATTTGAAAGGGGTTTTAAAAATAATTAGAATTTCCAGTATACGAATTGGAATGGATTTGAATCGAAATTATCTTTGGAATATTTCGATGCTGGATTTCGTGATTATACAGATATGGTTGTGGAAATTTGAAAGATATATTTATATCGTTATTTCCAATACGATATTTGTTGGTCGTAGAATTTGATATTGAATATGAAGCGACCCGAACTTCCCCGGTCTCCGAAGAGAAGAGAAAGAACGAATTACTGTGAGCACAAGACAAATAAGAACGCAGACAGAAGGACATTTCATTGCATATTACAACAATTCATCAAATACAGGAATATACAGAGTAAGAATAAATATTATACAACAGAAAATACCAGAGATTACAATACATTACATAGCAGCGGAAAATAATACAATACACAACTAGAAGTAATACACGGATACAGAGCTTTCCGAGTATCGTTCCAACTGTAAATCAGGATCCTGTGAATATAAATATGCAAAACCAAAACTACTAGCTGCTCGTGTCAAAATAAGGGCACCCAGAGTTTAGGTTAAAACAATAAACTCAAGGTCAGTCATGGGACTGGTGTGGGAACTAAAACAGTTAGTTAAAACTTCACAAATCATTTCTTATGACTTTACACAAATTATTACTATTTTTAATAATTTTATCAAGGCCCGTACAGTCGATTTCCATCAACGGACATCAAACTGCACTTACAACGACCTTTTCCAAATTTGATTTGGACATAATTATAAATCCAACTATTAGATTTCTAATTTCTAATATTCGTTAGAAAGCTCTTTTCGATACGAACCCAACAGTTCCAGTTTTAGGAGAATCCGATGGTCGGATCTCCCGCAATATCTATTCGAAGTCAATGGTCGAAATTCACGAACTACGCAGCACGGCGCATTCTATTAAGGCCATTATATTATATATATATATATAATATATACTTCGTCGATTTCCTTTTAAAACGTATTTTATAAATCGTTCTAAATTCGTTTTCGAAACGATTTCAACTTCATTTTCAAATTCAAATCAAGATTGAATTTTTTAATATAAACTCGTTTTAAATTCATCTCGAATTGATTTCAATTTAAATCGATTTTTAATTCAATTTCAGTTCGTTCTCAATTCAATTCAATTCAATTTCAATTCGAATTCATTTCTATTCAATTTCAATTTGAATTCAATTCTATTCAATTTCAACTCGAATTCATTTCTATTCAATTTCAATTCGAATTCATTTCTATTCAATTTCAATTCGAATTCATTTTCAATTCGAATCCAATTCTATTCAATTTCAATTCGAATTCATTTTCAATTCGAATTCATTTTCAAAATATTCGATTTTGAAATCTCTTTTCAATATTCATTATACAAACGAATATAATCAATATATATATCGTTTACGTCAAAATGGTGTCAATCAAATCAACACGGCTTCATATATTTCTATTTTCAAATATTCTATTTCAAATATTTCTTTTTCAAATATTTCTATTCAAAACTGGAATGAGGTCCAATCAATTACCATAGATTTTATTTCTATGGATTTCCATACAATGCATGTATATATCAACAATGACAAATAATCAACCATCATCCAAAGTGCATTCTACACTGTATAAGAATCAAATATAAATATTCAACGCTTATAATAGTCTGTCAATCAACCGATCGACATACAACTAATTATTGGGATTACTGTATGTCATATATCACCCCAATACCCGTGTGGGGTTTTCAACCAATCATACACAGATTTTATTTGTGCATTTGGGCGATGTGTAAAATTTATCGTCCCAATCAATATCTCTTAAATGTGTGTATATAAACAAATCGTCCGATTTGTTTATTTTTATTTCTTTTTAAATACACGTTAAAAATTCTGTTTTCAACTATAAAATATTTCAACTGTATAAATATTTTATTTCATTTCACATCACATCACACAATCAACTACACAGCAAAATCAAGCAAACAAGCATACAAGTCGTCCATGTTCTGTGGACGACGGGTGTCGGGTGCTACTAAACACCGTCTGCATCCTAGTATATATTTTAACTAGAAATAAATTTAAAAGTGAGGAGTTCTCACAGAGTAGCTAATCCAAATGCGATGACCCTTCTTATGTAGAAATCTTCACCGTACTCGCCTTTTGTCGCTTTCGTCGTCAGTGTTCACTACATATATAAAAATCACATTTTTATATTGTTGCTATGTATAAAAAATCATATTTTTACACCGCTACTATATAGATAAAAATTCTACTTTTACCCCGCTAAAAGTCGTATTTTTAATACAAAGCTATATATATATATATATATATATATATGAAATAACCTATTTTTATATCAAAGAAAATTATATCTTCAAATCATATTTTTATTCCACTTTCAAATATATAAAAATCGTATCTTTTCATATTTAAATATACGATCTTTCTCCTTTTAACAATACTAACTTTCTAGTCTTAAAAATCCCAAATTTCGTATAGTAAAAATCATAGCTTTCTATGTTTAACAACATATAAATCATTGGTTCCTAGTAATAAAAATCAAATTTTTTTCTCCCTAATGTATTTCGTATAAAAATCTGATTTTTAACCTAATTTGATTCCTATAAAAATCTGGTTTTATACAACAAGGTATTTCATATAAAAACCATGTTTTTAACTCATAACTAAATGAAAATAAATAAAAACTCATGTTTGGGATCAGGATTGGGGGAGATGGCGTCGCTACAGTCGCAAGGGGGTGGCGCTAGGGCATCGGCGGCGGCTTCGGTGCCGTTGGGGGGTCTAGGGCTCGCGCGAGGTCTGGGTTCATGGGGTTTTTCTTTTTCGACGTCGGGGGGGGGGGGGGGGGGGGACATCGGAGGAGAGGAGGGAGGTAAGGGGAGGGCGGCGATCGATAGTGGGGGTACAGCGTGGTGGCGGCGAAGTCCGGGGAGGCGGCGGTTAGGTCTGAAGCACGATCAATTTTTTATTTTTTCTCTGTTAAATGACGGGGAGGAGGGAAAAGAAAATGGGGGGCTATATGTAAAATTATATATTTTATTTAATCTATTATCCATATAGTTGCTATTTCATTTAACCTCCAAATCGAACCCAATGACTGTCGCCCCTAGGGTAATACCCCCATTACGAACACAATGGGATATGTATCGTAGGCCAATTCGACCGTTTCAACTGGTTTCCGTTCAAATTAAAATGTAAATCTATATATATTCAATTTGAATGCACATTTCAATTTACCGGGGCCATATACAGACCCGAAAAATTCCAGAAAAATTATTTCTAACTCCGTATTGACAATACGGTCCTAACCAAACAAATTTCATCAAATTCTGAGACCGCTGGAAAAATGGCCATTTTCCAGTCGATTAAAATCAACTGAAACTGGTCAAACGCGTTTCCCTTTGCCACGCTCACATATTGATTCGAAAAATTACGAAATTTGAAGCCTAGCAATAACGTTACATCGCGGATCCAACAAAACTGGTTTCGTTGAATTCCGAGGTCGTTTGCAAAATTTCCATTTTTAAGGGCCAGAATTCCATAATGACTATTCAGAATTTTCAACTGGACGTATCTTTTGATTTCCGCTATGAAATTTCGATTCTTCAGATTCGTTGGAAAGGTATTCTCAAATTGATTCAAATATTTTTGGTTTCACTAAAATCCGGTTTATTTTGAATCCAGTACATTCATTTGAATTCTGAAGTCGAATTATCAAACTACCGCACCATTTTCAATTCCTTTTATAATTTATAAATAATTATTTATATTCTAACAACGATCTATATAAATATATACGTCTAATTCTATTAGAAATAAATTTCTCGTTGATATTATTTAAAATAATTCATTTTAAAAAATCAAAATTCGCTAAAATTGCCAAAATAAAAATTTTAAATTGGCTCGCATTTCCGGGTTATTACAATCTCTCCCACTTAAAACTTTTCATCCCAAAAAAGGAACAAAGTCGAAAGTTGTTTTACTAATCAACTCAACTTTCATTATTTTCCTTATGGCTTAAGTTCTTCAACTTTTCAGTTTCTAAGAACTTTTCAAATTCTTCAAAAATTTGGCTAACACCCTAAATTTTCGAAAAATTTCGCCATAACCTCCCCTTCACCGGGGACTTCGGGATATTTCATATAGCCTCCCATGGCCTTCTTCAATACAAAAGAAAAAGAAAAAGCCAAGCGGCTAGCCAATCAGCTCATAAAATCATCATCACCCAAACAAAATAGTAAATAATGGTAAACATGTACCTATTTGTCGGGCAAACAATTTTATTCTTCTTCTCTAGCCTCCTTCCTATGACCTGTTCAGTGTAATTACATGTATATGCATGCAAATGCGACTAATTTTCAATACACTTCACTCTTTTGTATAATTTGGTCAAATGGTTCAAATTCAAATTAATCAACCAATAATCAAACAACACAACAGCAATCAATTAGTTGATTAGCTTTTCAAATTCATAATTATGATATATAGTCCAAAAATCAGATTTTTGATGTCAAATCACAACAATAAGCCATATCTAATTTTGGTTCTCATACCAGTCAATTGGAATCATATAGATATCCCACCTTCGACACTCGAATATAAATGCAGATGATGATTCACCATCACCAGGCTTATCCCCGGGTGACTAGAGTGTGATTCTAAATCTATCTAGTATATTAAAACTTCGAATATACGTTTGCAAGGCGTATATGCAAAATCTTTATATATTGGATTGTCCAAATTCAATACAAATAAATAATCAAATACGAATAATTGATTTAAATTTTCAAAACAAAATTTGTTTTCACTTTTATTTCAAAAACACTACTCTTCACACTCGTTCTAGGATACTACTGATCCTAACTCTAACGAGTCATTCTCGTTGGATATTACTAGTCCAATCTCTGATGAATTCCTTCGTATGGTTCTAATGTGTCCTATTCTCTGAGCTTTGTAAACCAAAGCTCTGTTACCAAATGAAGCGACCTGAACTTCCTCGGTCTCCGTAGTGAAGAGAAAGAACGAATTACTGTGAGGACAAGACGAATCAGAACGCAGATAGAAGGACATTTCATTGCATAATACAACAATTCATCAGAATACAGGAATATACAGAGTAAGAATAAATATTATACAATAGAAAATACCAGAGACTACAATATATTACATAGCAACGGAAAATAATATAATGCACAACTAGAAGTAATACACGGATACAGAGCTTTTCGATTATCGTTCCAGCTGTAAATCAGGATCCTGTGAATATAAATCAGCAAAACCAAAACTACTAGCTGCCCGTGTCAAAATAAGGGCACCCAGAGTTTAGGTTAAAACAATAAACTTCAGGTCGGTCATGGGACTGGTGTAAGAACTAAAACAGTTATTTAAAACTTTACTTTAAATTAGATATATCAAGGGACCACGCCGTATAACACCGAACGGGTTTCCTCCCAAGAATACCAGTGCATATAACAAAACAGCGCAATTCTTTCTGGAAAAATGAAGCTATTATAAGACCAAGGTCCTATCACACAATGCAAAGCAAACCGGGGGATATGGTTTTCCCTTACAATAGCCAAACATGCTTAATACGTTTAAAACAAATCATTTGATACTATTATAAGTGCATAGCGTATAAAACCACTTAAATCATAAGTATCAATCATAGGCGGCATGGGTACAATATATCATGTGGCTAATACTAAGCTCTACAAATAAAATCGCAAAGTCACGTATTGGAAGTTGGATTTCCATCTGTGAATCGAGGCAAAAGATAGTCCTCTACCGATTCGAGACGCTCTAGCATGTGTCTCAGGATCAGAGCTCGAGGGACCCTTAGGAGCCACATGGTCGGTCCACCGAAGTGGATTAAAATGCCTGAACACTGCATTTCCACACCCTTTGGGGTGTCAATGAGTCCAATGACTCCATCGGTCCCGGATCGGCCGATATAACCGAGGTGCCTTGCAATAGCAACAACCACACAGGTGAAAAGTATATAAATGTCAGCCAGTTTAAGCACTGACACCACCACTAGCTAGAAAGAAACGCATGCCCTCCCTGGCTCCTTTTCCCGTTTCTGGTTCACAACCGGGGTGTGAGGCTCGCGAATCCACGCTACACAAAGCTATGCCACACAGGCCGTGCTTTGATCATCAACCACAAGATTTTTCTTTTCAATAGAAGCCTTGATCATTTACCACTTAGGCATGCCACACAAGCAATTCACTCCATGTGATTGATATCTATCAATATATAACCCTTGAGCTCATACGTCTCAGAGAAGGGTGTTAAGCAAGAGAATAAATTCTCCTCCGACAAACAGATGTATATTTAATAGAAATCAATCACATAAACTAAAATCCATTGTCAGACAAATAGTACATTTACAAGTTCGTTCTAGGTCTGAACGAAACCGGAGGCACCTTGTACCTCATATATCCATCGATCTCCAAGTACGTCAGGACGATCACCAACTGATTCCCTCCTCTTGGGTGTACAGCCCAATCAAGAACATCAGTAATCACCCAAACGATGTGAAGACCTCCAGTGTTCGACCACCGTCTTCATCCTCGACACCACGTAGAATCGGTTATTCAGAATGGGACAAATCCGGTCTTTCTGAATAACTCGCGTATATGATAAACAAGTGTTACACAAACACAACATACACCTCATTCCAGTTCAGAATATTCTTTTATTCAAATATTCTTACACTTCAGGAAAGGTTCCCATTAATTTTATCAAAGATAATTCTTTAAATTTATCCTTTAATCTTCCTTTGAATATCAATTCAAACTAGTCGGGATTAGCGAACCACACCGAAGTAATCATTTATTTTATTTCCTAATCCCAACTTATTCATCCCATGAAGTAAAGCTGGTCAAACTTCATATCTAACACCACGGTGTTATCGGTAAATTCAATTACCATTTCATGTTCAAATCTAATTAAAGATTTAACAATCGCATGGAGCAAAACAGGTGATACTCCATTCTCGACCATTTCAATCTAATTAAAGATTCATTAAAACCCCACTTAGTTTTAATCTTCACAGAAATCAATATCCTGCCTTTAATTGGGCTAAAGAACCAATGTCATTTAAAATGCGGCTCACAATAAACCCAAAATCACATTCCATTAATTATCGGGAAAAAGAACCAGTGTCATTTAAAACACCGTTCACGATAAACCCAAAAATAAATTCAAATGCAATTCCAATTAAATACCATTTAATTGGTACACTTCATTAAATCTAAATAAAAATATTTAATCTCTTTCCCAACTGGGCTCAAGAATGGTGTTAATGAAGACACCATTCACGGCAAACCCAAATCACATTTGATTTAAATACAAGGCTCTGAATAGAAAATATAAAGGCTTATATTCAATATCAAATTCTATGACCAACAAATATAGTATTGGAAATAACGATAATAATATATCTTCGAAATTTCCATAACAATATCTGTATAATCATGAAATCCAAAATCGATATATTCCAGAGATAATTTCGATTGAAATCCATCCCAATTCACTTATTGGAAATTTTGGTAATTTTCAAAACCATTTCAAATCCAATTTATTTATTTTAAAAATAGATAGAGTTATAATTCAAGTTCAAAACTAGTTCATTTCGATAAAAATCTACTTTTATCTTTTCAAATGTGGAGTTTTTTAATCCCAATTCTTCACAAATCATTTCTTATGATTTGACACAAATTATTACTATTTTTAATAATTTTATCAAGGCCCGTACAGTCGATTTCCATCAACGGCCATCGAACTGCACATACAGCGACCTTTTCCAAATTTGATTTGTACATAATTCCAAATCCAACCATTAGATTTCGAATTTCTAATATTCATTAGAAAGCTATTTTCGATATGAACCCAACGGTTCTGGTTTTAGGAGAATTTGACGGTCAGATCTCCCGTAATATCCATTCGAAGTCAATGGTCGAAATTCACGAACTACCGCAGTGAGGCGCATTCTATTCAGGCCATTATATTATATATATAATATATACTTCGTCGATTTCCTTTTAAAACGTATTTTATAAATCGTTTTAAATTCATTTTTGAAACGATTTCAACTTCATTTTCAAATTCAAATCAAGATTGAATTTTTCAATATAAATTCATCTCGAATTGATTTCAATTTAAATCGTTTTTTAATTCAATTTCAGTTCGTTCTCAATTCAATTCAATTTCAATTTGAATTCATTTCTATTCAATTTCAATTCGAATTCAATTCTATTCAATATCAGTTCGAATTCATTTCTATTCAATTTCAATTCGAATTCATTTCAATTCAATTTCAATACGAATTCATTTTCAATTCGAATCAAATTCTATTCAATTTCAATTCGAATTCATTTTCAATTCGAATTCATTTTCAAAATATTCGACTTTGAAATCACTTTTCAATATTCATTATAAAAACGAATATAATCGATATAAATATCGTTTGCGTCAAAATGGCGTCAATCTAATCAACACGGCTTCATATATTTCTATTTTCAAATATTCTATTTCAAATATTTCTTTTCCAAATATTTCTATTCAAAACTGGAATAAGGCCCAATCAATTACCATAGATTTTATTTCTATGGATTTCCATACAACGCATGTATATATCAACAATGACAAATAATCGACCGTCATCCAAAGTGCATTCTACACTGTATAAGCATCAAATATAAATATTCAACGCTTATAACAGTCTGTCAATCAATCGACCGACATACAACTAATTATTGGGATTAGTGTATGTCATATATCACCCCAATACCCATGTGGGGTTTTCAAACAATCAAACACCGATTTTATTTGTGCAGTTGGGCGATGTGTAAAATTTATCATCCCAATCAGTATCAGTCAAATGTGTGTATATAAACAAATCGTCCGATTTGTTTATTTTTATTTCTTTTTAAATACACGTTAAAAATTCTATTTTCAACTATAAAATATTTTAACTATATAAATATTTTATTTCATTTCACATCACATCACACAATCAACTACACAACAAAATCAAACAAACAAGCATACAAGCCGTCCATGCTATATGGACGACGGGAGTCGGGTGCTACTAAACACCGTCTACATCATAGTATATATTTTAACTAGAAATAAATTTAAAAGTGAGGAGTTCTCACAGACTAGCTAATCCAAACGCCACGGCTCTTCTTATGTAGAAATCTTCACCGTACTCGCCTTTTGTCGCTTTCGTTGTCAGTGTTCACTACATATATAAAAATCACATTTTTATATTGTTGCTATGTATATAAAATCATATTTTTACACCGCTACTATATAGATAAAAATTCTATTTTTACCCCGCTACTATATAGATAAAAATTCCATTTTTACATCGCTACTATATAGATAAAAATTCTATTTTTACATCGCTACTATATAAATAAAAATTCTACTTTTACATCGCTACTATATAGATAAAAATTCTATGTCTATCTTGCTACTTTATTGATAAAAATTCTATTTTTACATCGCTAAAAGTCGTATTTTTAATACAAAGCTATATATATATAAAAAAAATCTATTTTTATATCAAAGAAAATTATATCTTCAAATCATATTTTTATTCCACTTTCAAATATATAAAAATCGAATCTTTTCATATTTAAATATACGATCTTTCTCCTTTTAACAATACTAACTTTCTAGTCTTAAAAATCCTAAATTTCATATAGTAAAAATCATAGCTTTCTATGTTTAACAACATAATAATCATTGGTTCCTAACAATAAAAATCAAATTTTTTCTCTCTAATGTATTTCTTATAAAATCTGATTTTTAACCTAATTTGATTCCTATAAAAATCTAATTTTCTACAACAAGGTATTTCATATAAAAACTATGTTTTTAACACATAACTAAATGAAAATAAATAAAAACTCATGTTTGGGATCGGGATTGGGGGAGATGTCGTCGCTACAGTCACAAGGGGGTGGCGCTAGGGCTTCGGCGGCAGCTTCGGTGTTGGAGGGTGGGTCTAGGGCTCGCGCGAGGTCTGGGTTCACGGGGGTTTTCTTTTTCCACGTCGAGGGGGGGGGGCATCGGAGGAGAGGAGGGAGGTAAGGGGAGGGCGGCGATCGATAGGGGGGTACAGCGTGGTGGCGGCGAAGTCCGGGGGGGGGGGGCGGCGGTTAGGTCTGAAGCTCGATCGAATTTTTTTTATTTCTCTGTTAAATGACGGGGAGGAGGGAAAAGAAAATGGGGGGGCTATATGTAAATTTATATATTTTATTTAATTTATTATCCATATAGTTGCTATTTCATTTAACCTCCAAATCGAACCCAATGACTGTCACCCTTAGGGTAATACCCCAATTACGGACACAATGGGATATGTATCGTAGGCCAATTCGACCGTTTCAACTGGTTTCCGTTCAAATTAAAATGTAAATATATATATATTCAATTTGAACGCACATTTCAATTTACCGGGGCCATATATAGACCCGAAAAATTCCTGAAAAATTATTTCTAGCTTTGTATTGACGATACAGTCCTAACCAAACAAATTTCATCAAATTCTGAGACCGTTGGAAAAATGACCATTTTCAAGTTGATTAAAATCAACTGAAACTGGTCAAACGCCTTTCCCTTTGCCACGCTCACATATTGAATCGAAAAATTACGAAATTTGAAACCTAGCAATAACTTTACATCCTAGATCCAACAAAAGTTGTTTCGTCGAATTCCGAGGTCATTTGCATAATTTCCATTTTTAAGGGCCAGAATTCCATAGCGACTATTCAGAATTTTCAACTAGACGTATCATTTGATTCCCGCTATGAAATTTCGATTCTTTAGATTCGTTGGAAAGGTATTCTCAAATAGATTCAAATATTTTTGGTTTCACTAAATTCTGGTTTATTTTGAATCCGGTACATTCATTTGAATTTTAAAATCGAATTATCAAACTACCGCGCCATTTTCAATTCCTTTCATAATTTATAAATAATTATTTATATTCTAACGACGATCTATATAAATATATACGTCTAATTCTACTCAAAATAAATTTCTCGTCGATATTATTTAAAATAATTCATTTTAAATAATCAAAATTCGCTAAAATTGCCAAAATAAAATTTTTAAATTGGCTCGCATTTCCGGGTTATTACAATCTCCCCCACTTAGAACTTTTCGTCCCCGAAAAGGAACGAAGCCGAAAGTTGTTTAACTAATCAACTCAACTTTCATTATTTTCCTTACGGCTTAAGTTCTTCAACTTTTCAGTTTCTAAGAATTTTTCAAATTCTTCAAAAATTTTGATAACACCCTAAATTTTGGAAAAATTTCGCCATAACCTCCCCTGCACCGGGGACTTCGGGATATTTGGTATAGCCTCCTATGGCCTTCTTCAATCCAAAAGAAAAAGAAAATGCCAAGCGGCTAGCCAATCGGCTCATAAAATCATCATCACCCAAACAAAACAGTAAATTATGGTAAACATGTACAAACAATTTTATTCTTCTTCTCTAGCCTCCTTGCTTTGACCTGTTCAGTGTAAGTACATGTATATTCATGCAAATGCGACTAATTTTCAATACAATTCACTATTTGGTATAATTTGGTCAAATGGTTCAAATTCAAATTAATCAACCAATAATCAGACAACACAACCAGCAATCAATTAGTTGATTAGCTTTTCAAATTCATAACTATGATATATAGTCCAAACTCAGATTTTTGATGTCAAATCACAACAATAAGCCCTATCTTATTTTGGTTCTCACACCAGTCAATTGGAATCATATAGATATCCCACCTTCAACACTCGAATATAAATGCTGATGATGATGCACCATCACCAGGATTATCCCCGGGTGACTAGAGTGTGATTCTAAATCTATCCAGTATATTAAAACTTCGAATATACGTTTGCAAGGCATATATGCAAAATCTTTATATATTGGATTGTCCAAATTCAATAAAATAAATAATCAAATATGAATAATTGATTTAAATTTTCAAAACAAAATTTGTTTTCACTTTTATTTCAAAAACCCTACTCTTCACACTCGTTCTAGGATACTACTAATCCTATCTCTAACGAGTAATTCTCGTTGGATATTACTAATCCAATCTCTGATGAATTCCTTCATATGGTTCTAATGTGTCTTGTTCTCTGAGCTTTATAAACTAAAGCTATGATACCAAATGAAGCGACCCGAACTTCCCTGGTCTCCGTAGTGAAGAGAAAGAACGAATTACTGTGAGGACAAGACGAATCAGAACGCAGACAAAAGGACATTTCATTGCATATTACAACAATTCATCAGAATACAGGAATATACAGAGTAAGAGTAAATATTATACAACAGAAAATACCAGAGATTACAATATATTACATAGCAGCGGAAAATAATACAACACACAACTAGAAGTAATACACGGATACAGAGCTTTCCGAGTATCGTTCCAGCTGTAAATCAGGATCCTCTGAATATAAATCTGCAAAACCAAAACTACTAACTGCCCATGTCAAAATAAGGGAAATAGAGTTTAGGTTAAAACAATAAACTCCAAGTCAGTCATAGGACTGGTGTGGGAACTAAAACAGTTGTTTAAAACTTTACTTTAAATTAGATATATCAAGGGACCACGCCGTATAACAAGGAACGTGTTTCCTCCCAAGAATACCAGTGCATATAACAAAACAGCGCAATGCTTTTTGGAAAAATGAAGCTATTATAAGACCAAGGTCCTATCACGTAATGCAACGCAAACCGAGGGATAGAGTTTCCCCTTATAATAGCCAAACATTGTTAGTACGTTTAAAACAAATCATTTGATACTATTATAAGTGCATAGTGTATAAAACAACTTCAAATCATAAGTATCAATCATAGGCGGCATGGGTACCATATATCATGTCGCCAATACTAGGCTCTACAAATGAAATCGCAAAGTCACGTATTGGAAGTTGGATTTCCATCTGTGAACCGAGGCAAAAGATAGTCCTCTACCGATTCGAGACGCTCTAGCCTGTGTCTCAGGATCAGAGCTCGAGTGACCCTTAGGAGCCACAGGTCCGGACCACCTATGTGGATTAAAATGCATGAACACTGCATTTCCCCACCCTTTGGGGTGTCAATGAGTCCAATGACTCCATCGGTCCCGGATCGGCCAATATAACCGAGGCGTCTTGCAATAGCAACAACCACACAGGTGAAAAGTATATAAATGTCAGCCAGTTTAAGCACTGACACCACCACTAGCTAGAAAGAAACGCATGCCCTCCCTGGATCCTTCTCCCGTTTCTGGTTCACAACCGGGGAGTGAGGCTCGCGAATCCACAATACACAAAGCTATGCCACACAGGGCGTGCTTCGATCATCAACCACAAGATTTTTCTTTTCAATCGAAGCCTTGATCAATTGCCACTTTGGCATGCCACACAGGCAATTCACTCCATGCGATTGATATCCATCAATATATAACCCCTGAGCTCATATGTCTCAGAGAAGGGCGTTAAGCAAGAGAATAAATTCTCCGCTGACAAACAGATGTATATTTAATAGAAATCAATCACATAGACTAAAATCCAATGTCAGACACACAGTCCATTTAAAGTTCGTTCTAGGTCTGAACGAAACCGGAGGCACCTTGTACCTCGTATATCAATCGATCTCCAAGTACGTCTGGACGGTCACCAACTGAATCCCTCCTCTTGGGTGTACAACCCAATCAAGATCATCAGTAATCACCCAAACGATGTGAAGACCTCCAGTCTTCGACCACCGTCTTCATCCTCGACACCACGTCGAATCAGTTATTCAGAATGGGATAAACCCGGTCTTTCTGAATAACTCGCGTATATGATAAACAAGTGTTACACAAACACAACATACGCCTCATTCCAATTCAGAATATTCTTTTATTCAAATATTCTTATAATTCAGGAAAGGTTCCCATTAATTTTATCAAGGATAAATTCTTTAAATTTATCCTTTATTCTTCGTTTGAATATCAATTCAAACTAGTCGGGAATAGCGAACCACACCGAAGTAATCATTTATTTTATTTCCCAATCCCAACCTATTCATCCCATGAAGTAAAACTGGTCATACTTCATATCTAACACCATGGTGTTATCTGTAATTCAATTACCATTTCACGTTCAAATCTAATTAAAGATTTAACAATCGCATGGAGCAAAACTGGTGATACTCCATTATCGACTATTTCAATCTAATTAAAGATTCATTAAAACCCCACTTAGTTTTAATCTTCACAGAAACCAATATCCTGCCTTTAACTAGGTTATAGAACCAATGTCATTTAAAACGCGGCTCACGATAAAACCAAAATCACATTCCATTAATTATCGGGTTAAAGAACTATGTTATTTAAAACACCGTTCATGATAAACCCAAAAATCAATTTAAATTAAATTCAAATTAAATACCATTTAATTGGTACACTTCATTAAATCTAAATAAAATGATTTAATCTCTTTCCCAACTGGGCTCAAGAACGGTGTTAGTGAAGACACCATTCACGGCAAACCCAAATCATCTTTTGATATTAAATACAAGGCTCTGAATAGAAAATATAACGGCTTATATTCAATATCAAATTCTACGACCAACAAATATTGTATTGGAAATAACGATAATAATATATCTTTCAAATTTCCATAACAATATCTGTATAATCACAAAATCCAACATCAAAATATTCAAGAGATAATTTCGATTCAAATCCATTCCAATTCACTTATTGGAAATTTTGGTTATTTTCAAAACCATTTCAAATCCAATTTATTTATTTTAAAAATAAATAGAATTATAATTCAAGTTCAAAACTAGTTCGTCTCGATAAAAATCTACTTTTATCTTTTCAAATGTGGAGTTTTTTCATCCCAATTCTTCATAAATCATTTCTTATGATTTTACACAAATTATTACTATTTTTAATAATTTTATCAAGGCCCGTACAGTCGATTTCCTTCAACGGCCATCGAACTGCACTTACAGCGACCTTTTTCAAATTTGATTAGACATAATTCCAAATCCAACCGTTAGATTTCTAATTTCTAATATTCGTTAGAAAGCTCTTTTCGATATGAACCCAAAGGTTCTGGTTTTAGGAGAATCCGACGGTCGTATCTCCCGTAATATCGATTCGAAGTGAATGGTCGAAATTCACGAACGACAGCAGTGCAGCGCATTCTATTCAGGCCATTATATTATATATAATATATACTTCATCGATTTCCTTTTAAAACGTATTTTATAAATCGTTTTAAATTCGTTTTCGAAATGATTTCAACTTCATTTTCAAATTCAAATCAAGATTGAATTTTTCAATATAAATTCATTTTAAATTCATCTCGAATTGATTTTAATTTAAATCGATTTTAATTCAATTTCAGTTCTTTCTCAATTTAATTCAATTTCAATTCGAATTCATTTCTATTCAATTTCAATTCGAATTCAATTCTATTCAATTTCAATTCGAATTCATTTCTACTCAATTTCAATTCGAATTCATTTCAATTCAATTTCAATTCGAATTCATTTTCAATTCAAATCCAATTCCATTCAATTTCAATTCGAATTCATTTTCAATTCAAATTCATATTCAAAATATTCGATTTTGAAATCACTTTTCAATATTCATTATAAAAACGATTATAATCGATATAAATATCGTTTGCGTCAAAATGTCGTCAATCTAATCAACAGGGCTTCATTGTTGTATATAACGGTGTTGTATACACAATTATATGATTTTTTGTTTGATGATAACAACCAAATAAATATTGTTTTAATGTGTTTGATACTGTACTATTAATGTGTTTGATACTGTACTGTTATTACACATCACAGATAGGAATATAACATTTATATTTAATTAGAATACGACTGTACAGAATTTCATATATTCACACGGTATTTTATTTAAATATAAATATTATATTTCAAACATACAAACAGTAAAATTTCTTATAACTCCTCTATTTATTCATCTCACAGAATATTTGTACTTGTATATAAACAGAATAAAATAGACAAGTTCATTGACAACAATAAAATGATATTTTATTTCAATCAAACTTGTTTATTACAAACATCAATACAATTCATATATATATATATATATACATATATATATATATATACATATATATATATATATACATATATATATATATATACACACAGCTCCTCACTGCAACACTCATACATTTACTCAGTTTAGATTTTAGTATACAATTTTTTTTATTGACACATTCATACGGACTTTTATACATTCACTTTTTCACACTATCCTTGGCTTCAATCTTCTGTCTTCACTGCTTCTCTGTCAAACCTGTCTTCAGTCAGTCCAGTCTCCGTACCTGTCATATACAGGAATACATACACAGTATATGGAACAGAAATAATATTCAAAATTCATGCAAATATAAATTTTATTTTAAAAATTTTATTTGCCTCAGTTTTCTGTTGTGTTTCTCATCATTTTTCTGACTTGATCTGATTTGTTAATCCGACTGTGTCTAGACAGTATATATTTAGTACAGGGACAGAAAAATTTGTCAGATGGCTGCAAATACACACGTCTATACACGATTGCACTGCCTCGCCAATCAGCGATCAACTGAGTAGCCACAAGGACCTTCTCAACTCAGTGCATAGCTCTTTGTCAAGTCAAAGTGAAAAACAACTTAACATATACATGGTAATGGCCGAGCGCAAGGCAAGTTTAAAATCAGCCCAAAAATAAATTATCATGTAAGATAAACTCAAAGCTACGACAGATCAGCACAAATTTGCATGGAAAACCAAATGATCAGCATGAATCTCAATGACCAGATCAGTACACAATTTTACAATGGTCAAATGCAAGAAACAAGACTGACAGATCAAGTTCGAGACTCGATTTCAGATCAGCTACATAAATGGTGTGAGCAAAGTCAATGATGCAACATTTATATAAAGCAAAACAACAAGCATTGTTCAAGTGTGCAGAAATGCAACGAGGAACCTAACATGGTGAAGCAACAAGAATGGCAAGACAAGCCAAGTTCATCTCAGCTACAAACATATGCAGGAAAGTCATCATGCAATGGCAGATCAATCTTTGTAAACAACAGTTCAAAATCAGTGTCAAGTGGACACAAATATAGTGGCATATGTGAATGAAACAAGGCAGCACAGTGCACGATAAAATGCATATCACAATGGTCAAGCAGCTAAGACATGTTCAAGTTTGACACAGTGATTTCAGTTCAGATTTATAACATGGAGCTGGACATACACTTGATGGCAAGTGTGTATACAAACATACAAGAATGTACTTACACAAAAGTGATGCATGGTGGAACAGTCTAGCAAGGTAACAGCAACAAAAAGGGTTCATGAATGGTACATTGTACAATGGATGGAAGTGTGTACACACACAGTACATGTCACCATTTATCAGTTCATTACAAAATGGTCGAGTCAATCAAACAAGTGCAGACCAACAAAGTTCATGCCAAAGTGAGCAGCAATGAACAGAGATGCTCAATGCAGTCAACATGGAGACAACACAAGACTCAAAGCAATCAAAACAGAAATTGAACAAAGCAGAACTTATATGGAAATCAGTTTCAAAGTTTCCAGTTTTGAGTTACAAATAAATGGTATACATGGGAGCATTCTTATTTCGGTTAGATTCATCAATTCATGTTCTGGACGGATTTATAAAGTTATTCAAACTGGTATACAAATGAGGCAGCATACTAAAAATCTGTTTTAATGGGGCACAATAATATTTTTGGCAATAGTTTTTAAAAGGGGAATGCAAAATTTTTTTTGGGAAATATTCATTTTGAATTCATGGACAAGCATCAACTCATGGTTATTCAAGGTGGACATATGTGGTAAGTATTTTTTCTATTCAGGGCTAAAATCAGTCAAAAAAAAATCAAGGCCACAAATTCAATCAAAATCTTAGAGCAAATATGGCAGATAAGTTTTAAGGCCATATATCAAAAGCAAAAAAATCACAATTCATTTTTTTTGTATGTTTTTATTTGGCTGAAAATCAATCAGGAATCATGCAAGGTGCCACGAATAATTATTTCCCATTTTTAATCAAGGAAATTTACAGTGTCAATCAAAGACGAGGCAATTAAGCCAAAAGTGGAAACACACGAAATCAAATCAAGACAATTACAGGAAATCAGAGAATTAAGGATTTTCTATATCCTTTATTTAACACCAATTTTCATCACTGGCAGAGAGAGTATCGAAACCACAAACAAGAGAACATCGAAATCGAAACCACAAACAAGAGAACATCGAAATCGAAATCTCAAGCAAATAATTTCAAGCAGAATTCAAAGTCAAAATTACTCACACAGTTTCGATCGAGAGAGTGAGTGCAAGACCAAATCGGAGCATCAACAATCGACAAATAGAGCATCGGCAAGTTCGAGCAATCAGAGAAATGACATCATCAATTAATCAAGCATCAATCCGATTGGGGCTCACAAAAACCCTAGTTTTGCTTTGAAGCCGCCGCCATATTTTTTTTCTCTAGAGGACAAATGAGATTTGGGCTTATTGAATTAGAAAAGGGGTCGGCCTATGGAGTTAAACTAAGCCAACTAGAAAAGGGGATGACCCTTTAATACTAAACTCCTTTATTTTATTTTAGGGATTACTTAGTTGTTTTTAATTTTTGTAATGTTCTTTTGTTCTGTAAACGATTAAACAGTCTGTTCTAGGTCTGTAAAATCTAGGGTGAATCAGTCAGAGTGTTGACTGTTAGTTTCAGAGTCTGTAAAATCTGGGTTACGGATTACGGGGTTGTAATTTGAACGAGGGGATATCGATCAGTCTAGGGTTTTGAGCGTAGGGTTAGGACAGGAGCAGGCACTGCGAGTGTACATGGTCTTGTATGCGGGATCTGTTTATAACACCTAGTAGAAACCTTGGGAATGCAGCAGTAGGCAGGATTTTGCCGAAGCTTGGTATATCTTGTGTCACTTACTTTCTGCATTTCTGTTTTTGCTATATTCTGTGATCTGTTTATTATTTTAATATCCTGTCAGTTTTTCAACTCAATTAAAAACTGTGATAAACCTTATTCACCCCCCCCTCTAGGGTTAATCTAGATCCAACAATTGGTATCAGAACAAGGTTATTTCATTAAATCTAGAGTCATGGGTCATCCTTGTTGTCAACCGATAGAGAGTCAGTCCTGTTCATCTCCAACTATTTTTGATGGAACAGATTTTTTAAACTGGAAATCCAAAATGGAATTTTATTTAAAATATGTTAATATTAAATGTTGGGATGTTGTTATCATTGGGTTTGACAGTGTAGATATTACTTTCAATGCTTGTCTATGAAAATTATATTTGATTATCTTAGCACTGAACAATTTAATCTTATCTATCATTGTTTATCTGCACAGGAAATCTGGAGAACTCTTAATGCAAAGTATGGACCAATTGACAATAGTTGTTCAAAATCCCAGGATGAAAACTCAGATTCAGATCTGTGCTTAACAAGTCATGTAGATGAAACATCAGATGGATCAGATGATGGAGAATCAACAAATATTGAAACGGAGAATTTCTCATATAAAGATCTAGTTTACATGTGTCTTGATTTGACGAAATCTGTTGATAAACTCCAATTGAAAAATATGTCTCTGAAATCTAAGAATTATGAGTTGACCAGCAAAATTGATGATTTGGAATCACAACTTGAATATGTTAAAAATTCTTCAAATTCAGTTTGCAAAAATTGTTTGAAATTGAAAACCAATCTTGTTCATCTCAATAAAAATATTCAAAAGTTTGAAGATGAAATTTTGATTTTAAATGAGAACAAGACTGAGTTATCAAATTTGAATAAGCTTCTGCAAAAGGAATTTGAAAGTTTTAAAACAGATATAAATTCCAAATTTGAAATTGCTGAAAAGGAGAACTTGTTGAAATCAAATTTGATTTTAGAAGAACTTGAAAATGAGATTGAAAAATCCAAGAAATTTGAGTCTAAAAAGCAAAAAAGATTTGAGTCTGAAATCATGGAATCCCAAGCTAGAATTAAAACTCTTAAAGATGAAAGCTTGGTTTTAAAATCTGATTTTGAAAGATGTAAGTTCACTAAAAATCATTGTTTAGATTTAGTGAAAGAAAATAGTGATCTTAAAACTAAAATTCAACAACTTGAATCAACTTTGGCTAAATTTTCTAACGGTGAAAAATCTCTGAATATGTTGTTGAAAAATCAATTTTCATCTAGAAATAAAAGTGGGCTCGGCTTTGGAAAAAATAATGTTTTTGAAAAATGTAATTCAAATGATTTGATAGGTCCCTCGAACTGCTTTGGAAATAATTGTTTTGATAATTTGAAGTTTGATAATTCCAAAGAATTTTTGAGTCAAAAGCAAAATGTGAATTTGTTTTGTAATAAACCATTTAAACATTCTTGGATCCTAAAAGGAAATGAAATGGGTTTCGTTAAGTTTAAATAGATTTGGGTTCCTAAGGGTACAAAGGTTAATTCTGATGGTTTGTTATACAAACAGGTTTGGGCACCAAAAGTGGTAAACATATTTCGGCGTGGTTTTACAAAATTTGTTAGACCACTTGATTCTCTCAACTGCTAGGCACCAGTGAAGGTTGAGGAACTGCTATGCTGAAAAGAGATTTATTTCAAGCTGTTCTATATTTCAGTATTCTTTACAGTTCCTTGGCCAAGACTGTTGAGTCAGAGATTCTGGTTTACACTAATTTCAGGTATGATCTCTGAACTTGTCCTTGTAAATATTCCCTGTTTTTTTTTTTCTTCTTCTATCTCCTTCTGTTTTTTTTTTTTTTTTTGTTCTTTTTATTTTGACACTACCATATTTTTTGTTTCATTTTGGGCTTCATTAACTTCCATTTGTAGTATTTATGATCTTCTGGAAATTCACTTTATTTGAATAAGAACTCTGATGTTTTTTTTTAATCATTTCCAGATCTTGAATTTATTTTTGTAAATATCTGCAATTGATTTGAAGTTTGTTTTCTGATTCTCTGAATTCATAACAGTGTTGATGTATTCTTGTCATATCTTGAACACTGTTAATTAGAATTATAAATTCTTGAAGATCTGAAAATTTGATGAAGATTCACACACCACTGCTGTTTTGAGTTTCTTCTAATTCATTTTAGAAAAGCTTGAAATATTATACTCGTTACAGCACACTGCTACTTCTCAGTCGTGATAGTTTCATTGATTTTCAGATTGGCTTGGATATTTTTTATCTGTCTTAAATCATTGATTATACCTTGATATTCACCATTATTCATGATCATTTGGTTTAGATCTTTGTTTGTTTGAGATCATTTGAAATTTCTGATATGTTGAATCTCAAACACCTCTCAGATATGAAATTATTAATCCTGTGTGATTGATTCATTGCATCTCATGATCAACATCCATTCAAGTGATTTCAAATAAATAATTTTTATTTTTTGGATCATGAATATGTCTTCAAACTTGATGTAAATATTCTAAAAAATTCCTTGTGCTTGTCAGAATTCTTTTTAAAAATTCTTTGAAAAAATTGATCCTGAATTGCTTAATTATTTCATGATTATTTGATTTGAATATTTGTTTGTTTAAAATCATTTGAAACTATAGATTTATTGAATCTCACACATTTCTCGAATCAAAAATTTATAATTTGTTGTGATTGATTCATTAAATTCTAATATTTGCATATTCCTTCAAATGATTTAAAATAAAACAACATTTTTAAATCTAGGATCATGAATCATCTTTTGTGACCATCTGAAACTTTTGTGAAACATTTTCTGACAAGTCTGATTCATGACTAATGTCTTGTGCTACTTTAATATTATTTTGAAAATATGTTGGAAATTGCTTGTTTATGATTTGATTGCTGCTCCGATACTGATCTTCAAATAACTGCTTGTTCTTATCTGCTGCTCTAATAAATGTGCTAAATTTGCCTGGCTGGGTTTGTGTTTAAATTTCTTTGGACTGAGATATCCATGATAGTCCATCAGAGTGTAATTAAATTCCTCTTGTAATTGATTTTCAAATTTAAAATTATTTATTGATTATTCATTCAAAAATTGAAATCAATATCCAAATTGAACTGTATTTATAATTCATCAAAATTGTTACAAGATTTTTAAATTTTGATGAATTGTGACTGCAGTATATTTCACAACAAGAGGAGATTTGATTTAAATTTTTCATGATGTTTGAACATTATTATAATATCTTTGAACTGGCAATTATTTCACGACCATCTTCATTATCTATCATCATTCTGCCTTCCATCATGTTTTTTATATTGATGTGGAGAGTTTTATATTTTTAAAAAAAAATTCATCTTGAATAAACAGTGAAAATATTTGTGATGGAATTGTGGTTAAACTATTATTCAGAATTAGTGATAATTGAAAATTTTCAGTAATCCCGGTACAGTCGAGCACATTTCATAATATAATTAATATAGAAATTTAGTTCACAGACCATTTCTGTTCCTACCGCATTTCTATCATCCATTTTTGGTTTTATATACTTAGGAGTTTTTCATTTTGAAACTGAAAATGATAAATATATAATAAATATATAAGTGTGTCTCTAACCTCATTTAAAAATCCAAGCTCTGGTCATGCATGGTTAAGAGACAACTTATAATTTAAGCTGCGACTGACCTCATTTAAAAATCCAAGCTCTGGTTATGCGTGGTCAGTGTGCTCTTAAATAAAAGAAAAAGTAAAAGGAAATATTGTGCTATAAATTGAAATCATTCTGAAATTCTCCTCGGTGTATAAAAATCAGCCTATCAATCCATCTTCTAGTCTGTGAAATGTGTTGAAATATTATGACGTATTATGATTTGTTGATTGTTAGATATTGGGATTTGAGATTATTCGATCTTGTCACTTAAATTGAATTATTTATTATAGTCCAAATCCATCACTGTTTTTTGTGCTTTATTTTTATAAAATTCTTTTGAAAATAGTTGAAAATATTCTTATTTTTGAAACTCTTCCATTATATATAAATTTCATCGTAAATCCGTCATTCTCTACAATGTGAAATATGCCACCAGTTCTCAGTTTATTATGATTTTTGTTTGACTGATTGAGATTTATGATGACCGTTCTTCCTCTTAAGCTGAAATTATATTTTTTTAGTCACTTCTCATCTATATTTTGATTTATGTATCCTTCTGATGATAACAAAAGGGGGAGAATGGGTTGAGATTTTGATTTATGAGTGAATATTTTATAAATATTTTGATTTTTGAAAATTTATTATTATTCATATCATTTTTTTCACCCATGCACAGTTATATGGGGAGTTGTCTGTTGTAGGGGAAGCTGATAAATAGGGGGAGTTCACTTTTCACTGTCAAACACATTTATTAGGCTCAAAATCTTTTATTTGTTTGTCATCATCAAAAGGGGGAGATTGTTGTATATAACGGTGTTGTATACACAATTTTATGATTTTTTGTTTGACGATAACAACCAAATAAAAATTGTTTTGATGTGCTTGATACTGTAGTGTTAATGTGTTTGATACTGTACTGTTATTATACATCACAGACAGGAATATAATATTTATATTTAATTAGAATACGACTGTACAGAATTTCATATATTCACATAGTATTTTATTTAAATATAAATAATATATTTCAAACATACAAATAGTACAATTTCTTATAACTCCTCTATTTATTCA
This sequence comes from Allium sativum, assembly GCA_030737875.1. Taxonomy (NCBI): domain Eukaryota; kingdom Viridiplantae; phylum Streptophyta; class Magnoliopsida; order Asparagales; family Amaryllidaceae; genus Allium; species Allium sativum. The sequence goes on from CM060912.1 coordinate 850,489,853, forward strand.
TCTCACAGAATATTTGTACTTGTATATAAACAGAATAAAATAGACAAGTTCATTGACAACAATAAAATGATATTTTATTTCAATCAAACTTGTTTATTACAAACATCAATACAATTCATATATATATATATATATACACACACACACAGCTCCTCACTGCAACACTCATACATTCACTCAGTTTACATTTCAGTATACAATTTTTTTTTATTGACACATTCATACAGACTTTTATACATTCACTTTTTCACACTGTCCTTGTCTTCAATCTTCTGTCTTCACTGCTTCTCTGTCAAACCTGTCTTCAGTCAGTCCAGTCTTCGTACCTGTCATATACAGAAATACACACATAGTATATGGAACAGAAATAATATTCAAAATTCATGCAAATATAAATTTTATTTTAAAAATTTTATTTGCCTCAGTTTTCTGGTGTGTTTCTCATCATTTTTCTGACTTGATCTGATTTGTTAATCCGACTGTGTCTAGACAGTATATATTTAGTACAGGGACAGAAAAATTTGTCTGGTGGCTGCAAATACACACGTGTATACACGTGTGCACTACCTCGCCAATCAGCGAGCAACTGAGGAGTAGCCACAAGGACCTTCTCAACTCAGTGCACAGCTCTTTGTCAAGTCAAAGTGAAAAACAACTCAACATATACATGGTAAAGGTCGAGCGCAAGGAAAATTTCAAATGAGCCCAAAAATAAATTATCATGTAAGATCAGCTCAAAGCTACGGCAGATCAGCACAAATTTGCATGGAAAACCAAATGATCAGCATGAATCTCAATGACCAGATCAGTACACAGTTTTACAATGGTCAAATGCAAAAAACAAGACTGACAAATCAAGTTCGAGACTCGATTTCAGATCAGCTACATAAATGGTGTGAGCAAAGTCAATGATGCAACATTCATATAAAGCAAAACAACAAGCATTGTTCAAGTGTGCAGAAATGCAACGAGGAACCTAACATGGTGCAGCAACAAGAATGGCAAGACAAGCCAAGTTCATCTCAGCTACAAACATATGCAGGAAAGTCATCATACAATGGCAGATCAATCTTTGTAAACACCAGTTCAAAATCAGTGTCAAGTGGACACAAATATAGTGGCATATGTGAATGAAACAAGGCAACATAGTGCATGATAAAATGTATATCACAATGGTCAAGCAGTAAGACGTGTTCAAGTTTGACACAGTAATTTCAGTTCAGATTTATAACATGGAGCTGGACATACACTTGATTGAAAGTGTGTATACAAACATACAAGAATGTACTTACACAAAAGTGATGCATGGTGGAACAGTCTAGCAAGGTAACAGCAACATAAAGGGTTCATGAATGGTACATTGTACACCGGATGGAAGTGTGTACACACACAGTACATGTCACCATATATCAGTTCATTACAAAATGGTCGAGTCAATCAAACAAGTGCAGACCAACAAAGTTCATGCCAAAGTGAGCAGCAATGAACAGAGATGCTCAATGCGGTCAACATGGAGACAGCACAAGACTCGAAGCAATCAAAACTGTAACGTCCCACCTCTTGACCGTTTCAAATCGATAATTAAACCAATTTAAAACATTCAAATCGACGGATCGTTATTAGCTTACAGAGTTTAAAAACAGAATCAACAAAGAAAAAACACATAATAATTGAATAACACAAGATTGAATAGCAAAATAATCTTCTATATATTAATCAGAATTTTTGATACAAGATTTTTTTATACACAGCGGAATTTGAAAATAAATTTTGAATACAAAGGAAATTTATTTACTGTTTTAAAGTCTTCAGAGTGCGCCATCTCTCGGAATCCCCATCTTTTCCAATCTTCAAATCCTAAGCTGAAAAACCTTAAATCTGAAATGCTCGGGTCTGACTCGAGCATTCCATGCAAAAACATAAAAATACTCGAGTCAGGATTAATCATAGTTCAAGTAAAATAATTTCAATATAAACTGAAATATAATAGTTAATGTTACCAAATATATCATATGCAAATCGTCCAATACATAGGTGTAGAATTTACTCAATTTCATGTGTAATGTCCATGCATATCAATTTTTATTTCACAAACAAATGGTCACAGAAGCTTGCACATACACACGTGTACATGTACACGTGTGTACTGCCCCAGCATTTCGCAACCCACCATATGTAAATATAACTTTGTATGATATTCGAATGGGAGCTTTGAACACGCAAAGGTTGTTGTTCATAATCTGCACTACTTATATTTTAAGTCTGGAAATATTTTCAAAGTAGACTTGATTTCATGCTTAACTAAATGAAGGGTAAATTGGCTTACAGGTCAACTAGTGATATCCGTGTGAAGGTTTACGGAACCACAACAACAAGTTCAAAGAAGACACTTAGTGTACGAAATTCAAACAGGAAACAAGAACGAGATGAAATAATACACCAAGCCAACCGAGAGAACGGCAGGGCAAATGTCGAAGATTAAGGCAAATACAAGCAGGCACTATCATATAAAATACAAACAAGCAACACCCATATATATATGTCCATGTTGAGCATCAGTATACCCTCAGCACCATGTACTGTCTTTGAAAACCCATTTATATAAAAAACCTAAAAGCTTATTTTCATAGAGTACTAACTATAACCAAAAATGATGTGTTTGTGAACTGTTCAGACACAACTAGTGAAGTTATTATTGAAGGTGGCGTAAATTCAAAAATGTAAGGCATGAAGATATTTTTCGCTTAATAATATACAGGGTTCAGGATTCACAAAAAAAAACAAGACATGCTCCCTATTTATACCTCCAGTTCAATCATTAGGCAACATACATATACTTCAATATTTCATAGTCAAGGCATAGTGATTCAATGCATGTATATTCAAGCATATTGTTTCAGATTCGGCCAATCAATAGGGGTTACATTTTGCATAGCAAGGCAGAACAGATTTTCTCTGTTCTCTATTGTATAATTTCAAAATAGAAGATCAAATTTCTTGCACATACTATATCCATTCATTTAATGTTTCCAGGGTGGACGTGTAAGCCGAAATGTTGTCAAATGTACAGAAAAAACAGGGTTAAGTTAATTTCAGATGATCCATGGAATACACCCCCAAGTTTCACAGACAAGCAGGGATCAATTCAAACAAATGTTGGCATACACATGGAAGCAGCAAATGTCAAGTCCTGGTTTCAAGTAATAACAAGGTCGAAAAATATAATCTATGTGTCTTTCCAGATTCACAAAAAGAGGTTAATTATTGATCATGGTGTTCAAATAGAAGGTTATATAAATCTGAACATATATAAAGGAAATCTGCATGCAAGTAGATGATGGCAAGACAAAACTGAAATCATACAGTATTGGACTAATGAGTTCAAAGGTGTCAACAGGGTGCAGGCTACATGTGAATAAAACATGTACATATGACAAAATCAAGACATAGGTCTATCCTGCATTTTCAGAAATTATACACGGTAAAACAGTGATCTAATATGGTTTCAAATTTCCAAAATCAATAGTTTGCATCCAAACATGAAAGCTTCAGCCCTTAAAATATATATATATATATATATATATATATATATATATGGGAATACATGCAGTTCTGGGTTTTCAACATATGGTGGCATATATGTTAGACCAGATTGTAAGGCAAAAGTCTTACAAATTAACCGTGTTACACATGACTGATTAGCATATAAATAGGTAGGCTATTGCAATATGATTTTCTTATTAAAACAAAATGAACTTCCAGACAACCGGGTTAAACTTTGGATCTGATCGTCCACCAGCATAAGAGAAACTGGCATAACAGCTCCAATACCATGCAGTCGAACAACAATAAGTATATGTATATAAAATATGAGTAGGGGGTGTCCAAACTTGATGACAGTATACATGTGTTATGTCTCAAATGAGAAGGTGTCTATAATAACATGTATATTTAGCTACCCAAAATCCTACATGCCACTGCAGTGCATAATTACATATAAAATAAGGAGGCTACATGTAAATGCATAATCAAGATTTCGAATGTATGCCAAAGCTGCTAAGAAGACATAGTCGGTATAACTAAGGTGCACGGGTTTTCAGGTTCAAGGCATGAGTGGGATCAGTTCAAACAGTGTGACGTATATCAAACCAAAAACATAATTTCAACCAGATACAGCAACCCAATAGCAAACATTCACAAGCAAATTACTCAAAAAAAAACACACTATTATACTCAATTAAATTGAAATCAAATTACTTGGACACAAGATTAATCGCGAGTGAGGCAACTCACCTTAAAGCTGATAGATCCTAGGGCTACTCGTTTTCGAAGACACGGCTGGGCAGAACAATGGCAAGGCTTCGACTTGCGAGTGACAATAGTCTTCGAGGTTGGAGATGGCGGTTCCTGGTGCGAGTTGGAGCTACGATCTCCGATTGTTGCGAAGACACGGCGAGGCATCAATCTGCTATTCAAAGGAAGGTACGCGATTCAATCTGGTGGCAGCGCTTTGATTTAGAAGGAGAGGCAATTTAGGGTTTCGACTTGGGTTTTTTTTTGTTGGGTGGCTGCCATTTATTTCGTCGGAGGTGGAGGAAACAAAATTTGGGGCTGCCATTACAGTGGAAAGGGGAAAAATGGATCTTTGTTTGAAGAAACTGGGAAAACGAGGGTTTCAATTTATAAAGGTGAAGCCGTGGAAGCCAAGGAAAAGAAATGAGTATTCCAGCTGAGGAAGGTAATATCCAGGGGCGCAACATACAGGAAGAGGTTAATTTATTGTAGCAAAGCAGTGTGATGTCATATAGGTTAGGGTGTCTATGTATTTTTAGTTCTTAGGTCCGCGCAATTCCATTTGAGGTAGGTTTTATCTTGGGTTATTTTTAGTATTAATCGTATTGGGTGTGCCCCAAACAATTCGAAATGCGTACCACCATCCCAATCTCCGAACATGCCAAAAAGTATACGTACCCATTTGTTTCAATATTCTGAGTTCAATGAGATTGTTTTAATTCGGTTTCTTTTGTGTACAACGATATTAAAATTTTAAAGTTGCTAACCGTTCGTTGGTTTTATTTTGTTTGTCCATTCATAACTCCGTCCATTTTCAAATTTTGAAATGTTGAATTCAATCTGTTTATAAATACCAATACACTAGTATCTTAGCAAATTTTCGATATATTCCGACAAATAAAATTTCAACTTTATTTAACGTTAATAAGGTTTATTTCCTAAATTCAACGATTTACATAGTCAGTCGGACATCCATCCGAATTCAATTCAAATATTCGACAGTTATATTCGATTTCAATCAACCATTAAATATTGGATTTAATTCAACTCAAACAATATATTTTGATTTTAAATTTCCAATTCTAGTATCAATTAATTGTCTGAAATCAAATCTTTACTAAATTTCTCATTCAAGTTGACAAAATTTTTGGGTCGTTACATTCTTCCCCCCTTTAAAACTTTTCGTCCTCGAAAAGGAAAGCTAGTTGGGGTTATACTATTGTGTATTTCATATTTTCATATCTATGTGGAAATCTCCCATAACCAACTTGAATACTGATATTTTAGTCCTCTATCGTATTCAATTAACTCGGAAAATCAAATTTTCTTTCTTTGAAAATCCATTTTGATCAACCACAATTTTCTTTATCTTCCGAATCGGATTTTGTTTATGCTCTTTATACTACTATATTCATCTTTCTTATACCCATTTCCATTTCAAATTATCTCAAGATATTCCTCAATTTCTCACTCCATTTAATCTTCTGAGAGATCCAAAATCATATAAATTTCTTTATATCTCTTTTGTCAATATTGACTTATCCATATCATCATGAATTTAATCCATTAATCTTCCCCAATACTCATTGAAGACTACAAATAACATTTCCTCTTCAAGTCTCAAATTTGCCGACTTGAAAATTTTCCAAGGTCCGAAATCCTTTGACTTTTATATAGAAATATTGATATCATTACTACAAAGATATAGATTAGAAAATACTCCAAAATTCTTTTTCTTAATTTATTGAGTACAATTTTATATTTCAAATTATTGTTTGAAAATATTTGATAACTCGAAGTTTGACAAGTTTATTGTCGTCCTCACAGATGTTAGGCATACGCTGGCCAGGCGAACGACTAAGATCTCCAAGTACTAAATATCCTTGTTTCAACTCCCAGTAAAAATATTTCAAAATTTCTCTTTTTTTTAAAAACAGATACGGAAAGTACCAATGTGATATTGATATGTTGATTGTTCATGAATCGCAGATACACAATGGTTCCGTCTGGATCCCCCAGAAAACATCCGTACCCGTAGGAAATCACTTCCCTGCGAATTTCGTCATGGACAGATCAACGGAAGATACTTAAGAATCAAAAGACGATCTGAGGTCATTGAGCGTTGGTTGCTCTCTCTCAGGATCACGAAATCAAATCATCAAATTATCAAGTCACGAGGACCAATCAAGTCACGAAGACTAACTGCTGCATCAAACAGGTGGCTCACTATCACTAAGATATCTCAAATACTATGGACCGCAGGTACACAATGGTTACGCCTGAGTCCCCCAGGAAACATCCATAACCGTAAGCTTTCACAGCTCTGCGGATTACGCCCTTACATTCGACTGTAGATCGCAGCAGTCACAATGGTTACGCTTGGTTCCCCCAAGAAACATCCGTCCGCCGTAGGCTATCTGCAGCCCTGCGAATTACGCTACACAGTCGAATTCCAACGACTCTAGATCGCAGCAATCACAATGGTTACGCCTGATTCCCTCAGAAAACATCCGACCGCCGTAGACTATCTGCAGCCCTGCGAATTACGCTAGCAGTCGTGCTCAATGGCAACTCATGAGTTTTATGTCCGGACAACCTACTTCCACCAGCAGCATATCTCAGTCAAGCTCGAAATTCAAGAGTAGGAAGGTACTTTCCTTATCTTTGATTTTGATAACATATTATACTATATACATATAGTACTTTATTTCAAAATCCTCATAAATCATACTTATGTCAACTTACATAAGATTTTCTTTCAAATCATATTTCCAAACATTGCATTCTTATAATTTCTATTATATAAGATTTATCATTTATCTCAATTTATTACCTTCCAAATTAGCGGTTTCCGAATTCGCTATCTTCATATATATTTTTCCATATAAGTTTGGAAACTTTTATATCCAACATCTAAAATTGAATATCCTCATATTCTTATTCAAATTCCCAAAATTTTAGCTTTGATCTCTTATCCAATTCAGATATCTAATATTCCCTTTAACTCGAATTTATGAATCTATTGGTTATAAACCAATTTTCCTTCCAATCTCTCATTCGCACATTATCAATCTTCCATATTTACACCCTTCGATCGTAAATTAGCAAGCAAACAACTCCCTAGGTATCAATCCCGAAGGCCGAAATCAACATCAGATCACCACTCAGAAATTTATTCAACTGAACTAATTTCCAGTCAGTTTCTAAATTTTCTTAACTCCCTTTCTTTTTTCTTATCAGATAAATTCTTACAACTCTCAGATTCAATTTGAAAATTTATTTCTCTTACGCTTTGCTGACCTTCGTTCTTGCCGTGCGGCTCTTTGTTCTTCTGTCCTTGCTATCAAACCTTAATTATTTCTTAGTAAATAATGGAGTCAATCAAGTTGGGGTATAATTACCTCTCAAACCTTAACTGAACAATATTATTAACTTCGAAATAAATCAAGTTCACAGCAAAGCATCCATTCTTGCAACTTCCGAATTAAAAATTATCTTCTTTTACGAAAATTATTGATTATTACAATAATTTACGCCTTCGAAATATTAGTCTTCAAAATATACTTTATTTATTTATCTGAATACATAAATAATGAATTAACAATATATTAAATTTTAATTAAAACGGAAAGTAATTGGTACTTCCCTGAAATTCCATGTAAATGCCTCGTCTAAGTAACTTCCTTCCGATTAATCACTTATCCGTTAATATACATTCCGAACTTCGGAAAAATCTCATTTGATTTCTATTCTGAACTTCAGAATAACCACACCGTTCTAGTCAACTCCATTTTCTATCCCAATCTTATTTGCAACACTTTTGCCTTCACACATTATTTACTTCTAAAAGTAAATATTGTTCTTTTTATCCAAATTTGAACTCGTCACATCAAATCAGTTTGATTTCATTTAAAAACAGGTTCAAATCTCTTTAAAATCTTCCTTCATATTTTGCTTCATCTCATTTAAGATTCGCTTCATTTATAACTCTCGTTTACCATTCGTATAACTCACTATCAAACTCATATATTGGATTACACAATATTAGTTTGAAACCAATTATAATTTATTACGCCGCATTCCGCATAATTCTAAATAAATTAGTACTAAAATTTGGCACTACTTAATTCCAATTATTACCTTCTTGATTAAAATTCCATATTTCGAATGTCGGAATAAAGTTTCTCGTTTCATCTTTGAAATGATTTCAAATTTCCTTTTTCTATTCAAATTGAATTCTCATTTACAATCAACTTCAGTCATCTTTGATTTCTAAAATTCACGCTTAACGAAATTAATTCGTTGATTCTCTCCTATCTATCCTAGATACCATCCGATGATGGATTCTAGATTCAAATCCTAGGGGAACTTATTGAAGAATAATTCTCGCAAACCTGTATTCGAAGACTTCTGAAGACTGGGGATTCCGAACAAAATTTTAAATCTCAAAATAAATTTTCATTTCCGCTGTATTAATTTCAAAACACTAGTTTCAAAATATTTGACATTTCAAAAATAATTATTTTTCAAAATCGCTTTATTTTCCAGATCCCTTTTTAAACTCAATAAGCTAAGCTTTGAATAAACCAAAGCTCTGATACCACTTGTAACGTCCCGCCTCTTGACCGTTTCAAATCGGTAATTAAACCAATTTAAAACATTCAAATCGACGGATCGTTATTAGCTTACAGATTTTAAAAACAGAATCAACAAAGAAAAAACACATAATAATTGAATAACACAAGATTGAATAGCAAAATAATCTTCTATATATTAATCAGAATTTTTGATACAAGATTTTTTTATACACAGCGGAATTTGAAAATACATTTTGAATACAAAGGAAAATTATTTACTGTTTTAAAGTCTTCAGAGTGCGCCATCTCTCGGAATCCCCATCTTTTCCAATCTTCAAATCCTAAGCTGAAAAACCTTAAATCTGAAATGCTCGGGTCTGACTCGAGCATTCCATGCAAAAACATAAAAATACTCGAGTCAGGATTAATCATAGTTCAAGTAAAATAATTTCAATATAAACTGAAATATAATAGTTAATGTTACCAAATATATCATATGCAAATCGTCCAATACATAGGTGTAGAATTTACTCAATTTCATGTATAATGTCCATGCATATCAATTTTTATTTCACAAACAAATGGTCACAGAAGCTTGCACATACACACGTGTACATGTACACGTGTGTACTGCCCCAACATTTCGCAACCCACCATATGTAAATATAACTTTGTATGATATTCGAATGGGAGCTTTGAACACGCAAAGGTTGTTGTTCATAATCTGCACTACTTATATTTTAAGTCTGGAAATATTTCCAAAGTAGACTTGATTTCATGCTTAACTAAATGAAGGGTAAATTGGCTTACAGGTCAACTAGTGATATCCGTGTGAAGGTTTACGGAACCACAACAACAAGTTCAAAGAAGACACTTAGTGTACGAAATTCAAACAGGAAACAAGAACGAGATGAAATAATACACCAAGCCAACCGAGAGAACAGCAGGGCAAATGTCGAAGATTAAGGCAAATACAAGCAGGCACTATCATATAAAATACAAACAAGCAACACCCATATATATATGTCCATGTTGAGCACCAGTATACCCTCAGCACCATGTACTGTCTTTGAAAACCCATTTATATAAAAAACCTAAAAGCTTATTTTCATAGAGTACTAACTATAACCAAAAATGATGTGTTTGTGAACTGTTCAGACACAACTAGTGAAGTTATTATTGAAGGTGGCGTAAATTCAAAAATGTAAGGCATGAAGATATTTTTCGCTTAATAATATACAGGGTTCAGGATTCACAAAAACAAACAAGACATGCTCCCTATTTATACCTCCAGTTCAATCATTAGGCAACATACATATACTTCAATATTTCATAGTCAAGGCATAGTGATTCAATGCATGTATATTCAAGCATATTATTTCAGATTCGGCCAATCAATAGGGGTTACATTTTGCATAGCAAGGCAGAACAGATTTTCTCTGTTCTCTATTGTATAATTTCAAAATAGAAGATCAAATTTCTTGCACATACTATATCCATTCATTTAATGTTTCCAGGGTGGACGTGTAAGCCGAAATGTTGTCAAATGTACAGAAAAAACAGGTTTAAGTTAATTTCAGATGATCCATGGAATACACCCCCAAGTTTCACAGACAAGCAGGGATCAATTCAAACAAATGTTGGCATACACATGGAAGCAGCAAATGTCAAGTCCTGGTTTCAAGTAATAACAAGGTCGAAAAATATAATCTATGTGTCTTTCCAGATTCACAAAAAGAGGTAAATTATTGATCATGGTGTTCAAATAGAAGGTTATATAAATCTGAACATATATAAAGGAAATCTGCATGCAAGTAGATGATGGCAAGACAAAACTGAAATCATACAGTATTGGACTAATGAGTTCAAAGGTGTCAACAGGGTGCAGGCTACATGTGAATAAAACATGTACATATGACAAAATCAAGACATAGGTCTATCCTGCATTTTCAGAAATTATACACGGTAAAACAGTGATCTAATATGGTTTCAAATTTCCAAAATCAATAGTTTGCATCCAAACATGAAAGCTTCAGCCCTTAAAATATATATATATATATATATATATATATATATATATATATATATATATATGGGAATACATGCAGTTCTGGGTTTTCAACATATGGTGGCATATATGTTAGACCAGATTGTAAGGCAAAAGTCTTACAAATTAACCGTGTTACACATGACTGATTAGCATATAAATAGGTAGGCTATTGCAATATGATTTTCTTATTAAAACAAAATGAACTTCCAGACAACCGGGTTAAACTTTGGATCTGATCGTCCACCAGCATAAGAGAAACTGGCATAACAGCTCCAATACCATGCAGTCGAACAACAATAAGTATATGTATATAAAATATGAGTAGGTGGTGTCCAAACTTGATGACAGTATACATGTGTTATGTCTCAAATGAGAAGGTGTCTATAATAACATGTATATTTAGCTACCCAAAATCCTACATGCCACTGCAGTGCATAATTACATATAAAATAAGGAGGCTACATGTAAATGCATAATCAAGATTTCGAATGTATGCCAAAGCTGCTAAGAAGACTTAGTCGGTATAACTAAGGTGCACGGGTTTTCAGGTTCAAGGCATGAGTGGGATCAGTTCAAACAGTGTGACGTATATCAAACCAAAAACATAATTTCAACCAGATACAGCAACCCAATAGCAAACATTCACAAGCAAATTACTCAAAAAAAAACACTATTATACTCAATTAAATTGAAATCAAATTACTTGGACACAAGATTAATCGCGAGTGAGGCAACTCACCTTAAAGCTGATAGATCCTAGGGCTACTCGTTTTCGAAGACACGGCTGGGCAGAACAATGGCAAGGCTTCGACTTGCGAGTGACAATAGTCTTCGAGGTTGGAGACGGCGGTTCCTGGTGCGAGTTGGAGCTACGATCTCCGATTGTTGCGAAGACACGGCGAGGCATCAATCTGCTATTCAAAGGAAGGTACGCGATTCAATCTGGTGGCAGCGCTTTGATTTAGAAGGAGAGGCAATTTAGGGTTTCGACTTGGGTTTTTTTTTGTTGGGTGGCTGCCATTTATTTCGTCGGAGGTGGAGGAAACAAAATTTGGGGCTGCCATTACAGTGGAAAGGGGAAAATGGATCTTTGTTTGAAGAAATTGGGAAAACGAGGGTTTCAATTTATAAAGGTGAAGCCGTGGAAGCCAAGGAAAAGAAATGAGTATTCCAGCTGAGGAAGGTAATATCCAGGGGCGCAACATACAGCAAGAGGTTAATTTATTGTAGCAAAGCAGTGTGATGTCATATAGGTTAGGGTGTCTATGTATTTTTAGTTCTTAGGTCCGCGCAATTCCATTTGAGGTAGGTTTTATCTTGGGTTATTTTTAGTATTAATCGTATTGGGTGTGCCCCAAACAATTCGAAATGCGTACCACCATCCCAATCTCCGAACATGCCAAAAAGTATACGTACCCATTTGTTTCAATATTCTGAGTTCAATGAAATTATTTTAATTCGGTTTCTTTTGTGTACAACGATATTTAAATTTTAAAGTTGCTAACCGTTCGTTGGTTTTATTTTGTTTGTCCATTCATAACTCCGTCCATTTTCAAATTTTGAAATGTTGAATTCAATCTGTTTATAAATACCAATACACTAGTATCTTAGCAAATTTTCGATATATTCCGACAAATAAAATTTCAACTTTATTTAACGTTAATAAGGTTTATTTCCTAAATTCAACGATTTACATAGTCAGTCGGACATCCATCCGAATTCAATTCAAATATTCGACAGTTATATTCGATTTCAATCAACCATTAAATATTGGATTTAATTCAACTCAAACAATATATTTTGATTTTAAATTTCCAATTCTAGTATCAATTAATTGTCTGAAATCAAATCTTTACTAAATTTCTCATTCAAGTTGACAAAATTTTTGGGTCGTTACAAAAACAGAAATTGAACAAAGCAGAACTTATATGGAAATCAGTTTCCAGTTTTGAGTTACAAATAAATGGTATACATGGGAGCATTCTTATTTTGGTTAGATTCATCAATTCATGTTCTTGATGGATTTATAAAGTTATTCAAACTGGTATACAAATGAGGCAGCATACTAAAAATCTGTTTTAATGGGGCACAATAATATTTTTGGCAACAGTATTTAAAAGGGGAATGCAATTTTTTTTTGGGAAATATTCATTTCGAATTCATGGACAAGCATTAACTCATGGTTATTCAAGGTGGACATATGTGGTAAGTTTTTTTTTCTACTCAGGGCTGAAATCAGTTAGAAAAAAATCAAGGCCACAAATTCAATCAAAATCTTGGAGCAAATATGGCAGATAAGTTTTATGGCCATATATCAAAAGCAGAAAAATCACAATTCATTTTTTTGTATGTTTTTATTTGGCTGAAAATCAACCAAGAATCATGCAAGGGGCCACGAATAATTCTTTCCCGTTTTTAATCAAGGAAATTTACAGTGTCAATCAAAGCCGAGGCAATTAAGCCAAAAGTGGAAACACACGAAATCAAATCAAGACAATTACAGGAAATCAGAAAATTAAGGATTTTCTATATCCTATATTTAACACCAATTTTCATCACTGGCAGAGAGAGTATCGAAACCACAAACAAGAGAACATCAAAATCGAAACCATAAACAAGAGAACATCGAAATCGAAACCTCAAGCAAATAATTTCAAGCAGAAATTCAAAGTCAAAATTACTCACAGAGTTTCGATCGAGAGAGTGAGTGCAAGCCCCAATCGAAGCATCAGCAATCGACAAATAGAGCATCGGCAAGTTCGAGCAATAAGAGAAACGACATCATCAATTCATCAAGCATCAATCCGATTGGGGATCACAAAACCCTAGTTTTGCTTTGAAGCCGCCGCCATATTTTTTTTCTCCAGAGGACAAACGAGATTTGGGCTTATTGAATTAAAAAAGGGGTCGGCCTATGGAGTTAAACTAAGCCAACTAGAAAAGGGGATGATCCTTTAATAGTAAACTCCTTTATTTTATTTTAGGGATTACTTAGTTGTTTTTAATTTTTGTAATGTTCTTTTGTTTTGTAAACGATCAAACAGTCAGTTCTAGGTCTGTAAATTCTAAGGTGAATCAGTCAGAGTGTTGATTGTCAGTTTCAGAGTCTGTAAAATCTGGGTTACGGATTACGGGGTTGTAATTTGGGGAAATCTGACCGAGGGGATATCGATCAGTCTAGGGTTTTGAGCGTAGGGTTAGGACAGGAGCAGGCACTGCGAGTGTACATTGTCTTGTATGCGGGATCTGTTTATAACACCAAGTAGAAACCTTAGGAATGCAGCAGTAGGCAGGATTTTGCCGAAGTTGGGTATATCTTGTGTCACTTACTTTCTGCATTTATGTTTCTGCTATATTCTGTGATATGTTTATTATTTTAATATCCTATCAGTTTTTCAACTCAGTTAAAAACTATGATAAACCCTATTCACCCCCCCCCCTTCTAGGGTTAATCTACATCCAACATTCATATATTTCTATTTTCAAATATTCTATTTCAAATATTTCTTTTTCAAATATTTCTATTCAAAACTGGAATGAGGCCCAATCAATTACCATAGATTTTATTTCTATGGATTTCCATACAACGCATGTATATATTAACAATGACAAATAATCAACCATCATCCAAAATTCATTCTACACTGTATAAGCATCAAATATAAATATTCAATGCTTATAACAGTCTGTCAATCAATCGATCGACATACAACTAATTATTGGGATTAGTGTATGTCATATATCACCCCAACACCCATGTGGGGTTTTCAAACAATCAAACATAGATTTTATTTGTGCAGTTGGGCGATGTGTAAAATTTATCTTCCCAATCAGTATCAGTCAAATGTGTGTATATAAACAAATCGTCCGATTTGTTTATTTTTATTTCTTTTTAAATACACGTTAAAAATTCTATTTTCAACTATAAAATATTTTAACTATATAAATATTTTATTTCATTTCGCATCACATCACACAATCAACTACACAGCAAAATTAAACAAACAAGCATACAAGCCGTCCATGGTCTGTGGATGACGGGTGTTTGGTAGTACTAAACACCGTCTGCATCCTAGTATATAATTTAACTAAAAATAAATTTAAAAGTGAGGAGTTCTCACAGACTAGCTAATCCAAACGCCACGACTCTTCTTATGTAGTAATCTTCACCGTACTCGCCTTTTGTCGCTTTCGTCGTCAGTGTTCACTACATATGTAAAAATCACATTTTTATATTGTTGCTATGTATATAAAATCATATTTTACACCGCTACTATATAGATAAAAATTCTATTTTTACCCCGCTACTATATAGATAAAAATTCTATTTTTACATCGCACTATATAGATAAAATTTCTATTTTTACATCGCTACTATATAGATTAAAATTCTACTTTTACATCGCTACTATATAGATAAAAATTCTGTTTTTATCTTACTACTTTATGGATAAAAATTCTATTTTTACATCACTAAAAATCATATTTTTAACACAAAGCTATATATATAAAAAAAAACTATTTTTATATCTAAGAAAATTATATCTTTAAATCATATTTTTATTCCACTTTCAAATATATAAAAATCGAATCTTTTCATATTTAAATATACGATCTTTCTCCTTTTAACAATACTAACTTTCTAGTCTAAAAATCCTAAATTTCGTATAGTAAAAATCATACCTTTCTATGTTTAACAACATAAAAATCATTGGTTCCTAGCAATAAAAATCAAATTTTTTCTCTCTAATGTATTTCATATAAAAATCTGATTTTT
This sequence comes from Allium sativum, assembly GCA_030737875.1. Lineage (NCBI taxonomy): Eukaryota > Viridiplantae > Streptophyta > Magnoliopsida > Asparagales > Amaryllidaceae > Allium > Allium sativum. The sequence goes on from CM060912.1 coordinate 850,505,550, forward strand.
AACCTAATTAGATTCCTATAAAAATCTCATTTTCTACAACAAGGTATTTCATATAAAAACCACGTTTTTAACACATAAATAAATAAAAATAAATGAAAATAAATAGAAACTCACGTTTGGGATCGGGATTGGGGGAGATGGCGTCGCTACAGTCGCAGGAAGGTTTGCGCTAGGGCTTTGGCGGCGGCTTCGGTGCTACAGGGGGGTCTAGGGCTCATGCGAGGTCTGGGTTCACGGGGGTTTTCTTTTTCCACATCGAGGGGGGGAGACATCGGAGGAGAGAAGGGAGGTAAGGGGAAGGCGGCGATCGCTGGGGGGGTACAGCTTGGTAGCGGCGAAGTCCGAGAGGGCGGCGGTTAGGTCTGAAGCTCGATCGATTTTTTTTATTTATATGTTAAATGACAGGGAGGAGGCAAAAGAAAATGCGGGGCCTATATATAAATTTATATATTTTATTTAATTTATTATCCATATAGTTTCTATTTCATTTAACCTCCAAATCGAACCCAAAGACTATCGCCCCTAGGGTAATACCCCCATTTCGAACACAATGGGATATGTATTGTAGGCCAATTCGACTGTTTCAACTGGTTTTTGTTCAAATTAAAATGTAAATCTATATATATTCAATTTGAACGCACATTTCAATTTACCGAGGTCACATACAGACCCGGAAAATTCCAAAAAAAATATTTCTAGCTTTGTATTGATGATAAGGTCCTAACCAAACTAATTTCGTCAAATTCTGAGACCGTTGGAAAAATGGCCATTTTCCAGTCTATTAAAATCAACTAAAACTGGTCAAACGCGTTTTCCTTTGCCACGCTTACATATTGATTCGAAAAATTACGAAGTTTGAAACCTAGCAATAACTTTACATCTTGGATCCAACAAAAGTGGTTTCGTCGAAATCCGACGTCGTTTGCAAAATATCCATTTTTAAGGGCCAGAATTCCATAGCGACTATTCAGAATTTTCAACTGGACATATCTTTTGATTCCTGCTATGAAATTTCGATTCTTCAGATACGTTGGAAAGGTATTCTTAAATAGATTCAAATATTTTTGGTTTCACTAAAATCCGGTTTATTTTGAATCAGGTACATTCATTTGAATTTTGAAATCGAATTATCGAACTACCACGCCATTTTCAATTCCTTTTATAACTTATAAATAATTATTTATATTCTAACGACGATCTATATAGATATATACGTCTGATTCCATTCAAAATAAATTACTCGTCGATATTATTTAAAATAATTCATTTTAAATAATCAAATTTCGGTAAAATTGCCAAAATAAAATTTTTTAATTGGCTTGTATTTTCGGGTTATTACAGAATATAAGCCGATATATTTTCTATTCAGAGCCTTGTATTTAATATCAAATGTGATTTGGGTTTGATGTGAATGGTTGTTCTTGAACCCAGTTGAGAAAAGATAAAATCTTTCTATTTAGATTTAATGAAGTGTACCAATTAAATGATATTTATTTGGAATTGAATTTGAAAGTGATTTTGGGTTTATCGTGAATCATTTTTTAGGTGACATTGGTTCTTTAACCCAGTTAAAGACAGAATATTAATTTTTGGGAGGATTAAAACTAAGTGGTGTTTTAATGAATCTTTAATAAGATTAAAGTGATCAAGAAGGAGTATCACCAGTTTTGCTCCAAAGTGGTAGTTAAATCTTTAATTAGATTTGAACGTGAAATGGTAATTAATATTTACCGATAACACAGTGGTGTTACATATGGAGTATTGCCAGTTTTGCTCCATGGGATGAATAGGTTGGGATTGGGAAATAAAATAAACAATTACTTCGGTGTGGTTCGCTAATCCCAACTAGTTTGGAAAACCTTAGCACGGTTTGAAATGATATCCAAAGGAAGATTAAAGAATAAATTGAGAAGAATTTATCTTTGATAAAATTAATGGGAACCTTTCCCTAAGAATGTGAAATTTTGAATAAAAGAATACTCTAAATTGGAATGAGGCGTATGTTGTGTTTGTGTAACACGTGTTTATTATATATGCGGGTTATTCGGAAAGGCCGAGTTTATACCCATTCTGAATAACCGATTCGACGATAAGTCGAAGATGAAGACGGTGGTTGAAGACCGGAAGTCTTCACATCGTTTGGAAGATTATTGATGATCTTGATTGGGCTGTACACCCAAGAGGAGAGAATTAGTTGGTGATTGTCCAGACATACTTGGAGGTCTATGGATATACGAGGAAAGTGCCTCCGGTTTCGTTCGGACCCAGAACAAACTTTTAAATGGATTGTGTGTCTGACATTGGATTTTATTCTGTGTTGATTGATCTCTATTAAATATACATCTGTTTGGCGGCGGAGAATTTATTCTCTTGCTTAACGCCCTTCTCTGAGACGTGCGAGCTCAGAGGTGGTATATCGATGGACATCAGTCGCATGGAGTGAATTGCCTGTGTGGCATGCCTAAGTGGCCAATGATCAAGGCTTCTGTTGAAAAGTAAAGTCTTATGGTTGATGATCAAAGTACGGCCTGTGAGGCGCAGCTTTGTGTATGGCGTTAATTCGCGAGCCTCACACCTCGGTATGAGTCAAAAAGGGATAGTGACTGCAGGGAGAGCACGGCGTTTGTTTCTAGCTAGTGGTGGTGTTAGTGCTTAAACTAGCTGACATTTATATACTTTTCTCCTATGTGGTTGTTGGAATGCGAGGCACCTCGAATATATGGTCGATAACTGGCACTATGTGAGCCGACGTACAGACCATTAAGGTCCTATAGGACGGGGAAACATGTGTTCCGGAATAACTAATCCTCCAAAGTTAGGTGAGGACCGACCCTGAAGATCCAAGGATCGCTGTGTGTGGTCCTGAGACATTTGCTAGAGTGTCTCGAACGGAGAGGAGCTTGCCCGTTGCCTCAACTCATGATGGAATCCAATTTCCAATACATGATATTCCGGTTTTATTTGTAGAGCCTAGTACGGCGACATAGTGGTATGGGTCACTTATGCCGTCTATGATTTATACATTATGATTGAAGTTGTTTTCTTCACTTGTAGCAATAATAAAATATGAAATTTCACGTACCAAGCATTTTTGGCTATTATAAGGTAAAAACCCTATCCTCCGGCTTGAGTTGCATTATGTGATGGGACCTTGGTCTTATAATAGCTTCATTTTTCTTTATTTAGCATTGCGCTGTTTGTTCTCTACACTGGTATTCTTGGGAGGAAACCCGTTCCGTGTTATACGGCATGGTCCCTTGATTTACCTAACTTTAAAAATAAAGATTAAAACTGTTTTAGTTCTCACACCAGACACATGACTGACCTGGAGTTTATTGTTTTAACCAAAACTCTGGGTGCCCCTATTTTCCATAGGGGCAGCTATTAGTTTTGGTTTTGCAGATTTATATTCACAGGATTCTGGTTCACAACTGGAACGATACTCGGAAAGCTCTGTATCCGTGTATTTCTTTCAGTTGTATGTTGTATTATTTTTCAGCTGCTATGTATTTAAATGTAATCTAAATCTCTGATATTTATCAAATGTGTAATATTTATTCATACTCTGTATATTCTTGTATTCTGATGAATTGTTGTAATTATGTAACAACCCGTATTTTTATAACATGTTAAAACAAGAAATCAAGGCAGAATTAAATTTTAAATTCAGAATCAGGAGAACCGGGTTATGCCATTGTGTTCGTCTCGAATATTTACATAAAATAGAGTCTGAGTTTTCGAAAATCGGAGTTCGGATGAAGAAGTTATGGCCTGTACAAGTTTCAACAGTTTTCAGGCAGCACTAGACCAAGGGGTCGACCTACCCACCCCAGGTTGACCATAGGGTCGACCTACCCCCCAAGTCGACCATAGTGTCGACCTCTCCCTACAGGTCGACCTGGTCGGCCTGCTTTGACCCACAACTCATTTTTGAAGTCTGAGACGTGTTTTGATGGTCCAGATTGATTTTAGGGTTAATCTAAGGGCCTAAACTAGTTGCTACACATATAAACCTAATTCAAATCATTCTTACACTATTATGCTCTTGAACTCCCTCTTGAACCATGGCCGTCGCCTCCGAATCAAAGTACAAGAATTCAAACTCAAATCAATTCGAAGAACAAAGCTTCAACAATGGTTCAAACAATAAATCGACACTACTACAACGTTCTATGACAATTTCAGTTCTTAATTCGTTACCCTTGCCTTGTAAGTTTCTAGTTATTTTCAGATTAAAATATTTAAATATAATATGGGCAGGTGATGAAGTGAAATTGGATTTAAGTATGTTTATCGATCTATTTCTGTTGCTTCTTGGATCTTGAGTTTTGAGACTTGTCTATCTTTATTCCCATGTCTAGTTTATGATCTATTCAGCCTGTTGTAAATCAGTTTTGAGACTTGTCTATCTTTATTCCCTGTTTTAAATATGATGTTTTTCTCTCTGATCTTATTTTTATGCAAAATTCTACCTTCCGCTATTTATTTTCTTTTGATGAACCTAGGTCAATTTCGGACCTATGCCTAAACTACGATATCCGTGCGAGGGTATACGAGGGAAATAATGGAATATTGCCTAGTGTATTATATGTGTTTGGTGGAATCAAAGGCATGATATAAAAATTGGATGTTTGGGGATAATTTACCGTTAACATGAAACTTGATATTTGGGTATTGTCATTATAATGGTAATTGCAAGAATGGGGATTGACATATATAATTTGACATGGATCTTGATATATATAATTTGATATGGATCTTTATATATATATATATATATATATATATTGGCATGGATCTTGATATATGTAATTTGGCTAAAACTTATTATGAGTGAATTGGTGTAAACGTAGTATACATGTAATTTTGGGGATAAAACTTAATCAATGTAAATTGAGCATAGCTTTGTAAACATGTAAATCATGAATCTTGATATATGTAAAACGGCATGAACCTTGGTATATGTGTAAATTGGCATACATGTAAAACGGCATGAATTTAACATATGTAAATTTGGTATGAATTGGGAATATGTAAAACTGACATGTAACCTAGAACTTGGGCATATGTTAATTATGTAAAATATGGAGTTGAACCATATATGATAATTTATGACTTGGAGAAAGTTTAATATGAACGCGCCTAAGTTGGGTTTTGGGTAGTTGGTATGTATTGGAAATAGAAGGCTATAACTTGGCATAACTTTATAGTGAATTATGATAATAATTTGGGAATACGTTTTGGGGCAAAAACATGAATTATGAACTTGATAATTGATATATAACTGGAAATATGAACGTGGTTGGAACATGAACATTTCTATTTGTTAAACATATGAACTGATATTGGGGTTCTGGGTGGAATACGACCATTAATGAACCTTTGACACGAGGTTAGACTCAGTTTGTGGTGTAAATCTGCCCAGAACCGCCCGACAAATCCAGTAGCCACAAAGTGTCAGTCTAATGTGAGAGGTCGAAGGCCAAATTGTAGGCGTAACGATTTATGACACGAGGTTAGACCCAGTTTGTGTTATAAATCTGCCCGGAACCACCCGGCAAATCCAGTAGCCACAAAATGCAACAAAATGCACGGTCTAATGTGAGAGGTCATGATTCGTTCGTCATAATGAATGAATTAAGGAATACTAACCATAATAAGATGTGGGTATGGTTAGAGGGTTAGGTGCGATGACATGGAAATTTGACATGTAAATGTGGACCTAACCAGTATGAGCTAAGAACATGTAAAACTTATAAATGTAGGCTCAACCATTATGACATGAATGGGTGGGTTATGTAACGTGGCTAGGCTAATGACACTTAACCGTTTTAACATGACTAGCGGATGGGTTGGGCTAACTTGAATAGGTTGATAACACCCAATCGATATAACCTGACACGTGGCAGGGTTAAGTCAACTTGAACATATAGATAATACTTAACCAACTTAGCATGATACGTGGGCAGGTTAAGCCATGAATTATTTGAATATACTTAACCAATTGGACACGATGATTTGATAGGGTTAAGTCATGAACCGCTTGAATATACTTAACCAGTTGGACATGATGATTTGATAGGGTTAAGTCATGAACCGCTTGAATATACTTAACCAATTGGACACGATGATTTTATAGGGTTAAGTCATGAACCGCTTGAATATAATTAACCAATTTAACACGATAATTTGATAGGGTTAAGTCATGAACCGCTTGAATATACTTAACCAACTTGACAGATGATTCGTAGGGCTAAGTCATGAATGTGAACGACAACACTTAGCCAATTTGACATGACACGTAGGCGGGTCAAGTCGCGAAGTTGAATGACAACACTTAACCAACTTGACATGCTAGACTGATGGGGTTAAGTCTCAAATTTAAATGACAACACTTAACCTGCTGGACAGAAACCCTAGTTATGCGGTCCTTTTCAGTAGTAACCCACTAGATGTATCATGGTACCCTGGAACTAGGCAGGGTGGGGCACGATTACTGGGCTGATTGTAAGCGACCAGAATGAAGGCTGAGTTGGTGCGCCATTGTAGGTTCAGGCGGACTATGGTCATGCACGTAGTCCGGAGTTGAAAAAGCAGGCATTGGGCACCGGTAGGTTTACACTGTGCGTGCTTGATTCGTGTCGGTGGTTGGCACCTTAGGGCTTGATACACCCTATGGTGGACCTAGCACAGGTGACTACATTTCGTGATTGGGCCGTATGACACAGACACATGAACGAGATAGAACTTGTAGGGAGCCGATCGATTAATATATTGTTACGTGGAAAAAGGGTGTTGTTCGTTAGGTATCATAATCCCTAGTGGTCGTAGGTAGCATAAACCCTAATCGAATCTAGGAAACGTTCAATAGGTAGCATAATCCCTAGTGGTCCTAGGTGGCATAAATCCTAGTTGAACACGCGATAGTTCATGATAAGGAAACCTAGCCACAACAAGGGTGGCAGTCCAAACGATTTCATGAATGGTGGCACTACGTTGAAGTAGTATAGAAATACGTGATGAAACCCGTACGGTATATGGCAAGGGACTGTACATATACATGGAAAGGATGATTCGGGTTGGGTTACTAGTACAGTTGGTGCAGAGAATTTAGGAAATCAGAGCAAATAGATATCATAGAAATATTTTAACGGTGAAGCAGAGAAATCTTGCGATCTTGCAAAAATTATACTTAGTTCATCTTGAATGGGAACCTTGCGATGTTATACTTGACAAAAATCATATGATATTATTCTTAGTTTTCGTGCATGTAGCTTATCTTGTCCTCATGCTTATGTTTATTTTCAGTTTATTCATGCCATGTTATCTTTACCTATTTTTATGTTGAAAGTCACTAGGACTTACTCAGTCTTTATGACTGACCCGTTTTGTTTCGCCTCTTTTTCTTCCGGTCCCCCCCCCCCCCGCCGCCCCACTAGGTTCGTAGGGTGGGAATACAGCTTAGTTCGGATCTTACCAAGCTCCAAGGCTCTTTCGTGTACGACTGATATTTCCCTTGTCTATGGCTTGCTTTGCTATATTGGGGAATATCACAATTTATTTTTATGCTTCTTTGTTTTTGAGCAAGATAGATATTTTAGCTATGTAATTGGGTATGGGAAGTTAATGGGCTTTTATTGTAAACACTTATATTTAATAAGATTTGAAGTACTTCTACTTTGCTTTCCACTATTTTATATATGTCTGTCTTGTTATATTTTTGTTCCAGTACCCATAATGCTCCATTAAAGTTAAGGCATTCCCTTTGTGAGTGACCTTAACGGATGTGGGGTGTTAAATTTGGTATCAGAGCAGAAGGTTACCAGACTGGGCAAATGCTTTTAAAAACCTTCTGAAATTGTTTTCAAAACGTTTACGAAGAAGAATTATTCAAGAAAAGTCTTTATTTATTTGAAAGGCATATTCCCCAAAGCCATATGCACCATCTTTTGATTCTCTCCTTGAGTTTCTTCTCTCTTTCTTTTTCACCATAGTTTTGTAGGTGTACGACACATATAGGAGGGCAAAGAAGTGCCCAACTTCCATCTGTAGCCGCAGTAGTTTTACTTGCGACTAATCTTATCTCAAGCTTTGTAGGGTTGTCGTGCGATGGAAGTAGCTTTCGAGAAACTTTTCAAAAAATCTATACAAGGATAGTAAGAACGAGGATAAAAGAACACAAGCCTAAGGATAAGAAACTTGTTGATAGGGCTTCATCCACGAAGGAGGAAAAGGTGAAAGAAGCCAAAGAGCGAAAATAATAAAACCCATGACAAGAGAGAGTATCTTTAGGATGGTAAAGTTTCTGTCAGAGATTTAGTTTTATATTCCATCATCCTGTTAGAACTTTGTTTTTGTACATCGCATCCTTTTAATTCTGCTTCGATAGTTGGAGTCTCTGTACCTTAGTACTAGCGTAGTAGATGATCCCGTTTTTGCCTCAAATCCTGTGGGGGAATCGGCTCATTTGTTCATGACTTGTTTGGATTTAAGAATGTCTATGCTAAGTGTTAAATTTAGAAGTAATGCTTATGTTTTTGGGCAATGGGTTGATTCGAGGGATGGAGTGGTTCTCGAAAAATGATATCATTCTCGAGTATGAAAAGAGGGTAGTTAGGCTCTTGACTTGCCCGGTAATGCCCTCGAAGTCTAGTGTAAACCCTAGGGTTCTGCCATGCTTAGTTACCTAGAATCTCTTGATACATTTGTTGATCCCGAGTAGTGTTCGCCACTAAGGTGGATGGTTCATTTCGCTTATTCATGAGTTATAGGAAATCACCTTAGTAAGTACATTTGGCAACGTGGTTGACATATGTTTATTTGCAAGAGATAATTCTTCTGCGTGGAATACCCTATAAACGAGATCCAAGATTCACTAGTGAATTTTGGAGAGCTTGCATGAAACCATGAGTACGTAGTTATGTTTGAGCCGAGTATACTAGAAGGAGGATAAGGGAAAATGGGACAAGAGACAACACTGAAATGAGTTCCAACTCATATTTTGGAACAAGAATTAAGAAGCTACGAAATTATGAAGTTAAAGACGGACAAAGCACAATGGAGTTAATCTTAAGGAAATGCGGCTCAGAAGATTGAAGACTAGATACGCGCATCATATCTCTTTTTAAGAGTTTATCCTTGATCCCTCTTTTCCTGTAGAGCTTACTTGCATGCTATCTTTTATGTATATCCTCTCGGTCCTATTCTCAATCTTATTTCTGTTGCAAACCCCATAAGAAGTATGACTCATCAGGTTGTGATATATGTTGGGGTTTGAGGATGTCCGTTGGGTTGACTAAACTTTTTGGGCTTTATAGGATATGGGTTGGTTTTAGTAAGGGATTTCTTGTGACCTAAAAGGAGTTTATCATGCTTGGTTTCCTAGAATCATATATATTGGTTTTGGGCTGGTGTTTAGGGTACAAAGTTTTTCTTTACTTGCTTTTATCATTCGGTTATACCTTTAGGTAGGAACTAATGGATGTAAACATGTGTTTGAGACATGTTATGGTTGATGGTTGCAAGTGGTTGCTAGTTGTGGCTCGTGGATGCATGAACACACATTAGGCACTAGATCGGCTCAGTCACATCTCATATTGCATATGCATGAATGTTTATACTTGTTTTTGGATGGAATTGAATGTGTTATCATGTGGATGTTGCATATGGATGGATGTTTGTGCGCACATATAGTGTTTATATGACTAAGACTATTTGCATACATATTGGATTCATGGCACTAAACATATTTTGCATTTAAAAAGATCAATCAGGCCTAATCATTTGCATTAGATAAGGAACATATACACACACTTTCTGCATATGTTCATACAGCATTAGAAATCTCTTAAGGACAGTGGATGCCTGTGATTGATGATTGAGTAGATGGATGATTGGATGGTAGGACACAATCTTCTTAACTTGAAGATTTCGGGGACGAAATCCTTTAAGGAGGGGAGAATGTAACAACCCGTATTTTTATAACATGTTAAAACAAGAAATCAAGGTAGAATTAAATTTTAAAGTCAGATTCAGGGGAAATGGGTTACGCCATTGCATTCATCTCGAAATTTTACATGAAATAGAGACCGAGTTTTCGAAAATCGGAGTTCGGATGAAGAAGTTATGGCCTGTACAAGTTTCAGCAGTTTTTAGGCAGCACTAGACCAGGGGGTCGACCATAGGGTCGACCTACCCACCCCAGGTCGACCATAGGGTCGACCTACCCCCCAGGTCGACCATAGTGTCGACCTCCCCCCTTACAGGTCAACCTGGTCGGCCTGGTTTGACCAAGAACTCATTTTTGAAGCCTGAGACGTGTTCTGATGTTCCAGATTGATTCTAGGGTTAATCTAAGGGCCTAAACTAGTTGCTACACCTATAAAAACACCCTTAGACCTAACCTAATTCAAATCAAATCATTCTTACACTATTATGCTATTGAACTCCCTCTTGAACCATGGCCGCCGCCTCCAAATCAAAGTACAAGCATTCAAACTCAAATCAATTCGAAGAACAAAGCTTCAACAATGGTTCAAACAATAAATCAACACTACTACAATGTTCTATGACAATTTCAGTTCTTAATTCGTTAGCCATGCCCTGCAAGTTCTAGTTATTTTTAGATTAAAATATTTAAATATAATATGGGCATGTGATGAAGTGAAATTGGATTTAAGTATGTTTATCAATCTATTTCTATTGCTTGTTGGATCTTGAGTTTTGAGACTTGTCTATCTTTATTCTCATGTCTGGTTTATCTATTCAACCTGTTGTAAATCAGTTTTCTTGATTCATTACCAAGTTGTAATCTAAATACCTGTGATGATGTTATCTCTCTGATCTTATTTTTATGCAAAATTCTACCTTACCATATTTATTTTCTTTTGATGAACCTAGGTCAATTTCGGACCTAGGCCTAAACTACGATATGCGTGCGAGGGTATACAGGGGAAATAATGGAATATTGCCTAGAGGAATATATGTGTTTGGTGGAATCAAAGGCATAATAAAAAAATTGGATGTTTGGGGATAATTTACCATTAACATGAAACTTGATATTTGGGTATTGTCATTATAATGGTTATTGCAAGAATGGGGATTGACATATATAATTTGACATGGATCTTGATATATATAATTTTATATGGATCTTTATATATATATATATATATATATATATAATTTGGCATGGATCTTGATAAATATAATTTTATATGGATCTTTATATATATATATATATATATATATATATATAATTTGGCATGGATCTTGATATATGTAATTTGGCTAAAACTTGTTATGAGTAAATTGGTGTAAACGTAGTATACATGTAATTTTGGGGATAAAACTTGATCTATGTAAATTGAGCATAGATTTGTAAACATGTAAATCATGAATCTTGACATATGTAAAACGGCATGAAACTTGGTATATGTGTAAATTGGCATACATGTAAAACGGCATGAATTGAACATATGTAAATTTGGTATGAATTGGGCATATGTAAAACTGACATGTAACCTAGAACTTGGGCATATGTTAATTATGTAAAATGTGGAGTGGAAACATATATGATAATTTATGACTTGGAGAAAGTTTAATATGAACGCTCCTAAGTTGGGTTTTGGGTAGTTGGTATGTATTGAAAATAGGAGGATATAACTTGGCATAACTTTATAGTGAATTATGATAATAATTTGGGAATACGTTTTGGGGCAAAAATGTGAATTATGAACTTGATAATTGATATATAACTGGAAATATGAATGTGGTTGGAACATGAACATTTCTATGTGTTAAACACATGAACTGATATTGGGGTTTTAGGTGGAATACGACCATTAATGAACCTTTGACACGAGGTTAGACTCAGTTTGTGGTGTAAATCTGCCCGGAACCGCCCGACAAATCTAGTAGCCACAAAGTGTCAGTCTAATGTGAGAGGTCGAAGGCCAAATTGTAGGTGTAACGATTTATGACACGAGGTTAGACCAAGTTTGTGGTAAAAATCTGCCCGGAACCGCCCGGCAAATCCAGTTGCCACAAAATGCACGGTCTAATGTGAGATGTCATGATTCGTTCGTCAAAATGAATGAATTAAGGAATACTAACCATACTAAGACGTGGGTATGGTTAGATGGTTAGGTGGGATGACATGGAAATTTGACATGTAAATGTGGACCTAACCGGTATGAGCTAAGAACATGTAAAACTTATAAATGTAGGCTCAACCAATATGATATGAATGGGTGGGTTAAGTAACGTGGCTAGGCTAATGACACTTAACCGTTATAACATGACTAGCGGATGGGTTGGGCTAACTTGAATAGGTTGATAATACCCAATCGATATAACCTGACACATGGCAGGGTTAAGTCAACTTGAACATATAGATAATACTTAACCAATTTAGCATGATACGTGGGCGGGTTGAGCCATGAATTATTTGAATATACTTAACCAATTGGACACGATGATTTGATAGGGTTAAGTCATGAACCGCTTGAATATACTTAACCAATTGGACACGATGATTTGATAGGGTTAAGTCATGAACCGCCTGAATATACTTAACCAATTTAACACGATAATTTGATAGGGTTAATTCATGAACCGCTTGAATATACTTAACCAACTTGACAGATGATTCGTAGGGCTAAGTCATGAACTTGAACGACAACACTTAGCCAATTTGACATGACACGTAGGCGGGTTAAGTCACGAACTTGAATGACAACACTTAACCAACTTGACATGCTAGGCTGATGGGGTTAAGTCTCAAAATCAAATGACAACACTTAACCTGCTAGACAGAAACCCTAGTTACGCGGTCCTTTTCAGCAGTAACCCACTAGATGTATCATGGTACCCTGGAACTAGGCAGGGTGGGGCACGATTACTGGGCTGATTGTGAGCGACCAGAACGACGACTGAGTTGGTGCGCCATTGTAGGTTCGGGCGGACTATGGTCATGCACGTAGTCCGCAGTTGAAAAAGAAGGCATTGGGCAACGGTAGGTTTACACTGTGCGTGCTTGATTCGTGTCGGTGGTTGGCACCCTAGGGCTTGATACACCCTATGGTGGACCCAGCACAGGTGACTACATTTCGTGATTGGGCCGAATGACACAGACACATGAACGAGCTAGAACTTGTAGGGAGCCGATCGATTAATAGATCGTTATGTAGAAAAAGGGTGTTGTTCGTTACGTATCATAATACCTAGTGGTCCTAGGTAGCATAAACCATAATCGAATCTAGGAAACGTTCAATAGGTAGCATAATCCCTAGTGGTTCTAGGTGGCATAAATCCTTGTTGAACATGCGATAGTTCATGATAAGGAAACCTATCTAGAACAAGGGTGGCAGTCCAAATGATTTCATGAATGGTGGCACTACATTGAAGTAGTATAGAAATACGTGATGAAACCCGTACGGTATATGGCAAGGGATTGTACATATACATGGAAAGGATGATACGGGTTGGGTTAATAGTACAGTTGGTGCAGAGAATTTAGGAAATCAGAGAAAATAGATATCATAGAAATATTTTAATAGTGAAGCAGAGAAATCTTGCGATCTTGCAAAAATTATACTTAGTTCATCTTGAATGGGAACCTTGCGATGTTATACTTGACAAAAATCATATGATATTATTCCTAGTTATCGTGCCTGTAGCTTATCTTGTCCTCATGCTTATGTTTATTTTTAGTTTATTCATGCCATGTTATCTTTACCTATTTTTATGCTGAAAGTCACTAGGACTTACTCAGTCTTTATGACTGACCCGTTTTGTTTCGCCTCTTTCTCTTCCGTTCCCCCCCCCCCCCCGCCCCACCAGGTTCGTAGTGTGGGAATACATCTTAGTCCTAATCTTACCAAGCTCCAAGGCTCTTTCATGTACGACTTGGATGTCCCTTGGCTATGGCTTGCTTTGCTTTATTGGGGAATATCACAATTTATTTTTATGCTTCATTGTTTTTGAGCAAGACAGATATTTTAGCTATGTAATTGGGTATTGGAATTTGATGGGCTTTTATTGTAAAAACTTATATTTAATAAGATTTGAAGTACTACTTTGCTTTCCGTTGTTTTATATATGTCTGTCTTGTAATATTTCTGTTCCAGTACCCATAATGCTCCATTGATGTTAAGGCATTCCCTTTGTGAGTGGCCTTAACGGATGTGGGGTGTTACAAATTAACAATGAAATGTTCGTCTGTTTTTATTCTGATTCGTCTTGTCCTCAACTCAATTCGTGCTTTCCTTACCGGGGAAGTTCAGGTCGTGTCAGTTTGGTATCAGAGTTTTGGTTTACAGAGCTTGAGAACAAGACACATTAGAACCAAACGAAAGAATTCATCAGATATTGGATTAGAAATATCCAATAAGAATTACTCGTTGGAGATAAGATCAGTAGTATCCTAGAACAAGTGCGAAGAGTGAAAATTTTGAAATATAAAATTGAAAGAAAATTTTGTTTTGAAAGTTAAATTCAAGTATACGTATTTGAATATTTTATTTATATTGATTTGGACAATTGAGTATATAAAGATTTTGCATATACGCGTCATGAACGTATATTCGAAGTTTTAATATACTGAATAGATATAGAATCACACTCTAGTCGCTCGGAGATGATTTTGATGATGGAGCTCCATCACCAATATTTGAGTTCGGGTTTCGAAGGTGTGATATCTATATATTTCCATTAGACTAGTGTGAGAACCAAAACTAGATAGGTTTATTTTTGTGATTTGGCATCAAAAACATGATTTTCTGTATATGTATCAAAATTATGAATTTGAAACGTTAATCCACTAATTGATTGATGGTTGTGTTGTTTGTTTATTTGTTTGATAATTTTGAATCATTTAGCCTAATTGAACCGAATATTAAACTGTATTGAAAAATGATTACAATTGCATGCATATACATGTATATCCATTGAACCTGTCATAGCAAGGAGGCTAGAGAAGAAGAATAAAATTGTTTCCCCGACAAATAGGTACATGTTTATTGTATTTCTTTGGGTTTGGATGATTTTATGAGCCGATTGGCTGTTTCTTTTTCTTTTTGGATTGACGAGGGCCATGGGAGCCTATTTGAAATATCTCGAAGTCCCCGGTGCAAGGGAAGTTATGGCAAAAAATTTCAAAAATTTAGGGTTTTAGCCAAATTTTTGAAAAATTTGAAAAGTTCTTAGAAATTGAAAAGTTGAAGAACTTAAGCCATATAAGAAATAATGGAAGTTGAGTTGATTAGTTAAACAACTTTTAGCTTTGTTCCTTTTCGGGGACGAAAAGTTTTAAGTGCGGGAGATTGTAACAACCCGGAAATTCTGAGCCAATTTAAAAATTTTATTTTGGCAATTTTAGCGAATTTTGATTATTTAAAATGAGTTATTTTAAATAATATCGACGAGAAATTTATTTTGAATAGAAATAGAAGTATATATTTATATAGAGCGTCACTAGAATATAAATATTTTATTTTAATTATATAAAGGGAATTGAAAATGACGTAGTAGCTCAAAAATTCGATTTCAAATTTCAAATGAATGTACCGGGTGCAAAATAAACCAGATTTTAGCGAAACCAAAAATATTAGAATCTAACTGAGAATATCTTTCCAACGAATTCGAAAGATTGAAATTTTATAGCGGGAATCAAAAGTTACGCCCAGTTGAAAATTCAGAATAGTCGCTTTGGAATTTTAAGCCCTTAAAAATGGAAATTTTGCAATCGACCTCGGATTTCGACGAAACCACTTTTGTTGGATCCGTGATGTCAAGTTATTGCTAGGTTTCAAAATTTGAAATTTTTTGAATCAATATGTGAGCGTGGCAAAGGAAAACGCGTTTGACCAGTTTTAGTTGATTTTAATCGACTGGAAAATGACCATTTTCAAACGGTCTCAGAATTAGACGAAATGTGTTTTGTTCGGACCGTATCGTCAATATGAAGCTTGAAAATATTTTTCGGGAATTTTTAGAGTTCATACGTGGCCCCAGTAAATTGAAATGTGCGTTCAAATTCAATATATAAATTTATATTTTGATTTTGATGGAAACTGATCGAAACGATCGAATCATCTTACGATACATATCCCATTGTGTTCATAATGGGGGTAACTAGCTATGGACGACAAGTGGTGGGCCTCATTTAGAGGTCGAAATAAAAAGTTGCTTTTTGGGTAATTAAATAAAAACTCTATCTCATCTCTCTCTATATATATACGGTCAACCCCCCCCCCTCCCTCCATTCATTTTGATTTCAATTGATAAAGTAAAAAAAAAGGAAAAAGGGGGAAGTCGCGTCGCCTCCCACCCCCCCTCCGTATCTGCCGCCGCCGCTTCTTCTTCTTCCTCCTGCTCCACCTCCCCCTCCCCTCGATCTCTGACCGCGGCCCCCTATTTTCCCCAAACCCCACGCACCCGAACCCCCCTCCACCTGCACCGCAATCCACCGCCATCGCCACCACCTCCCAAGGCCGCTGACCGCCCTTCAACCACCTGCTCCACTTCGACGCTGAGCCTCCCCGTATGCCTCCTATAAGTTTTTCTATTTATTATTTTAATTTATATTGAATAATCAGTTTAAAAATGTAATGTTTTAGATAAGAAAGTTTATATTTTCATTCATCGAAAGTTTATATTTTTATTAACATAAAGTTAAGATTTTTAACACCTTAAAGATTAGATTTTTAATCGTAGAAAGTTCATATTTTTAACATAGAAAAGCTAGGATTTTTATTGTTCAAAGATTATATTTTTAGAACCATAAAGATTTGATTTTTATATATAAATGATAACATAGAGAAAAGGTATGATCTTTATTTTATTTTGTGTGAGGCGTTGTAAAAATATAATTTTTATATAGCAAGAAGCGTTGTAAATGAATATGAAGTAGAAATAAAAAATATGATTTTTATTTAATGAAATGAAGTGATAAAAATATATTTTTTATTATGAAGTTAGCGTGATAAAATATGATCTTTATTATATGAACACCGTTATAAAAATAGAATTTTTATCTATATAGTAGTGGTATAAAAATAGAATTTTTATGTATATAGTAGCAGTATGAAAATAGAATTTTAATATACATAGCAACAATATAAAAATGTGATTTTTATATATGTAGTGGCTACGGACAGTGAAATTGACCAAAGGCGAGCACGACGAAGATTTCTACATATGAAGAGTCGTGGCGTTTGGTTTAGCTAGTCGGTGAGAACTTCTCACTTTAAATTTTCTTTTCTAGTTAAAAATATATACTAGGATGGAGATGGTGCTTAGCAGCACCCGACACCCGTCGTCCATAGACCATGAACGACTTGTATGCTTATTTGATGTTTTGTGAAGTTTGTTTGTGATGTTGATGTGTTGAAAGATAATTAAACATTCATGTGTTGAAATAAATTAATTATCGTTAAAAATATAATTTTTAACGTGAATGTGAATAAATAAATATTCATTTACAAACCGGACGGTTTGTTTATGTACACCTATTTGAAGGATATTGATTGGGACGATAAATTTTACACGTCGCCCAACTGCACAAACAATATTCGGTGTTTGTGGATTGAAACCCCACACGGATGTTGGGATGATATTTGGTATACACTAATCCCAATTATTTAGTTGTTTGTCGATCGATGGGTCGATAGACTGTGTAAGCGTTAATTATTTATATTTAATGCTTATGCGGTTGTGTGGTGCACTTTGGATGATGGTTGATTATTTATCGTTGCTATTATATACATGCGTTGTATGGAATCCATATAATTAACATTATATGGTAATTGATTGGGCCACATTCCAATTTGAAAAAAAAATCATGTGTTGAATAGAAGAAAATATATATTCATGTGTTGAATTGAAAAAAATATATTCATGTGTTGAATAGAAGAAAATATATATTCATGTGTTGAATAGAATAAAATATATATTCATGTGTTGAATAGAAGGAACTATATATTCATGTGTTGAATAGAAGGAAATATATATTCGTTTGTGGAGTAAAATATTTTAACAATAAAATTTACATCTTTATCATATATAAAATTAGAAACTAACTGGAAAATAGATAAGATGAGTGGTCTCCTGGATATTGATCTGATGTTGGATTCGGCCTTCGGGGTTAATATTTAGGGAATTGCTCTCTTGCTAATTTACGGTTAGATTTTGATATAAAATTAAATGATAGAAATCAAAATTTTATAAAATATATTAAATAACAAAAATAGTTATGTGTTGACAATACTCATGTGTTGAGAATAGTCATGTGTTAAAAGAAATATATATTCATGTGTTGAATAGAATAAATATTCATTTGTTGAATAAAATAACGAAGTTATTGAAAAATATAAAGCCGTGTTGATTAGAGATGTGCTATTTTGACGCGAAAGATATTTATATCGATTATATTCGTTTTTAATAATGATTATAGAAAAGGAAGTGATTTCAAAATATAACGTTTTGAAAATATTGTCATTTGTATATCGATGATGTGGAATATTCAATTTTGATTCGAAATCGAATATGAAGTTGAAATAGTTTCGAAAATGAATTTAAAACGATTTATAAAATACGTTTTCAAAGGAAATCGATGAAATATATATATATATATATATATATATATATATATCATGGCCTAAATAGAACGCGCCGCGTCGCGGCAGTTCGCAAATTTCGACCATTGACTTCGAATTGACCTTGCGGGAAATCCGACCGTCGGATTCTTCTGAAACCGGAACCGTTGGGTTTGTATCGAAAAGAATTTTCCAATGAATATTAGAAATTTTTAAATCTAACGGTTGGATTTGGAATTATGTCCAAATCAAATTAGGAAAAAGTCGTTGTAAGTGCAGTTCGATAGTGTTGATGGAAATCGACTTTACGGGCCTTGATAAAATTATTAAAAATATCAATAATTTGTGTAAAATCATAAGAAATGATTTGGGAAGAATTGGGATGAAAATTTCCATATTTGAAAAGATAAAAATAGATTTTTATCGAAAATGAACTTGTTTTGAACTAGAATAATAATTTATTTATTTTTAAAAATAAATAAGTTGGATTGGAAATGGTTTTGAAAATAACCAGAATTTCCAATAATTGAATTGGAATGGATTTGAATCGAAATCATCTTCGGAATAGTTCGATATTGGATTCGACGGTCGGATTCTCCTGAAACTGGAACCATTGACTTCGAATGGACGTTACGAGAGATCCGATTGTTGGATTCTCCTGAAACTGGAACCATTGGGTTCGTATCGAAAAGAGCTCTCCAATGAATATTAGAAATCTGAGATCTAACAGTTGGATTTGGAATTATGTCCAAATCAAATTTGGAAAAGGTCGTTATAAGTGCAGTTCGATGGCCGTTGATAAAAATCGACTTTCCGGGCCTTGATAAAATTATTAAAAATAGTAATAATTTGTGTAAAATCATAAGAAATGATTTGGGAAGAATTGGGATGAAAAACTCCATATTTGAAAAGATAAAAATATATTTTTACCGAAATGAACTAGTTTTGAACTAGAATTAAAATCAATTTATTTTTGAAATAAATAAATTGAATTTGAAAGGAGTTTTAAAAATAATCAGAATTTCCAATATATGAATTGGAATGGATTTGAATCGAAATTATCTTTGGAATATTTCGATGTTGGATTTCGTGATTATACAGATATGGTTGTGGAAATTTGAAAGATACATTTATATCATTATTTTCAATACGATATTTGTTGGTCGTAGAATTTGATATTGAATATAAGCCGATATATTTTCTATTCAGAGCCTTGTATTTAATATCAAATGTGGTTTGGGTTTGTCGTGAATGGTGTCTTCACTAACACTGTTTTTGAACCAAGTTGAGAAAAGATAAAATCTTTCTATTTAGATTTAATGAAGTGTACCAATTAAATGATATTTAATTGGAATGGAATTTATAAGTGATTTTGGGTTTATAGTGAATCATATTTTAGGTGACATTGGTTCTTTAACCTATTTAAAGACAGGATATTGAATTTTGGGAGGATTAAAACTAAGTGGTGTTTTAATGAATCTTTAATTAGATTAAAGTGATCGAGAAGGAGTATCGCCAGTTATGCTCCAAAGCGTTAGTTAAATCTTTAATTAGATTTAAACATGAAATGGTAATTAATATTTACCGATAACACTGTGGTGTTAGATATGGAGTATTTCTAGTTTTGCTCCATGGGATGAATAGGTTCGGATTGGAAAATAAAATAATTAATTACTTCGGTGTGGCTCGCTAATACCGACTAGTTTGGAAAATCTTAACACGGTTTGAAATGATATCCAAAGGAAGATTAAAGAATAAATTGAGAAAAATTTATCTTTGATTAAATTAATGGGAACCTTTCCCTAAGAATGTGAAAATTTGAATAAAAGAATATTCTGAATTGGAATGAGGCGTATGTTGTGTTTGTGTAACACGTATTTTTTATATACGCGGGTTATTCGGAAAGGCCGGGGTTATACCCATTCTGAATAACCGATTCGACGATAAGTCGAAGATGAAGACGGTGGTTGAAGACCGGAAGTCTTCACAATGTTTGGATGATTATTGATGATATTGATTGGGCTGTACACCCAAGAGGAGGGAATCAGTTGGTGATCGTCCAGATGTACTTGGAGATCGATGGATATGCGAGGAAAGTGCCTCCGGTTTCGTTCAGACCTAGAATGAACTTGTAAATGGACTGTGTGTCTGACATTGGATTTTATTCTGTGTTGATTGATCTCTATTAAATATACATCTGTTTGGCAGCGGAGAATTTATTCTCTTTCTTAACGCCCTTCTCTGAGACGTACGAGCTCAGAGGTTGTATATCGATGGACGTCGGTCGCATGGAGTGAATTGCCTGTCTGGCATGCCTAAGTGGCAAATGATCAAGGCTTCTATTGAAAAGCAAAGTCTTGTGGTTGATGATCAAAGCATGGCCTGTGTAGCGCTGCTTTGAGTATGGCATTAATTCGTGAGCCTCACACCTCGGTATGAGTCAAAAACGGGATAGTGACTGCAGGGACAGCACGACGTTTCTATAACACCCCACGTCCATTAATGTCACTCACAAAGGGAATGCATTAACTTCCATGGAGGTTTTAAATGAATATAGAACAGAAGAATTACAACAAGACAGACAATAAGTATTATTTGAAAAATCTAAAACTTCGTTTTATTGCAGCGGAAATTAAACATGTTTGTTAAATCACAAAACCATAATCAGAGTCAAGTACAATATCCATCTTTTTAAACAAAATACATAACCCCATTACACAAATATCCATTAAAGAAGATAACAAGCTGGACTTTACTTCAATGGTCCAAGCTTTCCAAAGAGAGATGAAGCAATCCAATCAAACTCCACTAGAGCTGGGCCCAACCTGAGGACCTTGAGGGGGAAAAAGGATAGAAACGGAGGGGGTCAGACATTAAGTCTGGCGAGTATGATAATTCTAACAATACTATTATCAAAGTAACTAGACCAAGGCATAAGCTGGAAGACAAGTAAATGTCTATGAACTGTTAGGTATGGAAGAGAAGATAAAGATGACGTTAAAGGCATACCTAATTACTAACGAATAATTACTACACTGCACCGCACTAGTCACCCTAAAGGTTGATCCCACTTGCTTCACACAGAAACTATATAAATAGCCTTGCATACCCCTAGCTGACTACATAGGTGTCGTCTGCCCCTATCTCCACTAGGTGTACCCCACTACCCACTTTCGGTCGGCTCCCTACTAGTAGATACCCGTGCTGGCCCCACAGTGGGGTGTATCACTCCCCTAAAGTGGCAACCCGATACAACTGAGAATGCACGGCTTATACCTACACGATGCAACAACGTCTTACCTACCAGCCAGGGTCCACACACGCTTATGAAACCCGTTGGACTTGCATTGCCACCGCTACCCCGTTTTGGCCTCTTATAGTCAAGCCCAGTATGCGTGTCCCGTCCTCTACTTGGGTCGAGCCCACAAAGATACGTTTGGGATACTGGTTGAAATGGGCCCCCACAAGCTACCCACCTAAGCTTGTCACCACTAGTGTATCCCACTTAACCCTTTTAGTCATGTTCTTTTACATGTGTGTTTGGTTAAGTCTTACTAATCGTATTTCACATGCCACTAAGGGCACCCACTAGATTCCTCATGCCACCCAAGGCACCTACTTAACCCCCATGTCCCACCTTACATGTTTACCTGGTTAAGTATTTTTTAATTCAGGCTATAACCTCATAAAGACCTCTCACATTAGACTGGCATTTGTGGCAGCAGGATTTTCTGGGCCGGTCCGGGCAGTCTTACACCATAAAAGAGTCTAACCTGGTGTTTTTACAATTGTCATGCTTTAGTTTAGGCCTAGGACCTCTCACATTGGGCTGACATTTGTGACCACTGGATTTGCCGGGCTGGTCCGAGCAGGTTTACGTCACAAACGAGTCCAACCTCGTGTCCTAAGCATTGATTATCACTTATAATCTTTTACCCCAGTTTTAATAATTCCCTATCCAAATTATCAATTAAGTCCAATTTTAATGATGTCCATAATTGACTCAATTATGGTCATCCACTCATGGCATGCAAAATCATATCAATTGCACCCCAACTTCTTATTATTAAATCCTTAATATTACCCCTACCCCACGTTTATACATTCGTTTATTCGAAGCAGAATATACGTTAGACTCGAATAGTCTAACTCATAGCACAAAAATAGATTATCACAACATATAGGCAATTAAAATGAATCTAATCATAATAGGGGTGAAACTTGCATAAACTACACAGGTTAAGGATCTAAAGGTGTCAACCTGTTAAATGTCACAATTTACATGATATGATCATAACCTAAATTTGTGTATGTACTTGCATATGGGTTTTTAGGCAACATAATGATGGTGTGAACTAGAATAGAATTTCACATATGTCCCAGCATAATTCTAGATGTCATAATAGATGTCATGGCATATGTTCATAACTTTTCACTAATCAACCTAAACCTACATACATGGTTTGTCATATAGATCAACATAACCCAAACATGATGATTTGATTAACATGAACTAACTAGCATAGTCAATAACATCATGACTTTATGTATGATTCATCTCAATTTAGCAGAGAAAACTAAAACCTATACAATATCATCATAGCATGATTTACAACATATAGGATATCATCATCACATAGCATAGGATTTATAACATACATGATAGCATAAGGTCTACAACAACACATATGATAATCCACATTATTCACTTATAATCCATTCATGACTTAATCGAATTAGTTTAACAATAATCTTGTTAAGATCATCATACTCACAATTTAGAAGAGAAAGATAGACTAGATTTGCTTTAGAGTTGAGTAGAATTAGGTTTTGATTAGCTTTTCTTCCTTCTTAGTTGGCGGCGGCTCCACTGAGTTCCATGGCAACGGTATGACAGTAGCTATTCTATTTTTCATATGAATTAGGGTGAGAGACTACCTAGGTATTTATAGAGTTTAGGGTTTATTTAGACCGTCAGATCAATTCAGAACTAACGTGAACCGTTTAATTTGCCAACTCAGCCCTAAAGACACATCAACAGCTCAAGATTGGGCTCAGTCAAAACTCTAGCCGACTGACTAGGTCGACACTATAGTCAACCTGGGGGGGGAGGGAGGGAGATCGACATGGTAGTCGACCTGGGGAGGGAGGTCGACACTAGTGTCGACTCCCCAATCAACCTGCCTGGGCGGGAATTTTCCCGCCCAGCCCGCTTCTGTACTTTTCTGTTTGAATTTTAAATTTCCTGCGAGCTGTTTTGAATTTGCTGAAACTTCGGATGGCCATAACTTCTTCATACGAAGTCCATTTCACACAAATTCGGACTCTATTTCAACCAGAATTCCGAGACGAACACAATGGCACAACCCGTTTCCCATAATTCTCATGTCTGAGATTAGTCATTCTTTAATGTGTGAATATTAATATTAACAGAATTACGGGGTGTTACATTCTCCCCTCCTTAAAGGATTTCGACCCCGAAATCTTCAAGTCAAGAAGAATGTATATCCTAACATCCAAACATCCATCTACTCAACCATCAAACACAGGCATCGATTGTCCTTATAGACTTCTAATGCTTTCATGTTTAAATGCACAGTGTGTTTATATGTCCATATCTAATGCAAAATCAGGCGGTCCACTGATTCAGTTGACCTCCTTAATGCAAACCATGATAGTGCCATGCGTCCATTGTGTATGCAAAAGTTCCTTAATGCTACATATTGTTTCTATATGTGTGCACAGTCATCATCTGAATGCAGCATCCATATGATAAAAAATCACCATACATCCATTTTACTAAATACAGCCATTTATATGCAATATGCAGTATGAAGTGACTGAGCCGATTTAGTGCCTAATAGTGTGTGTGTGTATGCGTCCACGAGAAACCACTAGCAAACACTTGCTTCCACTTTGCATCCATCATACATAACGTGTCTCAAACACATGTTTCAACCATAGGATTATCCTAACTAAAGGTCAAAGATACCAGCGAGAGGATACTCTAAAGATAAGATAAGTACAAGCTAAGCGATAAAGGAGAAATTAAAGGACATACCCTCGAAGAGAAAAGGGTATCGTGAACGCATCTTCTCTTCTGTCTCCCAAGTAGCGTTGCTCTCATCATCTCCCTATTGTACTTTGACTAGTCTGACCTCTCGGTTCCTCAACTTCTTGATCTCTGACCCAAGAATGCGCGTAGGAGCTCCTCAATCGTCGCATCACGCTCTATCTCCACCTCTCTAAGCAAGCTCGGCTCTACCACCTCTGCGGTCTTGTGCGATCATTTCCTCAAATGTGATACATGGAATACGTCATGTACACCACTAAGTCTCTCAGGCAACTCCACTCTATACGCCATTTGTCCAATCCTTTCCTTAATAGGAAACGGTCCTACGAACCTTGGTGCTAACTTCCCAACGGACAGAAAGCGAACAACGTTCCGTAATGTAGACACTTTGATGAAGACCATGTCCCCAACTTCAAATTCAAGATCCGTCCTCCTCTTGTCCGCATAAGATTTCTGCCTATCTTGCGCCGCTTTCATCCTCCTTCGAACCAAGTCGATCTTCTCTGGAGTCTCCCTAATCATATCAGGCCAAAGTAAGATCTTATCCGTAGATTCCCACCAATATGTAGGTAAACGACAAGGTCGTCCACAAAGAGCTTCGAAAGGTGTCATGCCAATGCTGGACTGAAAGCTGTTATTATATGCGAACTCCACCAATGTAAGATGCACTTCCCATGTACCCCCAAAGTCTAGGATACATAGCCTCAATAGGTCCTCTAGAATACGATTCACCCTCTCGGTTTAGCCGTCCGTCTGAGGATGATATGCGGCGCTCAAACATAACTGAGTCCCTACCGCCTCTTGCAAACTTCTCCAAAATTCGCTAGTGAAAATAGGATCGCGGTCGCTCACTATGCTAGAAGGAACACCGTGCAAACGAACTATCTCTCGGACGTATACAGAAGCTAACCATGGAGCAGTCCTCCTACTCTTCATGGGAATGAAATGGGCGCTCTTAGTAAGTCTATCTACTATAACCCAAATCCCCGTATTACCCTTCCTCGATCTCGGTAATCCATCAATAAAGTCCATCGAGACACTTTCCCACTTCCATAGTGGAACCTCCAATGGGTGAAGCAACCCACCGGGTTTCTTTTGCTCCGCTTTTGCTTGTTGGCATACCAAGCATCTAGCGACATACTCGGCCACATCTTTCTTCATGCCGACCCAAAAGTAAACTCGTCTCATGTCCATGTACATCTTGTCCCCGCCGGGATGAATGGTCATCTTCAAATGATGTGCTTCGTCAAGAATAGCCTTCCTCAAGTCCTCGTCTCGAGGTACACAAAGTCTACTATCCCAACGTAACCAACCCTTATCATCTAGGATATACCTACGGAGATGGCTTGATGACTCCCCTCTTTTGAGCTTTTCTACTAACTCAACCATCTGTGGGTCGTCTCGCTATGCCTCGCCAATCCGTCCCAAAAGCGTAGGTCTGACCTCCAAGGATGCTAGCAAACCGGGTACAAAGACAACGGAAGGTCTAAAGTCAAACACCGAAATGAATTCTAAACTTCGCCGCTAAACAAAAAAAGGACTTAAGGATAATCTTTTTCTACTTAAGGCATCGGCCACTACGTTACCCTTGCCAGGTGTATAAGCTATCTCGAAGTCGTAGGATGCTAAGAACTCCATCCACTTTGCTTCCTTAAGTTCAAGTCCTTTTGAGAGAACAAGTATTTTAAAGACTTGTGGTCAGTGAATAATTCGAATTTCTCGCCAAGAAGACAATGACGCCAAGACTTAAGCGTGAAAACAATAGCGGCAAACTCTAGGTCATGTGTGAGGTAATTCTTCTCATGCGCTCTCAACTGCCTTCCACCATAGGCTATTACCCTACCCTCTTGCATTAAGACTGCGCCTAGTCCTATCCCGCAAGCGTCAGTATAAACATTAAACGGCTTACTCCCGTCTGGCGATACTAAGACTGGGGCTGAAGTCAAATCCCTCTTCAAATGTTGGAACGCATCATCACAATCTACGTCCCATGTGAAAACTAGGTTCTTCTTGGTCAAGCGTGTCAATGGGGCCGATATCTTTGCGAAGTCTTTGATAAACTTCCTATAGTAGTCAGCCAAACCCAAGAAACTTCTCACTTCGGTAGCATTTTTAGGGACCTTCCAATCTTGGATGGCCACCACCTTCGCGAGATCAACGGCTATCCCTTCATTGGAAACCACATGCCCCAAGAATCGTACTTCCTTCCTCCAGAAGTGACACTTAAAAAATTTAGCTTTAAGGGTATGCGCTCGTAGGGTCTCCAACACTTCCCTAAGATGTAGGGCATGCTCTTCTTCATCCTTAGAAAAGATCAAGATGTCGTCTACAAAGACTACCACGAATTTGTTAAGGTACTCCCTAAACCCCCTACTCATCAAATCAACAAAGTATGCGGGGGCGTTTGTCAAACCGAAGGGCATCACTAGCCATTCATAGAAACCGTCCGGAGTCTTAAAGGCAGTCTTGTCTATGCTATCCTCAGCCACCCTCAACTGATGGAAACCAGTGGCTAAGTCCAACTACGAAAACACTGAGGCGCCAACTAACTGATCGAAGAGACCATCAATCCTCGGCAGTGGGTGTCTGTTTTTCTTAGTGAGCTTATTAAATTCTCTATAGTCCACACAAAGTCTAAGGGACCCATTCACCTTCGTGGCAAATACTACTGGAGCAACCCACTTCGATATACTTCGTCTTATGAACCCCTTCTCAAGCAACTCCTTCACTTGCTTATCGAGTTCCCTCCTTTCACGAGGAGCCATGTGGCGTATTGGAAAAGATACTAGTTTCGCATTATCCACAAGATATATTCGAAAATTTATCTCCCGCTTCGGAGGTAAGCCCTTCACCTCCTCAAACACATCCGAATACTCTCGGACCACTCTAA
Source organism: Allium sativum (assembly GCA_030737875.1). Taxonomy (NCBI): domain Eukaryota; kingdom Viridiplantae; phylum Streptophyta; class Magnoliopsida; order Asparagales; family Amaryllidaceae; genus Allium; species Allium sativum. Next base: position 850,533,109 of record CM060912.1, read on the forward strand.
CAGATCATAGATTTTCCACAGACGCGTCAAGCGATTCTAAATAACATAGCATAACGGAATTTATGGGATTACAAAAGATTTCGAGAATGTTTCCAAGGCGAGTCACGAGCCTAACTACTCTCCTTTCACAATCAAGAACAGCCCCATTTCTGGATAACCAATCCATTCCTAAAATTAGCCCATAGCCCGTGAAGCCCAACACATAAGCATCACATCTAAATTCAAAGCTAAGTATAGAAATTTTCAAATCCAAACACATCATGGACAAATGAGCTGAGCCCCCAATTGGATTTGAAACAACTAAGGGATCCTCTACTAAACTGGTGTTTAAGTGCAGTGATTCAACTAATGATGAAGAGATAAACGAATGCGATGCGCCCGAATCAAATAAGGTACGGACAGAATGATCAAACAGAAAAACTAAGCTTTCAACAGAAATGGTTCTACCTCGTTCTTGCAGCGGTGGGACCACGAGAGCCTGAATTTGTCCCCTTGCCTGCCCTGGTGCTATAAGAGCCTGCACATGTCCTCCCGAGGTAGACCCTGTCCTCTGCCCCTTCCTTGGGCAGTCCTTCACTAGATGTCCCGCTTCACCACAATGAAAACAGCCAGTCTTCTTTTTCTTTCGGCAGTCCTTGCTGAGATGGCCTGGGGTCCCACAGTTAAAGCATTTCTTCTTTCCCTTGCCATTATTGTCTTTACCACCCTTCTTGTTTTGCTGTTGGGGTTTCTTCTGATCCCCTTTCTTCTCGGGTGCCTTATCAGCTTTAGCACTTTTCTCCTCGTGCATGAGCGCCATTTCTACTAGCTTCTCAAAGGTGGCCCCCATAGGGATGTGGGTCATGGCCAACCCTTGCAACGGTTCATCCAAGCCATTCACGAACCTTAGGGCCTTCTTCTCCGGCATGTTCACTAAGTCTAAGCCAAACCTTGCTAATTGATTAAATTTTTTGACATATTCTTTCACTGATGAGCTTCCTTGCTTCAATGTCAAGAACCTTTTCATATATAGATTCTCATCTTCCCTTGAGAGAAACTTCGCCTCAAACCTACGTCTGAAATCCGCCCAAGAATCAATAGGACGCTCCCCATTAGTGACCTCCCACCAAAATGAGGCCTCTCCCTTCATTAACCAAGCTGCTAATCTGACTCTCCTCCCTTCTTCCACTTCAAAGATTTCAAGCAATTCTTCCACCTCCTTAAGCCAATCTCTAGCTTCCACAAATGTTTCTGACCCTTGAAAGGGTTTTCCACCCATACCCTTAAATTCCTTGCACGTCTTTGCAAAAGTATCTATGCGAGGAGGAGGAGGAGGAACGGGTGCAACTGGTGGTGGAGGAATATTGGCTGGACCCACAGCGGCCCTAGCCTCTAACAACCTCCTATACCATCCTGGTATCATTACACCGTCAGGTAGGTTAAGATCATCAGCCATGCTGAAACAAAAAAGGAAAGATTCAAAATGGAGAATTCGAAAGACAAAGATATAGCCATTTGGGGATTATATTTTTCATAAAACTTTTCTCTTTAAATTTCTCATTAAAACATGTTTTTGAAAACATTTCGTCCGAAAATACTTTAGAAAAATATTTTTCTAAAAATTTTATCTGTTCTAGTAACCTTAAGCTCTGATACCACGTGTAACACCCCATGTCGATTAATGTCACTCACAAAGGGAATGCATTAACTTCCATGTAGGTTTTAAATGAATATAGAACAGAAGAATTACAACAAGACAGATAATAAGTAGTACTTGAAAAATCTAAAACTTCATTTTATTACAGCGGAAATCAAACATTTTGTTACATCACAAAACCATAATCAGAGTTAAGTACAATATCCACCTTTAAAACAAAATACATAACCCCATTACACAAATAGCCATTAAAGAAGATAACAAGCTGGAATTTACTTCAATGGTCCAAGCTTTCCAAAGAGAGATGAAGCAATCCAATCAAACTCCACTAGAGCTGGGCCCAACCTGAGGACCTGGTGGGGGAAAAAGGATAGAAATGGAAGGGGTCAGACATGAAGTCTGGCGAATATGATAATTCTAACAATACTATTATCAAAGTAACTAGAACAAGGCATAAGCTGGAAGACAAGTAAATGTCTATGAACTGTTAGGTATGGAAGAGCAGATAAAGATAACGTTAAAGGCATACCTAATTACTAACGAATAATTACTACACTGCACCGCACTAGTCACCCTAAAGGTTGATCCCACTTGCTTCACACAGAAACTATATAAATAGCCTTGCGTACCCATAGCGGACTACATAGGTGCCGTCTGCCCCTATCTCCACTAGGTGTACCCCACTACCCACTTTCGATCGGCTCCCTACTCGTAGATACCCGTGCTGGCCCCACAGTGGGGTGTATCACTCCCCTAAAGTGGCAACCCGATACAACTGAGAATGCACGGCTTATACCTACACGATGCAACAACGTCTTACCTACCAGCCTAGGTCCACACACGCTTATGAAACCCATTGGACTTGCGTTGTCACCGCTACCCCGTTTTGGCCTCTTATAGTCAAGCCCAGTATGCGTGTCTCGTCCTAGGCTTGGGTCCAGCCCACAAAGATACGTTTGGGAAACTGGTTGAAATGGGCCCCCACAAGCTACCCACCTAAGCTTGTCACCACTAGTATATCCCACTTAACCCTTTTAGTCATGTTCTTTTACATGTGTGTTTGGTTAAGTCTTACTAATCGTATTTCACATGCCACTAAGGGCACCCACTAGATTCCTCATGCCACCCAAGGCACCTACTTAACCCCCATGTCCCACCTTACATGTTTATCTGGTTAAGTATTTCTTAATTCATTCAGGCCATAACCTCATAAAGACCTCTCACATTAGACTGACATTTATTGCAGCTGGATTTGCCGGGCGGGTCCGGGCAGTCTTACACCATAAAAGAGTCTAACCTCGTGTCTTTACAACTGTTATGCTTTAGTTTAGGCCTAAGACCTCTCACATTGGGCTGACATTTGTGACCACTGGATTTGCCGGGCGGGTCCAGGCAGGTTTACATCACAAACGAGTCCAACCTCGTGTCCTAAGCATTGATTATCACTTATAATCTTTTACCCCAGTTTTAATAATTCCCTATCCAAATTATTAATTAAGTCCAATTTTAATGATGTCCATAATTGACTCAATTATGGTCATCCACTCATGGAATGCAAAATCATATCAATTGCACCCCAACTTCTTATTATTAAATCCTTAATATTACCCTTATCCCACATTTATACGTTCGTTTATTCGACGCAGAATATACGTTAGACTCGAATAGTCTAACTCATAGCACAAAAATAGATTATCACAACATATAGGCAATTAAAATGAATCTAATCATAATAGTGGTGAAACTTGCATAAACTACACAGGTTAAGGATCTAAAGGTGTCAACTTGTTAAATGTCACAATTTACATGATATGATCATAACCCAAATTTGTGTATGTACTTGCATATGGGTTTTTAGGCCACATAATGATGGTGTGAACTAGCATAGAATTTCACATATGTCCCAGCATAATTCTAGAAGTCATAATAGATGTCATGGCATATGTTCATAACTTTTCACTAATCAACCTAAACCTACATACATGGTTTGTCATATAGATCAACATAAGCCAAATATGATGATTTGATTAACATGAACTAACTAGCATAGTCAATAACATCATGACTTTATGTATGATTCATCTCAATTTAGCAGAGAAAACTACAACCTATACAATATCATCATAGCATGATTTACAACATATAAGATATCATCATCACATAGCATAGGATTTATAACATACATGATAGCATAAAGTCTACAACAACACATATGATAATCCATATTATTCACTTATAATCCATTCATGACTTAATCGAATTAGTTTAACAATAATCTTGCTAAGATCATCATACTCACAATTTAGAAGAGAAAGATAGACTAAATTTGCTTTAGAGTTGAGTAGAATTAGGTTTTGATTAGCTTTTCTTCCTTCTTAGTTGGCGGTGGCTCCACTGAGTTCCATGGCAACGGTATGACGGTAGCTATTCTATTTTTCATATAAATTAGGGTGAGAGACTACCTAGGTATTTATAGAGTTTAGGGTTTATTTAGACCGTCAGATCAATTCAGAACTAACCTGAACCGTTTAATTTGCCAACTCAACCCTAAAGACACATCAGCAGCTTAAGATTGGGCTCAGTCAAAACCCTAGCTGGCTGACCAGGTCGACACTATAGTCGACCTTAGGGGGGGGGAGGTCGATATGGTAGTCGACCTGGGGGGGAGGTAGACACTAGTGTCGACTCCCCAGTCGACCTGCCTGGGCGGGAATTTTCCGGCCCAGCCCGCTTCTGCACTTTTCTGTTTGAATTTTAAATTTCCTGCGAGCTGTGTTGAATTTTCTGAATCTTCGGATGGCCATAACTTCTTCATACGAAGTCTAATTCACGCAAATTCGGACTCTATTTCAACCAGAATTCCGAGACGAACACAATGGAGCAACCCTTTTCCCACAGTTCTCACGTCTGAGATTAATTATTCTTTAATTTGTGAATATTAATATTAATAGAATTACGGGGTGTTACAGTTTCTTTCTAGCTAGTGGTTGTGTCAGTGCTTAAAGTGGCTGACATTTATATACTCTTCACCTGTGTGGTTGTTGGAATGCGAGGCGCCTCGAATATATGGTCGATAACTGGCACTATGTGAGCCGATGTACAAACCATTATTATATATGTCCTATAGGACCGGGAAACGTGTGTTCAGGAATAACTAATCCTCCAAAGTTAGGTGAGGACCGGCCCTAAAGATCCAAGGATCATTGTGTGTGGTCCTGAGACATTTGCTAAAGTGTCTCGAATGGAGAGGAGCTTGCCCCTTGCCTCGACTCATGATGGAATCCAATTTCCAATATGTGATATTTCGGTTTTATTTGTAGAGCCTAGTACGGCGACATCGTGGTATGGGTCACTTATGCCGTCTATGATTTATACATTATGATTGAAGTTGTTTTCTTCACTTACAGTAATAATAAAATATGAAATTTCACGTACCAAGCATTTTTGGCTATTACAAGGTAAAAACCCTATCCTCCGGCTTGAGTTGCATTGTGTGATGGGACCTGGGTCTTATAATAGCTTCATTATTCTTTATTTAGCATTGCGCTGTTTGTTTTCTGCACTGGTATTCTTGGGAGGAAACCCGTTTCGTGTTATACGGCGTGGTCCCTTGATTTACCTAACTTTAAAAATAATGATTAAAATTGTTTTAGTTTTCACACCAGTCACATGACTGACCTAGAGTTTATTGTTTTAAGCTAAACTCTGGGTGCCCCTATTTTCCACATGGGCAGCTAGTAGTTTTGGTTTTGAAGATTTATATTTACAGGACTCTGGTTTACAGCTGGAACGATACTCAAAAAGCTCTGTATCCGTGTATTTCTTTCAGTTGTATGTTGTATTATTTTTCCGCTGCTATGTATTTAAATGTAATCTAAATCTCTGATATTTGTCAAATGTTTAATATTTATTCGTACTCTGTATAATCTTGTATTCTGATGGAATTGTTGTAATTAACAATGAAATGTTCTTTTGTTTGTGTTCTGATTCGTCTTGTCCTCAACTCAATTCGTGCTTTCCTTACCGTGGAAGTTCGGGTCATGTCAAAATTAATGGGAACCTTACCTAATAATGTGAATATTCGAATAAAAGAATATTCTGAATTGGAATGAGGCATATATTATGTTTGTGTAGCAGTTGTTTATTATTTACGCTTGTTATTCGAAAACGTCGAGTTTATACCCATTATGAATAACTGACACGACGATAAGTCGCCGATGATGACGGTGGTTGAGTACTGGAGTTCTTCAAATCGTTTAGACGATTATTGATGTCTTGATTGAGCTATACACCCAAGACAAGGTAATAAGTGGTGATCGTCCATACATACTTGGAGATCGACCGGATATGCGAGGACCTCTCCCCTGTATTAAACATATGGGATGAGGAATAAGGTACCTTCGCTTTCGTTCAGACCCAGAACGAACTAGTAAATGGATGTGTGTCTGACATTGGATTTTGTTTTGTGTTGATTGATCTCCATTAAATATATATCTATTTGGTGGCAGAGAATTTATTCTCTTGCTAAGAACCTTTCTCTAAGACGTTCGAGCTTAGAGGTTATATATCGATATATATCAGTCGCATGATGTGAATTGCCTGTGTGGCATGCTGAGAAGCAAATGATAGAGGCTTCTGTTGAAAAGCGGAGTCTTATGGTTGATGATCAAAGCATGGCTTTAAATAGCATGGCTTTGTGTATAACATTAATTCGCGAGTCTCACACCTTGGTATTTGTCAAAAACGGGATCGTGACTACAGGGAGTGCACGATGTTTCTTTCTAACTATAGGTGGTGTCATTGTATGGAGCCCAGACATTTATATATTTTTACATATGTGGATGATGGATTGTGAGGCACCTCAGATATATCGGTTACTACGGAGCTAATGGATAGGTCTTATAGGATCAGGAAACGTTTGTTAAGGTATAACTAATCCGCTAAGTATGGATCGACCTTGAAGATCCAAGGGTTCGCAAGCGTCTGAACCCTAAGACATTTGCTAGAGTGTCTTGAAGCCGACGAGGACTATCCCTTGCCTCGACTCATGATGGAAATCCAATTTCCAATATGTGACATTTCAGTTTTGATTGTAGAGCCTAGTATGGCGACATAGTAGGATGGGGTACTGTGTCGTCTACGATTGATACATTTCTATTTGAAGTGATTTTGACACTATGTACTTATAATAATATCAAAATGATTTGTTTTAAACGTACCAAGCGTGTTTGGCTATTATAAGGGAAAACTCTATCCTCCGGCTTGCATTGCATTGTGTGATGGGACTTGAGTCTTATAATAGCATCATTTTTCGAAAAAGCATTGCGTTGTTTACAAACTGTATAGCACTTGTACTCTTGGGGATAAACCCGTTCCGTATTATATGGCGTGGTCTCTTGATATATCTGATTTCGAAGTAAAGTTTTAAATAACTGTTTTTGTTCTCCTACCAGACACATGACTAACCTGGAGTTTATTGTTATAACCTAAACTTTTGATGCCCCTATTTTCCACATGGGCAGTTAGTAGTTGGGTTTTTGCATATATTTCTTTCCTAGGATCCCGGATTTACAGCTGGAACTATATTTGGAAAACTCTGTATCTATTTATTTCTTTTAGTTGTGTTATGTATTATTTTTCCACTGCTAATGTAATTTTAATCTCTGATATTTTCTAATGTATATAATTTATTCATACTTTGTTATATTCTTGTACTCTGATGTAATTGTTGTAATTGCAATGATATGTTTCTCTGTTTATGTTATGATTTGTCATGTTCTCAACTCAATCCGAGCTTTCCCATAGGTGAGTTTGGGTCGTTTCACCGTGGTATCAGAGCTTTGGTTTATAGAGCTCGAGAACAAGACACATTAGAACCGAATGAAAGAATTCATCAGTGATTGGATTAGTAATATCCAATGAGAATGACTCATTCGAGATGGGATCAGTAGTACCCTAAAACAAGTGTGAATAGTGTTATTTTTAAAATAAAAGTGAAAAAAAATGTTTTTAAAATTTAAACCCTATTATATGTATTTGAGTATTTTATTTTATATTGAATTTGGACAGTCGAGTATATAAAGATTTTAATATACGTCTGATCCACGTGTACTTGAAGTCTCGAATATATTGGACGGATATAGAATCACACTCTAGTCGCCTGAACATAATTCTGATGATGATGCAACATCATCAGTATTTATGTTCGAGTTTCGAATGTGGGATATCTATATATTTCCAATTGACTGGTGTGAGAACCAAAATTAGATAGGGTTATTGTTGTGAATTGGCATCAAAAACAGGATTTTCAATAAATAAACCAAAGTTACGAATTTGGAAATTTAATCAACTAATTGATAGTTGGTTGTGTTGTATGATCATTGGTGCGACTAAATAAACATATTGGACTAATAAAACAAATAGGAAAATGTAAGGAAATTTTAGGCCAAATTGAATTTATTATTAAACAGAATTGAAAATTTTTCGGAATTGCATACATGTACATATATATATGTGTGTGTGTGTGTGAACCGGTCATAGCAGGGACGCTAAGAAGAGGAATAAAATTGTATGCCCGACAAATAGGTACATGTTTACCATTTTCTTGGGTTTTGATGATTTTATGAGCCGATTGGCTAGCCGCTTGGATTTTTCTTTTTCTTTTGGATTGATGAGGGCCCTATGAGGCAAGTTGCAGCTTTAAAAGTCTCCCCATAAAAAGGAGGTTATGGTAAAAAAATTCAAAAATTTAAGGTGTTAGCCAAATTTTTGAGGAATTAGAAAATTCTTAGAAACTGAAAGATTAAAGAATGAACACCAGAAGGAAAGTTGAGTTGGTTAGTTAAACAACTTTCAGCTCCATTTCTTTTCGAGGACGAAAAGATTTTAGGTAGGGGAGATTGTAACAACCCGGAATTTCAAAACCAATTTAATTTTTTTATTTTAGCCATTTTAATAAATTTTGGATATTTAAATTGATTTATTTTAAATAATAACAACTAAAAATTTATTTTAAATGAAGTTAGAACATATAGATTTTTTTAAATTATAAAACGAGCCTGAAAAGGCATGGTAGTTTGAAAATTCGATTTCTAATTTCAATTGAATACACAGAATTCAATATAAGTCAGATTGGACGAAACAAGAAATAATTGAATCTGTTTAACTATATCTTTCTAATGAATGTAAGAAACTTAGATTTCACTTTATAAATGAAAAGTTATATTCAGTTTAGAATTCAGAATAGTTGCTACAAAATTTATATATATATTATATAATATATGGCCCTTAAAAATGGCCATTTTACAAACGACCTCCATTTTCGATGAAACCACTTTTGTTCGATCTGGAATGTCAAATTATTGCTAGATTCCATTTTTCATAATTTTTGGAATTAATATATAAGCGTGGTAAATTTAAACATGTTTGGTAAATTTAGTTTGAATTTAATCGAATGGAAAATGACTGTTTTTCAAATGGTATCTAAATTTGGTGAAATTAGTTTTGTTAGGACCATTTCATCAAAACTTCACTAGATTTATTTTTCTAGAAATTTTTGGAGTCATTAAGTGGGGTCAAGTAAATTAAAATGTATGTTAAAATCAATTTTTAATGTTATATTAATTTATATTTTAATTTTGATGAAAATTGGTCAAAACTGTCGAATTGGCTTACCAGACATATCCCGTTGTGTTCGTAATAGGGGTAGTACGCTAGGGGCGATAGTCGTTGGGTTCGATTCGGAGATAAGATGAGAATTCAACTTTTTGGAGATAAATTAAATAATATATATATATATATATATATATATAGGTTCAATGCCCCTTTCTTTCTCCCTCCTCTGCCCCTCTTTTCTCTCCACCGCAATGCCCAAAACCCTAGCCCCCAAATTCAGTCCAACCTCACCGCCTCAGCCCACCACCACCTACAGCGATACCCCAACCCCATCCAGACCCCACGCCACTGCCTGCACCGCCCTCCCCTTGGCCGTGTTCCCCCTCTTCCTCTAAAAAACCCAATCTTTATGTTTTCTGAATTCGAAAATAACATCCTGAAGCCATGCACTCACCGAAGCACCTCCAATTGAGCGCCGAAATCTGCCGGAAACCCAAGAAAATTGTATAAGTCTCCAAATTTTAATTCCTAGATTAAATATGATATAAATACGGTATAAATATGACATAAAAATATGATTTTTATATATAATAACATAGTAAAAAAATATGTTTTATATATATAATAGTGATATAAAAATGTGATTTCTATATATGTAGTAGCGAGAAAAAATTATGATTTTTAACGGTATAAAAATATGATTTTTTTATCGTATAAAGGAAATATTTATAGTTAGTTAAAAATATGATTTTTAACTAGTGTATGTGACGACCCCAAACCCCGTTCCACGGTGGCAAGGGTAATCTTTGGAATATAACACAGAAATAGATAATCAGCAGAACAGAAATAAATAAATACACCAGATAATGTACAATAGAATACACTGGATAAACATAATTGTAATGACCCGCATTTGCAGAGGTATTATAATTAATTAATTTAATTATATATATAGTGATATAGTGGATTAAATGGTGGTTTAATTAAATAATGGTGAATATTTAATTTAAAATAATAAATTAAATAATATATTTAATTCTGAAATAATCAGAGTTGGCTGAAATGGTGAGAACTGGATCATCTGTGATATTTAATTCAGGTTAGAATTGAATTAGAATAACGAATATATTATTTGAATGAAAATTGAACGTATAATTATATAATAAATAAAATCGAGCTCGAAATGGCGTTGTAGTTTGTAAATTGGCGGTTCGAACTTCAACTGAATATAAAGGATTCGTTTTAAGCCGGATTTCTGTGAAACAAGAAATGTGTGGAGCTGGTGGAGTATATCTTTCTAGTGGAAGAGAAAAATCGGGATTTCGTCGTGTAGATTTTGATTTATGTCCAAATCAAATTTTAGAAAAGTCGTTGTGGAATTCCTTTATAATTTATAAAGGAATTATTTATAATTTAAAAAGGAATTTCAACATAAATAGAATATCGGGTTGACCCAGAAGTGAATATCAAGTTAGAAATTCATATAGGAATATTCTAGAGCTGTATGGTATTCCACTGTGAATATATACGATAATATAAATTTATTGATATTTAATTTTATTTTATTTAAATATATAAATATATTTAAATGGGTCATCTAGAGCTTTAAAAATAGTTGGTTTTGCAAACGAAGTCGGAATTTGATGAAACTAATTTTGTTGGATCCGCAATGTCAAATAGTTGTTAGATTTCCAGTTTTGTGATTTTTAGAGTCAATATGTGGCCGTACCAATTTTTAGAGTGAAAAACAGTCGATATTTTGATAGTTTAATATACGCTGTGTGGGCATACAGAGTCGAAATTCAACGAAACCAGTTTCGTTGGGACCGTAGTGTCGAACTAAAGGTGCATGATCATTTCCGTGATTTTTGAATATCGTGTGTGATCACATGTATTTTTAGAAGATGGATACGAATATAAAATGATAAAAATAAAATATCTAAAAATATCCTAACAAATATCTAGATATTTATCTTCATTAAAAATACCCCTCTTTGGAAAACCTTAAGACCTAATTTCATTTTTTCTGGTCAAAGTTAGTGCCGTTACTTAATTTCATTTCTCAACAACATTCGATCAAGAAAATAAAATCCAATCAAATACAAAGAAAATCCATAAATCAAACTACATATATATTTGAATTCATTGAGTGATGCTCTTCGTTCTAATATGAGTTTTGTTGAACTCGGTTTCATTTTTCTCATTCGCTGAAATGAACAGCACATGCTAGGGCTCCCGAAATCACAAAATTGAAGCCTCGATTTGGATTTTTGATGGCATTTGTGAGTTCAGGGAACAAAACCACACCTACCTACAAGAGTTGAGCGAATTCAGTGATCCTTTTTGGTCAATGTCTTGAGCTGGAGCGGCGATTGTCGCGGTCATCAGGGGTCGAGCGAGTTTCAGTTCGTGGGCAGGAGGAAGTAGAGGATGAGGTAGGAAGTTGGTTGGTGGTTTTCGTTTTCGAAATCGTTGATAGGATGAACGTGCGATTTGGGGTTGGCGGAGGGATTTGATACTGGAACCGAAATGAGAAATTGGGGAAGAAGAGTGAGGTCGGATTGGGCGGGGATGATGGGCCGAAACAAAGAGGGTAAAGCCCATGTGTGAAAATAATTTAGTTTTATTTTATATTATAACTTATACTAACTTGTAAAATCGATATCTCTTTCGTACGATATCAGATTGACGAACCATAAGTTGCGATGGAATCGTATGGATAGACACTACATGATGGAACTGACTGGAAGTCCATCTGAGCTCATTACAATTTAAGGCGAAATAAATTGTCTGATGAGAATCAACTAACGCAAATCGTTATATAACGGTTAACGTGTAATGTGAGTAAATCTCACTAACTCTGAACATTTTATATTTCATGTTGTATTCTTAGAACTGTTAAATATTGGCCGATTGACTGTATTGACTGTTTGATTGAACTGCTAGTCAGTTAGTTGAATTTCTATATTGATTCTGTTTAATAGAATATATCATATGGAACTGAAATGATATTGATTTTATATTGTATAACATTTGTGGATGCAGGGAGACAGGTTGAAGGAATCCAACTGGATTCCTCAACATTTATTTTATTGTGATTCATATATAGTGATATATGATGTGATATATAATCTGTTGTTGATTATGTGTGTTTGGACGATATTTATCGTTGTTATATGGTGTGTTAAATACCATAAGAAATACTGGATGTGGGAAAGGGGATTTTCGAAGTGTATTTTGAAAATGAATTATTTATATAAAATCGATGAATTTTATATAGAAAAGGAAATGGATTTTTATAAAAGAAAATAATTATAAAATCGAAGAAATAGAATAGATTATAAAGGAAATATTTATCTTTGGATAAATAGATATATATAAGTCTGAACTTATATATGAAGAAGTAAACAGATAAAAGGAACAGATTGATTTATAAATGATATTTATAAATTAAGTTAAATATTTATCATTTGGATAAATAGAATATATAAGTCATAACTTATATAAAGAAGTAAGAATCGATTTCAACATCGATGGTTGAAACTAACAAAGAGTTAATCAGTTAGAGTAAAACCGTAGAGTTAAACCAGTTAGAGTTAAACAGTTAGAGTTAAACAGTTAGAGTTAATCGATAGAGTTAAATCGAACTAGAGTTATTCAAATGGAGTTAATCGCATTAATTATTCGAATAGAGTTAAATAAATAGGAGTTAATCGAATTAGTTATTCGAATAGAGTTAAACACATAAGAGTTATCGATTTTATTAAATCGAAAGGATTTATCGAATATAATTATTCGTAAGAGAGAAAGGAGTTATCGAATTAGTATTCGAAAGGAGTTATCGAATTAGTTATTCGAAAGGAGTTATCGATTATAGTTTAATCGAAAGGAGTTATCGATTATAATTATTCGAAAGGAGTTATCGATTATAGTTTAATCGAAAGAAGTTATCGAATTAGTTATTCGAAAGGAGTTAAGTAAATAGAGTTAATCGATTGGGGTTAAATAAATAGAGTTAATCGAATTTAGTTTATTCGAAGATAGGTTATCGAATCTAGTTATACGTAAGAGAGATTATTAAATATAGTTGTTCGAAGGGAGGAGTTATCGAATAGAGATTTATTCGAACGAGAGTTACGTAAGGAAGTGTTAAAGAGTTAAAAGATGAACTTACCCTAATTCGAGATTTGAAATGTTGTTCAGTTAAGTTCTGAGAGGTAGTTATACCCCAACTTGATTGACTTCGTTTTTAATTTAGAAATGGTTAAGGTTCGAGAGTAAAAGTGGTTAAGTGAATTTAGTAAAATAAGTATAGTGGTTTGAGTTGTCATCGCGAGGTTGATTTAAACATCTATTTAAATCCAAGTAAAGAAGATTTGGAAATGTTTTCCAAATAGAATCAGAAACGTAATCAAATATTGAAACAGGAAATATGAATATATATATATATATATATATATATATATATATATGATTGATGATTGATTGGTAGAATTTCCATTTGGAAATAATATCGTGGTTTGCACACCTGTTTTTCTTTGATGGTTAAATCATAGACTATCGAAGTTTTGACCACTTTAACGTTGTTAATATGGAGAGTCCGGTTGGATTATTATCCAAAGAACCACTCTGTATTGGCATAAGCGTTGCGAATCATATATGCCAAAGAAAATTGAAGACGGAGTAAAGTGCAAGGGCTATTGTATAAGTCTTAGATAACAGTGTCTAATATGGATATACTGAATAGTACCTTCGGTTCATCCTGTTCCTGGGTGACTTGTATGGATGAATGTCTGACAAGGTATTTCCAGAAAAGTCACGTACATCGATTTCTTCAACCGTACCAAGAGTGGAAGCGGAGAAGGAAACTTGTGACGGCAAGGAATTTCGCTCGATCCGAATTAGTCGTTAAACCGATCTAGACCATTTGAAACCCCTGATCGTTTTGAGAACAGGACAAATCAGAACGCAGACGGAAGAACATGTCATTGCTATTACAACAATTCCATCAGATACAAGAATATACAGAGTATGGATAAGTATACATTCGATAAATATCAGAGATTACAATAAGTTACATAGCAGCGGAAAAACAATATAAAACACAACTGAAAGTAATACACGGATACAGAGCTTTCCTAGCATCGTTCCAGCTGTAAATCAGGATCCTGTGAATATAAATCTGCAAAACCAAAACTACTAGCTGCCCATGTCGAAAATAGGGGCACCCAGAGTTTAGGTTAAAATAAAAAACTCCAGGTCAGTCATGTGACTGGTGTGAGAACTAAAACAGTTATTTAAAACTTTACTTTAAAAGAGAGAAATTCAAGGGACCACGCCGCATAACACGGAACGGGTTTCCTCCCAAGAATACCAGTGCATAGAAAAGACAACGCAATGCTTTTTCGAAAAATGAAGCTATTATAAGACCCAGGTCCCATCACACAATGCAACGCAAGCCGGAGGATAGGGTTTTCCCTTATAATAGCCAAACATGCTTGGTATGTTTTAAAAACAAATCATTTGATACTATAATAAGTCTATAGTGTCAAAACATTTCAATCATAAATATCAATCCTAGGCGGCATGGGTACCATCTATCATATCGCCATACTAGGCTCTACAAATAAAACCGAAATACACGTATTGGAAATTGGATTTCCGTCATGAGTCGAGGCAAGGGGCAAGCTCCTCTCCGCTTCGAGACACTCTAGCAAATGCCTCAGGACTACACACTCTGGGTAACCCCTGGATGCTTCAGGGCCGGTCCTCTCTTACGTTTAAGGATTAGTTATGCCTGAACACACGTTTCCCGGTCCTTACAGACCTATAATCGAGGCGCCTCATCCAACAACCACATAGGTGAAAAGTATATCAATGTCAGGGCTGGTAAGTCACTGACACCACCAAAGCTAGAAAGAAACGTCGTGCTCTCCCTGCAGTCCTTATCCCGTTTTTAACTCATACCGAGGTGTAAGGCTCGCGAATTCACGTTATACACAAAGCTGCCACGTAGGCCGTGCTTTGATCATCAACCACAAGACTTTGCTTTTCAAAGAAGCCTTGATCCATGCAACTCAGCATGCCACACAGGCAATTCATGCCATGCGACTGATGTCCATCGATATATAACCTCTGAGCTCGTACGTCTCAGAGAAGGGCGTTAAGCAAAATAATAAATTCTACGCCGCCAAACAGATGTATATTTAATAGAGATCAATCAACATAGAATAAAATCCAATGTCAGACACACAATCCATTTACAAGTTCATTCTGGGTCTGAACGAAACCGGAGGCACTTTCCTCGCATATCCATCGATCTCCAAGTACGTCTGGATGACCACCAACTATTTCCATCCTCTTGGGTGTACAGCCCAATCAGGATCATCAGTAATTATCCAAACGATGTGAAGACTTCCGGTCTTCGACCATCGTCATCATCTACGACTTATCGTCGAATCGGTTATTCAGAATGGGTATAAACCCGGTCTTTCCGAACAACCCGCATATATTAAAAACAAATGTTACACAAACACAACATACGCCTCATTCCAATTCAGCAGCCACTAACCGCAAATTAGCAAGAGAACAATTTCCCAAATATTAACCCCGAAGGCCGAAACCAACATCAGATCAATATCCAGGAAACCATTCTGCTTAACTAACCTACAGCTAGTTTCTAAATTCCACATTCTTAGGGAAAGGTTCCCATTAATTTTATCCAAGATAAATTCTTTAAAATTTATCCTTTAATCTTCCTTTGGATGTCATTTCAAACCAAATTATGGTTTTTCAAACTAGTCAAGATTAGCGAACCACATCGAAGTAATTATTTATTTTATTTCCCAATCCCAACCTATTCATCCCATGAAGCAAAACTGGTAATACTCCATATCTAACACCATGGTGTTATCGGTAAAATTAATTACCATTTCACGTTCAAATCTAATTAAAGATTTAACTATCGCTTTGGAGCAAAACTGGTGATACTCCATATCTCGCTCACTTTCCAAATTTGATAATTTAATTTATCAATTCACATTTCAATCTAATTGCAGATTCATTAAAAACTCCTTTTACTGGGTTAAAGAACTAGTGTTATTTAAAACACAGTTCACGTTAAACCCAAATCACGTTCCATTTATTATCGGGTTAAAGAACAAGTGTTGTTTATTACACTGTTCACGATAAACCCACAAATCCATTCTATTTAAAACCCGTTTCAAATCCAACTCATTTATTTAAAAAATAAACGGGTTTAATTTTAGTTCAAAACTAGTTCATTTCGATAAAAATCTATTTTTATCTTTACAAATGTGGGATTTTTCATCCCAGTTTTTCACAAATTATTTCTTATGATTTTACACAAATTATAACTATTGATTGTACACAAATTATTACTATTTTTGATCATTTTATCAAGGCCCGTACAGTCGATTTCCAACAATGGCCATCGAACTGCACTTACCCAGATCTTTTCCAAATTTGATTTGGACGTATCTCCAAATCCAACCGTTAGATTTCAAATTTCTAATATTCGTTAGAAAGCTCTTTTCGATACGAACCCAACGGTTCCGGTTTTAGGAGAATCCGACGGTCGGATCTCCCGTAATATCCGTTCGAAGTCAATGGTCGAAGTTCGCGAACTGCCGCGGCGGGGCGCGTTCTATTCAGGCCATTATATTATATATATAATATATATTTCATCGATTTCTATTTAAAACGAATTTTATAAATAGTTTTAAATTCGTTCAAAAACATTTCAACTTCCATTTTCAATTCAAATTTCAATTCATTCTATATTCAATTCAATTCGAATTTGGTTTATACTCAATTCAATTCGAATTTGGTTTATATTCAATTCAATTCGAATTTGCTTTATATATATTCGATTTTTATCTCTTTTCAATATTCATTATTAAAAAGGAATATAATCGATATAAATATCGTTCGCGTCAAAATAGCGCATCTCTAATCAACACGGCTTTATATATTTCAATAATTCTGTTATTCTATTCAACAAATGAATATTTATTCTATTCAATACATGAATCTATATTTTTGTCAACACATGACTAATCTCAATGAATGAGTACTGTCCACGTGTGACTATTTTTGTTATTTAATATATTTTATAAAAATTAAGGTATCTATCGTTTGATTTCAAATCAGACTCCAACCGTAAATTAGTAAGAGAACGATTCCCTGAATATTAACCCCGAAGGCCGAAACCAACATCAGATCAATATCCAGGAGACCACTCATCTTATCTATTTTCCAGTTAGTTTCTAATTTTATATATGATAAAGATGTAAATTTTATTGTTAAAATATTTCGTTCAACACATGACTAATCTCAACGGATGAGTACTGTCAACACATTAACCTTTATTTTATAATGATAAAGATGTAAATTTTATTGTTAAAATATTTCGTTCAACACATGAATAATCTCAACGGATGAGTACGGTCAACACATGAACCTTTATTTTATAATTATCTTTATTTTCTAAATTGGAATGAGGCCCAATCAATTACCATACAAAGTTAATTATATGGATTCCATACAACACATGTATATAATAGCAATGATAAATAATCAACCATCATCCAAAGTGCACTACACTGTATAAGCATCAAATATAGATATCTAACGCTTATAACAGCCTGTCAATCCATCGATCGACATAAAACTAATTATTGGGATTAATGTATGTCGTATATTATCCTAATACCCGTGTGGGGTTTCAAATCAACAAACACAGATTTTATTTGTGCAGTTGGGCGATGGGTAAAATTTATCGTCCCAATCAATGTTAGTCAAATCGGTGTACATAAACAAACCGTCCGGTTTGTAAATGAATATTTATTTATTCACATTCATGTTAAAAATTATATTTTTAACGATAAAACATTTTATTCAACCTCTGAAAATATTCTATTCAGTTCATTTATTAAATAAATGATATCTTTATTTTTCTAACTTATTTTAGAAAATTTCGGCGGCATAACGGCACGATACTAGAAACAGGACAAGGCCTGGCCTTATCCCCGATCTAGTGATGGCCCACGCCATACACATATCAATCAAATCCATTCCATTTCACCAAACAATCAAATTCAAATCAAACAATCTAACCAACTACACAACCAAACAAACAAGTCCATGGTCTGTGGACGATGGTGTCGGGTGCTACTAAACACCGTCTGCATCCTAGTGTACATATATATATATATATATATAACTAGAAAAAGAAATTTAGTGAGAAGTTCTCACCGATAGCTAATCCAATAGCACGACTCTTCTTATGTAGAAATCTTCGTCGTGCTCGCCTTTTGCCAATTTCACTACCCATAGTCACTACATATATAAAAATCACATTTTTATATTGTTGTTATGTATATAAAAATCACATTTTTATACTACTACTATATAGATAAAAATTCTATTTTTATACCGCTGTTCATATAATAAAGATTATATTTTTATATCGCCACTTATATAAAAATCACATCTTTGCTCCTTCTACAAAATAAAGATCAAATCTTTAATACTCCTACAATGTAAAAATCATATTTTTAATCTTCTACTAATATAAATATCATATTTTTATTATCTCTATAACATAAAAATCATATTTTTATTAACTTCATATGTCAAAAACCATAGAAGCTTTAAAGTGGAGAAAACTCACTTTTTTTCTAACGCCCGGATTCACTGTTCGGGTTCCAGAATTTGCAAACGAGCTTCAATCTTCACACCATCTTTTTTCTAGCTTAAACGGGCCATTTTGGACAACTTTCGCCTAAGGGTCTTTTTGCCGAAAATGCTCCAATTCGCCAGAATTCACGAAAGTACACGAATTTTACCGCTTTTGAATAGCAGAATTCGAACGCGTTTTCCGAGTAGCTCCGAACTCCAAAACACGACTTCCATATACCCAAATTGAAGAGAATTTCGTGCTCTACAACTTTGGTCCTGAGGGACTTTGGCCAAAACCGCACCGTTTGGGAGTTATTGGCGAAATACGGTCAGGGGCTTATTTGCAAAACGGCCGATTAGTGTAAAAATGGGTTTTTGGTGACCGGGGGGCCCACGGCCGGAGGGATGGCCTGAGGGGGGGCGCCGGACCTGATTGAGGTGGGGGAGTCCGCTGGTGGGTTGCAGCGTGGGTGGTGGGGCCCATGGTGGTGGTGGTGGCTTAGGGTTTTGCATTTGAAGAGAGAAAGAGGAGGAGAGACATAGGAGGAGGAAGAGAAGGAGGAGGGGAGGAGGAGGAGGGGGTGCGGCCGGCGGTAGAGGTGGTGGAGGGGCGGCAGCGGCGGCGGGTGGGTGGAGGTGCCCATTAAAGAGGAAAGAGGAAGAAAGAAGAGGAAGAGAAAAGTGAGGAAGAAAAGGAAGGAAAAGTGATTATATGCTAGTTTCTCGCGTATCGCCTGAACGCTAGCGATCTCCGATGGCCGCGGATTTCGGACACGAGATAGTAGACGTGAAGACGAGTCCAACGAAACAAGTTTCGTCAAATTCCGAGTTCGTTTGACCATTCAAAAAAATCACAAAAATGCTCAGATAAGCTCTAAAAATGCGATTTTGATGCACCTTTTCTTCTCGCACGCTCACATGCTAACTCAAAAAATCAAGCCCTCTTGGATTTAACCATTATTAAACGATACGAATCCATAAAAAAAACGAAATTGAATTCTGAGGTCGTATCAATAATGTTCCTTTGTAAAATGACTACTCGCTTTACCCGGAACTGTTTCAGCTCACACGGCCACATATAAACTCCGTTCGACGCGCCATTTGGAACTCAACAATGATTTGTCATTATGAATCCATAAAAATTTATCTCGTCGAATTCTGAGCTCGTATGCAAAATTTCACTTTTTAAGGGCTATGTATTGTTAACCGAACAACCCCAGCCCATAGCCACTATTCCGGATATCAGAATATATCGAAGCTTATACTTTTCGGAGTTCTAAACGACATTTTGAACTCAATGGAAGTGGTTTCGAGTCCAAATTCATTCGTATGCAAAATTTGACTTTTCGGGCCATGTATAATTTGCATAGCGACTATTCTGAATATTCAACTGGGCATAACTTTTGATTCCCGCTATGAAATTTCGATTTTTTGGATTCGTTTGAAAGATATTTTCAACTAGATTCTAATATTTTTGGTTTTGCTAAAATCCGGATTGTTTTGCACCCGGTACATTTAATTGAAGTTTGGAATCGAATAATCAAACTACCACGCCATTTTCAATTCCTTTTATAATTTAAAATAAATATTTATATTCTAATGACGATGTATATAATTATATACGTTCGAATTATATTCGAAATAAATTTCTCATCGTTATTATTTAAAATAATTCATTTTAAATCTTCAAAATTCGTCGAAGTTGCCAAAACAAAAATTTTAAACTGGCTCAGAATTTCCGGGTTATTACAATCTCCCCCACTTAAAACTTTTCGTCCCCGAAAAGGAACAAAGTCGAAAGTGGTTTAATTAATCAACTCTACGTTCGATCTGGCTTCCATTCTCCAACTTTTCAGTTTCTGAGAATGTAACAACCCGTATTTTCAATAACCTGTTATAGCATAAATCGAGGAAGAATTTAATTCTAAAATCTGAATCAAGGGAAACGGGCTGTGCCATTGCGTTCGTCTCGGAAAAATACGCGAAATAGAGTCCGAGTTTTCGAAAATCGGAGTCCGTATGACCCGATTAAGGCCCAACGAAGTTTTCAGAAAATTTCTAAGTAAAAACAGATTTCAAATTCAAACTTGAATTTGGAAAATTGGGCCAGTTTGGGCCAGGCGGGAAAATTCCCGCCAGAGTACCCAAGTCGACAGCCCTGTCGACTTGGGAGTCGACTTGGTTGGACCCAAGTCGACAGCCCTGTCGACTTGGCTGTCGACTTGGTCCAGCCGGGCTGTTTAGCCTGGTGCACCATTTTGAGATTGTGTTGAGCTTTGGGGCCAGATTCAGTTTTGAGGGTTGAGATTGGAACTAGGGTTTAATCCTATGGCCTAAAACACTTGCCTAATCTATAAATAAGACCCTAACCTACCCTAAATCATCATTAATCTATCCTACAACTAAACTATGGCAAAATCAGTCCTCTCATGGCCTCCACTCTCTTCATAAAATTCCTAAATCAATTTCTAAGTGATTTTCCATGCATACAAGTGTTTTTAGACTTGTATGAGCATCATTAGCTTGCATTCAAGTCAAGTTCCTATATTTACATCGTAAAGGAAGAGTTTTGATCATTTTGGTTTAAGGGTTTTGCTTGCATTTTGGGTTTTATTGATTCATAAGGGCTTTCTTATATTTGCTATACTCATTTGAGTCCTCATAAGCATTGTAAGCCCTATTTCTACTTTCATACTTGAACTCTAAAGTTAAATGTATGATATGCAAGTTTGCCATAATATGCAAGTTTACTATGATGTGTTATGCAAGTTTACTATGATGGGTTATGCAAGTTTACTATGATGTGTTATGCAAGTTTACTATGATGTGTTATGCAAGTTCATCAAGTTATGTTATGCAAGTTTGATATGCAAGTTGTCATATGATATGCAAGTTATGCTATGCAAGTTTGGGTTGAACATTTTGTTCATGTTATCATGTTATGCGAGCTTATCTTGAGTATGTGAACATAAAGCTTTAAGCTTTATGCTAAAGGTTGCATTTTAGCAACATGTAAGTTATCATATCTCTTATGATAACTTGCATGTGAGGCTAAATGCGAACTTGTGGCCATTTCTACATGTCATTTAGTACCATGTATCACCAATATGCCAAGTTTGGTTTTATGCATGCTTTTGAGGCCAAAATATGTAATATGCAAGTATATGAACACATGAACATTTCATATGCCACCATGTTAAACTTGTGGCTACAACACCTTTGTGTCATGATTATGCCAAGTTCCCTCTTTCTATCCTTTATGCGCTATTGCGATATGTAAGCGATGGGATTGCATTCGGGGTTGGGTAAACATAAAAGACATAAAACATAAGCTTGGGAATTTACCTATTAAGTTAGGTCTACCCATTGGGAATTTACCTATTAAGTTAGGTCTAACCAATTGCTTGAAAACTTGTAACATGTTTTGGAAACATGATGGACATGACACTTAGAAAAGATAAGTGTGGCCAATTCGAGGTTGAGTTGAGTTTGTAGCGTAAACCTACCCGGAACCGACCGGCTTAACTAGTTGCTACAAATAATAGGACCCAATGTGAGAAGTTGGTCATGTTGTACCTTGGACCCGAGGTTAGACCAAGTTGTGGTGTAAAGCTACCCGGACCCGCCCGGCTTAACTAGTAACCACAACAAGGTCTAATGTGAGAGGTTAAGGCGCATTAAATTAATTAATGCCTCGTGATTAGGGCTAAGTCATGGTCCACTTAATACTTAACCAATTTGGGGTTGGTAGATTAATCGGGGTTAAGTCGTGAACTCATCGTTACACTTAACCAAGTTAATCCATGATTAGCAAGAGGGTTAAACCATACTTAACCCACTAGAAAATCCTAGCAATGGGGGGCCCACTCCGCAGTAAATCCCCAAAAATTGGTATCATTAAGGCCCTAGGGACTAGTCTAGGGAGGAGGCACGATTACTGGGCTGGAGGTAAGCGACCCAATAAACGACGGCTGGGTGGTACGCCGATGTAGTTCCGGACGGACTATGGTCGTGCACGTAGTCCGTATTTGGAGAAGTCACCCATGGGTACCAGTAGATCGATACTGTGCACTCATGTTTATGGTGTCCAGGGGTTGGCACCCTAGGGCTTGATACACCCGAAGGGTGGACCCGGCACAGTTCGACTACAAACATGTTTGGGCCGTATTGACACCAACACGTGACGAGTTAGGCTTAGGGAGCCGATCGACTAGACCGTTTGGTTGGACCTCGTATTAGGGTCATTTCATGTTATTGGGCCAAAGCTTGGGCCAAGTGATCAATACTTGTTTATTCAAGTCATGTTAGTTTGCTAGTACACCTGTGGTGCAAAACCTTAATCCTGATTATGCGATGACACCTTTATCTACCTTGTTAGTTAACCATCATGCTAGTATGTTGTTATCCTTATGTTCATCCCTGCTGCTCATGCCAGTTAACTTTATCAGTTTACATTGATTGTAGTAGGGCTTACTCAGTCTTTTTGACTGGCCTGTTTTCTTTCGCCTCTTCTCTTCCGTTTCCCCCCCAGGTTCTCAGGGAGGGAATACTGGAGCTTAGCTTGGATTTCGGATTGCTTGCTTGTGGGATTTAGCTCATGTATGGTTTGGCATGAAGCTAGCTATGGCTATCACTTCTTTTGGGGATTAGTACTTATGTATTTCAGTTTTTCAGTTGATGTTGTTTTATCTAGACTTGTTTATTTGGAAAGCTATGTTGTACCAGACTTGTTTTGAAATGTTTTGAAAACTTCCGCTGTTTTATCTATGATATTTACTCTGTTTACATATATACATATGTTCTTGTTCTGCCTTGATATATCATTATGCATGTTTACCTGGTTCAAACGCCCCTCCAAAGTCAGAGTGCTTGCAAGAGACACCCTGGCGGTGGCGGGGTGTTACAATTTGGTATCAGAGCATATGGTTTACGAGAAGGAACAAAAAGGTTTTTAGAAAACTTTTGGGAAAACTATTTTCAAAACAAAGTATAAAGTATTTTCCAAAGAAAAGTCTAGTTTATTTTTAAAGGCTATTCCCCAAAAAGCCATTAGCAGAATTCCTTCGTTTTTCTCCATTCTGAATCTGTCTTTTTCTTCATTTTCAGTATGGCCGATAACTTTGCTCTTCCGGAGGGAGTACATGTACCTGTTTGGTATAGGAGACTTTGGGAGGCTAGGGCGACCGAAGCCGGCCCCGCAGATGTTCCTCCTCCTCCTCCTCCAGTAGTTAATGTTCCTCCTCCTCCTGTCGCTGAGGTTCCTCTTCCTCCTCCCCCTCAGCATCCTCAACCTGACTTCGCAAAGACTTGCAAAGATTTCAAAGCAATGGGTGGCAAGAATTTTCAAGGCACTGAGACTTTTGTAGAGGCCAGAAATTGGTTGAAAGAGACCGATGATTTATTTGCTATCTTTGGGTTAGACGATCAGAGGAAAATCTTGTTGCGGTTTGGCTTATGAAGGATGAAGCCGCTTATTGGTGGGAAGTCACCAGTGGTACTAGGCCTGTTGAGACTTGGGCTGATTTCAGGGCATGGTTCGTGCTTAAGTTTCTATCTTCCGCTGAGGAGAATCTGCAGATGGAGAGGTTCATAACTTTGAAGCAAGGAGATATGTCTGTCAAAGAATATGTGAACAAGTTCAATCAGTTAGCTCGTTTTGGCTTGGATATGGTGAATACTCCTCAGAAGAAGGCTCTTCGTTTTGCTAGAGGATTGAATGAGCCGTTGCAGGGATTGGCTATGTCACATATTCCCCATGGGGCCACGTTTGAGAGCTTGGTTGATATGGCGTTACTTCAGGGAGATGTCAAGAAAGAGATCAAGGTGAATGATACTCAAGCCAAGAAGACTGATTCACAGGGGAAAGGAAATCAGGGAAATCCAAGTGGTCAGAGCAGTCAAGGCAATCAGAACAAGAACAAGGGTCAAGGCAACAAGGGGAACAACAACAAAGGCAAGGACAACAAGGGGAAGTGCCATTATTGCGGTTCGGTTGGGCATCTTATTAAGGATTGTAAGAAGAGAAAAAGGAAGAATGGTGAATGCTTTTTCTGCGGTAAGATTGGACATTTCAGTAGGGATTGCCCGAAGAAGCAAGGGCAAGGCCAGGGTCAGACTCAGCGTGCTGGACCTTCAGGAGGGCAAGTTCATGCTCTCAGTACCGCTCCAGTTCCCGATCGTGGTAGTATTTCTGTTGAGAGCCTTGTATATATTTTTGATTTTCCAGTTCGTACCTTGTTTGATTCTGGTGCATCGCATAGCTTTATCTCATCTGATCTTGTTGATAGTTTGCACCTTAGTACTAGCTTGGTAGATGATCCCGTCTGTGTCTCAAATCCTATTGGGGGTTCCGCCCATTTGTCTATGATATGTGGGGATTTGAGGATCTCTATACTGAGTGTAGAGTTCTTGTGCAGTGCTTATGTTCTTGGTTTCAGGGGATACGGATTGATATTGGGCATGGATTGGCTGTCCAGATATGGAGCCATTCTTGATTGTGAGCATAGGGTGGTGAGGCTCGTGACTCGCCTCGGAAACACCCTAGAGATTTCTTGTGATCCGAGAGGTCCCGTCATGTTATGCTATCTGGAATCACTCGACTCGTCAATGGAAACTCTTCAGTCTGTGAGAGTGGTTCGAGAGTATCCGGATGTTTTCGATGAAGTTAGGGGTTGCCCCCTAAGAAAGAGATTGATTTCCGCATTTATCTGGTGGATAATGCAAAGCCGGTTTCTTTGCCCGTTCGGCACATGGCTCCGCGTGAAAGGCGGGAGCTAAGTAAGCAAGTGAAAGAGTTGCTTGAGAAGAACTTCATTAGACGAAGTATATCTGAATGGGGAGCGCCTTTGGTATTTGCTACCAAGGCAGATGGTTCTCTCCGACTTTGTGTTGACTATCGAGAGTTGAATAAGATGACTAAGAAGAACAGACACCCGTTACCGAGAATTGATGATCTCTTTGACCAGCTTGTCGGTGCTTCTGTTTTCTTCAGCTTGATCTTGCTACTGGATTTCATCAGCTCAGGGTAGCTGAAGATAGTATAGACAAGACTGCGTTCAGGACTCCAGATGGATTCTTCGAATGGCTTGTCATGCCGTTCGGCTTGACTAATGCACCCGCATATTTCGTGGACTTGATGAGTAGGGTGTTCAGGGAGTTCTTGAACAAGTTTGTCATGGTCTTCGTGGATGATATTCTGATCTTCTCTAAGGATGAAGAAGAACATGATAGACATCTCAAGGAGGTGATGGATACGCTTAGAGCGCATCAGTTGAAGGCCAAGTTCTCCAAGTGTCACTTTTGGAGAAGGGAAGTTAGATTCCTTGGGCATATAGTATCTAAGCAAGGCTTAGAGGTGGATCCCGCTAAGGTAGTGGCAGTTCAGGATTGGAAGACTCCAAGGAATGCAACCGAAGTGAGAAGTTTTCTAGGTCTTGCAGGCTTTTACTGGAAGTTCATCAAGGACTTCGCGAAGATTTCCGCTCCTCTCACTAAATTGACGAAGAATAATTTAGTTTTCGCTTGGAGCATAGAACGCGAGCTTGCTTTTCAGAAGCTCAAGAGAGCTCTCACATCAACACCTGTTCTAGCTTTGCCCGATGGAGGGAAGTTATTTACAGTATACACCGATGCATGTGGCACGGGGTTAGGAGCTGTTCTGATGCAGGAAGGAAGAGTGATATGCTTTGGCGGTAGACAACTCAAAGTGCATGAGAAGAATTATCCCACTCATGACTTAGAGTTGGCAACAATAGTATATGCACTCAAGGCTTGGCGCCATTATCTTCTGGGAGAAAGATTTGAGCTTTATACCGATCACAAATCATTGAAGTATCTCTTTTCTCAGAAGGATCTGAATCTGAGGCAACAAAGATGGATGGAATTCTTGGCATCCTATGATTTTGAGATAGCTTATACCCCTGGCAAGGGGAATGTGGTAGCTGATGCATTGAGTAGAAGAAGGTTGACCCTAAGTCCTCTATTCGTTGAGATGAAGAATTTAGAGTATGTGGCAACCTTTGATTTCTCTTTGGCGATTGAGTCGATGACCGGTTCTTTAGCATCTCCGGGACTCAGACCTACCCTTCTTGATCAAGTTGGGGCTTCGCAGAGAGAAGACCCTCAGATAGTTGAGATTATGGATAAGCTGATTCGAGGAGAGGCGTCTAGTCATCTCGCTCGATATTCTATTGATGACAAGGGTTGGCTGAGGAGAGACAGAAGGTTATGTGTTCCAATGGTAGAAGATTTAGTAAGAAAAGTTCTTGAGGTAGCGCATCGCTCTAAGTTGACTATACATCCGGGCGGAGATAAGATGTATAAAGATATGAAGCACATTTTCTTTTGGCCTGGGATGAAGAAGGATGTGGCAGAGTTTGTCTCTAGATGTATCATTTGCCAGCAAGTCAAGGCCGAGTCGAAGAAGCCCGGTGGGCTATTGCATCCTCTAGATGTTCCACTTTGGAAGTGGGAGAGTATTTCCATGGACTTTATTGATGGGCTACCAAGGTC
Organism: Allium sativum; assembly: GCA_030737875.1. Classification (NCBI taxonomy): domain Eukaryota; kingdom Viridiplantae; phylum Streptophyta; class Magnoliopsida; order Asparagales; family Amaryllidaceae; genus Allium; species Allium sativum. Next base: position 850,560,572 of record CM060912.1, read on the forward strand.
AAGGAAAGGGAATACGAGCATCTGTGTTATTGTGGATAGACTTACGAAGAGTGCTTATTTCGTTCCGGTGAAGAGCAAGAGGACCGCATCTTGGCTAGCGTCTGTATATCTTCGTGAGATTGTGAGACTTCATGGAGTCCCTTCTAGTATAGTAAGTGACCGTGACCCAATCTTTACAAGTCAGTTCTGGAATAGCTTGCAAGAAGCCATGGGCACGAGGTTGAATCTAAGTACGGCTTATCACCCACAGACGGACGATCAAACCGAAAGGGTGAATAGGGTACTCGAGGATCTGTTGAGGCTTTGTATTCTGGATTTTGGTGGTACTTGGGAAGACCATCTTCCTCTTGTTGAGTTTGCCTATAATAACAGTTATCAGGCAAGCATAGGGATGGCACCATTTGAAGCTTTATATGGGAGGCCGTGCAAGTCGCCTACATGTTGGTGGGAGACTACAGATAAGCTTATACTTGGGCCTGATCTGATCAGAGATACATCCGAGAAGATCGAGTTGATTCGGAGACGGATGAAAGCGGCCCAAGACCGACAGAAATCCTATGCTGATAAGCGAAGAACAGATTTGGAGTTTGATGTTGGGGATATGGTTTTCGTGAAGGTTTCTCCTTTGCGGAATGTGGTCCGATTTGGAGCCGTTGGGAAGTTAGCACCGAGGTTTGTTGGACCATTCCCTATTATAGAGAGGATCGGGCAGATGGCTTATAGAGTGAAGTTGCCCAAGAAGCTTGCCGGAGTACACGATGTTTTTCATGTCTCGCATCTCCGGAAATGTTTACATGAATCAGCAGAGGTTGTTGAGCCAAGTGTTTTGAAAGATGTGGAAGTGGAGAAAGAGGCTACCTTAAGGAGAGCTCCGATTCGTATCTTGGGAACGGAGACCAAGAAGCTAGGGAATCGAGAGGTCAAGTTGGTGAAGGTTCAATGGGGTGAAGCCGAAGAAGACGCAACTTGGGAAACCGAGGAGAAGATGCGTGGGCTTAATCCATTCCTTTTTGAGGGTACACTCTCAATCTCTTTTCTTTGTTAGCATATCTTTCTCTTTGCTATCCATGTTTATCTAGTTTATCGTGTTAATCTTGTCATGAGAACCTTAGGTAGAAACCCTTTGGATGAAACATGTGTTTGAAACATGTTATGCTTGATGGTTGCAAGTGGTTGCAAGTGTTTGCAAGTGGTTACTCGTGGATGCATTATACACGATTAGGCACTAGATCGGCTCACACACTCCTCATATTGCATATGCATGAGTGTTTATGCTTATTCATGGATGAAAATTTTTGTGTTATCACATGGATGTTGCATATGGGTGTATGTTATGTGCACACATATAGATGTTATACATTATGTTAGGAATTGCATACATATGGATTCATTTCATTAACATAATTTGCATTGATGATATTTGCATTAGATAAGTACATATACACACACCTTTGCATATGTCCATACAACATTTAGAATCTTGTAAGGACAATGATTGCTCGTGGATGATGTTTTGAGTAGATGGATGTTGGATGGTAGGATACGTTCTTCCTAACTTGAAGATTTCGGGGACGAAATCCTTTAAGGAGGGGAGAATGTAACAACCCGTATTTTCAATAACCTGTTATAGCATAAATCGAGGCAGAATTTAATTCTAAAATCTGAATCAAGGGAAACGGGCTGTGCCATTGCGTTCGTCTCGGAAAAATACGCGAAACAGAGTCCGAGTTTTCGAAAATCGGAGTCCGTATGACCCGATTAAGGCCCAACGAAGTTTTCAGAAAATTTCTAAGTAAAAACAGATTTCAAATTCAAACTTGAATTTGGAAAATTGGGCCAGTTTGGGCCAGGCAGGAAAATTCCCGCCAGAGTACCCAAGTCGACAGCCCTGTCGACTTGGGAGTCGACTTGGTTGGACCCAAGTCGACAGCCCTGTCGACTTGGTCGTCGACTTGGTCCAGCCGAGCTGTTTAGCCTGGTGCACCATTTTGAGATTGTGTTGAGCTTGGGGGCCAGATTCGGTTTTGAGGGCTGAGATTGGAACTAGGGTTTAATCCTATGGCCTAAAACACTTGCCTAATCTATAAATAAGACCCTAACCTACCCTAAATCATCATTAATCTATCCTACAACTAAACTATGGCAAAATCAATCCTTTCATGGCCTCCAGTCTCTTCATAAAATTCCTAAATCAATTGCTAAGTGATTTTCCATGCATACAAGTGTTTTTAGACTTGTATGAGCATCATTAGCTTGCATTCAAGTCAAGTTCCTATATTTACATCATAAAGGAAGAGTTTTGATCATTTTGGTTCAAGGGTTTTGCTTGCATTTTGGGTTTTATTGATTCATAAGGGCTTTCTTATATTTGCTATACTCATTTGAGTCCTCATAAGCATTGTAAGCCATATTTCTACTTTCATACTTGAACTCTAAAGTTAAATGTATGATATGCAAGTTTGCCATAATATGCAAGTTTACTATGATGTGTTATGCAAGTTTACTATGATGGGTTATGCAAGTTTACTATGATGTGTTATGCAGGTTTACTATGATGTGTTATGCAAGTTCATCAAGTTATGTTATGCAAGTTTGATATGCAAGTTGGCATATGATATGCAAGTTATGCTATGCAAGTTTGGGTTGAACATTTTGTTCATGTTATCATGTTATGCGAGCTTATCTTGAGTATGTGAACATAAAGCTTTAAGCTTTATGCTAAAGGTTGCATTTTAGCAACATGTAAGTTATCATATCTCTTATGATCACTTGCATGTGAGGCTAAATGCGAACTTGTGGCCATTTCTACATGTCATTTAGTACCATGTATCACCAATATGACAAGTTTGGTTTTATGCATGCTTTTGAGGCCAAAATATGTAATATGCAAGTATATGAACACATGAACATTTCATATGCCACCATGTTAAACTTGTGGCTACAACACCTTTGTGTCATGATTATGCCAAGTTCCCTCTTTCTATCCTTTATGCGCTATTGCGATATGTAAGCGATGGGATTGCGTTTGGGGTTGGGTAAACATAAAAGACATAAAACATAAGCTTGGGAATTTACCTATTAAGTTAGGTCTACCCAATTGCTTGAAAACTTGTAACATGTTTTGGAAACATGATGGACATGACACTTAGAAAAGATAAGTGTGGCCAACTCGAGGTTGGGTTGAGTTTGTAGCGTAAACTTACCCGGAACCGACCGGCTTAACTAGTTGCTACAAACAATAGGACCCAATGTGAGAAGCTGGTCATGTTGTACCTTGGACCCGAGGTTAGACCAAGTTGTGGTGTAAAGCTACCCGGACCCGCCCGGCTTAACTAGTAACCACAACAAGGTCTAATGTGAGAGGTTAAGGCGCATTAAATTAATTAATGCCTCGTGATTAGGGTTAAGTCATGGTCCACTTAATACTTAACCAATTTGGGCTTGGTAGATTAATCAGGGTTAAGTCGTGGACTCATCGTTACACTTAACCAAGTTAATCCATGATTAGCAAGAGGGTTAAACCGTACTTAACCCACTAGAAAATCCTAGCAATGGGGGGTCCACTCCGTAGTAAATCTCCAAAAATTGGTATCATTAAGGCCCTAGGGACTAGGCTAGGGAGGGGGCACGATTACTGGGCTGGAGGTAAGCGACCCAATAAACGACGGCCGGGTGGTACGCCGATGTAGTTCCGAACGGACTATGGTCGTGCACGTAGTCCGTATTTGGAGAAGTCACCCATGGGTACCAGTAGATCGAGACTGTGCACTCATGTTTATGGTGTCCAGGGGTTGGCACCCTAGGGCTTGATACACCCGAAGGGTGGACCCGGCACAGTTCGACTACAATCATGTTTGGGCCGTATTAACACCAACACGTGACGGGTTAGGCTTAGGGAGCCGATCGACTAGACCGTTTGGTTGGACCTCGTATTAGGGTCATTTCATGTTATTGGGCCAAAGCTTGGTTGAGACGACCCGATTTCCCGTTCTCACGGAAACAAGGTTATCTTTGGAATATAACACAGAAACATATAATAGCAGAACAGAATTAAATAAATACACCAGAATGAACAACAAAATATACTGGATAAAAGTAATCATCAGAGTTACACAGTATACAGGATCTTACTTAGTACAAATACAGTTCAGCTATACATAAATGTCTACAGCGGAAATAAACAAAATATGTACAATAGGAGCTGAACAGCATAAAAAGAAATAAATGATAGAATCCATCTTCAGCTCCAGCTATCCAGAAAAGAACCAGCTAAACCTGAATACAAGGCTGCCCGTGTAGAAAAAGGGGCACCCGAGTTTGAAAGTGAAACAAACTACGAGTCAGTCATGGGACTGGTATGAGAAATCCACTCAACACATATATAATTGGCTAATCACAGGACCACGCCACTTTCGTGGAACGGGTTTACTCCATTGGATTGCCAGTGCTTTAAAACAAATCTTTCTTTTAAACATCGCTATGTTTTTTTATAAAATGAAACCGTTATAAGACTCAGTTACCATCACACAATGCAACGCAAACCGGAGGATAGAGTTTTTCCTTATAACAGTCAAAATATGCTTGATACGAATAAAACAAAGGCATTTTATATTATTGCTAGTGTTTATATGTTTTGAAAGCAATTTCAAATCATAACTATCAATCATAGACGACATGAGCGTCCCATGCCACTATGTCGCCAAATATATATATACAATCGAAACCGCATCGTCACGTATTTGGAAATTGGATTTCCGTCATGAACCAAGGCAAAAGATAGTCCTTACCGAATTCGAGACGCTCTAGCCCGTGTCCCAGGCAAGTACTCAGTCAAGCCTTTGGATCGTCAGGGCCGGTCCACCGATGTGGATTAAAATTCCTGAACACTGCGTTTCCCCGCCCTTTGGGGCGTCAACGAGCCAATGAATGACTCCATCGGACCCGGATCGTCCGATCAAACCGAGGCGCCTCGCAACAGCAACAACCACATAGGTGAAAAGTATATAAATGTCAGGGCTGGTAGGTCACTGACACCACCCTAGCTAGAAAGAAACGCATGCCCTCCCTGAGGTCCTTCTCCAGTTTTAGGTTCATACCGGGGAGTGAGGCTCGCGAATTCACGTTATACACAAAGCTACGCCACACAGGCGGTGCTTTGATCATCACCACAAGACTTTGCTTTTCAACAGAAGCCCTGATCACTGCATCTTAGCATGCCACACAGTCAATTCACGCCATGCGATTGATGTCCATCGATATACAACCTCTGAGCTCGTACGTCTCAGAGAAGGGCGTTAAGCAAAAGAATAAATTCTCCACCGCCAAACAGATGTATATTTAACAGAGATCAATCAACACAGAATAAAATCCAATGTCGGACACACAGTCCATTTACAAGTCCGTTCTGGGTCTGAACGAAACCGGAGGCACTAAATACCTCGCAAACCCATCGATCACCACGTACGTCTGGACGATCACCACTCATTATCCATATTTCGGGATGCCTCCCAATCAGGACCTCGGTTACGATCCAAACGAGGTGAAGATCTCCGGTCTTCGACTATCGTCTTCATCTTCGACTTTCAATCGTCGGTCAATTATTTGAAATGAGAATTAACTCGGCCTTCTCAAATAATTCACGTATATTTAGAATTTCAATTCAATTTATTTCAATGGTTAAATTATTCGACAACACCAATTTTGTCCTTTAATGTAATTTTCACACCAAACACATTCAACCATCAAACATCACATAAATCAAGCAAATTCAGTTTATTTCCATTCTATATCGCTTATGATATTTTATAACTATTTATCGCTATTTTTATTTATTTTAAAATAGCCATTTTATTCAAAACGACGCTTCGGGCCATAAGGCGGCCGTGGCGCTGTTTTTCTTCAGATTTGATTTACACCTATCTGAAAATCTAACCGTTGGATCTTCACAAAATTTACATCATTAGAAAGGTCTTTTCAAAACGAATCCAACGGTTCCAGTTTCGGGAAAATCCGACGGTCGGATCTCCCGGTACAATCGTTTGAAATTTCGATTTCAAAATACGAACTGCAGCGTCGTTATTCGATTAAATATAATTATATTTATATATATAAATAAATATAATCGTTTCTGGCGCTGTTTTTCTTCAGATTTGAATTAAACATTCCAGACAATCCAACCGTTGGATTTTTACAAGGTTGGTGCCGTTGGAAAGATTATTCCAAGGCGAACCCGACGGTTGAGGTTTCGGGAAAATCCAATGGTCGGATTTCCCGTACTAGTTGTTTGAAAACACGGTTTCAAAACACGAACTTCACGGCTTCGTTTCGTTTTAATTTTATTTTTATTTATATATTTATATAAATATAGTTCATTCAATGATTTCCATATCGTTTTAACTTCAAATATTTTTCTAACGCCTTAAATTTTGGAAAAATTTCGCCATAACCTCCCCTGCACCGGGAGCATCGGGAAATCGCAAATAGCGTTCCCGGTCCTTCTAATCGCAAAAAGAAAAAGAAAAAGCCAAGCGGCTAGCCAACAGGCTCAAAATCATCACCCAAACAAATCAGTAAATGTGTACCTATTTGTCGGGCACAAAATTTTATTCCTCTTCTCTAGCCCCTTTGCTATAACCTGTTCAATGAATATGCATATACATATTTATACAGTTCTTATCATTTATCAATTTCTATTCGGCTTCATATTTGATTTCTATTTGGTTTAAAAACTCCATTCATTCTAATGTTACATAAATAGGTGCAAATCATTTCATTAGCTAATTAATGAATATTTTAACTCATATATGTTTATTTTGAACAAGTGGCTATTTTTAACACTTCACATTTCAACGACTTGTGCATACAATAAAAATGTGATTTTTATTGTAAAACAATTCATTTCAAAACACTATTCTTCTATATAGTTCAAGTTGGTGATAAAAATGGGATTTTTATTATAAAACAATTTATTTCAAAATATGAATACCATTCAACACATGAATTTCTAATCAACGAATGAATATCAATTCAACACATTAATGTTTTCTATAGTTTCTATATATAGAAAAAAAAATGTGATTTTATTATCGAACAATTTATTTCAAAATATGAATACCATTCAACACATGAATTTCTAATCAACGAATGAATATCAATTCAACACATGAATGTTTTCTATAGTTTCTATATATAGATAAAAATGTGATTTTTATTATCGAACAATTTATTTCAAAATACGAATACCATTCAACACATGAATTTCTAATCAACGAATGAATATCAATTCAACACATGAATGTTTTCTATGGTTTTTATATATAGATAAAAATGTGATTTTTATTATCGAACAATTTATTTCAAAATATGAATACCATTCAACACATGAATTTCTAAACAACGAATGAATATCAATTCAACACATGAATGTTTTCTATGGTTTTTATAAATAGATAAAATTGTGATTTTTATTATCGAACAATTTATTTCAAAATATGAATACCATTCAACACATGAATTTCTAAACAACGAATGAATATCAATTCAACACATGAATATTTTCTATACAATGAATAAATATAGTTTAAGCATATGAAAATAATTCAAACACACAAATATTATTCAAAATTTCGGCAGAATAACGGCAGGGTAGTTAAACCGGCACCGTCCCTAGTACGGCTCCTCGCTCTACCTTAAAACCTCGCGGTTTTTGACATTGTTGATCATGCATCTAGTTCGCACGCAGGCGGCATGTATATATTTATTTCATTTCCACAAACTAATCCTATGTGGTTTCAACCAAATATTTCTCAACCACAAACGGGTATTTTTCAACCACAATCAACCAATATCAATCACAAACAATCCCAAACTATCATTCGCTATCAATCAATTTCACAACAATTTCAACCAATAAATATCGTCCATGGTTTGTGGACGAGGGGGCGTGTATATATATATATATATATATATATATATATATATATAGCAATTTATATATAGCTATTCACTTTCATTTCACACATATATAATATATTTTAAATCAGAAATCTCACCAATAGCTATCCAACTGCACGACACTTCACTTATAGAAATCTTCGCCTTTTGTCGCTTTCGCCCGTATTCTCTACACGTGTAAAAATCGAATTTTTACTATGCTATTCAATATATAAAAATCTGATTCCTACTTCGACTTTCGATATATAAAAATATGATTTTTACTTTCGACTTTCGATATATAAAAATATGATTTTTCTTTCGACTTTCGATATATAAAAATATGATTTTTCTTTCGACTTTCGATATATAAAAATATGATTTTTACTTTCGACTTTCGATATATAAAAATATGATTTTTACTTTCGACTTTCGATATATAAAAATATGATTTTTACTTTTTAAAGTTCAAATCCTTTTTCGAAAAATCAGTTTTAACCTTTCTTTAAAAACAGTTTTAACTTTTCTAAAAAAAACAGTTTTAATCTTTTAAAGAAAATCAGTTTTACTCTTTTTATAAAATCAGTTTTTACTTTTTTAAAGAAAATCAGTTTTACTCTTTTTATAAAATCAGTTTTTACCCTTTTTTTTTATAAAATCAGTTTTTTTAAATGTTTAAATCAGTAATTAGAAAAACAAAATTAAAATAAAAATAAAATAACCTAATTCCTTATCGTAGCCTGCGAAGAGGGGGGGGGGGGCTCGATGGTGTTCGTCGGCGGCAGGGTTCGAGGTGATGTTCGCTGGGTTGTCGGCGACTTCGAGACGAGGCGGGGTCTTCGATAGTGAGGGCGACTTCGAGGTGAGGGCGGCGTCGAGGGGTTCGTCGGCAACTTCGAGACGAGGCGGCGGCTCCGAGGATTCTGGCGGCGACGATGATTCGATTTAGGTTTTTTTTTTTTTTATTTAGTTTCTGGTAAATGAATCGGGGGGGGGGGGGGGGGCGGGCAAGCAGAAGAAAAAAGGGGGGAAAGAAAATTAAAATAATATATAATTTTTTATTAATTAATTATTTAATTTTTGTAAAAAGGTTGACTTTTACATACGACCTCGAAACGAGGCCCACCGCCTGTCGCCCATAGCGTTTTACCCCCATTCCGAACACAATGGGATATGTATCGCAAACTGATTTGCTCGTTACAATCAGTTTCCTTTTGAATTTTCATTTAAATCACTATATTGAATTTTAAACGCACATTTCAAATTACCGGGGCCACATACTGACTAGAAAAATTCCAGAAAAATATTTCCTAGCTTCGTATTGATGATACGGTCCTAACAAAACTAGTTTCGTCAAATTCTGAGACCGTTTGTAAAATGGCCAACTTCCAGTCGATTAAATTCAACAGAAACCGGTCAAACGCGTTTTCCTTTGCCACGCTCACATATTGATTCGAAAAATTATGAAATTTGGAATCTAACAATAACTTGACACTGCGGATCTAACAAAAGTGGTTTCATCCAAATCCGAGGTCGTTTGCAAAATGTCCATTTTTAAGGGCCTGAATTCCATAGCGACTATTCAGAATTTTCAACTGGACATATATTTTGATTCCCGCTATCAAATTTCGATTGGTCGGATTCGTTAGAAAGATATCATCAATTAGATACTAATGTTTTTGGTCTCACTAAAATCCGGATTGTTTTGCACCCGGTATATTCAATTGAAGTTTGAAATCGAATTATCGAACTACCGCGCCATTTTCAATTCTATATATAATTATAATTAATTATATTCGTTTTCAATTGTCGATTCAAACTCAGTTTTCATCGCCATTATTTAAAATATTTATTTTAAATATTTAAAATCCGTTATTTTAGCCAATTTAAAAATTTTAAATTGGTTCAGATTTTCTGGGTCGTTACATTGGGCCAAGGGATCAATACTTGTTTATTCAAGTCATGTTAGTTTGCTAGTACACCTGTGATGCAAAACCTTAATCCTGATTATGCGATGACACCTTTATCTACCTTGTTAGTTAACCATCATGCTAGTATGTTGTTATCCTTATGTTCATCCCTGCTGCTCATGCCAGTTAACTTTATCAGTTTACATTGATTGTAGTAGGGCTTACTCAGTCTTTTTGACTAACCTGTTTTCTTTCGCCTCTTTTCTTCCGTTTGCCCCGCAGGTTCTCAGGGAGGGAATACTGGAGCTTAGCTTGGATTTCGGATTGCTTGCTTGTGGGATTTAGCTCATGTACGGTTGGGCATGAAGCTAGCTATGGCTATCACTTCTTTTGGGGATTAGTACTTATGTATTTCAGTTTTTCAGTTGATGTTGTTTTATCTTGACTTGTTTATTTGGAAAGCTATGTTGTACAAGACTTGTTTTGAAATGTTTTGAAAACTTCCGCTGTTTTATCTATGATATTTACTCTGTTTACATATATACATATGTTCTTGTTCTGCCTTGATATATTATTATGCATGTTTACCTGGTTCAAACGCCCCTCCAAAGTCAGAGTGCTTGCAAGAGACACCCTGACGGTGGCGGGGTGTTACAGTGAATTTTCAAATTTTCAAAAATTTGGCTAAAACCCTAAATTTTCGAAAAATTTCGCCATAACCTCCTTTTTACGGGGCGCACGGGAAAATCCCGAAATTGCCATACAGGCCTTCTGATCTCAAAAAGAAAAAGAAGAAGCCAAGCGGCTAGCCAATCGGCTCATAAAATCATCATCACCCAAACAAAATAGTAGATTGTAGTAAACATGTACCTATTTGTCGGGCAAACAAATTTTATTCTCTGCTCTAGCCTCCTTGCTATGACCTGTTAAATGTAAGTACATGTATATGCACGCAAATGCAACCAATTTTCAATACATTTCAATATTTGTTTCAATTAGGCATAATGGTTCAAAATTATCAAACAAATAAACAAACAACATAAACATCAATCAATTAGTGAATTAAAGTTTCAAATTCATAATTTTGATATATATACTGAAAATCTTGTTTTTGATGCCAAATCACAACAAATAATCCTATCTATATAAGTTTTGGTTCTCACACCAGTCTAATGGAAATATATAGATATCACACCTTCGTCACTCGAAAATAAATGCTGATGATGTTTCGAACCACCATCAGAACATCTCCGGGCTACTAGAGTACGGTTCTATATCTATCTGGTATATTAAAACTTCGAATATACATTCATGACGCGTATATGCAAAATCTTTATATATCAGATTGTCCAAATTCAAAGTAAATAAATATTCAAATATGTATAAAGCGATTTAAATTTCAAAACAAAATTGTTTTCATTTGAAAAAATATACTCTTCACACTCGTTCTAGGATACTACTGATCCTATCTCTAACGAGTCATTCTAATTGGATATTACTAATCCAATATCTGATGAATTCTTTTGTAACAACCCGGAAATTGAGGATAAATTTAAAAAATTTATTTCATAAAATTTTGTTAGAAAATACGGGAGAATTTAAAAATTCTATTTTTAAATTAAAATAATAATAGTAGTTGAATCCTTGATTTTATTTTAAAGGTTCAATATAATTTTTAATAAGAAATTGACACTAAGTTGAGTGTCAACTATAAGATATGTTTGATTTGAGAAATTAAATGATAAAATCTATTTGTTTATTTATATAGTAAATTTCATGTCGCATGTGATAGACAAAGTAACGTTCGTTAATTAATGTTGACATTAATAAACAAATAAATCATGCACATTCATATCATAAATGCCATGTTTATTCTTTCCAAATCATGCCTGCATGTATCTTTATTTCAACCTGGTAACTTTTCATTTTCTTAACTCACTATGCATTCAAAAAAAAAAAGTTTGGATCTTTGTTGGTTTTGTTCTGTGAAATAATGAAATTTGAGAAAATAGAGTACAATCTTTATTTGGTTTTATGGAACGATGCAATTATAAAATAAAGTTGGGATTTTTATGTAACATGGAAATTGAAAGTAAAGTTGGAATCTTTATTTATGAAACATTGAAAGGGAAATAAAGTTTTAATCTTTATTTTAATTTAAAACTAATAAATGTTTTCATGTAATCTAGTTTCAAAATTTACATGTTTTGTTTCAAAATAAAATCGCATGTTTGTGACAAATTAAATTACATGTTTTGATTTGTGTTTCAAACTAGGATTACAAGTTTCGTTGTCACTTTCTTTTGAAAACAAAATATTACATTTTTTTTGTAAATTTTAGTTTCAACAAAATATTACATTTTATTGTTAATTTTAATTTCAACTAAATAATTCATGTACGTTACATTTTTTAATTAACATACATTACAAATGAAATTAATGTACCTAAGCTATTAATTAATGTATGTCAAAATAAGAAAGAATGGAATTGGAAATTTCCACAAAAAATATATAATGTCAATTAGTCTTATATATTTGAAGTTTGAATTCTGTAAATATAAAGAAAAGGTAAATATACGACGAAAGAATTAAGGAAGGGTAATGAAACAGGTTACAAATTAGTGTTGTAATTAATGTAAAGAAAACAGTCGACTAAGTAAAAAATTATGAATGACAATAATCAAGTTGATTTCGTAGTAAAATGTAAGTTTGTACATTTCGTATTTATTTACACTAATGGTTAAACAATTGTGATTTAAATAGTAATTCACATAAATCGGCTAAGACAAAAATTAGCAATTTACATAGGAATGAAGTTATAAATATAAATTATAATGGACCTACGTGTATATTTCTATTCCTTTTATTCCTATCTATCCAATTGAAAACCTTCCCATTTTCTCTTTTCTTATTTTGAAATTTGAATAGGAGGAACGGGCCTTAAAGGTTCAATTAATAATATAACACTATTATAAGTATTAGAAAATAAACAAACACTAATCTATATTTTATCAGCAGCCGCCATGTTCTTCAAACCAATGGCCGACGTGCTCTAGCCTTCTCCTCCTCTTTTCTTCAAATCTACACCATGAATTCAAGCACTTCCAACGACAAAATCAAAGAGCTCCATGAGCTCTACAATCCCAATGGTGATGATTAGTTCTTGATCATCGTGGCGGCCTCGGACAGATGGCGATGGTGGAGGTTTTGGGAGAAGAACGATGGATTTCGGTGACGTAGCATAACAGGAAGAAGGATTAGTTCAAGCCATAAATTGTTCGAACAAACACGGAATCGAGCAAACTCAGAAGAGGTGAAATCGTAATTTCTTGATCTACAACATGGAACTAACAGAACTGTGATTTGGAGCAGATCAGAATGGAGTAAAAATCAATGTGAGATATTCTGAATTTAATTAAATTTAATTTAATTATCTTTCTTAGATAATAAATCTGTATATGTGAGATCTCTAGCTTTTATTAAATAATAATTTAATTAAAAGTTGTTATGTGAATCCCTGCATGTAATCTTTGATGTGGTGATTATGATTTATTTTCTGTTTGTGTGATTGATATGTTGTATGATATCATGTTGTGGCCTGTTGTTTAAATCTGTAATTTTGGATGTATGCTCAACGAAGTTCTCATCGTTATTGTTTTATTTTATTTCTCATTTTAAAATTAAAACCATGTAATCAATTGTTATGTTTATTTTGTTAACATAAATAAAAGAACAATTGTTATGTTTATTTTGTTAACATAAATAAAAGTACAATTGTTATGTTTATTTTGTTACCATGAATAAAAGGACAATTTTTATCTTCGTTTTGTTTACAAAATGAAAAGCAATTTTTATCTTTATTTTGTTTACAAAAATAAAAAGCAAGTGTTTATCTTTATTCTTATGCACAAACCAAAATGTCAATTCTTACCTTTATTTTTGCGAACAAGATAAAATACCAATTTTATCTTCAATTTTGTTAATGTAATAAAAAGCAAGTTTTTTTTTACTTGATTTTGTTAACAAGTTTTTACCTTGTTTTTATTAACATAATAAGACATGAGTTTTATCTTCATTTTGTTTACAAAATAAATAACAAGTTTTTACCTTTATTTTTGTTTACAAAATAAAAGACAAATTTTTACCTTTATTTTGTTTACATAGTAAAATGCAAGTTTAATTTTTATTTTTATTTATTAAAGAATATGCAAGTTTTAATCTTTATTTTTTATTTACAAAATAAAATGAAGATGATACCTTTTGTTGAGATTGTCCAATTATACACCCATATGTGTGTTGTATGTATGACTTTGAAATTTCATCGTTGTGTAAATATGAATATTACGACACCAATTTCAGCGTTGTGTTAAATTAAATATTATGACACCAATTTCAGCGTTGTGTTAAATTAAGTATTATGACAACAAATTTCAGCGTTGTGTTAAATTAAGTATTATGACCCCAATTTCAGCGTTGTGTTAAATTAAGTATTATGACACAAATTTCATCGTTGTGTAAATATGAGTATCATGACACAAAATTCATCGTTGTGTTAATTTAGTTGAAATGACATAAAATTTCATCGTCATGTTATATGATTGAAGTGAATCAAATATTGGCATTGGGAAATATAGTTATTTTTGAAATGTTGACACTAGAAAGGACGTTTACATTAGAAATAAGTTCACCTTTGCATTTGCATCCTAAAAAGCAAATATTAAATAAAAATAGTAAATTTACATTTTTTTTTCCAATGTAAAGATTAAAAAGAAAATAGAAAAAAAACATTATTTTCTATGTTAAGGAAAATAGAAAAGAAACATTATTTTCTATGTTAAGAAAATAGAAGAAACATTATTTTCTATGTTAAAGAAATAAATAGGAAACATTATTTTCTATGGAAAATAAAAAGAAAAGTTACATTTTTCTATGTAAAGAAAAATAAATAGGAAGAGTTACATTTTCAATGTAAAGGAAGAAGAAATAAAAGACATTTATATTTTATTTGTAAATATAAAGGAGAAGATTATTTTTATACAATATAAAATATGCATAGTTAAAAACATTGTTTTTGTCACATTAGAATTGACGGACAAAAATATCATTTTTATTTAATATAAAAATATGCATAGTTAAAAACATTGTTCTTGTCGCATTAGAATTGGCGGACAAAAAAATATCATTTTTATTTAATATAAAAATATGCATAGTTAAAAACATTGTTTTTGTCGCATTAGAATTGGCGGACAAAAAATATCATTTTTATTTAATATAAAAATATGCATAGTTAAAAACATTGTTTTTGTCGCATTAGAATTGGCGGACAAAAATATCATTTTTATTTAATATAAAAATATGCATAGTTAAAAACATTGTTTTTGTCGCATTAGAATTAACGGACAAAAATATCATTTTTATTTAATATAAAAATATGCATAGTTAAAAACATTGTTTTTGTCGCATTAGAATTGGCGGACAAAAAATATCATTTTTATTTAATATAAAAATATGCAGAGTAAAAAACATTGTTTTTGTCGCATTAGAATTGGCGGACAAAAATATCATTTTTATTTAATATAAAAATATGCATAGTTAAAAACATTGTTTTGTCGCATTAGAATTGGCGGACAAAAATATCATTTTTATTTAATATAAAAATATGCATAGTTAAAAACATTGTTTTTGTCGCATTAGAATTTGGCGGACAAAATAGCATTTTATATAAATATAAAATATACTTAGTTGAAAACTTTATTTTTGCCGCATTAGAATCGGCGGACAAAAATATAAATGTAATGATTTAAAGTAATAAATTATAATAGTGGAAAGCTCTACATGGTCTATATATATTTATATATATATAATATAAATTAAAACTAAGCGAAACACGCGCGGTAGTTCGCGTTTTGAAATCATAACTTCAAACGGTTATACCGAAAGACCCGACAGTCGGATTTTCCCAAAACTGGAACCGTTAGGACCGCTTTGGGAAGATCTTTCCAATGATATAAATTTCGTCAAAATCCAACGGTTAGATTTCAGGATATGTGTAAATCAAAATTGGCTGAATACAGCGCCAGGGTCGCCCATCGACCCGAAGCGTCGTTAAATTATTTAGGCTATTTTTATATAAATAAAAATAGAGATAGGTCGTTATCAAATATTAATAACGATATGAAATGTTTTCAAATTATATATATATATATATATGCGAGAATCATTTGAGAAGACCGAGTTCAATCTCATTTCAAATGATTATACGACGTTCTAAATCTAAGAGTTTGAAGACGGCGATTGAAGATCGACGATCTTCACATCGAATGGGTAACTAGCGTTGAGGTCCTTGATTGATTTGCTCCCAAGACGGGGCTAAGATGATAGTTATCCGGACGTAGTGTTGATTTGTACGGATTTGACTTTCGCTCAGACCCAGAGCATAAGTTTATAAATGGAATGTATGTCTGACGTTGTAGTCCTTTATACTACATTCGTTGATCTCTGTTAATATATATCTGCTTGGTGGTTAACACCCTTCTCTGAGACATATAAGCTTAGAGGTTATATATTGGCAGAAATCATTGGTATAGTATGGACTGACAATGTGGCATGCTAAGATGCATTGATCAAGGCTTTTGTTGAAAAACAGGCCTTGTGGTTGATGATCAAAGCATGGCCTGTTTAGGCGTAGCTTTGTGTAGCGTGACTTCGCGAGCCTCACACCCCGGTATGAGTCAAAAACGGGATACGGACCGTAGGGAGTGCACACGTTTCTTTCTAGCTAGAGTGATGTCAGGGACATACCAGCGCTGACATTTTACTTATGTGGATGATGGATTTTGAGGCGCCTCGTGTTTTATAGGCCGTTAGTGGTCATACTATAGGTCCAAAGGGACCGGGAAGCGTGTGTTCAGGCATAACCAATCCACTGCCCATAGGCGGGGACCGGCCCTACCGCATCCAAGGGTTCACTGCGGGGGATCCTGAGGCATTTGCTAGAGTGTCTCGAATCGGAGAGGAGCTTGCCCCTAGCCTCGACTCATGATGGAATCCAAATCTCTAATACGACCTTGCGGTTTTGATTGTAGAACTAGCATTGGCGACATGCTATATGGTAACCATGCCGTCTAGGATTGATACATTATGATTCAAATTGTTTTAAAACATATATATATATATATATATATATATATATATATATATATATATACACACACTAATAGTATCAATTCCGTTTTTTATGTATCAAGCATCTTTTGACCATTATAAGGTAAAACCCTATCCTCTGGTGTGCGTTGCATTGTGTGATGGGACTTGGGTCTTATAATGGTTTCATTTTCCAAAAAGCATTGCGTTGTTTAACGATTTACTTTAATTATGCACTGGCAATCCATTGGAATAAAACCCGTTCCGCATTAGCGGCGTGGTCCTTGGATTTGTCTTATTAGTTAAATTAGTTTAGAATTCTCACACCAGTCCCATGATTGACTCGTAGTTTGTTTCACTTTGCAAACTCGGGTGCCCTCTTTTCCACACGGGCAGTCGAGTAGCTTTTTGCAGATATCTATTCTTTTAGCAGGATCCTGGATCAAAGCCTAAAGCTGTGTCCAGAGCTTAGTAGTCTTCCGCTGTTTACTGTATTTTATTTAATGCATTAAATCTTTTGTAATTTATCTTCCGCTGTAATTTTATTTCAATGTACTCTGATATATTCTGTACTCTGATGTAACATTATTGTAATGTAATAAAAGTCTGCTGTTATTGTTCTGATGTATTGTATTCCCAAAGTTAAAGTATTCGAAGATTTCCAACCTTTGGGTCAGACCTGTGTGGTTTATGGTCGATTCAAAGAGCGGGAATTTCCGGGTCTTTACAGTTGGTATCAGAGCTCTGGTTAGCTCAAATCTTTGGGGGTACAACTCGTTAGAACTGAACAAAAGACTCATCAGAGATTGGATTAGTAATATCCAATAAGAATACTCATTAAAGATAGGATTAGCGGTATCCTAGAATGAGAAAACTCATTAGAGATGGGGTTAGTAATGCCCTAGAATGAGTTCAGAGTGATAAGTTAATAATTAACGTCTTTGAGATTCTATATAATCCAATGTTTGGAAATATGATTTTAAATATATAAAAGTATATATATATTTTTGATAAGTTAGTCAACAAATGAAATTAATAAAAGAATTAAAATTTAGTTAGTTAATTAAACTACTTTTAGCTTAGTTTCTTTTCGAGGACGAAAAGATTTTAAGTGGGGGAGATTGTAACAACCCGGAAATTGAGGATAAATTTAAAAATTTTGTTAGAAAATACGGGAGAATTTAAAAATTCTATTTTTAAATTAAAATAATAATAGTAGTTGAATCCTTGATTTTATTTTAAAGGTTCAATATAATTTTTAATAAGAAATTGACACTAAGTTGAATGTCAACTATAAGATATGTTTGATTTGAGAAATTAAATGATGAAATCTATTTGTTTATTTATATAGTAAATTTCATGTCGCATGTGATAGACAAAGTAACGTTCGTTAATTAATGTTGAAATTAATAAACAAATAAATCATGCACATTCATATCATAAATGCCATGTTTATTCTTTCCAAATCATGCCTACAGGTATCTTTATTTCAACCTGGTAACTTTTCATTTTCTTAACTCACTATGCATTCAAAAAAAAAATTTGGATCATTGTTGGTTTTGTTCTGTGAAATAATGAAATTTGAGAAAATAGAGTACAATCTTTATTTGGTTTTATGGAACGATGCAATTATAAAAAAAGTTGGGATTTTTATGTAACATGGAAATTGAAAGTAAAGTTGGAATCTTTATTTATGAAACATTGAAAGGGAAATAAAGTTTTAATCTTTATTTTAATTTAAAACTAATAAATGTTTTCATGTAATCTAGTTTCAAAAATTACATGTTTTGTTTCAAAATAAAATCACATGTTTGTGTCAAATTAAATTACTTGTTTTGATTTGTGTTTCAAACTAGGATTACAAGTTTCGTTGTCACTTTCTTTTGAAAACAAAATATTACATTTTTTTCTTGTAAATTTTAGTTTCAAAAAAATATTATATTTTATTGTTAATTTTAATTTCAACTAAATAATTCATGTACGTTACATTTTTTTAATTAACAAACATTACAAATGAAATTAATGTACCTTAGCTATTAATTAATGTATGATAAAATATGAAAGAATGGAATTGGAAATTTCCACAAGAATATATAATGTTAATTAGTCTTATATATTTGAAGTTTGAATTCTGTAAATATAAATAAAAGGTAAATATATGACGAAAGAATTAAGGAAGGGTAATGAAACAGGTTACAAATTTGTGTTGTAATTAATGTAAAGAAAACAGTCGACTAATTAAAAAATTATGAATGACAATAATCAAGTTGATTTCGTAGTAAAATGTAAGTTTGTACATTTCATATTTATTTACACTAATGCTTAAACAATTGTGATTTAAATAGTAATTCACATAAATCGGCTAAGACAAAAATTAGCAATTTACATAGGAATGAAGTTACAAATATAAATTGTAATGGACCTACGTGTATATTTCTATTCCTTTTATTCCTATCTATCCAATTGAAAACCTTCCCATTTTCTCTTTTCTTATTTTGAAATTTGAATAGGAGGAACGGGCCTTAAAGGTTCAATTAATAATATAACACTATTATAAGTATTAGAAAATAAACAAACACTAATCTATATTTTATCAGCCGCCGCCATGTTCTTCAAACCAATGGCCGACGTACTCTAGCCTTCTCCTCCTCTTTTCTTCAAATCTACACCATGAATTCAAGCACTTCCAACGAAAAAATCAAAGAGCTCCATGAGCTCTACAATCACAATGTGGACGATCAGTTCTTGATCATCGTGGCGGCCTCTGACAGATGGCGATGGTGGAGGTTTTGGGAGAAGAACGATGGATTTCGGTGATGTAGCATAACAGGAAGAAGGATTAGTTCAAGCCATAAATTGTTCGAACAAACACGGAATCGAGCAAACTCAAAAGAGGTGAAATCGTAATTTCTTGATCTACTACATGGAACTAACAGAACTGTGATTTGGAGCAGATCAGAATGGAGTAAAAATCAATGTGAGATATTCTGAATTTAATTTAATTAAATTTAATTTAATTATCTTTCTTAGATAATAAATCTGTATATGTGAGATTTCTAGCTTTTATTAAATAATAATTTAATTAAAAGTTGTTATGTGAATCCCTGCATGTAATCTTTGATGTGGTGATTATGATTTATTTTCTGTTTGTGTGATTGATATGTTGTATGATATCATGTTGTGGCCTGTTGTTTAAATCTGTAATTCTGGATGTTTGCTCAACGAAGTTCTTATCGTTATTGTTTTATTTTATTTTATTTTATTTTATTTCTCATTTTAAAATTAAAACCATGTAATCAATTATTATGTTTATTTTGTTAACATAAATAAAAGAACAATTGTTATGTTTATTTTGTTAACATAAATAAAAGTATAATTGTTATGTTTATTTTGTTACCATGAATAAAAGGACAATTTTTATCTTCATTTTGTCTACAAAATGAAAAGCAATTTTTATCTTTATTTTGTTTACAATAATAAAAAGAAAGTGTTTATCTTTATTCTTATGCACAAACCAAAATGCCAATTCTTACCTTTATTTTTGCGAACAAGATAAAATACCAATTTTATCTTCAATTTTGTTAATGTAATAAAAAGCAAGTTTTTTTTTTACTTGATTTTGTTAACAAGTTTTTACCTTGTTTTTATTAACATAATAAGACATGAGTTTTATCTTCATTTTGTTTACAAAATAAATAACAAGTTTTTACCTTTATTTTTGTTTACAAAATAAAAGACAAATTTTTACCTTTATTTTGTTTACATAGTAAAATGCAAGTTTAATTTTTATTTTTATTCATTAAATAATATGCAAGTTTTAATCTTTATTTTTTATTTACAAAATAAAATGAAGATGAGACCTTTTGTTGAGATTGTCCAATTATACACCCATATGTGTGTTCTATGTATGACTTTGAAATTTCATCGTTGTGTAATTATGAATATTATGACACCAATTTCAGCGTTGTGGTAAATTAAATATTATGACACCAATTTCAGCGTTGTGTCAAATTAAGTATTATGACACCAAATTTCAGCATTGTGTTAAATTAAGTATTATGACCCCAATTTCAGCGTTGTGTTAAATTAAGTATTATGACACAAATTTCATCGTTGTGTAAATATGAGTATCATGACACAAAATTCATCGTTGTGTTAATTTAGTTGAAATGACATAAAATTTCATCGTCATGTTATATGATTGAAGTGAATCAAATATTGGCGTTGGGAAATATAGTTATTTTTGAAATGTTGACACTAGAAAGGACGTTTACATTAGAAATAAGTTCGCCTTTGCATTTGCATCCTAAAATGCAAATATTACATAAAAATAGTAAATTTACATTTTTTTTCCAATGTAAAGATTAAAAAGAAAATAGAAAAGAAACATTATTTTCTATGTTAAGAAAAATAGAAAAGAAACATTATTTTCTATGTTAAGAAAAATAGAAAAGAAACATTATTTTCTATGTTAAGGAAAATAGAAAAGAAACATTATTTTCTATGTTAAGAAAATAGAAGAATCATTATTTTCTATGTTAAGGAAATAAATAGGAAACATTATTTTCTATGGAAAATAAAAAGAAAAGTTACATTTTTCTCTGTAAAGAAAAATAAAAAGGTAGAGTTACATTTTCAATGTAAAGGAAGAAGAAATAAAAGACATTTATATTTAATTTGCAAATATAAAGGAGAAGATTATTTTTATACAATATAAAATATGCATAGTTAAAAACATTGTTTTTGTCGCATTAGAATTGACGGACAAAAATATCATTTTTATTTAATATAAAAATATGCATAGTTAAAAACATTGTTTTTGTCGCATTAGAATTGGCGGACAAAAAATTATCATTTTTATTTAATATAAAAATATGCATAGTTAAAAACATTGTTTTTGTCGCATTAGAATTGGCGGACAAAAAATATCATTTTTATTTAATATAAAAATATGCATAGTTAAAAACATTGTTTTTGTCGCATTAGAATTGGCGGACAAAAATATCATTTTTATTTAATATAAAAATATGCATAGTTAAAAACATTGTTTTTGTCGCATTAGAATTGACGGACAAAAATATCATTTTTATTTAATATAAAAATATGCATAGCTAAAAATATTGTTTTTGTCGCATTAGAATTGGCGGACAAAAAATATCATTTTTATTTAATATAAAAATATGCATAGTTAAAAACATTGTTTTTGTCGCATTAGAATTGGCGGACAAAAATATCATTTTTATTTAATATAAAAATATGCACAGTTAAAAACATTGTTTTTGTCGCATTAGAATTGGCGGACAAAAATATCATTTTTATTTAATATAAAAATATGCATAGTTAAAAACATTGTTTTTGTCGCATTAGAATTTGGCGGACAAAATAGCATTTTATATAAATATAAAATATACTTAGTTGAAAACTTTATTTTTGCCGCATTAGAGTCGGCGGACAAAAATATAAATGTTATGATTTAAAGTAATAAATTATAATAGTGGAAAGCGCTACATGGTCTATATATATTTATATATATAATATAAATTAAAACTAAGCGAAACACGCGCGGTAGTTCGCGTTTTGAAATCATAACTTTAAACGGTTATACCGAAAGACTGGCAGTCGGATTTTCCCAAAACTGGAACCGTTAGGACCGCTTTGGGAAGATCTTTCCAACGATATAAATTTCGTCAAAATCCAACGGTTAGATTTCAGGATATGTGTAAATCAAAATTGGCTGAAAACAGCGCCAGGGTCGCCCAACGACCCGAAGTGTCGTTAAACTATTTAGGCTATTTTTATATAAATAAAAATAGCGATAGGTCGTTATCAAATATTAATAACCATATGAAATGTTTTCAAATTATATATATATATATATATATATATATATATGCGAGAATCATTTGAGAAGACCGAGTTCAATCTCATTTCAAATGATTATACGAAGTTCTAAACCTAAGAGTTGAAGACGGCGATTGAAGACCGACGATCTTCACATCGAATGGGTAACTAGCGTTGAGGTCCTTGATTGATTTGCTCCCAATACGGGGCTAAGATGATAGTCATCAGAACGTAGTGTTGATTTGTACGGATTTGACTTTCGCTCAGACCCAGAGCATAAGTTTATAAATGGAATGTATGTCTGACGTTGTAGTCCTTTATACTACATTCGTTGATCTCTGTTAATATATATATGCTTGGTGGTTAACACCCTTCTCTGAGACATATAAGCTTAGAGGTTATATATTGGCAGAAATCAATGGTATAGTATGGACTGACAATGTGGCATGCTAAGATGCATTGATCAAGGCTTTTGTTGAAAAGCAGGCCTTGTGGTTGATGATCAAAGCACGACCTGTTTAGGCGTAGCTTTGTGTAGCGTGACTTCGCGAGCCTCACACCCCGGTATGAGTCAAAAACGGGATACGGACCGTAGGGAGTGCACACGTTTCTTTCTAGCTAGAGTGATGTCGGGGACCTACCAGCGCTGACATTTTACTTTTGTGGATGATGGATTTTGAGGCGCTTCGTGTTTTATAGGCCATTAGTGGTCATACTATAGGTCCAAAGGGACCGGGAAGCGTGTGTTCAGGCATAACCAATCCACTGCCCGTAGGCGGGGACCGGCCCTACCGCAACCAAGGGTTCACTGCGGGGGATCCTGAGGCATTTGCTAGAGTGTCTCGAATCGGAGAGGAGCTTGCCCCTAGCCTCGACTCATGATGGAATCCAAATCTCTAATACGACCTTGCGGTTTTGATTGTAGAACTAGCATTGGCGACATGCTATATGGTAACCATGCCGTCTAGGATTGATACATTATGATTCAAATTGTTTTAAAACATATATATATATACACACTAATAGTATCAATTCCGTTTTTTATGTATCAAGCATCTTTTGACCATTAAAAGGTAAAACCCTATCCTCTGGTGTTCGTTGCATTGTGTGATGGGACTTGGGTCTTATAATGTTTTCATTTTCCAAAAAGCATTGCATTGTTTAACGATTTACTTTAATTATGCACTGGCAATCCTTTGGAATAAAACCCATTCCGCATTAGCGGCGTGGTCCTTGGATTTGTCTTATTAGTTAAATTAGTTTAGAATTCTCACACCAGTCCCATGACTGACTCGTTGTTTGTTTCACTTTGCAAACTCGGGTGCCCTCTTTTCCACACGGGAAGTCGAGTAGCTTTTTGCAGATATATATTCTTTTAGCAGGATCCTGGATCAAAGCCTAAAGTTGTGTCCAGAGCTTAGTAGTCATCCGCTATTTACTGTATTTTATTTAATGTATTAAATCTTTTGTAATTTATCTTCCGCTGTAATTTTATTTCAATGTACTCTGATATATTCTGTACTCTGATGTAACATTATTGTAATGTAATAAAAGTCTGCTGTTATTGTTCTGATGTATTGTATTCCCAAAGTTAAAGTATTCGAAGATTTCCAATCTTTGGGTCAGACCTGTGTGGTTTATGGTCAATTCAAAGAGCGGGAATTTCCGGGTCTTTACATCTTTTGTATGGTTCTAACGTGTCTTGTTCTCGAGCTCTGTAAACCAAAGCTCTGATACCAAATGTGACGGCAAGGAATTTCGCTCGATCCGAATCAGTCGTTAAACCGATCTAGACCGTTCGAAAACCCAGATCGTTTTGAGAACAGGACAAATCAGAACGCAGACGGAAGAACATTTCATTGCTATTACAACAATTCCATCAGATACAAGAATATACAGAGTAAGGATAATATACATTCGATAAATATCAGAGATTTCAATAAATTACATAGCAGCGGATAAACAATATAAAACACAACTGAAAGTAATACACGGATACAGAGCTTTCCGAGCATCGTTCCAGCTGTAAATCAGGATCCTGTGAATATAAATCTGCAAAACCAAAACTACTAGCTGCCCGTGTCGAAAATAGGGGCACCCAGAGTTTAGGTTAAAACAATAAACTCCAGGTCAGTCATGTGACTGGTGTGAGAACTAAAACAGATATTTAAAACTTTACTTTAAAAGAGAGTAATTAAAGGGACCACGCCGTATAACACGGAACGGGTTTCCTCCCAAGAATACCAATGCATAGAAAAGACAACGCAATGCTTTTTCGAAAAATGAAGCTATTATAAGACCCAGGTCCCATCACACAATGCAACGCAAGCCGGAGGATAGGGTTTTCCCTTATAATAGCCAAACATGCTTGGTATGTTTTAAAAACAAATCATTTGATACTATAATAAGTGTATAGTGTCAAAACATTTCAATCATAAATATCAATCCTAGGCGTCATGGGTACCATCTATCATGTCACCATACTAGGCACTACAAATAAAACCGAAATACACGTATTGGAAATTGGATTTCCGTCATGAGTCGAGGCAAGGGGCAAGCTCCTCTCCGCTTCGAGACACTCTAGCAAATGCCTTAGGACTACACACTCTGGGTAACCCCTGGATGCTTCAGGGCCAGTCCTCTCTTACGTTTGAGGATTAGTTATGCCTGAACACACGTTTCCCGGTCCTTACAGACCTAAAATCGAGGCGCCTCATCCAACAACTACATAGGTGAAAAGTATATCAATGTCAGGGCTGGTAAGTCAATGACACCACCAAAGCTAGAAAGAAACGTCGTGCTCTCCCTGCAGTCCTTATCCCGTTTTTAACTCATACCGAGAAGTGAGGCTCGCGAATTCACGTTATACACAAAGCTGCCATGTAGGCCGTGCTTTGATCATCAACCATAAGACTTTGCTTTTCAACGGAAGCCTTGATCCATGCAAGTCAGCATGCCACACAGGCAATTCATGCCATGCGACTGATTTCCATCGATATACAACCTCTAAGCTCGTACGTCTCAGAGAAGGGCGTTAAGAAAAAGAATAAATTCTCCGGCACCAAACAGATGTATATTTAATAGAGATCAATCAACATAGAATAAAATCCAATGTCAGACACACAATCCATTTACAAGTTCGTTCTGGGTCTGAACGAAACCGGAGGCACTTTCCTCGCATATCCATCGATCTCCAAGTACGTCTGGACGACCACCAACTATTTCCATCCTCTTGGGTGTACAGCCCAATCAGGATCATCAGTAATTATCCAAACGATGTGAAGACTTTCGGTCTTCGACCATCGTCATCATCTTCGACTTATCGTCGAATCGGTTATTCAGAATGGGTATAAACCCGGTCTTTCTGAACAACCCGCGTATATTAAAAACAAATGTTACACAAACACAACATACGCCTCATTCCAATTCAGCAGCCACTAACCGCAAATTAGCAAGAGAACAATTTCCCACGAAGGCCGAAACCAACATCAGATCAATATCCAGGAAACCATTCTTCTTAACTAACCTACAGCTAGTTTCTAAATTCCACATTCTTAGGGAAAGGTTCCCATTAATTTTATCCAAGATAAATTCTTTAAAATTTATCCTTTAATCTTCCTTTGGATGTCCTTTCAAACCAAATTATGGTTTTTCAAACTAGTCGAGATTAGCGAACCACATCGAAGTAATTATTTATTTTATTTCCCAATCCCAACCTATTCATCCCATGAAGAAAAACTGGTAATACTCCATATCTAACACCATGGTGTTATCGGTAAAATTAATTACCATTTCACGTTCAAATCTAATTAAAGATTTAACTATCGCTTTGGAGCAAAACTGGTGATACTCCATATCTCGCTCACTTTCCAAATTTGATAATTTAAATTATCAATTCACATTTCAATCTAATTGCAGATTCATTAAAAACTCCTTTTACTGGGTTAAAGAACTAGTGTTATTTAAAACACGGTTCACGATAAAGCCAAATCACGTTCTATTTATTATCGGGTTAAAGAACAAGTGTTGTTTAATACACTGTTCACGATAAACTCACAAATCAATTCTATTTAAAACCCGTTTCAAATCCAACTCATTTATTTTAAAAATAAACTGGTTTAATTTTAGTTCAAAACTAGTTCATTTCAATAAAAATCTATTTTTATCTTTACAAATGTGGGATTTTTCATCCCAGTTTTTCACAAATTATTTCTTATGATTTTACACAAATTATTACTATTGATTTAACAAAAATTATTACAATTTTTGATAATTTTATCAAGGCCCGTACAATCGATTTCCAACAATGGCCATCGAACTGCACTTACCCCGACCTTTTCCAAATTTGATTTGGACGTATCTCCAAATCCAACCATTAGATTTCAAATTTCTAATATTCGTTAGAAAGCTCTTTTCGATACGAACCCAACAGTTTCGGTTTTAGGAGAATCCGACGGTCGGATCTCCCGTAATATCCGTTCGAAGTCAATGGTCGAAGTTCGCGAACTGCCGCGGCGCGGCGCGTTCTATTCAGGCCATTATATTATATATATAATATATATTTCGTTGATTTCTATTTAAAATGAATTTTATAAATAGTTTTAAATTCGTTCAAAAACATTTCAACTTCCATTTTCAATTCAAATTTCAATTCATTCTATATTCAATTCAATTCGAATTTGGTTTATACTCAATTCAATTCGAATTTGGTTTATATTCAATTCAATTCGAATTTGCTTTATATATATTCGATTTTTATCTCTTTTCAATATTCATTATAAAAACGAATATAATCGATATAAATATCGTTCGCGTCAAAATAGCGCATCTCTGATCTACACGGCTTTATATATTTCAATAATTCTGTTATTCTATTCAACAAATGAATATTTATTCTTTTCAATACATGAATCTATATTTTTGTCAACACATGACTAATCTCAACAAATGAGTACTGTCCACGTGTGACTATTTTTATTATTTAATACATTTTATAAAAATTAAGGTATCTATCGTTTGATTTCAAATCAGACTCCAACCGTAAATTAGTAAGAGAACGATTCCCTGAATATTAACCCCGAAGGCCGAAACCAACATCAGATCAATATCCAGGAGACCACTGATCTTATCTATTTTCCAGTTAGTTTCTAATTTTATATATGATAAAGATGTAAATTTTATTGTTAAAATATTTCATTCAACACATGATTAATCTCAACGGATGAGTACTGTCAACACATGAACCTTTATTTTATAATGATAAAGATGTAAATTTTATTGTTAAAATATTTCGTTCAACACATGACTAATCTCAACGGATGAGTACGGTCAACACATGAACCTTTATTTTATAATGATCTTTATTTTCTAAATTGGAATGTGGCCCAATCAATTACCATACAAAGTTAATTATATGGATTCCATACAACACATGTATATAATAGCAACGATAAATAATCAACCATCATCCAAAGTGCACAACACTGTATAAGCATCAAATATAGATATCTAAAGCTTATAACAGCCTGTCAATCCATCGATCGACATACAACTAATTATTGGGATTAGTGTATGTCGTATATTATCCCAATACCCGTGTGGGGTTTCAAATCAACAAACACAGATTTTATTTGTGCAGTTGGGCGATGTGTAAAATTTATCGTCCTAATCAATGTCGGTCAAATCGGTGTACATAAACAAACCGTCCGGTTTGTAAATGAATATTTATTTATTCACATTCACGTTAAAAATTATATTTTTAACGATAAAACATTTTATTCAACCTCTGAAAATATTATATTCAGTTCATTTATTAAATAAAATGATATCTTTATTTTTCTAACTTATTTTAGAAAATTTCGGCGGCTAACGGCACGATACTAGAAACAGGACAAGGCCTAGCCTTATCCCCGATCTAGTGATGGCCTATGCCATACACATATCAATCAAATCCATTCCATTTCACCAAACAATCAAATTCTAATCAAACAATCTAACCAACTATACAACCAAACAAACAAGTCCATGGTCTGTGGACGATGGTGTCGGGTGCTACTAAACACCGTCTGCATCCTAGTATATATATATACATATATATATAACTAGAAAAAGAAATTTAGTGAGAAGTTCTCACCGATAGCTAATCCAATACCACGACTCTTCTTATGTAGAAATCTTCGTCGTGCTCGCCTTTTTGCCAATTTCACTACCCGTAGTCACTACATATATAAAAATCACATTTTTATATTGTTGCTATGTATATAAAAATCACATTTTTATACTACTACTATATAGATAAAAAATTTATTTTTATACCGCTGTTCATATAATAAAGATTATATTTTTATATCGCCACTTATATAAAAATCACATCTTTGCTCCTACAAAATAAAGATCAAATCTTTAATGCTCCTATAATGTAAAAATCATATTTTTAATCTTCTACTAATATAAAAATCATATTTTTATTATCTCTATAACATAAAAGTCATATTTTTATTAACTTCATATGTAAAAAACCATAGAAGCTTTAAAGTGGAGAAAACTCACTTTTTTTCTAACGCCTGGATTCACTGTTCGGGTTCCAGAATTGGCAAACGAGCTTCAATCTTCACACCATCTTTTTTTTAGCTTAAACGCGCCATTTCGGACAACTTTCGCCTAAGGGTCTTTTTGCCGAAAATGCTCCAATTCGCCAGAATTCATAAAAGTACACGAATTTTACCGCTTTTGAACAGCAGACTTCGAAAGCGTTTTCCGAGCAGCTCCGAACTCCAAAACACGACTTCCATATAGCCAAATTGAAGAGAATTCTGTGCTCTACAACTTTGGTATAGAGGGACTTTGGCCAAAACCGCATCGTTTGGGAGTTATTGGCGAAATATGGTCAGGGGCTTATTTGAAAAACGGCCGATTAGTGTAAAAATGGGTTTTTGGTGACTGGGGGGCCCAGGCCGGAGGGATGGCCTGAGGGGGGGCGCCGGACCTGATTGAGGTGGGGGAGTCCGCTGGTGGGTTGCGGCGGGGGTGGTGGGGCCCGTGGTGGTGGTGGGGCCCGTGCTGGTGGTGGTGGCTTAGGGTTTTGCATTTGAAGAGAGAAAGAGGAGGAGAGAAAGAGGAGGAGGAAGAGGAGGAGGAGGGGAGGAGGGGGTGCAGCCGGCGGTGGAGGTGTTGGAGGGGCGGCACAGGCGGCGGGTGGGTGGAGGTGCCCATTAAAGAGGAATGAGGAAGAAAGAAGAGGAGGAGAAAAATAAGGAAGAAAAGGAAGGAAAAGTGATTATATGCTAGTTTCTCGCCTATCGCCTGAACGCTAGCGATCTCCGATGGCCGCGAACACGAGGTAGTAGACGTGAGGACGAGTCCAAAGAAACAAATTTCGTCGAATTCCGAGTTCGTTTGACCATTCAAAAAAAAATCACAAAAATGCTCTGATAAGCTCTAAAAATGTGATTTTGACGCACCTTTTCTTCTCGCACGCTCACATGCTAACTCAAAAAATCAAGCCGTCTTGGATTTAACCATTATTAAACAATACGAATCCATAAAAAAACAAAATCGAATTCTGAGGTCATATCAATAATGTTCCTTTGTAAAATGACTGCTCGCTTTACCCGGAACTGTTTCAGCTCGCACGGCTACATATTAACTCCGTTCGACGAATCGAATTCTGAGGTCGTATCAATAATGTTCCTTTGTAAAATGACTGCTCGCTTTACCCGGAACTGTTTCAGCTCGCACGACTACATATTAACTCCGTTCGACGCGCCATTTGGAACTCAACAATGATTTGTCATTATGAATCCATAAAAATTTATCTCGTCGAATTCTGAGCCCGTATGCAAAATTTCTCTTTTTAAGGGCTATGTATTATTAACCGAACAACTCCAGCCCATAGCCACTATTCCGGATATCAGAATATATCGAAGGTTATACTTTTCGGAGTTCTAAACGACATTTTGAACTCAATGGAAGTGGTTTCGAGTCCAAATTCATTCGTATGCAAAATTTGACTTTTCGGGCCATGTATAATTTGCATAGCGACTATTCTGAATTTTCAACTGGGCATAACTTTTGATTCCCGCTATGAAATTTCGATTTTTCGGATTCGTTGGAAAGATATTTTCAACTAGATTCTAATATTTTTGGTTTTGCTAAAATCCGGATTGTTTTGCACCCGGTACATTCAATTGAAGTTTGAAATCGAATTATCAAACTACCATGCCATTTTCAATTCCTTGTATAATTTAAAATAAATATTTATATTCTAACGACGATGTATATAAATATATACGTTTGAATTATATTCAAAATAAATTTCTCGTCGTTATTATTTAAAATAATTCATTTTAAATCTTCAAAATTCGTCGAAGTTGCCAAAACAAAAATTTTAAACTGGCTCAGAATTTCCGGGTTATTACAAAACTTCTTTATCTAACACGTAATGTACTGTTGTAGACGTCAATCGGTGATTTGATGGATTTGACGATGTGACATTCGAATTGAATCTGGTGTGATGATAAAGCGTAGCTTCTAGCCTCACATCTGGTAAATGACAGAAATCGGGCAGGCAGCATGGCTAAGTCGGTCGCTCCGAAGTAGGGTGTATAATCACCTGATCTAGAGTTTCATTTACTTCTAAAAATCTATTGTTGATGCTGTCCTATTCGGGAAACGGTTGCTGATCCCAACCGTTGGTGATATACATTCGATACACTCAAGCGAAATGAGTGGCCGGTCATGTGTGGTCGGGTTGCAAGATGTTCTTATTGAACCCAGTGTATTCCATTCTAGAGGTACACTAGCGAAAGGTGGTTCCATACCTTGTCATAGTTGGAAATCCATTACCCAATACGTGCTTGCGGTTTGAGATGAAAGCGTTTCTGCTAGATGAATATTATATTGTGGTTGATAGACATTATTATAATATCAAAAGGTTTTTGATATAAAGATATTTTGGATTCTCGTAAGGGAAAAACGCGTTCCGTTATACGGTGTGATCTTATGAGATATCGATTACTTGTTCAAACTGTTTTAAACTGTTTTACTCATACCAGTCCCATGACTAACCTGGAGTTTATTTTGTTTTTGTTTTCCCTAAACTCTTGGGTGCCCAATTTTGTACGGGCAGTCAAGTAGTCGGGATTTACAGATACTTGAAGAGATGGAGCAGGAGGCTTCAGGATCATATAGCTATAGTTTATTTCCGCTGTGTTCTAGGTGTTGTACTTTGAAAATGATGTATATTCAAATACAAATGTATATTTCAAAGTTATGTTACATATATTATATGTTATTCGTTCCGCTATGAGATTCGTGTTACTTTGATGTTGTGTTCTTCTTCTTCTTCTATTCTAAGTTTCTATCTTATCTTTCCTCACCCTCCGTTTTCTTTCTATTACTTTCCTGATTTTCAGTTTAATTTAGGGTTGGACTTGTGTTTTTGTTCAGCTCAAATTGGACCAGATTTTCGGGTCATTACAATTGGTATCGGAGCTTAAGTTAAGTGAATTACCTTGGCTCTGTGCCGTGACTCAGTAGAGATAGGGTTAGTAATACCCTAGATTGAGTTGAGTGTATATATACGAGTGAATGTATTTGTAGATGATATAAAAATAATTTTATATTGTGGGGATTTATCGGTTGAGTTGTTTATGAGTTCTGGTCGATCAGTTTGATCCACTGTATCGGTAAGAGTTACTAAACACTCGAATACGATGGGTCGACATGATATGTTTTGAAAAGAGGGTAAATTAAAATAAGTTTATGCAAGGTATATCTTGATATAGATAAGATATATATATCGAAATTATAATATAGCGGATATATTTGTCGTTATTATAATCGAGTAAGATTATAAATTAAATGGTTATGTGAATAACCATCATATAAGTGAAATACGTGGAATCAGTTGAGTTAAATCTGAAATTTAAACCAGAAATTGAATTAAAATTCTGGAAAATTGGATAAGTGTTTGTAAATGGATTTGGATTAAAAGTAAGGAAAATTTAAGATCCTAGGCGATTTTAAATTGTTTTACGAGCAGTGTGAATTATATTTTGAAATGAATTTCAAAGTGGAAATGTTTAGAAATGGTTTTATAGTATTGAACTCACTTCGATCACTGGAAAATAGATTCTGATGATGACAACTGCATCATCAGTATTCATTTTCGAGTTGTAAGTGACGAAATACTACCAAAGATACTGTTTTGAATTTGTTTTGGGAAATACAAGTTGTGTTGAATTTAAAAATGGAATTTATAATATAGAATTTGATATATAGAATTTGAATATTTAGAATTCGAATATAGAATATGAAATGGGATTTATAATATAGAATTTGAATAGAATTTGATATATAGGATTTGAATAACAGAATTTGATATATAGAATTTGATATATAGAATTTGAATAATAAAAGTGATATAAAATTTGAATAGAAATTGAATAGAATTAACTAAGTCGAAGAGGAATTAGTTAATCGAGTTTTGAATTTGAAGTTAAACTTTGAAAGGTGAATTGGATTTGTAAATGGATATTCGAAATCGAATATAGAACTTAAATTTGAAATTTGGATTCAAATTACTTTATAAGCAAGTTAAAATATATTTGAACATGTCATGTTCAAACATAAAAGTGAAATAGACTAAAGAGTTAATTAACGAATTTAGTTAAAACGATCAGGTATAGTTAAAATAGATTGGGCAGGTATAAATATACATGAGATATGTATGGATAAGGTATGAAGGTATATAAATAGAATGCTCGACGAAAAGGTATGTATTTAATTCATATATGAGATTTTATGCGCTGTATCGGCTAATCGCTTGACTTTTTCTTTTTCTTTTGGATTGGTGAGGGCCATGGGAGGCTATTTGAAATATCCCGATGCTCCTGGTACAAAGGAGGTTATGGCGAATTTTTTCAGGAATTTAACGAGTTAGAATATTTTTAAGATAATTTGATAGTTAGAAATCAACGTATCGATATATATATAGAAGTCGATAAGGAAACGAACTTAGAAATAGAATAGTAAAATCAAAAATGAAGAATAAGAATAAAATCTAGTAAGAATAGAAAGAGGAAGCGTGTACGTGTTTAAAAATGAACAAGTAGTTGTATGGTATTGATTATTCGAGTAAGTAGTCATATCTGTTTTGACGTTATAAATGTTATTCAGTCAAGGTCTGAGACGTAGTTATACCCCCACTTGATTGATTTCATTATTAACAAATAAATAGTAAGATTCTAGGCTCGAAAATCAATGTTGGATAAGAATTAGTTGAATATAATATTTGGGTTGTCGTAACGATGTTTTACACAACATCCGTTTTAACCCAAATAAGTGCAAGCTTGGAAATATAATAAAGAATATTTCCTAAGTATAGAAATAAATGAGATCGGAAAAGAGATAAGTAACTAGGATATTTTCCAATTATAAATAGCATATATTTTCTAAAGTTTAGAAAATAAAGGAAGGCGATATTCGGAAATGTTTTCCAAATAACATAAAAGGCCAATATGGTTATTGAAAATATTTGGTTAACAAATATTGATGAAGAAATAGAGAAGTGATTTAACTAATGGAATATTAGTTAAAGGCTCAGTGACATGTTCGAAAGGAAAATTTGTTTTTTTGAAAAGAGTAAACTGTTTAAAAAAACTCCCAAGGAAAGACTGTTTGAATTAAAAACAAATTTAATAGAAATTTGTGAAAGCAAAATTGAATTAAAGTAAAGCCAGTAAAGTGGTAATTGAGATTGAATTAGAATGATATCAAGACAAATTGGATTGTGAGATTCAAATTTGAAGTGTAATGTGATAATCAAGTTAAGAGTTGGGAATCGAGAAGAAACTCGAGTTGAAATGATATTTGGCTCAGATATAATCGAATGGTAGTGTTGTGGATAAAGGCAGATTGGAATTTTATTGGGATGATCCTTGTATCCGCTGAATTGATAACAGGTGGAAAGGATATAATGATATGCCGACAAAAGGTACAAGTTTATATTTCTATTGGATATAAGATTTATGAGCCGAATTGGCAAGCTGCTTGGTTGTTTGATTTTCTTTCGGGTTGGAGATGGCCTAGAGAGGCGAGTTGGAGTTTGACCTACTGACCAGTACAAAGGAAGTGCTGGCGAAATTTTTCGGAAAGTTAAGGTGTTAGAAAATTTTCAGGATTTTTGAAAATTTTCGTTGATAAGAAGTAATTAATAATTTAATTGAATTTAAATTGGTCTAGTTGAAACTGGAGTTAAGAAGTGAACAAATATGTTCTAACCAGCCGATAGCGTCGTTCTCTACCTTAGCAATTTCGAGGACGAAATTATTTTAAGTGGGGAAGATTGTAATGACCCGCATTTGCAGAGGTATTATAATTAATTAATTTAATTATATATATAGTTATAAAGTGAATTAAATGGAGATTTAATTAAATATTGGTGAATATTTAATTTAAAATAATAAATTAAATAATATATTCAATTCTGAAATAATCAGAATTGGCTGAAATGGCGATATGGTGTGAACTGGATCATCTGTGATATTTATTTCTGGTTCGAATTGAATTAGAACAACGAATATATTATTTGAACGACAGTTGAACGTAAAATTATATAATAGTTAAAATCGAACTCGAAATGGCGCTGCAGTTCGTAAATTGGCGATTCGAACTTCAACTGAATATACAGGATTCGTTTTAAGCCGGATTTTTGTGAAACAAGAAACGTGTGGAGCTGGTGGAGTATATCTTTCTAGTGGAAGAGAAAAATCAGGATTTCATCGTGTAGATTTTGATTTATATCTAAATCAAATTTTAGAAAAGTCGTTGTGGAATTCCTTTATAATTTATAAAGGAATTATTTATATTTTAAAAAGAAATTTCAACATAAATAGAATATCGGGTTGACCCAGAAGTGAATACCAAGTTAGAAATTCATATAGGAATATTCTAGAGTTGTATGGTATTCCACTGTGAATATATACGATAATATAAATTTATTGATATTTAATTTAATTTAAATATATTTATATATTTAAATGGGTCATCCAGAGCTTTAAAAAAAGCCGGTTTTGCAAACGAAGTCGGAATTCGATGAAACTAATTTTGTTGGATCCGCAATATCAAATAGTTGTTAGATTTCCAGTTTCGTGATTTTTAGAGTCAGTATGTGGTCATACCAATTTTTAGAGTGAAAAACAGTCGATATTTTGATAGTTTAAAATACGTTGTGTGGGCATACAGAGTCGGAATTCGACGAAACCTGTTTCTTTGGGACCGTAGTGTCGAACTGAAGGTGCATGATCATTTCCGTGATTTTTGAATATTGTGTGTTATCACATGGATTTTTAGAAGACGGATACGAATATAAAATGATAAGAATAAAATATCTAAAAATATCCTAACAAATATCTAGATATTTATCTTCATTATAAATACCCCTCTTTGGAAAACCTTAAGACCTAATTTCATTTTTTTCTAGTCAAAGTAAGCGCCGCTACTTACTTTCATTTCTCAGCAACATTCGATCAAGAAAATAAAATCCAATCAAATACAAAGAAAATCCATAAATCAAACTACACATATATTTGAATTCACTGAATGATGCTCTTCATTTTAGTATTAGTTTTGTTGAACTCGGTTTCATTTTTCTCGTTCGCTGAAATGAAAAGCACACGGTAGGGCTCCTGAAATCACAAAGTTGAAGCCTCGATTTGGATTTTTGATGGCATGTGTGAGTTCACGGAACAAAACCGCACCTACCTACAAGAGTTGAGCGAATTCGGTTATCCTTTTTTGTCGATGTCTTGAGATGGAGAGGCGACTGTCGCAGTCATCAGGGGTTGACCAAGTTTCAGTTCGTGGATAGGAGGAAGTAGAGGACGAGGTGGGAAGTTGATTGGTGGTTTCCGTTTTCGAAATCGTTGATGGGATGAACGTGTGATTTGAGGTTGGCGGAGGGATTTGATACTGGAACCGAAATGAGAAATTGGGGAAGAAGAGTGAGGTCGGGTTGGATATTAACGGGGACGATGGGCCGAAACAAAGAGGGTAA
This sequence comes from Allium sativum, assembly GCA_030737875.1. Classification (NCBI taxonomy): domain Eukaryota; kingdom Viridiplantae; phylum Streptophyta; class Magnoliopsida; order Asparagales; family Amaryllidaceae; genus Allium; species Allium sativum. The sequence goes on from CM060912.1 coordinate 850,597,454, forward strand.
AGCCCATGTGTGAAAATAATTTAGTTTTGTTTTATATTATAACTTATACTAGCATGTAAAATCGATATCTCTTTCGTACAATATCAGATTGACTGTAACAACCCACAAATTCTGAACCAATTTAAAAAATTTATTTTAGAAAATTTTAATGAATTTTGAGGAAATAATATAATTTATGTAAATAATAATGGCTAGAATTCATTTTAAACAAAGTGAAAACGAATAAATTTAATTTAAATATAAAATGAGTTAGAAATGGTGCGGTAGTTAGAAAATTGGATTTTAAACTTTAACTGAATGTACAGGATTCAAAATAAATCAGAATTGAGTGAAACCAGAAATATCGAAATCTGTTTAATCATATCGTTCTAACGAATCAGAATAATTGAAATTTCGTTTTAAGAATCAAAAGTTATGGCCAATTCAATATTTAGAAAGGTCGCTGTAGAATTTATTTATATATAATATATATATGGCCCAAAGGGCTACTTTTGATATATGAAGGAAATAGGACTCGAAACCACTTCCATTGAGTCCGGAATAATGTTTCTGCATTTAAAAAGTACAAACACTTACATATTTTGAGTTTCGGAATTTATTTGTTTAAAAATGTATTTTTAATATTAAATATATAGCACTTGAAAATAGTCAATTTCCAAACGACCTCCGTTTTCGACGAAACCACTTTTGTTGGAACCGGAATGTCAAATTATAGCTAGGTTTTAATTTTCAGAATTTTTCGAATTAATATGTGAGCGTGGAAAAAGAAAATGTGTTTTGACTATTTTAGTTAAATTTAAACGACTTGAAAATAGTCGTTTTTCAAACAGTCTCAGAATTCAACGAAATTAGTCTTGTTAGAACCGTATCACCACAAGAAAGCTAAAAATAATTTTTCAGGAATTTTTAGAGGTCATATGTGGCCCCGACATTTTTAAACGTGCGGTCAATATTTAATTAATTAATTTTTTATTGAATTTTAATTAAATATTCTACAGATTTCAGAATTGGACCTCGAGACCTGTCCCGTTGCGTTTAGAAGGCCTTAAAACGTTAAGATCGGCAGTAAGCAAGCCCAATTCGGAGACAGCCCGCTCTTTATAACACGCTTTACGATGAATAAATAATAAAATAATATATAAAATCCGAAAAAAAACCTAACCGCCGCCTATTCAATTCGAAGGCCAGAAACATCTGAAATTCAAAACTTAATTTCTCTCAATCCGTTCAATGAAAATCAACAAATTATATATCAAATTGAAGAGAATTCAGAGAGCTTTCCATCCATACAGATGATGGGTACCATTGGGATCTGGATTTCGCGAAGTTGGAGCAGGAAGGGCCGCCGTTCGGGTTCGGGTCTCGAGGCGAGGTAAGGGCCGAGTTCGTCGGTGCTTCAGGCATGGGTCGAGTTCGGCTAGGGTTCGTCGCGGCGGTGGTCGATCGGCGTCAGGATGGCCGAGGAGGGGTGCGACGTGGAGGTTGAAAGGGGAGAATGGGTTCGGATGTAACGATAGAACGAGGAGGAAGGTTTATTATTTTAATATTATTTGTTTATTTAATATTTAATTTATACAATCTTTGAAATGCGATAACATTCTTATACGAGGTCGGTTTTACGAACCGTTTGTTGCGTTGGACTCGTCTTTATGACATCTTCGCAATGGCGCAAACCAGAGCTGAAACGGAGACAGTTGAATTTTCATCCAGATCAATGTGAGAACTCTAATTTTTATTATTTAATTTATTTTTAATTATTTTTCGCGTTTAAAATTATTGTATTATAATACTAATTCAGATCTGAAATGTTTTGTGATTGATGAATTGTTGATTGTTGGTGGTGGATGTTTTGTTGTTCGTGATAGGCTAGATCTGCATTGAATTTAATATACTGTTGAATTTATTTGTGGTTGGAAAATTAAATCTAAATTTGGATTTAAATCATATTTTATTCAGATCTAGTTGCTCTAATTTATTTTAAATTATTAAAATATTATTTTTATTATTTTAAAATGAACAATGAAATTTGAATGACAAATAAAAATTTATTATTATTTGTTGATGTTACAATAAAATTTGAACGACAAATAAAATGTATCTTTATTTGATGATACTACAATAGAATTGGAACGACGAATAAAAACTCATTTTCATTTGTTGATATCACCATAGAAATTGAAAGACATATAAAACCTTATTTTTATTTGTTTACCTTACAATAGAATTTAAACAACAAATAAACCTTATTGTTATTTGTTTATTTTAGAACAGGATTTGAATGACAAATAATATATTATTTTTATTTGTTTATTTACAATAGAAAATGAATAACAAATAGAATATATTTTTATTTGTTTCCATTACAACAGAATTTGGCTAACAAATAAAATCCTATTTTTATTTGTTTACATTTAGAACACGATTTATGAATTACAGTAAAAAAGTTCTTCTTTTTACTGTCACATTAAACGTAAGATGTTCTAGGATTAGTATAACAATAAAATACTAAATTTTTATTATTGATATTAAAAACATATTAGTAAAATAAAACTTTATTTACATTGTATTTGTAAATTAAAGGTTATATTTGGAAACCACCTTCTTGTTTACATTTTTATGTAAATAAAAATACATGTTTTGGAAATCACAATTTTGCTTACATTTTATATGTAAATAAGAAATTATTTTCAGAAGTTACATTTTTGTTTGCAAATATATTTTAAAATATAATTTATTCTTTTATCTGAATTCACTGATGCTAATAAACTTTAAAAACAATTTTTTTTCTTTTATTTGCATTTACCAATGCAATTATATATTGAAACAAATTATTCTTTCATTTGCACTCACCAATGCAAACACATATATTGAAAATAAAGTGTATTCCTTTATTTGCATTTATCAATGCATATATGCATTGAAATTAATGTTTATTCTTTTATTTGCATTTATCAATGCAAATATTCAATGAAACTAAATTCTATCTTTTATCTACATTCACCAATACAAATATACACATTTTTATGCATTTAATAGAATTTGTTAAAAATATACTTTGAAAATAAATCTTGTTCTCTTATTTACATTCGCTAATACAAATATACTTTGAAAACAAAACTATTCTTTTGTTTGCATTCACAAATGCAAATATACCTTGGAAATAAATGTTGTTTCTTTCATTTGCATTCACAAATGCAAATATACTTTTAAATAGAATATACTTTGAAGTAAAATATATTTTGAAATATAAAATGCTTTGAAGTGAAATAAACTTTAAAAAATGAAATTTGTTCTTTTATTTGCATTAATTACTGCAAATAAACTTTACAAATGGAAGTTTTATTTACTAATGCAAATGTACTTTGAAAATAAGGATTGTTCTTTTATTTGCATTCACAAATACACATATATATATTGAAAACAAAGTTGTTCTTTTATTTGTAATCACTAACGAAGTTATACATTAAAAATAGAATTTGTTTCTTTAATTGCATTCCTTGTTTCAAATAAGCTAGAAACAAAGATTACACTTATTTATTTATTTATTTGCATTCCTTTTGCAAATTAAACTTTAAAATAAAGTTCATCTTTGTTTGCAATTCATTAATGCAAACAAACCATCAAAATGAAAGTTGCATTTTTGATTTATAATTTTGATATGTATAAAGTATTGTTTGAAAGTGGCATTTTTATTTGCACCCTCCAATGAAAATAAAACATGAATTAAATCTTTCATTTTACTTTCAAATTTAGAAATACCTTTTATTCACATTTTTAGATATAAATAAAGGATAGGATTTAAAAGTCACATTTTAGTTACATTCTAAGTGTAGCAGAAATGGAAAAATAATGTTTCATTTTATTTTCTTTTTAAAGGACAATAGAAAGAATAGTTTTTAGAAGTGCATTTTATTGCAATTCTATATGAAGTGAAAAGAGCGAATTTGTCAAATGTCTTATATGAAATAAAGGGAGTTCTTTTTGTCACTTCAAAAAGAATGAATTGAAAATGTTTATTTAAGCTTTTGTAAAGAATGAATAACTAAACATTCATAATTTTATCATTAAAGTAAAATAAACAAATACCTACATTTTTGTCTAAATTAAAAGACTGAAACAAAATATAGCACTGGAACATTACATTAGAATTAAAACACAAATTAGTCACTATCATAAATTTACATCAGTTAAAACAAATTATTCATTTTTGTTAATTTATATTAGTAAAAACTATTATTCATTTTAGTCAATTTATACTAGTTAAAAACAAAATATTCACTTTTATCAATTCACACTAGTTAAAACCAATTATTTACTTTTGTCAATTTACATTTGTTGAAACCAATTATTTGTTTTGTCACTATAGAGTTGTTAAGATAAAGATATTCATTTTTGTTTTGTTATCACTTTTCCATGAAATAGGAGTAGACATTTTTAGTCATCTTTATTCTATTTGCATTCTCCAATACAAATGTACATAAAAATGAAGATGTTCTTTTGTTTGCATCTCTTGATGCAAATAAAACATATATTAAAATGTTACAACTCTATTTGTAACTCCAATGTGAACGAACACATACTTTCAAAAGATTACATTTTTATTTGCCTTTTGATGCAAATAAAAATATAGTTTTAGAAATTGTCAATAGAGACGAAGTTATTATTCTTATGTGTTCATTGCAATAGAATTACATATAATATAAAGGAGACATTTTGTTGTCATGGTTATATATTGTGTATTACACTTCCATTCACAAGTTACCCGACTTGTTTATGTGATTGGGACGATTATTTTCACAAATCGCCCAAGTGCACAAATTAGTTTATCATTTGTTTATTGGTTGAAACCCCACACGGGTGTTGGGATTAAAATTTACATACACAAATCCCAATATTCAGTTGTATGTTGATCGTTAGATCGACAGGCTGCGATGAGCTTTATTATTTAATTTTAACGCTTACACAGTGGAAATTACACTTTGGATGAAATGGATGACTTGATGATTATACTATTCTTGGCATATATACGATGGGTGTGAAACCCATATAATCCAAATTATATGGTAAATGTTTGAGTCGCATTTCGATTCAGGTGTTCTTTTAAATAAGAATATTTTTACATTAGAAATCCTTTTATATAAAGTATATATTTTCATAAAAAAATATTGTTAATCAACTATATGTTAAAACAAAGAATATTTGTAAAAGATAAAAAATTGTAATATAAAGAAAACTTCCCATTTAGATTCTTTTATATAAAGGATATTTTTAATGATTATTTTAAAATATGTTTTTTAAAATATTATTAGGATTTGCAATTATATTTTTTGATATGAAATAAATTGTGATGTGAAGTGGATTTATCGTGGACGATGTTTTAAACGACATTTATCATTTAATCCAATTTACATTGAAATTATTACTTGGAATTTATAAATCTATTTTGTAGATTCAAAAGGGCATTTTCTAAAAATCAAGTTTTCCAGTTTAATATATTAAATTGGAATTAAGTGGAAATTCGATTGGTAATAATCGAAATGGGCTTCTGTAAAAGAAGACCGATATTATATATGGAATTTAAGAGGCTTTGCCGTTTATCAATGTAACAACCCGTATTTAAAAACAACACGTTATAACTTAAAACAGGGCAGAATTAAATGTTAAATTCTGAATCAGGGGAAACGGGCTATGTCGTTGCGTTCGTCTTGGAAAAATACGCGAAATAGAGTCCGAAATTTCGTAAATCGGAGTCCGTATGATCAAGATATGGCCTCGCAAAGTTTCACGAAAAATTCAAATTCAAAAACAGATTCAAATTTTCAGAATTCAGGGTAGGCGGGAAAAATCCCGCCCAGACCGGTCGGAAGGGGGGTCGACACTAGGGTCGACCTCCCCCCAATCAGGTCGACACTAGAGTCGACCTGGGGGTCGACCTCCCCCCAGGTCGACTGGGGAGTCGACCTGGGCGTCGACCTGGGGGTCGACCTCCCTGGTCGGCTAGGTCGGCCAGGTACACCTGTTTTGGCTCCTAGGTCTTGTTTTGGGGGCTTGTGATGATTTTAGATGGCTCAGATCTATCCTAGGGTTTATCCTATGGCTAAAACTAATCCTAAACACTATATAAAGACCCTAATACCTAGCTTAAATCATACTATTTCATTTTAGCCTCATGCAACCGCCATTAAACCTAGAACTCTAAATTAAAAATACAAAGAACGAAATTAAAGAAGACGAAGGATGATTCTTGAAGGCTACAACTAGAAGCTATAACAACTACAACGCTTTAGACAACGGAATTGGGGCTATTTGATTTGAAGTTTTGATTTGGATTGCTTGCTTCATATTGTAAGTTCTATGTTACTTTTTAGGCAAAAATGCTAAAATAACATGGACATGCTATGAATTGAAACCGGATTTAAGAACTATTATTAATCCATGTTTATATTTTTAACTTTGAATCAAAATTTGGGAATATTGCTATGTTAATGTTGCAAGTTAAACTTATCATGATGTTGATGTTGTTATGAATCACTTGGGCTTAATTTTATTGCAAGTTGAACAAATACATGTCCGTGGAATCATTATGTTCATTGAAATCCTCATGTTGATTAAACCATGCCTATGATGCTAATTAAACCATGTCTATGATATTAATGAAACTATGCCTGGGATGTTAATATACCTATCATGTTAATGACAAATTTGGAATTGCTAGGTTATGATGAAAAGTTGGAATCATTATGTTTATAATGCTAGATGAGAATCATTATGTTAAAAATACTAAATTGGAATCCACTATGCCTATTAGAATTACCAAGCCTTTAATGTTTCATGTTTGTAATAAAATTATTAGTATGCCGCATGGGTTATTATGCCTATGATGTAAAGTTGAATTCATCATGTTAAACTAAGTTGGAACCATTACTATGCCAAGTTATCATCATGCTAGTATTGAAACCATGTGATATGTTATAGCCTATTTATTGTGCAAGTGATGTTGGAATTGTCACATATGCCTAACACATGTTTGGCGTTATTCCCCTTTATCTCTTGAATTGTTTATGCTTGCAAACGAAGTACGTTTATATACGTTGGGGATACAATTGGGTAGAATAGGCAAAACATGAATTAATTATAATCATAAATCGTGAAATTTGGCATAAGTAAAACATGAAATATGGCACGAAAAACTTGACGTGAACATGCCATAACTTGACTTGAAACATGCCTTAGTTGGGCACGAAATTGACATATGAACATGCTATGAATATAGCACGAATTTGATAAGAACATGGGCATGACTTTAGAAAACAAGAAAGTGGCCAACTCGAGGTTGGGTTGAGTTTGTAGTGTAAATCTGCCCGGAACCGCCCGGCAAATCCAGTTGCTACAAACAATAGGATCCAATGTGGGTAGTTGGTCACATCGCACTTGAAACCCGAGGTTGGGTTGAGTTCGTAGCGTAAACCTGCCCGGAACCGCCCGGCAAATCCAGTGGCTACGAACAAGAGGATCCAATGTGAGTGGTTCGGTGCATTAACGAATCAATTAATGCTAATTAGGGTTAAGTCATGAACATGAAAAGACAACTTAACCAACTTGAACACGATTTGTAGGACTAAGTCATGAACTTGAAACGACAACACTTAGCCAATTTGACATGACACGTAGGCGGGTTAAGTCACGAATTTAAATGACATACTTAACCATCTTGACATGACTAGACTGGAAAAGGATTAAGTCACGAATTACATGACTTAATCGGTTAGGCGGGTTAGGTCACGAATTACATGACCTAATCTGTTTGGTGACACGACACTTTTCAGCAGTAACCCTCTAGATGTATCAAGGTACCCTGGGGCTAGGCCGGGTGGGGCACGATTACTAGGCTAATTGTAAGAGGTGAACGACGGCAGTGGGGTATGCCAGTGTTGGTTCGGTGGACTACGGTCGTGCACGTATTCCGGGGCAGGCACTGGGTATCCGTAGATTTATCTGTGCATCTTGAATCGTGTCAGGGGTTGACACCCTAGGGCTGATACACCCAAAGGTGGACCCAGCACAGGTGACTACATTCGTGATTAGCCGTATGACACGGACACTTGACGAGCTAGAACTTGTAGGGAGCCGATCGACTAGATAATCGCTCCATAGGACCCCGTACTTGGGTCAGACCCCGTTTCAGGGTCATTTCATCATATTGGGCCGTGGGATTTATTTCGTGATTAACTTGTGACATGGGCTTAGTATACTAGTACAGTCGATGCAACGAATCTCGAACATGTGATGCTTTACTTGACTTGTCTTGACTTATCCTGATCACCTTAGTCTATCTTGTTCACCTTGACACCATTCTTAAGTTTAGTTCCAGTTCATACATGACAGGTTGTTTTAACCGTTTTTACACTGAAAGCCACTAGGACTTACTCAGTCTTTATGACTGACCCTTTTCCTTTTGCCTCTTTTTCTTTCGTTTCCCCCCCAGGTTCTCAGGGAGGAAACACTAGCTCTTAGCTTAGATATCACTTGCTTTGGCTCAGCATGTACGGTTTGCTATGGCTGCTTCTTTTTACTACACTTGGGGAATAAGCTGTTTTTCTGTTTTTAAGTTATTGCTTCTTTGGCTATTATTACAAGACAGTTGTAATGAAGTTATTTGAAATGTTTGTAAAAGACATGGTTTATTTTGGAATAAAATGAAGTTCTGTTTTACTCATAAATTTTTCCGCTGTTTACTTAATTTTTTTATTAATGTTCTGTCTTGTGATAATTCGGTGATGTTATCTCGATAATACCCCTCCAAAACTAGTGCATTCCCTTTGTGAGTGACCCTAGCGGAGGTGGGGTGTTACATTTGGTATCAGAGCAGAAGGTTACCAAGACTGGGCAAAAGTTTTGAAAACCTTTTGATTTTTTTTTCAAAACCATTTACAAAGAAGCAATTTTCAAGAAAAGTTGGTTTATTTTAAAAGGCTATTCCCCAAAAAGCCATTAGCACAATCTTTGTTTCCTCGTTTGAATCTTTTCCTTTTTCGTTTTCAGCTTATCATGGCCGACGATCTTAATCTTCCCGAGGGTGTCAATATACCCACTTGGTTCCGTCGTTTCCTCGAGGCTCGGGCTAATGTGGCTGGCCCAGCCAATCCTCCTCCTCATCCTCCTCAACCTCTGCGAGAAACCGCTTTTTCAAAGATATGCAAGGACTTTAAGGCCATGGGCGGAAAGGATTTCCTAGGAACTGAGACTTTTGTTGAGGCACGGAATTGGTTGAAGGAAACCGAAGACTTGTTTGTTATCTTTGAGATAGAGGACAATAGGAAAGTACAGTTGGCAGCGTGGCTCATGAAAGAGGAAGCTTCTTACTGGTGGGAAGTCACCAACGCTACTAGGCCCATTGAGACTTGGGCGGACTTTAGAGGGAGATTTGGGCTTAAGTTCTTGTCATCGGCAGAGGAGAGTCTCCAAATGGAATGGTTTCTGGCCCTTAAACAAGGAAATATGACAGTTAAAGAATACGTGAACCGTTTCAATCAGCTTGCTCGCTTTGGATTGGAGTTAGTCAACACTCCTCAGAAAAAGGCGCTACGTTTTGCACGAGGCTTGAACGGGCCACTACATGGTTTGGCCATGACTCATGTGCCCATGGGGGCGACCTTTGAAAGCTTGGTGGATATGGTCGTACTGTATGAGGAAGATAAGAAGGGCAAGAAAGAGGTCAAGCCCAACGATTCTCAGAATAAGAAGGTAGACCCTGAGAAAGGAGGCAAGAACGACAACTCATGTGATAAAAGGAAATGCAATTTCTGTGGTACGGAAGGGCACATAGCCAAGGATTGTAGAAAGAGGAAGAGAAAGCAAGGTGAATGTTTTCATTGTGGTGAGACTGGACATATCAGCAAGGACTGCCCTAAAAAGCAGATCGAACCTTCTGGGGGTACATCGTTAACTTCTTTTTCTAGATGCTTTGTTTTATCTTGTTTCTCTCCTCGATCCTATCTTGAGAACCATAGGTAGAATCTTTTTGGATGTAAACATGTAATTGAAACATGTTATGATTGCGAAATGGTTGCAAGTGGTTGCTCGTGGATGCATGAATACACATTAGGCACTAGACCGGCTCAGTCACAGTTTCATACTTGCATATGCATGAGTGTTTATTTTGGAAACTTGGTTGTGCTATCATTTGGTTGTTGCATATGATTGAATGTTTGTGCACTCATGTAGAAATTATGAATTATAATAGGAAAATTTTACATACATATTGGATTCATTTCACTAAACATATTTTGCATTTAGAAGATCAATCAGGCCTGATCATTTGCATTAGATAAGGAACATATACACACACTTTCTGCATATGTTCATACAGCATTAGAAATCTTTTAAGGACAATTGCTGCCTGTGGATGATGCTTTGAGTAGATGGATGATGGATGGTAGTATACGTTCTTCCTAACTTGAAGATTTCGAGGACCAAATCCTTTAAGGAGGGGAGAATGTAACAACCCATATTTTAAAACAACACGTTATAACTTAAAACAGGGCAGAATTAAATGTTAAAGTCTGAATCAGGGGAAACGGGCTATGCCATTGCGTTCGTCTTGGAAAAATACGCGAAATAGAGTCCGAAATTTCGTAAATCGGAGTCAGTATGATCAAGATATGGCCTCGCAAAGTTTCACGAAAAATTCAAATTCAAAAACAGATTCAAATTTTCAAAATTCAGGGTAGGCGGGAAAAATCCCGCCCAGACAGGTCGACAGGAGGGTCGACACTAGGGTTGACCTCCCCCCAACTAGGTTGACACTAGTGTCGACCTGGGGGTCAACCTCCCCCCCAGGTCGACTGGGGAGTCGACCTGGGTGTCGACCAGCGGGTCGACCTCCCTGGTCGGCCAGGTCGGCCTGGTACACCTGTTTTGGCTCCAAGGTCTTGTTTTGGGGGCTTGTGACGATTTTAGATGGCTCAGATCTATCCTAGGGTTTATCCTATGGCTAAAACTAATCCTAAACACTATAAAAAGACCCTAAGACCTAGCTTAAATCATACTACTTCATTTTAGCCTCATGCAACCGCCATTAAACCTAGAACTCTAAATTAAAAATACAAAGAACGAAATTAAAGAAGACGAAGGATGATTCTTGAAGGCTACAACTAGAAGCTACAACAACTACGACGCTTTAGACAACGGAATTGGGGCTATTTGATTTGAAGTTTTGATTTGGATTGCTTGCTTCATATTGTAAGTTCTATGTCACTTTTTAGGCAAAAATGTTAAAATAACATGGACATGCTATGAATTGAAACTGGATTTAAGAACTATTATTAATCCATGTTTATATTGTTTAACTTTGAATCAAAATTAAGGAATATTGCTATGTTAATGTTGCAAGTTAAACTTATCATGATGTTGATGTTGTTATGAATCACTTGGGCTTAATTTTATTGCAAGTTGAACAAATACTTGTCCGTGGAATCATTATGTTCATTGAAATCCTCATGTTGATTAAACCATGCCTATGATGCTAATTAAACCATGTCTATGATATTAATGAAACTATGCCTGGGATGTTAATATACCTATCATGTTAATGACAAATTGGGAATTGCTAGGTTATGATGAAAAGTTGGAATCATTAGGTTTATAATGCTAGATGAGAATCATTATGTTAAAAATACTAAATTGGAATCCACTATGCCTATTAGAATTTCCATGCCTTTAATGTTTCATGTTTGTAATAAAATTATTACTATGCCGCAAGGGTTATTATGCCTATGATGTAAAGTTGAATTCATCATGTTAAACTAAGTTGGAACCATTACTATGCCAAGTTATCATCATGCTAGTATTGAAACCATGTGATATGTTATAGACTGTTTATTATGCAAGTGATGTTGGAATTGTTACATATGCCTATCACATGTTTGGTGTTATTCCCCTTTATCTCATGAATTGTTTATGCTAGCAAACGAAATACGTTTATATACGTTGGGGATACGATTGGGTAGAATAGGCAAAACATGAATTAATTATAATCATGAATCGTGAAATTTGGCATAAGTAGAACATGAAATATGGCACGAAAAACTTGACTTGAACATGCCATAACTTGACTTGAAACATGCCTTAGTTGGGCACGAAATTGACATATGAACATGCTATGAATATAGCACGAATTTGATAAGAACATGGGCATGACTTTAGAAAACAAGAAAGTGGCCAACTCGAGGTTGGGTTGAGTTTGTAGTGTAAATCTGCCCGGAACCGCCCGGCAAATCCAGTTGCTACAAACAATAGGATCCAATGTGGGTAGTTGGTCACATCGCGCTTGAAACCCGAGGTTGGGTTGAGTTCGTAGCGTAAACCTTCCCGGAACCGCCCGGCAAATCCAGTGGCTACAAACAATAGGATCCAATGTGGGTAGTTGGTCACATCGCGCTTGAAACCCGAGGTTGGGTTGAGTTCGTAGCGTAAACCTTCCTGGAACCGCCCGGCAAATCCAGTGGCTACGAACAAGAGGATCCAATGTGAGTGGTTCGGTGCATTAACGAATCAATTAATGCCAATTAGGGTTAAGTCATGAACATGAAAAGACAACTTAACCAACTTGAACACGATTTGTAGGGCTATGTCACGAACTTGAAACGACAACACTTAGCCAACTTGACATGACACGTAGGCGAGTTAAGTCACGAATTTAAATGACATACTTAACCATCTTGACATGACTAGACTGGAAAAGGATTAAGTCACGAATTACATGACTTAATCGGTTAGGCGGGTTAGGTCACGAATTACATGACCTAATCTTTTAGGCGAAACCCTAGACACGACCCTTTTCAGCAGTAACCCTCTAGATGTATCAAGGTACCTTGGGGCTAGGCCGGGTGGGGCACGATTACTGGGCTGATTGTAAGAGGTGAACGACGGTAGTGGGGTATGCCAATGTAGGTACGGTGGACTACGGTCGTGCACGTATTCCGGGGCAGGCACTGGGTATCCGTAGATTTATCTATGTGCATCTTGAATCGTGTCAGGGGTTGACACCCTAGGGCTGATACACCCGAAGGTGGACCCAGCACAGGTGACTACATTCGTGATTAGCCGTATGACACAGACACTTGACGAGTTAGAACTTGTAGGGAGCCGATCGACTAGATAATCGCTCCGTAGGACCTTGTACTTGGGTCATACCCCGTTTCAAGGTCATTTCAGGATATTGGGCTGTGGGATTTATTTCGTGATTAACTTGTGACATGGGCTTAGTATACTAGTACCGTCGATGCAACGAATCTCGAACATGTGATGCTTTACTTGACTTGTCTTGACTTATCCTGATCACCTTAGTCTATCTTGTTCACCTTGACACCATTCTTAAGTTTAGTTCCAGTTCATACATGACAGGTTGTTTTAACCGTTTTTACACTGAAAGTCACTAGGACTTACTCAGTCTTTATGACTGACCCTTTTCCTTTCGCCTCTTTTTCTTTCGTTTCCCCCCCCCCCAGGTTCTCAGGGAGGAAACACTAGCTCTTAGCTTGGATATCACTTGCTTTAGCTCAGCATGTACGGTTTGCTATGGCTGCTTCTTTTTTCTGCACTTGGGGAATAAGCTGTTTTTCTGTTTTTAATTTATTGCTTCTTTGGCTATTATTACAAGACAGTTGTAATAAAGTTATTTGAAATGTTTGTAAAAGACATGGTTTATTTTGGAATAAAATGAAGTTCTGTTTTACTCATACATTCTTCCGCTGTTTACTTAATTTTTTTATTAATGTTCTGTCTTGTGATAATTCGGTGATGTTATCTCGATAATACACCTCCAAAACTAGTGCATTCCCTTTGTGAGTGACCCTAGCAGAGGTGGGGTGTTACAATCCATTTATATTATTAGTCCAATACAGAAATCTATATCGATTATGTATTGATTTGATTTCTGTGGAATTCCATATTTTGGAAATTGATTTGTAGGTTTATTGTGAACTGTGTTTAAAGGACACTAGTTCTTTAACCTGTTTAAGACAAGATTTATTCCTTAAAATAAATGACCTTGTAAGAATGATTTTTGATATCAAATCAAAACCGGAGTTTTAATAAATCCTTTAAGGAAGATTTAAGATTTTATTTTCAGAATTTATCTTTAATAAAATTAATGAAAATCTTCTAATATGAATATCTTATTAAATGAATACTCGGAGTTGGAATGTGGCGTAATGTGTGATCTTCCAATATTTGCTTCTAATCACAAAATACGCGAGTTATTCGGAAAGACCTGGTTTAACCCATTCTGAATAATCACCACGACGATCAAGAGTCGAAGATGAAGACGATGATTGAAGAACGAAGGTTTTTCACATCATTGGGATTTTGATGACTGGTATCTTGAATTGGGATTGGCCTTCCAAGGCAAGGTATTTGGTAATGGTCATCTAAACGCATTTGGAGATCGACGGACACGTTGTTTCGCTCAGACCCGGAGCAGACTTGTAAATGGATTGCTTGTCTGACCTTGTATTCCTTTCTACTGTATTTGTTGAACGCTACTGATTATATATTTCTATTTGGTGGTAAATAATTTATTCTTTACTTATCACCCTTCTCTAAGACGTATGAGCTTAGAGGTTATATATATATTGGTAGATGATCAATAATATGGTAGGGTCTAACAATGTGACATGCTAAGATGCAAATGATCAAGGCTTTGTTGAAATGTAGGCCTTGTGGTTGATGATCAAAGCACAATCTATTTAGGCATAGATTTGTGTATATCGTGACTTCGCGAGCCTCACACATCGGTTGAGTCTAAAATGGGAGAAGGGAACGCAGGGAGTGCACACGTTTCTTTCTAGCTAGAAGTTGTGTCAGTGCTTAAACTGGCTGACATTTGCTTATGTGGTTGATGGAATTTTTGCGAGGCCTCGGTTTATTCTTATCTGCCGCCCACGGCCGATTTATAGGTCCAATAGGATCGGGGAGCGTATATTCAGGCATAACTAATCCACTAAAGTACTTGTGGTCGGCCCTGCTGTATCCACGGGTACGCCAGCGTCCGAATCCTGAGACATTGCTAGAATGCCTCGAATCGGTCAGGAACTCCTCCCTAGCCTTGACTCATGATGGAAACCCAATTTCCAATATGTCCCTTGCGGTTTTGATTGTATAACTAGTATGGCGACATAGTAGATGGTAGCTATGCCGTCTAGGATTGATATTATATTTGAAATGTTTCATATATATATACACACTAATAATATCATTTTTACGTATCAAACATCTTTTGACCATTATAAGGTAAAACCCTATCCTCCTGTTTGCGTTGCATTGTGTGATGGGACCTGGGTCTTATAATGGTTTCATTTTTCTAAAAAGCATTACGTTATTTGACGATTTACTTTATTTTATGCACTGGCAATCCAATGGAGTAAACCTGTTCTGCGTTAGCGGCATGGTCCTGTGATTAGCCTACTTATTAGATAAGTTAAGTATTGATTTCTCATACCATTCCCGTGACTGACCTGTAGTTTGTTTCACTTTGCAAACTCGGGTGCCCTCTTTCCACACGGGCAGTTGAGTAGCTTTTTTGCAGATATAGTTAATGTAATGACCCAGAAAATTAGAACCAATTTAAAAATTTTAAATTGGATAAAATAATGGATTTTAAATATTTAAAATAAATATTTTAAATAATAGCAATGAAAAGTGAGTTTGAGTCGACATTTGAAAAGGAATATAATTAATTCTAATTATAAACAAGGCCTGAAATGGCGCTGCAGTTTCAAAAATTGAATTCAAACTTTGTCAGACTGTACCAGGTGCAAAACAAAACGGATTTGAGTGAAACCAAAAATATTTAAATCTGGTAGTGAATACCTTTCTAACGAATCTGAAAAATCGAAGTTTCATAGCCGAAAACAAAAGTTATGGCCAAATGAATTTACAGAAAGGTCGCATTGGAATTTATATAGCCCGTGAAATTGGCCATTTTGCATACGACCTCGAAATTCGACGAAACCACTTTTGTTTGATCCGGGATGTGAAGTTATTGCTAGGTTTAAAATTTCATAATTTTTGAAGCTAGTATGTGAGCGTGGCAAAGGAAAACATGTTTTGGTCAATTATAGTTAAATTGGATCGACCAGAAATGGGCCTTTTTGCAAACGGTCTCAGAATTCGACGAAATTAGTATTGTTGGGACCGTATCGTCAAAACATAGCCAGATTTTTTTTTTGGAATTTTTCGAATCAGTTTGTGGCCCTGGTATATTGAAATGTATGATCAAATCAAATATTGAATGTTATATATTTTTATTTGAAGGAAAACTGACTGAAACAGTCGAATGGGCCTATGAAACATATCCCATTGTGTTCGGAATGGGGGTAAAACTCTGGGGATGACAGTCGTTGGGTTTGGATTGGAGGTCATGTCAGAAAACCCCTTTAAAACCCACCGGCCAATCATAATTTTTTTTATAAAAAAAAAGAGAAAAATCCCTTTCTCTCTCCCGATCTGAACGGCGGCTAATCTCCGAAGCTAACCTCCCCGTTTCCGATCGCCACAGCCACCATCAGCCCCACCTCCTGTTGAACTTTTTGAAGCCCTCCTCCTCCTCTTCAAATCCATACCTGGCACGCCTTCCCTCGTCGTGCGAATCTCGAGATCTGGAGCCACGAAAGTCCGCCGTTCTTTGCGCCGCCGCCCATCCATCTAGGCATCGAACTGCCAAGACCACCGTTGATCGGTGTGCGCGTCAGAGCTCTACGCTTTGGCGAAACTTGATCTTTACCTCGGTCAACAGATCGAAAGAAAAATCTAAACCTAGTTTCGAACATTCAAAGGAAGGTACGGCTGTTATATTAATTAACTATATAATAGCACTTCTAAGAGCTACCGTTTTTGATTTCACTGTAAAAATCATATCTTTTTCGTTTCTTGACGAAATTCAGTGAAATAAGAGACAGTGGACTCATGTGGACGTCCTCTACATTCTAGAAGGGACCGCATATTTTTATTAGCCTTCTGTTATTTTTGGTGGAATGGAACCCAATGTGAGATTTCTAATTTATAAACGATATGAAAAACGATGATGTATAAATTATATAGTCGATGTATGAGTTATATAAGCGTTGTACACCTCTTGTATAAGCGTTGTATAAGTTGTACGTTCGATGTATAATTTATATATGCGTTGTAAAAATTATATATATGTTGAAATAGAAGTGAATTGCTATATATATATATATATATATATATATATATATATATATATACGCCCCTCGTCCACAAACCATGGACGATATTTATTGGTTGTGATTGGTGTGAAAATTGATTGATAGCGAATGGTTGATTGGAATTGTTTGTGGTTAATATTGATTGATTGTGGTTGAAAAATACCCGTTTGTGGTTGAGAAATATTTGGTTGAAACCACATAGGATTAGTTTGTGGAAATGAAATAAAAATATACATGCCGCCTGCGTGCGAACTAGATGCATGATTCGCCATTGTCAAAAACCGCGAGGTTTTAAGATAGAGCGAGGAGTCGTACTAGGGACAGTCCCGGTTTTAACTACCCTGCCGTTATACTGCCGAAATTTTGAATAATATTCATGTATTTGAATTATTTACATGTGTTGAGTCGATATTCATTCGTGGGATTGAAATTCATGTGTTGAATGGTGTTCGTGTTTTAAATATAAAAATCACCTTTTTATCATCTATATGAACTATATAAAATAGTCGAGTTTTGAAATAAATTGTTTTTTAATAAAAAATTACCATTTTTATCACCAATATGAACTATATAAAATAATCTGGTTTTGAAATAAATTGTTTTACATTAAAAATCACATTTTTACTATATAGATGAATTGTTAAAAATAGAGAAGTGTTGAAATAGAAGACAGTTAGATAAAAATATCATTTTTATCAAATGTTTGAAAAGAATATGGTTTTGAAATTGAAGAATCGATATATATATATATACACATATTTAAATAGAATAGAAATATATCGAATAACGATGCTGCAGTTCGTATTTTGAAATCGTGATTTCAAACAATTAGTGTGGGAGAACCGACCATCGGGTTTTCCTGAAATCGCAACCGTTGGGTTCGCTTTGGAAATATCTTTCCAACGGCACCAACTTTGTAAAAATCCAACGGTTGGATTGTCTAGAATGTTTAATTCAAATCTGAAGATAAACAGCGCCAGAATCGATTATATATATATATATATATATATAATTATATTAAATCGAATAACGACGCTGCAGTTCATATTTTGAAATCGAAACTTCAAACGATTGTACCGGGAGATCCGGCCATCGGATCTTCCCAAAACTGGAACCGTTGGATTCGTTTTAAAAAGATCTTTCTAATGAGGTAAATTTTGTGAAGATCTAACGGTTAGATTTTCAGATATGTGTAAATCAAATCTGGAGAAAAACAGCGCCACGGCCGCGTTATGGCCCGAAGCGTCGTTTTGAATAAATTGGCTATTTTAAAATAAATAAAAATAGTGATAAATCATTATAAAATATTATAAACGATATGGATGTGAAATATAGAAAATAACTGAAGGTTGGCTAAGTCGAATGGTTTCTCGGGTATTGATCTGATGTTGGTTTTGGCCTTCGGGGTTAATATTTGGGAAATCGTTCTCTTACTGATTGACGGTTAGTGACTAATGAATTGAAATGATGCGTGTGTATGTTAGTGTTGCACTGGTTTATTATATACGCGAGTTGCTCAGAAAGACCGGGTTTACCCCATTCTGTATAACTGAATCGACGATAAGAGATCGAAGATGAAGACGTTGGTCGAAGACCGGAGATCTTCACCTCGTTTGGATGGTAACCGAGGTCCTGATTGGGAGGCATCCCGAAATATGGATAATGAGTGGTGATCGTCCAGACGTACGTGGTGATCGATGGGTTTACGAGGTATGTAGTGCCTCCGGTTTCGTTCAGACCCAGAACGGACTTGAAAATGGACTGTGTGTCTGACATTGGATTTTATTTTGTGTTGATTGATCTCTTTTAAATATACATCTGTTTGGCGGCGGAGAATTTATTCTTTTTCTTAACGCCCTTCTCTGAAACGCACGAGCTCAGAGGTTGTATATCGATGGGCATCGGTCGCATGGCATGATTTGCTAGTGTGGCATGCCTAAGTGGCAAATGATCAGGGCTTCTGTTGAAAAGAAAAGTCTTGTGGTGATGATCAAAGCACTGCCTGTGTGGCGTAGCCTTGTGTATAACGTGAAATCGCGAGCCTCACACCCGGTATGAACCAGAAACGGGAGGAAGGACCTCAGGGAGGACATGCGTTTCTTTCTAGCTTGAAGTGGCGTCAGTGGTTTTACACGCCCTAACGAGTTTGACTTATGTGGTTGTTACTATTGCGAGGAACCTCGGTTAGATCGGATGATCCGGGTCCGATGGAGTCATTCGTTGGCTCATTTACGCCCCATAGAGTGGGGAAACGCATTGTTCAGGCATTTTAATCCACATCGGTGGACCGACCCTGACGATCCAAGGGTTTGACTGAGTACTTGCCCTGAGACTCGAGCTAGGAAGTCTCGAATTTGGTAAGGACTATCTTTTGCCTTGGTTCATGACAGAAATCCAATTTTCAAATAAGTGACTATGCGGTTTTGATTGTATATATATATGGCGACATGATATATGGTACCCATGTCGTCTATGATTGATAGTTATGATTGAAATTGTTTTTGAAACATATAAACACTAGTAATAATATCAAATGCTTTTGTTTTATTCGTATCAATCATATTTTGGCCATTATAAGGAAAACTCTATCCTCCGGTTTGCGTTGCATTATGTGATGGGAACTGAGTCTTATAATGGCTTCATTTTTATAAAAAGCATAGCGATGTTTAAAAGAATGATTTGTTTTAAAGCACTGGCAATCCAATGGAGTAGACCCGTTCCACGAAAGTGGCATGGTCATGTGATTAGCCATATTATAAATGTGTTGAGTAGATTTCTCATACCAGTCCCATGACTAACTCGTAGTTTGTTTCACTTTCAAACTCGGGTGCCCCTTTTTCTACACGGTCAGCCTTGTATTCAGGTTTAGTTGGTTCTTTCTGGATAGCTGGAGCTAAAGATGGATTCTATCATTTATGTCTTTTTATGTTGTTCGGTTCCTGTTGTACATTATGTTTGTTTTCCGCTGTAGACATTTGTGTATATCTGAACTGCATTTGTACTAAGTATGATCCTGTATATTGTGTAACTCTGATGATTACTTTTATCCAGTATATTCTATTGTTCATTATCTGGTGTATTTATTTAATTATGTTTTGCTATTATCTGTTTCTGTGTTATATTCCAAAGATTACCCTTGTCTCCGTCAGTAGGGAAATGGGGTCGTCACATCGTGGTATCAGAGCTTTGGTTAAGCTTAGTTCTGGAATATAACATATTAACGAACTCGTCAGAAATAGAACCAGTAGTGTTCTAGGACGGGTAACTCATTACAAATAGGATCAGTAATATCCTAGTATGAGTAAAGCAGAATGAAATTTCACCTCGATAGACACATTTACATTGAAGTATGTGTTTCTATGTTTTAAAATATCTTTTCTGTGACCTGACACTTGATCTGCTGTTTGCAGAAGTACTAGAAAAATGAGTATCAGAAACAGAAGAAATGCAGAGCCTGGTCTAGAGGCTCTATTTAAGAGATATCGAAATCTGGGTGGAGCACAATTCTCAGGCAATGAATCTATTATTCAAACTAAAGCTTGGGTGAGCTCTGCAGAAAGAATATTTGAGCGTTTCCAGCTGAGAGACGACCAGAAAAGATTAGTAGCGCCTTGGGCGCTCAATCTAGAAGGTTTAATCTGGTGGGAAACAATCATCAAAGATAATCCAGAAGGTGATATCTCCTGGGATAGATTCAAAGAGATTTTCCTAGGAAGATTTACTCCTCCTGAAGTGACTGAGCGATTATGTGATGAATTCTCTTATCTGATACAAGGAGATATGACCATCCTAGAATATCATAAGAAATTCAATGAACTTTCTCACTTTGCTCCTCATGTAATTCAAGATCCAAAGAGGAAGAATCTGAGATTTATTCATGGCCTGCAAAGAAAATATCAGAATAGCGTGATGAGGAGTGTGAAGCTCCCTTTTACTGAAATGATTTATATGGCTTATCAGTATGAAGATCTCCATAAGAAAGGTATGTTGCGCGACGAAGAGGAAGTCAGCTCGAGTAACAAAGGGGAGTCTGAAACTGATGTTCCTGAAGCCAGTACGAGGTTTGAGGTCAGTAAAGAGCCTAAAGTCAATCGAAAAAGGGCTAAGTCTGATAAAGAACACATAACGACGGCCACGTGCTCTAACTGCAAGAAACAAGGGCATTTGACCAGGAATTGCAAACCTGCAAAGAAAAAGAAGAAGTCTCATGAAGAAAGGAAATGCCATAAGTGCCACCAGGCAGGCCATATTGCACGGGAGTGCCCACCCTCAAAAAAATCTGAAGCAGTACATGTAAATGAAGTAGCAGAAGTGCCTGCATCTTCGTCTGCTCAGGAAAGGCCCGATGTTTTAGAAGACACGCTCACTGTCAAAGACATTCCAGTAAAAGTACTGTTTGACACAGGCGCGTCACGAACCTTCATTGCCAAGAATGCAGCTAAGAAGCTGGATTTGAATTTGAAGAAGCTCAAGGAGCCAATGACTGTCCAGAACCCGGTTGGGGGTTCCATTGATCTCAGTTGGGTTTGTGGAGTGCCGGTTTCTTTTCCTCGTTATCGGTTTCCTACCATCGCGGTCGTCATGAATTTTAAAGAGTTTGATCTTATCTTGGGATTAGACTGGTTGACCAAATATGAAGCTAAAGTTAAATGCGCTGACAGAGTCGTAAAGGCGAAGATTAAATCAGGTGATTATATAACCATTCCCTGTGAAGGTCAGAATGCTAATAGAAAAGACTTCTGGGCAGCTCTCGATGTTTCTCCAGCCCAAACAGAAAATATCCCTGAAGTTATAGAGAATATTCCCGACCTCATAAAAGATATTCCTGTCGTCAAGAACTATGCGGATGTGTTCTAAGAAGTTGTTCGCTTACCTCCGCAAAGAGAGATTGATTTCAAGATCGCTCTGATTCCCAATGCAAGGCCATTAGTTCACGCTATACGAATAATCTCCTTGAAAGAGAAAGAGGAATTAGACAATTAAACACGACAGCTAGTATGGAAGGGTCTGATAAGGCCTAGTTCCTCTGATTGGGGTGCAGCAGTGGTGTTTGTCCCAAAATCAGGCGGTACTCTACGGCTATGTGTGGATTATCGAGATCTGAACAAGCAGACAATAAAGAATAAATATCCATTGCCGCGGATTGATGATTTGTTGGATCGATTAAATGGCGCACAAGTATTTTCACGAATGGACCTAGCTACAAGTTTCCATCAGCTTCGTATCACCGAGGAGTGTGTTCCTTTGACAACATTCAGAGGTCCAGACATATTCTATGAGTGGTTAGTAATGCCATTCGGCTTATGTAATGCTCCAGCCTATTTCGTCGATCTAAAGAACAGAGTATTCAGAGGAGTATTGAATAAATTTGTTCTGGGTTTTATTGACGTTATTCTAATCTTCCCTAAATCAAAGGCCGAACATGAAAAGCATTTGGAACAGGTTCTGGAAATCCTCAGAAGGAATGTATTAAAAACCAAACTATCCAAATGTATATTCTGGCAGGATGAAGTGAAATTTCTAGGCCACGTCGTATCTAAAGAGGGAATTGCTGTGGATCCAAGTAAAATCACAGCTATTCAGAATTGGAGGTAGCCCAGTACTCCTACAGAAGTCCGCAGTTTTCTCGGATTGGCTAGTTATTACCAGAAGTTCGTTAAAAACTTTTCGAAGATATCTGGTCACTTAACGATGCTTACAAAGAAGCACTCTAAATTCAAATGGACTCCAGAAAGTGAGGAGGCTTTTGAAGAGCTAAAATTAAGATTAACTACTGCTCCAGTGTTAACCATTATCGACGGCAATCAGGACTTAAATGTCCGGACTGATGCTTCTAGAGAAGGCCTTGGCGCAGTGTTAATGCAAAGGGGCCAAGTGATTGCTTATGCTAGCCGTCAACTGAAGCCGCACAAGAAAAACTACGTAACTCATGATCTTGATTTATTGGCTATAGTATTCGCCTTGAAAATCTGTTGACACTATCTTTTGGGTAAGAGATTTGAACTGTTTACAGATCACCAGTCGTTAAAGTATATGTTCACCCAGAAAGACTTGAATCTGAGGCAGCAGTGTTGGCTGGAGTTCCTTGCAGCATACGATTTTGAGATTATATACACTCCAGGGAAAGCCAATTTCGTGGCCGATGCGTTAAGCCGAAAAAAGAAATGATCGCCAGTTTTATATTCACGACTTCATTGATAGATAAAATATCTGCTCTTCAAAAGGATGATCACTTCATTCAGAAGATCAGGGAGATAATTCAAAAGGGCGAACCCTCGAGTTTCCAAGTTGATAATGAGGGGATTCTAAGGCTGAAATGTCGAATTTGTGTTCCTAACATTCCTGAGCTCCGAAAGGAAGTTCTGGATGAATGCCACAAGTCAAAACTTAGTATCCATTCGGGAGTAAGCAAAATTTATAATGACATCAAACGCACTTTCTGGTGGAGGTCGATGAAGAGGGACATTTCTTTATATGTTAGCCGATGCCCTACTTACCAGCTAGTCAAAAGCGACCAACAGAAACTAGCTGGATTATTACAACCGCTAGACGTTCTGGTTGGAAGTGGGAACATATTTCCATGGACTTCATTGATGGTCTACCCAGAACCAGAAAAGGGAATGACAGTATTTGGGTGATCGTAGATCAATTCACGAAGACCGCCCATTTCATACCTTTCAGATCAAACAGAACTGCTCAGAGTCTGGCGCAGATATATTTCAAGGAAATAGTTAGACTACATGGAGTGCCGCTCAGTATAGTCAGTGATAGAGATACAATATTTACTAGCAAATTCTGGAAGGCATTTCAAGTTGAGCTGGGAACGAAGTTGAACTTGAGCACAACTTATCATCCTCAGACAGACGGTCAGACTGAGAGGGTGAATTGTATTTTAGAAGATCTATTGCGGGCTTGTGTTCTAGATTTCGGTGGATCATGGGAAGACCATCTGCATTTGGCTGAATTCTCATATAATAACAGCTATCAGGCGAGCCTGACAATGTCGCCATTCGAAGCATTATATGGTAGACCATGCCGATCTCCTGCTTGTTGGGTCGAACCCGGTAATAGACTTGTGTTGGGGCTAGACATGATTCGAGAAGCTGCCGACAAAGTCGATTTTATTAAGAAACGATTACTGGCCGCTCAAAGCAGACAAAAGAGCTATGCTGATAGAAGAAGAAGAGATATATCGTTTACATTTGGCGAATATGTATATTTGAAAGTATCTCCGATGACAGGAGTCATCCGATTCGGTAAAACAAGAAAGTTGGCGCCCAAATTCATTGGTCCGTTTCCTATACTGGAACGGATCGGGACTCTCACATATAGGGTTAAATTGCCAGATTGGTTGCCTAGAGTTCATGATGTATTTCACATATCTCAACTCCGAAATCACGTTCATGATCCAGACTTGATCGTGGTAGAAGCAGCTCAATAGGATATTGAAATTACTCCAGAATTAGCTGTGAGAAGAGAGCTGCTAAAGATTAATGGCAAGGAAACCAAAGAGCTGAGGAACAAGAAGGTTCACTTAGTCAAAGTGCAATGGAGTGGAGATCCGCGAGATTGTACTTGGGAAACTGAGGAGAGCATTCAGAAAGCCTATCCTAGATGCCGAGTGGATATCTCTGATTGACTCCGGTGCAAGGTACATTTACCATACTTTGCATAACCAATTAGTTCTCTATTCTGTTGTTATTTTCTTTCCACGGATGTGCACTTTTCATTCTATAGTCTGAATGATTTTAAAAGAGTATAGAAATTGATTTTATATTTTTGAAAAGTTAAAAACAATTTGATTGTTGTTTGTGTAGTGTGATAGTAGATTTGATTGATTAAATTATTAAAACGATAGTTAGTTTAATCAATAATAGAATGAATGGAAGAATTTATTCGATTATATCACACATTGAACTGATTAGAAAATAGATAGGAATATATACATGTGCATATGTATGTTTGAACAGGTAAATGGATTAGCTGTTGAGTAAAGATTTTATTTGCATGCCCGACAAATAGGTAAACCTTAATGAGTTGGATGCGAAATATTATTATATCAACTCCTGTGAATGCCATTGGATGCGGAGTGCTGGTTATTCTGTGTAACACCCCGTAATTCTGTGACATTAAGATTCTCAAATTAAAGTATAATTAATTTTTAAAAGAAAAAGATCCATGCAGTTGTTTAATTTAAGTATTGTAACTAACATGAAAAAGAGAAGTAAGGAGAGAACAATAATTATTATTGTTCTAAGACTTATTAACAAAAGCCTCTGTAGCTCAATTGGTTAAGGCATTGGATTTGTAGCATGGAGGTCGGGGGTTCGAACCCCGGCGGCGGCATAATTTTTTATCTTTGTTTTAGAGAGGGCCAACTGAACATGCAAATATATGTACGTATACAAATTCAAAATTTGAACGGATAAGAACGTACATATAAGGAAATAAAGAAAATATATATATATATACACATATGAGAATATAAATATATATATATATGCAAAAATATATGTATACGAAAGATAAAGTTCAAGATAAGGCTACAGTCAATGAAATATGGCAACATCATTTGAATTTTGAAAATAAAATGAAAGTTGTGCGTATATATATATACGCGTAAAATGGTCGTTAGAGGAATTGTATACATATATGAATATTTCATGTGAATAAAACAGTTAAATAAATTCCAGAAATTCAAAAGTTCGAAAATCAAACTTCTACGCCAAAACAATTCATTCGAAATTCAAATTTCTACGCCAAAATAGCTTGTGGAACCCAATGCTGACTCAGCACTGCGTGTATGATAAGGTTTGGCTAGATTCATCTACGTACCTGGACTATTTTCTTAACTGGGTTCAATGCTGACTCAGCGCTGCGTGTACGATAAGGTCTTGAGCAGCTATATAAATAGCCCTAGTCTTCATTCCCTTCATGAGTGACACTAACGGACGTGGGGTGTTACACGTGGTATCAGAGCTGAAGGTTATCGGATCAGATAAAAGATTTGAAAAATTATTTTCAAAAGGTTTTTAAAGAAGCATTTTTAAAAGAAAGGATTTGTTTTAAAGGCATATTCCCCAAAGCCATACGCATTGTCTCCTCTTCCTCTGTTTGAATTCTTGTCTCCTTCTTTCTTGAGTCTCTGGGGCTCCTGGCTTTCTGGGAGATAACCTCATCGAAGGGCGAAGTAGTGCCCGACTTCCATCTATAGCCGTAGTTGTTTCACTTACGGCCAGTCTTCTTTCAAGCTTAGTAGGGTCTTCGGTATGATGGAAGCAGCTTTCGAGGGATTTTCCAACATGGTTATACACAGAAAAAGGTGAGGAGTTTGGCAAAAGGGAGCACAACCCCATGATGAGGAAATCATGGATGTAGGTTTAGCTCACGAAGGAGGAAGAAAATTATAAAAGAGGAAGTATCTTTACTATGGTATGATAGGGCATATAATTAAGGACAAAGGACAAGATTTTCAGAAGGGAAAGTACATGCTGAGCGTACCTAGGAGATAGGTGGTAAAAGTTTCTGTTGGAAGAATCTAGTTCTTCTGTTCGGATTTAGCACTTCGCATTTGTTCATATCCACTTCCATAGTTGGGTGTCTGCACCTTAGTACTTGTATAGTAAGAAGATCCCAATCAGTCTCAAACCCAGTAGGTGGTTCGACCCGTTTATTTTTGGTTAGTAGGGGTTTGAATAGCTATCGAGTTTGCTTATATCATATCACATAGATTGTCTAAAGGAGATATTCCTTGGGTGCTTGTCTGATATTGGTTTAGGCCTTTGGGGCTTATACTTGAGGAATGTTGAGTTCGACTAGGATGGTTTGCGTGAGAGATGGATAGTTGTGGCAGGCGCTCTAAAAAGCGCGTAGTGACCTTTTGACCCTTATAATTATGGCATGATGGATAAGATAGGAGGAGAGACCTCTGATCATCCTAGTATATAGACTTGGTTGACATCTGTTCATTTTGGAGATGGAGCTTTGAAACTTCACAATCGTGGAGTAAAAATTGGTTAAGATAGAGTGGAGTAAAGCTCAAGAAGGCTAGATACTAGCAACATGCCCTTTTTCCTTATGGGTGCAACCTTGATTTCTCTGTTTAGGAGCTTTACGCATAGTTGTTTCTCTCTTTCCAAAGTATATCCTCTAGGTCGTATCTGCGATCCTTAGGTAGAAGCCAATGGATGTAAACATGTATCTGAAACATGTTATAGTTGAATGGTTGCAAGTGGTTGCAAATGGTCGCTCATGGATGCATATGCATACGTATTAGACACTAGATCAAGTTCGAACGCTTTCATATAGCATTTACATATATGCATTTGTTTGTAAGTTGAACTTGATATGATATCATATGGACGTTGCATATGGATGAATGGCTATGCACGCATGTAGTATTTACATGACTAGGGATGTTTGCATGCATGATTGGATGCATGACACTAACATGATTTGCATTAAGGAGGTCAACTGAATCAGTAGACCGCCTGATTTTGCATTAGATAGAGACATATACACACACTATGCATATGAACTTGAAAGCATTAGAAATCTTTTAAGGACAATGAACTCCTGTGATTGAATGGTTGAGTAGATGGGTGATTGGATGGTAGGACACATTCTTCCTAACTTGAAGATTTTGGGGACGAAATCCTTTTAAGTAGGGGAGAATGTAACACCTCGTTATTCTGTGACATTAAGATTCTCAAATTAAAGTATAATTAAGTTTTAAAAGAAAAAGATCCATGCAGTTGTTTAATTTAAGTATTGTAACTAACATGAAAAAGAGAAGTAAGGAGAGAACAATAATTATTATTGTTCTAAGACTTATTAACAAAAGCCTCTGTAGCTCAGTTGTTTAAGGCATTGGATTTGTAGCATGGAGGTCGGGGGTTCGAACCCCGGCGGCGGCATAATTTTTTATCTTTGTTTTAGAGAGGGCCAACTGAACATGCAAATATATGTACGTATACAAATTCAAAATTTGAAAGGATAAGAACGTACATATAAGGAAATAAAGAAAATATACATATATACATATGAGAATATAAATATATATATATATGCAAAAATATATGTATACGAAAGATAAAGTTCAAGATAAGGATAAAGTCAATGAAATATGGCAACATCATTTGAATTTTGAAAATAAAATGAAAGTTGTGCGTATATATACGCGTAAAATGGTCGTTAGAGGAATTGTATACATATAAGAATATTTCATGTGAATAAAGCAGTTAAATAAATTCCAGAAATTCAAAAGTTCGAAAATCAAACTTCTACGCCAAAACTATTCATTCGAAATTCAAATTTCTACGCCAAAATAGCTTGTGGAACCAAATGCTGACTCAGCACTGCGTGTATGATAAGGTTTGGCTAGATTCATCTACGTACCTGGACTATTTTCTTAACTGCGTTCAATGCTGACTCAGCGCTGCGTGTACGATAAGGTCTTGAGCAGCTATATAAACAGCCCTAGTCTTCATTCCCTTTGTGAGTGACACTAACGGACGTGGGGTGTTACACGTGGTATCAGAGCTGAAGGTTACCGGATCAGATAAAAGATTTGAAAAATTATTTTCAAAATGTTTTTAAAGAAGCATTTTTAAAAGAAAGGATTTGTTTTAAAGGCATATTCCCCAAAGCCATACGCATTGTCTCCTCTTCCTATGTTTGAATTCTTGTCTCCTTCTTTCTTGAGTCTCTGGGGCTCCTGGCTTTCTGGGAGATAACCTCATCGAAGGGCGAAGTAGTGCCTGACTTCCATCTATAGCCATAGTTGTTTCACTTACGGCCAGTCTTTTTTCAAGCTTAGTAGGGTCTTCGGTATGATGGAAGCAGCTTTCGAGGGATTTGCCAACATGGTTATACACAGAAAAAGGTGAGGAGTTTGGCAAAAGGAAGCACAACCCCAGGATGAGGAAATCAGGGATGTAGGTTTAGCTCACGAAGGAGGAAGAAAAATATAAAAGAGGAAGTATCTTTACTATGGTATGATAGGGCATATAATTAAGGAAAAAGGACAAGATTTTCAGAAGGGAAAGTACATGCTGAGCGTACCTAGGAGATAGGTGGTAAAAGTTTCGGTTGGAAGAATCTAGTTCTTCTGTTCGGATTTAGCACTTCGCATTTGTTCATATCCACTTCCATAGTTGGGTCTCTGCACCTTAGTACTTGTATAGTAAGAAGATCCCAATCAGACTCAAACCCAGTGGGTGGTTCGACCCGTTTATTTTTGGTTAGTAGGGGTTTGAATAGCTATCGAGTTTGCTTATATCATATCACATAGATTGTCTAAAGGAGATATTCCTTGGGTGCTTGTCTGATATTGGTTTAGGCCTTTGGGGCTTATACTTGAGGAATGTCGAGTTCGACTAGGATGATTTGCGTGAGAGATGGATAGTTGTGGCAGGCGCTCTAAAAAGCGCGTAGTGACCTTTTGACCCTTATAATTATGGCATGATGGATAAGATAGGAGGAGAGACCTCTGATCATCCTAGTATATAGACTTGGTTGACATCTGTTCATTTTGGAGATGGAGCTTAGAAACTTCACAATCGTGGACTAAAAATTGGTTAAGATAGAGTGGAGTAAAGCTCAAGAAGGCTAGATACTAGCAACATGCCCTTTTTCCTTACGGGTGCATCCTTGATTTCTCTGTTTAGGAGCTTTACGCGTAGTTGTTTCTCTCTTTCCAAAGTATATCCTCTAGGTCGTATCTGCGATCCTTAGGTAGAAGCCGATGGATGTAAACATGTATCTGAAACATGTTATGGTTGAATGGTTGCAAGTGGTTGCAAATGGTCGCTCATGGATGCATATGCATATGTATTAGACACTAGATCAAGTTCGAACGCTTTCATATAGCATTTACATATATACATTTGTTTGTATGTTGAACTTGATATGATATCATATGGACGTTGCATATGGATGAATGGCTGTGCATGCATGTAGTATTTACATGACTAGGGATGTTTGCATGCATGATTGGATGCATGACACTAACATGATTTGCATTAAGGAGGTCAACTGAATCAGTAGATCTCCTGATTTTGCATTAGATAGAGACATATACACACACTATGCATATGAACATGAAAGCATTAGAAATCTTTTAAGGACAATGAATGCCTGTGATTGAATGGTTGAGTAGATGGGTGATTGGATGGTAGGACACATTCTTCCTAACTTGAAGATTTCGGGGACGAAATCCTTTTAAGTAGGGGAGAATGTAACACCTCGTAATTCTGTGACATTAAGATTCTCAAATTAAAGTATAATTAATTTTTAAAAGAAAAAGATCCATGCAGTTGTTTAATTTAAGTATTGTAACTAACATGAAAAAGAGAAGTAAGGAGAGAACAATAATTATTATTGTTCTAAGACTTATTAACAAAAGCCTCTGTAGCTCAGTTGGTTAAGGCATTGGATTTGTAGCATGGAGGTCGGGGGTTCGAACCCCGGCGGCGACATAATTTTTTATCTTTGTTTTAGAGAGGGCCAACTAAACATGCAAATATATGTACGTATACAAATTCAAAATTTGAAAGGATAAGAACGTACATATAAGGAAATAAAGAAAATATACATATATACATATGAGAATATAAATATATATATATGCAAAAATATATGTATACAAAAGATAAAGTTCAAGATAAGGCTACAGTCAATGAAATATGGCAACATCATTTGAATTTTGAAAATAAAATGAAAGTTGTGCGTATATATACGTGTAAAATGGTCGTTAGAGGAATTGTATACATATAAGAATATTTCATGTGAATAAAACAGTTAAATAAATTCCAGAAATTCAAAGGTTCGAAAATCAAACTTCTACGCCAAAATAATTCATTCGAAATTCAAATTTCTACGCCAAAATAGCTTGTGGAACCCAATGCTGACTCAGCACTGCGTGTATGATAAGGTTTGGCTAGATTCATCTACGTACCTGGACTATTTTCTTAACTGGGTTCAATGCTGACTCAGCGCTGCGTGTACGATAAGGTTTTGAGCAGCTATATAAACAGCCCTAGTCTTCATTCCCTTTGTGAGTGACACTAACGGACGTGGGGTGTTACACGTGGTATCAGAGCTGAAGGTTACCGGATCAGATAAAAGATTTGAAAAATTATTTTCAAAATGTTTTTAAAGAAGCATTTTTAAAAGAATGGATTTGTTTTAAAGGCATATTCCCCAAAGCCGTACGCATTGTCTCCTCTTCCTATGTTTGAATTCTTGTCTCCTTCTTTCTTGAGTCTCTGGGGCTCCTGGCTTTCTGGGAGATAACCTCATCGAAGGGCGAAGTAGTGCCTGACTTCCATCTATAGCCGTAGTTGTTTCACTTACGGCCAGTCTTTTTTCAAGCTTAGTAGGGTCTTCGGTATGATGGAAGCAGCTTTCGAGGGATTTGCCAACATGGTTATACACAGAAAAAGGTGAGGAGTTCGGCAAAAGGGAGCACAACCCCAGGATGAGGAAATCATGGATGTAGGTTAGCTCACGAAGGAGGAAGAAAATTATAAAAGAGGAAGTATCTTTACTATGGTATGATAGGGCATATAATTAAGGACAAAGGACAAGATTTTCAGAAGGGAAAGTACATGCTGAGCGTACCTAGGAGATAGGTGGTAAAAGTTTCTATTGGAAGAATCTAGTTCTTCTGTTCGGATTTAGCACTTCGCATTTGTTCATATCCACTTCCATAGTTGGGTCTCTGCACCTTAGTACTTGTATAATAAGAAGATCCCAATCAGTCTCAAACCCAGTGGGTGGTTCGACCCGTTTATTTTTGGTTAGTAGGGGTTTGAATAGCTATCGAGTTTGCTTATATCATATCACATAGATTGTCAAAAGGAGATATTCCTTGGGTGCTTGTCTGATATTGGTTTAGGCCTTTGGGGCTTGTACTTGAGGAATGTCGAGTTCGACTAGGATGGTTTGCGTGAGAGATGGATAGTTGTGGCAGGCGCTCTAAAAAGCGCGTAGTGACCTTTTGACCCTTATAATTATGGCATGATGGATAAGATAGGAGGAGAGACCTCTGATCATCCTAGTATATACACTTGGTTGACATCTGTTCATTTTGGAGATGGAGCTTAGAAACTTCACAATCGTGGAGTAAAAATTGGTTAAGATATAGTGGAGTAAAGCTCAAGAAGGCTAGATACTAGCAACATGCCGTTTTTCCTTATGGGTGCATCCTTGATTTCTCTGTTTAGGAGCTTTACGCGTAGTTGTTTCTCTCTTTCCAAAGTATATCCTCTAAGTCGTATCTGCGATCCTTAGGTAGAAGCCAATGGATGTAAACATGTATCTGAAACATGTTATGGTTGAATGGTTGCAAGTAGTTGCAAATGGTCGCTCATGGATGCATATGCATACGTATTAGACACTAGATCAAGTTCGAACGCTTTCATATAGCATTTACATATATGCATTTGTTTGTAAGTTGAACTTGATATGATATCATATGGACGTTGCATATGGATGAATGGTTGTGCACGCATGTAGTATTTACATGACTAGGGATGTTTGCATGCATGATTGGACGCATGGCACTAACATGATTTGCATTAAGGAGGTCAACTGAATCAGTAGACCGCCTGATTTTGCATTAGATAGAGACATATACTCACACTATGCATATGAACATGAAAGCATTAGAAATATTTTAAGGACAATGAATGCCTGTGATTGAATGGTTGAGTAGATGGGTGATTGGATGGTAGGACACATTCTTCCTAACCTGAAGATTTCGGGGACGAAATCCTTTTAAGTAGGGGAGAATGTAACACCCCGTAATTCCGTGACATTAAGATTCTCAAATTAAAGTATAATTAATTTTTAAAAGAAAAAGATCCATGCAGTTGTTTAATTTAAGTATTGTAACTAACATGAAAAAGAGAAGTAAGGAGAGAACAATAATTATTATTGTTCTAAGACTTATTAACAAAAGCCTTTGTAGCTCAGTTGGTTAAGGCATTGGATTTGTAGCATGGAGGTCGGGGGTTCGAACCCCGGCGGCGCCATAATTTTTTATCTTTGTTTTAGAGAGGGCCAACTGAACATGCAAATATATGTACGTATACAAATTCAAAATTTGAAAGGATAAGAACGTACATATAAGGAAATAAAGAAAAAATATATATATATATACATATGAGAATATATATATATATATGCAAAAATATATGTATACGAAAGATAAAGTTCAAGATAAGGCTACAGTCAATGAAATATGGCAACGTCATTTGAATTTTGAAAATAAAATGAAAGTTGTGCGTATATATATACGCGTAAAATGGTCGTTAGAGGAATTGTATACATATAAGAATATTTCATGTGAATAAAACAGTTAAATAAATTTCAGAAATTCAAAAGTTCGAAAATCAAACTTCTACGCCAAAATAATTCATTCGAAATTCAAATTTCTACGCAAAATAGCTTGTGGGACCCAATGCTGACTCAGCACTGCGTGTATGATAAGGTTTGGCTAGATTCATCTACGTACCTGGACTATTTTCTTAACTGGGTTCAATGCTGACTCAGCGCTGCGTGTACGATAAGGTCTTGAGCAGCTATATAAACAGCCCTAGTCTTCATTCTCTTTGCACCAATTCTCTTCTATCCTTATGCTGCTAAGATTCATGGCTTCTTCCCCTCCTCTAAATTTTCTTAAATAATTAAAATAAAATATAAATTCAATACATGGAGATGCTGCTCAAATCTGTTCAAGAGAAGATTCAAATCAAAGTGAAGAATTCAAAGGCTAAATCAACAAACCTCGAGCAACGACATACGAATCTTAGCATCGCCATTCTTCTATTCTAGATCTAATTTTTGTAAGTCAGTTGTTTCTAGATTTGAACGTTTTTGCTTTATTTTGTGACATGAAATTAAAGGAATAAAAGAATATGCCAAATCTCTCTCTCTCTATCCGAATCTGTGTTTATACTCTTGGACTAAATTAAGAACTGTTATGATTCAAGGACAAATAAGACTTTGCCTAAGACCGTTGCCTATGGATTCTGAGATCATGTGCCTTTGGACTATGAACATAAGCCTTTGATTTTGGGACAAAAAACATTGCCTATGATGGTGACTTATGACTGTGGGAATTATTTTCCCTTTTGACTATGAATATTGCCTATGACTATGGACATTTGCCTATGATTATGAACACAAGCCTTTGATTTGGACATAAAGTATTACCTATGACATAACAACGGTGATTTAAACACCTATGATTCATGACTAGGAAAATTGTTGCTTAGGTTTTGTGACTATGAAATTGGGTCTAAAACCCGATTTATCTATTCTGTCTGTTCTTGATTTTCTTTGGTTTTAGACTGTGGGAATTTACTTATTAAGTTAGGTCTACCCATGTTCTCGAACTTATTCTGTCTATTCTTGGTTTTAGACCGTGGGAATTTACCTATTAATTTAGGTCTACCCATATTCTTGAACCTGCGTCGTTATTCAAAATCTTTTTATGCCAATTATGTCCACCCTTTTTCATAGCATCTTTGGTTCATTCCCTATTTTCTACGAATCTATATTTATTTACAATCTAGGTTGAATCAAGATTATACGAACGGTGGGAATGCGATTTGGGAAAAACACAAAAATAAACATAAATATAGTTGTAAGCTTGAAATTGGCATAGTTTGGAACGGAACATGATTCTGATTTATACAATTTTAGAACATGTGTTAAGACATGTGAATTGGGTAGATTTGACATGGATTATAGGTTATGAAATTTAGATCTAGTATTGGCCTATAAACTGAAAAACTAGAATAATAAATCTAGTTTGTATGTAGACTGTAAACTTGAAGAATAAATCTAGTTTTTGGGCATAAACAGTGAACTAGAATAGAAAATCTAGTTTGGCATATAAAATCTAGTTTAGCATAAACTGAAAATAAAGATGATAGATCTAAATTGCTATGAACTGTAGGTTAGGCAAATCAAGATTTGGGCCTAGAATATAAGTCTGTTAGCGACAAATGAATATAGGCCAAATTTGTTTAAAAAGGGGGAAATGGGCTGTAAGATAAATTGTTAACAATTTATAAACAAAAGAAAGATATTTTGATAACACCCCTTTTTATAACTCGTACCAGAAAGTTCTAGGGTGACAGAGAGGATAGTGTCTAGGCTTGGGTTTGGAAAATATTAGTTTCCTGCCCTCCCTAGCTATCCCTAACTGATTGGACGAACGGGATGGTTGCTTTCAAAACCAAGTTTGGAAATTAATCAGAAAAACCTTTTAACTAAGAAAACATGAATAAGCCTAACCCGAGGTTAGACTGAGTTGCGGTGTAAACCTTCCCGGAACCGACCGGCACATCCAGTAACCGCAGCAATATCTATCTAATGTGAGAGGTTGCGGCTTTAATTTATTAATTAAAGCTAGAACAAGAAAGGGAGGGTTAAGTCCATAGGAACACTTAACCAACACAGTTAAAGCTAGAATGGGAAGGTTAAGTCCATAGGAGCACTTAACCAACTTAACACTGTTAAGCTGGAATGGTAGGATTAAGTCCATAGAAACACTTAACCAACTTAACACAGTTAAAGCTAGAATGGGAGGGTTAAGTCCATGGGAATACTTAGCCAAATTAACATGTTGACTCGACTAGAAGGTGGGATTAAGTAAAGTTAATACACTTAGCCAATTTAACATGTTAATTAGACTAGAGGTTGGGGTTAAGTAATACACTTAGCCAATTCAATATGTTAGCTGGGTTGGACCGTAGGGTTAAGTAAACTTGAACACTTAACCATCATAATATGATAAATGAATAGGGTTAAGTCTAAGACACGAACAGATGATACTTAACCATTAATAACAGGTTTAGTTAAAACCGGTGGGAAAGGTTAAGTTAAAAAGGGAACACTTAACCAATACATGATGAATCGGTAGGGTTAAGAAATACTTAAACAATATGACTTGGTTTGTGGTGGGGTTAAGTCAACATGAATACTGACAACACTTAACCAGTTTAATAGGATAAGGGAAGAGGTTTAAGTTAGCATGAATCGACTAAAGACACTTAACCAATCCAACTTAACGGGAAAGAGAACTTAGTAGTAAAACTTAGTTAAGAAGACAATGATCCTGGAAACTAAGTGGTAAAACTTAGTTAGCAGAATTAAGTAGTAATTCTTAGTATAACACGAAGGAGCGGACGTCCATCTGATTTTAAAGAAGACTCCAACGAATTGGGATACGAAGCCCGAGGCTTCGAGGGGACGTGAGGGTTCTCTTGGTATCCCTCTGTGAGGCTGCAGATGATCCGCCTAGGCGCACAGAGGTTAAGGTCTGCGGTAGAAGAGCCAAGGGTATGCCTTGGTTGCAATATATGGCAACCAAAAGACTAGGATGGACCAGCGTGATTCGGCGAGAAGACGGAAGCCCTGTGATAGCAACTCGTCGTCTACCTACCATCTTCAGTCAAGCGAGACACGTGAAGCGGGAAGGCTGGAGGACTCATACGGACCACATACTTGTTATCTAGTTGTGGTTGCGGGGTGTTGTTGGCCATAGAATTAGTGGGGTAGATAGGGGCCTTCGTACAGTTCTCATTTTACAAGGGTGGCCTTCCATTAGTTGAGGGAGGGGTCGAGTGGGACCATAGCCACTGGAAAAACAGACCTTAGCATCTGCAACGGCAGATATTGAAAGATCCCGACCGAGTTCCGTATTTCTAGAGTAGCCCTGACAGCGGAACTCGGACCGCACATTACTGGACATGTGCATCTAGACAAGCGATAACGATTCGCGATACATGCGTGGGAAAAGTCTAGGAACATGTACCACCCTAGGTGGTGTGTCCTAGACTAAAGGGCATCGTTCGACAGGAGGCATAATCCCTAGTTTGGAACTAGGTGGCATAAACCCTGAATCCAAGAAGCATTCAGAAAAATAGCGTAAGTTCTAGTTGAATCTAGAAGGCACTTGATAGAAAACCCTAGATTAGATCTAGGTAATTAAATAATAAATGGATGCCTGAAGGCGATGGAAACTACAGGGATTGGGATCACGTTATCGTAACTAGTAGGGACACTAGTTAGGCGGTGCAGAGATATAGAAACCAGAATAATAAGGTAATAGAGAAGCAGAGAAAGTATTAAAGTATATCCAGTTTATCTTGCCTTAGTATATCTTGTGGTAATCTTATCTTATCCTGTTGACCCTATCATCATGGTATTGTCTTGTATTCAGTTAATTCATATCGTTTCATTTTTCCCTGTTCACATGCTAGAAGTTACTGACTTACTCAGGCTTTATGTCTGACTCTGTTTTTCTTTCGCTTCTTTTCTTCCGTTTCCCCCCAGGTAGTTGAGGAGGGAATAGTATAACTCAGGATTAGATTGGACCGTTGCTCTTTCCCCAGCTTGAAGATTTGACGAAGTCGTCCTTGGATTCTCTTTCATATGCTATGGCTGGCTCTTGCTACATTGGGGGAATATAAAATGTTGTTTTATGCTTCTTTATTTTGTAAAGACAGATGATACTCTGATATTGTAAAAGAATCTTGTACAGACTATTTTATCAATAAAGCAAAGTTCTATTTTCCGCTGTTTAATATTTGTCTGTCTTGTAATTTATCTGCATCTTTTACCCAAAATGCTCCATAGAACTTAGTGCATTCCCTTTGTGAGTGACACTAACGGACGTGGGGTGTTACATTCTGTGTGTAAAAATAAATGTCGCCATAGGATAGCAACAATTAATTTTGAACTACATTACATGGCATACTTCTGAAGATAGGCATACTTCATCGTATACCACATAAGCATTTGGAGCTTGTGTGACGAGGTGGAAGATTTACCATACGAGCGAGAGGCTTGTATGGCGATGACTATATTTTACAGGTTGAACTGATGACTGATATGGACTATTTAAACTATAACGATAAAATTTCCAGATTAATAAAAACCCCACACGGGTCTGGATTTGACAATAACCACGTCTCTCTAGTTATTGGATATGGCATATGGACTATTTATTTCCCACACGGGACGAGGTGACGAGGATTTATCCTCTGGAGCATTTAAAATGCACACTCCCTCAGGCTTTGACAGGGTGATGAGAATTTATTCTCTGGAGTTATTATCAATACACGCTCCCCTGTAAACACCAGAATATATCACTATAAATATGTGTATGCTTATTAGGATTTATTGGGTACCTAATATGGCCCAATAAATTTCCAAACCTCTCTCCGTACAAAGGAGGTTATGGCGAAATTTTTCAAAAATTCCGGGTGTTAGCCATATTTTTGAAGAATTTGAAAATTCTCAAAAACTGAAAAGTTGGAGAATTGAAGCCAGATTGACCGTAGAATTGATTAATCAAACTACTTTCGATTTTGTTCCTTTTCGGGGACGAAAAGTTTTAAGTGGGGGAGATTGTAACGACCCAGAAAATCTGAACCAATTTAAATTTTTTAAATTGGCTAAAATAATGGATTTTAAATATTTAAAATAAATATTTTAAATAATAGCAATGAAAAGTGAGTTTGATTCGATGTTTGAAAACGAATATAATTAATTCTAATTATAAACAAGGCCTGAAATGGCGCTACAGTTTCAAAAATTGAATTCAAACTTTGTTGGA
The DNA here is from genome assembly GCA_030737875.1 of Allium sativum. Lineage (NCBI taxonomy): Eukaryota > Viridiplantae > Streptophyta > Magnoliopsida > Asparagales > Amaryllidaceae > Allium > Allium sativum. The sequence continues at coordinate 850,636,319 of CM060912.1, forward strand.
CTGTACCGGGTGCAAAAGAAAACGGATTTGAGTGAAACCAAAAATATTTAAATCTGTTAGTGAATACCTTTCTAACAAATCTGAAAAATCGAAGTTTCATAGCGGAAAGCAAAAGTTATGGCCGAATGAATTTTCGGAAAGGTCGCTACGGAATTTATATAGCCCGTGAAATTGGCCATTTTGCATACGACCTTGAAATTCGACGAAACCACTTTTGTTGGATCCAGGTGTGAAGTTATTGCTAGGTTTCAAATTTCATAATTTTTGAAGCTAGTATGTGAGCGTGGCAAAGGAAAACGTGTTTTGGTCAATTATAGTTAAATTGGATCGACCAGAAATGGGCCTTTTTGCAAACGGTCTCGGAATTCGACGAAACTAGTTTTGTTTGGACCGTATCATTAAAACATAGCCAGATTTATTTTTCTGGAATTTTTCGAATCAGTTTGTGGCCCTGGCAAATTGAAATGTACGTTCAAATCAAATATTGAATATTATATATTTTAATTTGAAGGAAAACTGACTGAAACAGTCGAATGGGCCTACGAAACATATCCAATTGTGTTCGGAATAGGGGTAAAACGCTGGGGACAACAGTCGTTGGGTTTGGATTGGAGGTCGTGTCAGATAACCCCTTTAAAACCCACCGGCCAATCATAATTTTTTTATTAAAAAAAGAGAAAAATTCCTTTCTCTCTCCCGATCTGAACGGCGGCTAATCTTCGAAGCTTCCCTCCCCGTTTCCGATCGCCACAGCCACCATCAGCCCCACCTCCTGTTGAACTTTTTGAAGCCCTCCTCCTCCTCTTCAAATCCATACCTAGCACGCCCTCCCTCGTCGCGCGAATCTCGAGATCTGGAGCCACGAAAGTTCGCCGTTCTTTGCGCCGCGCCCATCCATCTCGGCGTCGAACTGGCCAAGACCACAATCGACCGGTGCGCGCGTCGGAGCTCTACGCTCTGGCGAAACCTGATCTTTACCTCGGCCAACAGGTCGAAAGAAAAATCTAAACCTAGTTTCGAACATTCAAAGGAAGGTACGGTTGTTATATTAATTAACTATATAATAGCACTTCTAAGCGCTACCGTTTTTGATTTCACTGTAAAAATCATATCTTTTTTGTTTCTTGACGAAATTCAGTGAAATAAGAGACACTGGACTCATGTGGACGTCCTCTACATTCTATAAGGGACGGCATATTTTTCTGAGCCTTCTACTATTTTTGGTGGAGTGGAACCCAATGTGTAACACCCCACACCCGATACGGTCACTCACTAAGGGAATGCCATAACATCGGTGGAGTATTTTAAGTGAATATAGAACAGAAAAATTACAACAAGACAGATATAAGTAGTACTTGAGAATTTAAAACATCATTTCATTGCAGCGGAAAGTAAAACATGTTTGGTTACACCAAAACCATAAACAAAGGTCAAGTACATATTATCCATCGTGATAAAACAAAAGTACATAATCCCACTACATAACTTAATAGCCATAATAGAAAAGATAAACTGAGCTTTACATCCCTGGTCCAAGCTCCAAAAGATAGATAAAGTAGTCTGATCAAAGCCCACTAGTGCTAGGCCCACTCTGATAACCTAAGGGTTGGGAAAAAAAGATAAAAACAACGGGGTCAGACATAAGTCTGAGCGAGTCCTATAACCTTAACAATACAATCATTAAAGTAATTAGGGTATGATATAAACAAGGTATGGTACCTCTGGGGATAATGACTACACTAAGTAGCCAACTAAACACAGGATGTACTAAGATAACCGAAAAGACGCATTTACCCACCCAAGGATAATTACTACACTGCACCACCCCAGATCTACCCACCCAAGGGTAACTCATACACTGCACCACACCAGTTCTACCCACCCAAGGGTAATTCCTACTTAAAGGTTGATCCCACTAAGTGTACCTAGAAATTCTTAATAGTAGTTTCGTGTACCCCTAGCTGACTACATAGGTGTCGTCTGCCCCTATCTCCACTAGGTGTACCCACTACTCCCAAGCGATCGGCTCCCTACCGTAGATACCCGTGCTGGCCCCACAATGGGGTGTATCACTCCCCAAAGTGGCAACCCGATACAACAAATGGTGCACGGCTTATATCTACACGATGCAACAACGTCTTACCTACCAGCCCGAGTCCATACACGCATATGAAACCCGTTGGACTCGCGTTGCCATCGCTAACCCGTTTTGGCCTCTTACAGTCAAGCCCAATATGCGTGTCCCGTCCTCGACTTGGGTCGAGCCCACAAAGATACGTTTGGGATATTGGTTGAAATGGGCCCCCACAAGCTACCCACCTAAGCTTTTCATTTCTAGTGAATCCCACTTAACCCTTTAACCATGTCCACTTACATGTTACAAATTTTGGTTAAGTCTTTTAATCATATTTTAATTGCCACTCAAGGCCCCCACAAGCTACTACTTAAGCTTGTCCTCTAATCATATTTCAATTGCCACTTAAGGCCCCCACAAGCTACTACTTAAGCTTGTCATTTAATCATATTTCAATTACCACTTAAGGCACCCACTAGATTTCCACATGCCACCCAAGGCACTTACTTGATTCCCACATGCCACCCAAGGCGCTTACTTAATTCCCACATGCCACCCAAGGCACTTACTTAACCCTTTAATCATGTTTAATTACTTGTTCCACTTTGGTTAAGTATTCTAATCGTATTTTCTATTGCCACCCAAGGAAGCCCACTAGTTTCCTCATGCCACCCAAGGCACCCCCACTAGTTACTACATGCCACCCAAGGCGCCCACTTAACCCCTCATGCCCCTCTACATGCTAATTTGGTTAAGTGTTTCTTAATTAATTAAGATCGTAACCTTTGTAAAGACCCCTCACATTAGACTGTCTTTTATGGCAGTTGGATATGCCGGTTGGTTCCGGGCAGCCTTACACCATAACAGAGTCTAACCTCGTGTCTTTACACTTGTCACGTATTTAGTTTATGACTAAGACCTCTCACATTGGGCCAATCATTTGTAGCCGCTGGATTTGCCGGTCGGTTCCGGGCAGTCTTATGCTACAAAAGGGTCCAACCTCGTGTCTTAGTAGATTAATTACACCTAATTAATCACCCACATAATTTGTATTAATTATCCCTAATTAATTACAAATATTTAAGAATATGGGTAGACCTAACTCAATTGGTAAATTCCCAATTCCATAATATGGGTAGACCTAACTTAATAGGTAAATTCCCAATTATGTCCATCCACTTTATGGTATGTTTAATCATACCCACTTCACACAATTTTATGTGTTCATTAATTTTTACCCCATCGTCCCCACGTAAATACGTTAACATGACATACTTCAAAAGAGAAGATTCATCATACACACAATGGGTTCAACTTAGCATATCATTAGCATTATCATGGGTTTAAAAGGTGTCAACTTGTATATATGACCATAAACCCAACTTGCATAAATAACCAACCCAAACTTGCATGAATCACATATGTCATAAAGATGGTAACTTGCTTAAATGTTCATGTCATAGACCTATCATAAAGGTGTCAACTTGCATACATGTCATAGGTCTAAAAGGGATGAACTTGCACATGTACTTATGTCATACATAGAGGCAAACTTGCATATATTATGCATATCATAAAAAGAGACAAACTTGCATATGAACTTGCATCATAACTTGCATATGAACTTGCATCATAACTTGCATATGAACTTGCATCATAACTTGCATATGAACTTGCATAACATGCCATACTTAGAGGCAAACTTGCATATATTATGCATATCATAAAAAGAGACAAACTTGCATATGAACTTGCATCATAACTTGCATATGAACTTGCATCATAACTTGCATAAAACCAAATACTTAGCATGCATAAAACCAAATACTTAGCATGCATAAAACCAATTACATAACTTGCATAACATGTTATATATAAACTTGCATATAATCTCACATATAGCTTGCATAACATGTTACATATGAATCAATGTTCAACATAGTGTTTTGCATAATGAGCATCATAAAACATAGCATTAAACTTGCATATAGCATAAAACTTGCAAAACACACAACATACACTATACTAAACTTGCATAAACACATTGATCCACAAACATAGCCATATCTTATCATATCCTATCATAATCAATTTAACAATTGATTATTAAGGCTATAGAAACTCACCACTAAACTCCAATAAGCAAACCCTTGCCAAAAATCACCCAAAAACTCTAGCCTTGAACATAAAGCTTGCAACTTGATGATGAATGCAAGCTAATGATCACTCATACAACTCAAAGATGCTTGTATGAACATGAAAGCCTTCATAGAAATAGTATTAGAATGAGGATGGAGGCTAGAGTTTTGAGTGGAGGCCATGATCATAGAAATTTTTGGCATAGTTTAGTTAGAGGATAGGATTATGATCATTTAGGGCTAGCTTAGGGTCTTATTTATATGATTAGGATGTGTTTCTAACCCTTAGATTAACCCTAATTCTATTTAGAGCCATCAGATTTCGTCCAGCCCTCCAAAACACAGCCCAAAACTCAAACTGGTGCACCCAGGCCAGAATCAGCCGACAGGGCAAGTCGACAGCCCTGTCGACTACCAAGTCGACAGGCATGTCGACAGGCAAGTCGACAGCCCTGTCGACAGCAAAGTCGACTTGGCTGGGCGGGAGTTTTCCCGCCTTGCCCCCATTTCTGCATGTTTCGAAATTCAAGTTTCCCGAAAACTTCTTTGGGCCTTAATCGGGTCATACGGACTCCGATTTACAAAATTTCGGACTCTATTTCGCGTATTTTTCCAAGACGAACACAATGACGTAACCTGTTTCCCCTTATTCTCACATCTGAGATTATTAATTCTGTAATTAGTGAATATCAGTGTTAACTGAAATTCGGGGTGTTACATTCTCCCCTCCTTAAAGGATTTCGTCCTCGAAATCTCCAAGTTAAGGAGAATGCATATCCTACCATCCAAACAACCATCTACTCAATCCATCAAACACGGGCATCCATTGTCCTTAAAACAATTTCTACTGATGTATGAGCATATGCAAAAAGTGTGTGTATATGTTCCCTATCTAATGTATGAACATATGCAAACCGTGATAGTGCCATGCATCCAATATGTATGCGAAAGAACCCTATCGACACATACTATATCTACATGAGTGCACAATCATTCACCAAAATGCATCATCCATATGATAACACAATCATTATACATCCATAAATATAGCTACCTACAAACAATTATATGCAAAATGCAATATGAAGTGATTGAGCCGATCTAGTGTCTAGAGTGTGTGTATATGCATCCACGAGCAACCACTAGCAAACACTTGCATCCACATGCATCCATCAATCATAACATGTCTCAAACACATGTTTCAACCATAGGTTTACCCTATCTAAAGGTCAAAAGTACTAACGAGAGGACATACTAAAGATAAGATAAGTACTAGACAAACGATAAAGGAGAAGTTAAAAGACATACCCTCAAAAAGGAATGGGTACAATGAACGCATCTTCACTTCCGTCTCCAAAGTAGCATTGCTCTCATCTTCTCCCCATTTTACTTTGACTAGTTGAACCTCTCGATTCCTCAATTTCCTAGTCTCTGACCCGAGGATGCGAGTAGGAGCTCGTCTAATAGTCGCATCACGCTCTACTTCCACTTCTCTAAGCAAGCTCGGCTCTACCACCTCTGCGGTCTCATGTAGGCACTTCCTCAAATGTGACACATGGAATACATCATGTACACCACTAAGTCTGTCGGGCAACTCCACCAATGGAAGATGCTCTCCTCATGTACCTCCAAAATCTAAGATACATAGCCTCAAAAGGTCTTCTAAAATGCGATTCACCCTCCCGGTCTGGCCATCCGTCTGAGGATGATTTGCGGTGCTCAAACACAGCTGAGTCCCTACCGCCTCTTTCAAACTCTTCCAAAATTCGCTAGTGAAGATAGGATCTCGATCACTCACTATGCTGGAAGGTACACCATGCAATCTAACAATCGCTCAAATGTAGATTGAAGCTAGCCATTGAGTAGTCCTCTTACTCTTCACGGGTATAAAATGGGCACTCTTAGTAAGTTTGTCTACCCCAACCCAAATTCCCGTATTACCCTTCCTCGATCTTGGTAATCCATTGACGAAATCCATCGAGACACTATCCCACTTCCATAGCGGAACCTCCAGTGGGTGAAGCAACCCACCGGGTTTCTTTTGCTTCGCTTTTACTTGTTGGCACACCAAGCATCTAGCGACATACTCAGCCACATCTTTCTTCGTACCGGCCCAAAAGAAAACTCGCTTCATGTCTTGGTACATCTTGTCCCCACCGGGATGAATGGTCATCTTCGACCGATGTGCATCATCAAGTATAGCCTTCCTCAAACCCTCGTCTTGCGGTACACAAAGTCTACCATCTCTACGCAACCACCCCTTACCACCTAGGGTGTACCTACTCAAATGGCTGGACGACTCCCCCTCCTCATGAGCTTCTCTACTAACTCAACCAAGTGTGGGTCGTCTCGCTGTGCTCCGCCAATACGCCCCAAAAGAGTAGGCCTAACCTCCAAGGAGGCTAGCAAACTGGGTACAAAGTCAACGGAAGGTCTAAAATCATAGAAATAAACTCTAAGCTCCGTCGTTCAACGAACAATGAACTCAAGGAAAACCTTTTTCTACTTAAGGCGTCCGCTACCACGTTACCCTTGCCATGGGCATACGCTATCTCGAACTCATAGGATGCTAAGAATCCCATCCAAAATCATCACAACAGTCCATCTCTCACGCAGACCACCCTAGTCGAACTCGACATCCCCCAAATGCAAGCCCCAAAGGACTAAACCAATATCAAACTAACACCCAAGGGATACCTCCTTCGAATTCAGACGACCTACGTGAGATGATACTAGTAAAAACGGCTAAATAATTACGCCCTTGTCCAACTCTGGATGTCCTCGCCAGTCTCGCTCCAAAACCACCGTTTATCCCATAACTGGCTTTGCTCAACCTATTGAGCACATACAAAAACTTATTTCGCTCCTAGAAAAGACCAAGATGTCATTTACAAAGACCATCACGAACTTATTTAGGTACTCCCTGAACACCCTTCTCATCAAATCAATAAAGTATGCGGAGGCGTTCGTCAAACCAAATGGCATCACCAGCCACTCATAAAAACCATCCGGAGTCCTAAAGGCAGCCTTCTCTATACTATCCTCAGCCACTCTCAACTGACGAAACCCCGTGGCTAAGTCCAACTGCGAAAATACTGAGGCGCCAACTAACTGATCAAAGAGATCATCAATCCTCGGCAATGGGTGTCTGTTCTTCTTTGTGAGTTTATTTAGTTCTCTTTAGCCTTCACAAAGTCTGAGGGACCCATCCACCTTCGTGGCAAAGACTACTGGAGCACCCCACTCCGATATACTTCGTCTTATGAACCCCTTCTCAAGCAAATCGCCCACTTTCTTATGGAGTTCCCTCCTCTCACGAGGAGCCATGTGGCACACTGGCCAAGATACTGGTTTGGCATTGTCTACCAAATATATTCGGAAGTCAATCTCCCATTCCGGAGGTAAGCCCTTCACCTCCTCAAACACATCCGAGTATTCCCGGACCACTCTAACAGATCGCAAACTCTCGACCGACGTGTCAAGCGATTCCAGATAACTTAGCATAACAGATTCCATGGGATTACAAGAGATCTCGAGAGTGTTACCCAAACGGGTCATAAGCCTAACAACTCTCCCTTCAAAATCAAGAACGGCACCCCTACTGGATAACCAGTCCATGCCCAAAACTATCCCATAGCCCGTGAAGCCCAAAAAAAAACATCACATCTAAACTCAACGCTAAGTATAGAAACTTTCAAACCCAAACACATCATGGAGCCCCAATTGGGTTTGAAACAACTAAGGGATCATCTACTAAACTGGTGTCTAAGTGCAGTGACTCAACTAACAATGATGAGATAAACGAACTCGATGCGTCAGAATCAAATAAAGTTCGAACCGGATAACAAAGAAATCCAAATTCCAACCTAGACGGTCCTATCCCCATCTGGTACACTAGCCGTGAGGGAATACAACTACCCTCCAAAAGATTCCGTACCTTGCCCTTGCCTCTTTGGACAATCCTAATAACGTGTCCTATTCCTCCAAAAGGATAACTACTCGCCTTCTTCTTCACATTCTCCACTCGTAACCCCCCACCAATGAGGTTTCATCCTTCATTAACCAAACAACTATTTGAGCCTTCCTCCCATCGTCTATCCAATAGGTACCTACAAGTCCTCCTCCTTCTTGAACCAACTTCTAATCCGACTAATGTCTAAGTCCCTTGAAGTGGTTTTCCATTTTTATCTATCTTAGAAAGATCATCTATACGCGGAGGGGAAACTCAAAACGAGAGAGGAAGAGATCCAAAACGGAGAATTTGAAAGATATAGATATGGCTATTGGGGATTATGCTTTTCTTTCAAAAACTTTTCTCTTAAAAGACATGTTTTTGAAAATACTCCTTTCAAAAATATTCTTAGAAAATAGTTTTTCTAAAAAATTTATCTGTTCTGGTAACCTTAAGCTCTGATACCACGTGTAACACCCCACACCTGTAACACCCCACCTCCGTTAAGGTCACTCACAAAGGGAATGCCTTAACTTTGGTGGAGCATTTTTGTATACAGAACAGAAACTTACAAGACAGATAAAACAGTACTTGAAAAATTTTAACTTTATTACAGCGGAAACAGAAATTAATATGGTTACATCCTTTCAATTTCAGAATTCAAGTACAAAATATCAGTCTTGTACAAAAGCCTTCAAAATGCATAGTTTAAAATCATAATCCCCATGGAACGGAAGCTATACAGAGCCAAGCCATACTTTAAGCACTTCAAGCAAAGAGAAATCCGGATCAAGCTAAAGTATTTCCCTCCTTGGATAACCTGGGGGGAGGGAACGGAAGAAAGGAGGCGAAACAACAAGGGTCAGACAAAAAGTCTGGCAAGTCCAGTGACTTTCAGCATATGAACAGATAATAATAATATGATATGAACATAAAAATGGATGTGAGATAACTATAACAGGTGTAGCAGATATAACAGAAAAACAGAATGATATAAACTATTGTTTTACACTTCTCTGCACTAATACTAGTATAGCAGAATTAGGTGTCACCCTAATGTCTAAATTGAAGCAGGAACGGGTACAGAATACTTTAACAGAAACAGAATGCTAATAATGGGCCTTTACTACCCGATCAGAAACAGACAGAAGAAGAAACAGATTTATCCCTATGGAGACAGAATGTGGAATTAGGTGTACACTAGTAGTGGGCCTTTACCACCCGAACAGACGGTACCACACAGAAACAGACAGGTGTTACCACCCAACAGAAACAGACGGTACCAACAGAAACAGACAGAACTAAGCGTACCCTAAAACCCTACCCCAAGCGATCGGCTCCCTAATACATAAATATCCTGTGTCGGCCCCACAGTAGGGTGTATCACTCCCTAAAGTGACAACCAATTGGCACAGACCTATTTACAGATGTCACGGCGTCTTACATCCTCAGAGGCAGACCGGGATCCATGCACGCACATGACCCGGTTGGAACGCACCATCAACACCCCTCGCCATTATCAGAATGAACCACTTATAATTAGTTCAGTAAGCGTGCCCGGACCCTACCTACTGTTGGGTCAAAGTTTTGATACCAGAAAGGGTTACTGACTAATATGGGTCCCAAACAACAGATGACACAAGTAATTCCCCTCCTAACCTTGTGTCCTCAGACTAACAGATTTCAGATTAACTTGTTTACAAGTTCAGACTTACAGAATTCTGATTTACTAATTCACAAATTAAGTTAACAAGTTTTCAGACTAACAGGTCAGATGTACAGATTTTTCAGATTTGTCTAACTTTGTATTGGGCCTACAGATTCATGGACGGGTTTTACTACATCTATTAATCCCTTTGGTTTAACCCTATCTTCCCCAATACGTTTTAGACGTCGTTCTTATCTTAGATTTTGCATTAATTAATTATTAATGCACAGACCTCTCACATTAGGTCGGTAGCTTGTGGCCGCTGGATATGCCGGGCGGTTCCGGGCAGACTTCTGCCACAAGCCAGACCTAACCTCGTGTCTTACGCATGTTATGACTAAGTTCTCACATTAGAACCTATTGTTTGCGGCCACTGGATGTGCCGGGCGGTTCCGGGCAGATTTACGCCGCAAACTCATTCTAACCTCGAGTTAGCCATATTTATCTTTGCGGCCAATTAATTAATAATTTACCGTTTATGCGCATGCCCAATATATATGCCAATTCAGATTATATCAATAACAGGATGATTATATCAACATAGCAGATAACAGATTTTATATGACTTAACGGATTTAACAGATTTAGCAACTTAGCAGATTTTGGCATATAACAGGTTAGGCATTTCAACCGACAAATTTAACAGATTAGGCATTTCAATCTAATTAGCAGTCTAGGCAATATAACAAAACTAGTAGTTTAGGCAACTTGACAAATTAGCAGATTTAGCAAATTTAATATTTCTAAAAGTTCTATTTACATGCCTTGCCCAATCATAAATTGGCCTAAATTCATATGCCTACATAATTGTCATGATTCACAACATATACTCCATGTTTGCATAGGCGCAGAATATGGACATAATTTGCCATATAACATATGTTCCAATTTTTGTTAAACTAGCATCTTACAGCAGATTCACATATAAATTATACCAAATATAACCATTAATTTCAATGCATGCCATATATCCAAAAATCCCTATTTAGGTGTAATCACAATAATAGATATCCTAATTAATGTAAATCTTTACACCTAAGTTTCCATATCTTCTTCTTTTTGAGTCATGAATCATTATGCAAACTATACCCAACAATATAAATCTTTAAATCATATCTTCTAAAAATCAGATCTTGACTTTTATATGCATTTTGTCCAAAGTCTCAAATCATATGTAATCTTACAATGGTTCCTCTTTTCTTCTATCATAGAATATGCATAGATCCAAATCTAGTTTACAACATATGCTCATTAATTACAGTTCTAAATTACAACATAACTATGCATACAACATGCATAAATTATATGTTCATAGTCACATTTATGCATATGTCCAATATATTTTATGCCTCAGACCTAAAGTCATACATTCAATTTAGTCTTGTCAAATTTCGCATCATTCATTATTTATCCCAAAATTTGCGTTCATACGTTCATCTCTTATGAGATTAGGCACAGGCTCGTGGTAGCCTGGCTATAAAAACAGAAAAGAAGAAAAGGGATACAGAACAGTCATAGAAAAACAAATCTGACAGAAGAGAATATATATATATATACAATCTCAGATTCAGAATTTAAAAACATATCAAAATTATAATTAACGTTTATAGCGGAAAATAACTGTACTTGCCTTGATTGGATTAAAGAAAGGACTTTAGTTGTTACAGAATTGTTGCAGAAGCTTTTATCTCAAATTTGAATTTAGGATGATGTTGATTGACTTCTAGTTTTGATTCCAGCAGAGCAGCGACGCCATTTTTATTTTTTTATTAGAAGAAGAGAGCAATGGAGGCTAGAGAATTGTGTAAGAAACCTAGGTAGAGTCTAGGGTCATTTTTATAGAGTTTATGAACTGATTAGGACCATCGATGTTGCTTGGATTGATCGTAGCCATTCATTCGAAAGAGAGACCAATTAGAGCCTGCCACCTAGCCCTAATGACAAAGCATGCTTCTGGAAATCGACCAATATAGACTAGGCCAGCCAGGGTGGACTGGGTTCGACCTCGGTCTGGACCAGGTCGACAGCCCTGTCGACAGCCCTGTCGACCTGGCTAGACCAGGTCGACAGCCCAGTCGACCTGGGTGTCTTAGGCGGGACTTTTCCTGCCCTGGCCAATTGGGCCCGATTTTTAATTTTAGACTTGATTCAGAAACTTCCGGAGGCTATATCTTCTTCATACGGACTCCGTTTTTCGAAAACTCGGAATCTATTTCACGTATTTTTCCGAGACGAACGCAATGGCGTATCCCGTTTCCCTTAGTTCTTTGATTTCAAATTAATTATACTTTAATTTGTTAATTCCACAGTTATAGAATACACGGGGTGTTACATTCTCCCCCACTTAAAAGGATTTCGTCCCCGAAATCTTCAAGTTAAGAAGAATGTGTCCTACCATCCAATCACCCATCTACTCAACCATCATCCACAAGCATCCATTGTCCTTATAAAACTTCTAATGTTGTATGAACATATGCAAAAGTGTGTGTATATGTTCCTTATCTAATGCAAAGATCAGGCGGTCTACTGATTCAGTTGACCTCCTTAATGCGAATTATGTCAGTGCCATGAGTCCAACATGTATGCAATAGAATTCTGATGATATATATTATTTCTATATGAGTGCACAACCATTCACTCAAATGCAACATCCATGTGCTGAATCAACCAATTTGCATCCACAAGAATTGAAAAATGCTCACCCATCCATATGCAGTATGAGAGTGTTTTCGAGCCGATCTAGTGCCTAGTGTGTGTATATGCATCCACGGGCAACCACTAGCAACCACTTGCATCCACTTGCAACCATCAAACATAACATGTCTCAAACACATGTTTTCACCCATTAGTTTCTACCTAAAGTTCAAATATTCGATCGATAGGATACAGTCGAATGATGGAAGCGAGTACAAATAGAACGAAAATTTGGTTCCCATTAGACATGGGTCCTAAGTATCGGCCCCAAAGACCGAAACCAATATCAAATTGACACCCCACGAAAACTCAGAATGTATGCGTCATACTTGACGCCTAACACAGATATCCCTCAAACCCCAGTCTCAAACAGATGGTCCATAACTCTTATGGGTCTGAGTCTATAGCGGAATTCAGAAATAATACTAGCATTAAAGTGCAGAGTATCGATTACAAAAATCAAAATACCAAAATCAGAAAAAGTCACAATCAGATAAAGAAATTAAACCTACTATAGAAATTTTCCTATTTCTATCCTAGCCACTAGCCTCAAGAGTGTTCGCCTGCCCTCCTTGTCCTCGTCTCTTCGGGCAGTCCCTAGTGAAGTGTCCCATCTCCCCACAGTTGAAGCAAGCGCCCTTCCTTTTTCTGCAATCCTTGTTCAAATGAGTTGAGCTCCCATAAGTAAAGCACTTTTTCCCCTTCTTATCTTTAGGCTTCTCATCCTTCTTTTGTGTTTCCTTTTTGGGCCCCGCTTTCTTATTCTGTGGTTCTTCCTTCTTTGTCTCTTTCGGGCCCTTGTCTTCCTCGTGCAGTAGTGCCATATCCACCAATTTCTCCTAAGTTGCTCCCATGGGTACATGGGTCGTGGCTAGGCTGTGCAGTGGCTCATTCAATCCTTTAACAAAGCGGAGAGCCTTTTTATGCTGAGTCTTGACTAAATCCAATCCGAATCTTGCTAGTTGGTTGAACTGGTTGACGTATTCCTTGACTGTCATACTTCCTTGCTTAAGAGACAAGAACTTTTCCAATTGTAAACTTCGTTCAGCTTGCGAGAGGAATTTTGTCTCAAACCTTGTTCTGAAATCCATCCATGTCTCAACCGGCCTCTCGGCGTTAGTGACTTCCCACCAGTAGGAAGCTTCGTCTTTGAGCAGCCATACTGCCAACTGTACCTTCTGCCTATCGTCCACCTCGAAGATAACGAATAGATCCTCAGTTTCTTTGAGCCAATTCCTTGCTTCTACGAATGATTCAGTTCCTTTGAAATCCTTCCCACCCATGGCCCTAAAATCTCTACAGATCTTTGAGAAAGCAATTGCACGTGGAGGGGGTGGAGGAGGGGGATCATTTGCTGGACCTGCAGCAGCGGTCCTAGCCTCAAGATATTGACGAAACCAACCGGGTACATGAACATCCTCTGGTATCTCAGATGCTTCAGACATGCTGGAACGAAAAAGGAAAGGTTAAATACAAAAAGGACTGAAAGAAAGATATATGGCTCTTGGGGATCATGTTTTTCAAAATAAGCTTTATTTTTGAAAATACTTCCTTTCAAAACCTTTTTGAAAACAGCTTTCAAAAACTTTACCCAATCTGGTAACCTTCAGCTCTGATACCAAGTGTAACACCCCACCTCCGTTAAGGTCACTCACAAAGAGAATGCCTTAACTTTGGTGGAGCATTTTTGTAAACAGAACAGAAACTTACAAGACAGATAAAACAGTACTTGAAAAATTTTAACTTTATTACAGCGGAAACAGAAATTAATATGGTTACATCCTTTCAATTTCAGAATTCAAGTACAAAATATCAGTCTTGTACAAAAGCCTTCAAAATGCATAGTTTAAAATCATAATCCCCATGGAACGGAAGCTATACAGAGCCAAGCCATACTTTAAGCACTTCAAGCAAAGAGAAATCCGGATCAAGCTAAAGTATTTCCCTCCTTGGATAACCTGGGGGGGGAACGGAAGAAAGGAGGCGAAACAACAAGGGTCAGACAAAAAGTCTAGCAAGTCCAGTGACTTTCAGCATATGAACAGATAATAATAATATGATATGAACATAAAACTGGATGTGAGATTACTATAACAGGTGTAGCAGATATAACAGAAAAACAGAATGATATAAACTATTGTTTTACACTTCTCTGCACTAATACTAGTATAGCAGAATTAGGTGTCACCCTAATGTCTAAATTGAAGCAGGAACGGGTACAGAATACTTTAACAGAAACAGAATGCTAATAATGGGCCTTTACTACCCGATCAAAAACAGACAGAAGAAGAAACAGATTTATCCCTATGGAGACAGAATGTTGAATTAGGTGTACACTAGTAATGGGCCTTTACCACCCGAACAGACGGTACCACACAGAAACAGACAGGTGTTACCACCCAACAGAAACAGACGGTACCAACAGAAACAGACAGAACTAAGCGTACCCTAAAACCCTACCCCAAGCGATCGGCTCCCTAATACATAAATATCCTGTGTCGGCCCCACAGTAAGGTGTATCACTCCCTAAAGTGACAACCAATTGGCACAGACCTATTTACAAATGTCACGGCGTCTTACATCCTCAGAGGCAGACCGGGATCCATGCACGCACATGACCCGGTTGTAACGCACCATCAACACCCCTCGCCATTATCAGAATGAACCACTTATAATTAGTTCAGTAAGCGTGCCCGGACCCTACCTACTGTTGGGTCAAAGTTTTGATACCAGAAAGGGTTACTGACTAATATAGGTCCCAAACAACAGATGACACAAGTAATTCCCCTCCTAACCTTGTGTCCCCAGACTAACAGATTTCAGATTAACTTGTTTACAAGTTCAGACATACAGAATTCAGATTTACTAATTCACAAATTAAGTTAACAAGTTTTCAGACTAACAGGTCAGATGTACAGATTTTTCAGATTTGTCTAACTTTGTATTGGGCCTACAGATTCATGGACGGGTTTTACTACATCTATTAATCCCTTTGGTTTAACCCTATCTTCCCCAATACGTTTTAGACGTCGTTCTTATCTTAGATTTTGCATTAATTAATTATTAATGCACAGACCTCTCACATTAGGTCGGTAGCTTGTGGCCGCTGGATATGCCGGGCGGTTCCGGGCAGACTTCTGCCACAAGCTAGACCTAACCTCGTGTCTTACGCATGTTATGACTAACTTCTCACATTAGAACCTATTGTTTGCGGCCACTGGATGTGCCGGGCGGTTCCAGGCAGATTTACGCCGCAAACTCATTCTAACCTCGAGTTAGCCATGTTTATCTTTGCGGCCAATTAATTAATAATTTACCGTTTATGCGCACGCCCAATATATATGCCAATTCAGATTATATCAATAACAGGATGATTATATCAACATAGCAGATAACAGATTTTATATGACTTAACGGATTTAACAGATTTAGCAACTTAGCAGATTTTGGCATATAACAGGTTAGGCATTTCAACCGACAAATTTAACAGATTAGGCATTTCAATCTAATTAGCAGTCTAGGCAATATAACAAAACTAGTAGTTTAGGCAACTTGACAAATTAGCAGATTTAGCAAATTTAATATTTCTAAAAGTTCTATTTACATGCCTTGCCCAATCATAAATTGGCCTAAATTCATATGCCTACATAATTGTCATGATTCACAACATATACTCCATGTTTGCATAGGCGCAGAATATGGACATAATTTGCCATATAACATATGTTCCAATTTTTGTTAAACTAGCATCTTACAGCAGATTCACATATAAATTATACCAAATATAACCATTAATTTCAATGCATGCCATATATCCAAAAATCCCTATTTAGGTGTAATCACAATAATAGATATCCTAATTAATGTAAATCTTTACACCTAAGTTTCCATATCTTCTTCTTTTTGAGTCATGAATCATTATGCAAACTATACCCAACAATATAAATCTTTAAATCATATCTTCTAAAAATCAGATCTTGACTTTTATATGCATTTTGTCCAAAGTCTCAAATCATATGTAATCTTACAATGGTTCCTCTTTTCTTCTATCATAGAATATGCATAGATCCAAATCTAGTTTACAACATATGCTCATTAATTACAGTTCTAAATTACAACATAACTATGCATACAACATGCATAAATTTTATGTTCATAGTCACATTTATGCATATGTCCAATATATTTTATGCCTCAGACCTAAAGTCATACATTCAATTTAGTCTTGTCAAATTTCGTATCATTCATTATTTATCCCAAAATTTGCGTTCATACGTTCATCTCTTATGAGATTAGGCACAGGCTCGTGGTAGCCTGGCTATAAAAACAGAAAAGAAGAAAAGGGATACAGAACAGTCACAGAAAAACAAATCTGACAGAAGAGAATATATATATATATATATACAATCTCAGATTCAGAATTTAAAAACATATCAAAATTATAATTAACGTTTATAGCGGAAAATAACTGTACTTGCCTTGATTGGATTAAAGAAAGGACTTTAGTTGTTACAGAATTGTTGCAGAAGCTTTTATCTCAAATTTGAATTTAGGATGATGTTGATTGACTTCTAGTTTTGATTCCAGCAGAGCAGCGACGCCATTTTTATTTTTTTATTAGAAGAAGAGAGCAATGGAGGCTAGAGAATTGTGTAAGAAACCTAGGTAGAGTCTAGGGTCATTTTTATAGAGTTTATGAACTGATTAGGACCATCGATGTTGCTTGGATTGATCGTAGCCATTCATTCGAAAGAGAGACCAATTAGAGCCTGCCACCTAGCCCTAATGACAAAGCATGCTTCTGGAAATCGACCAATATAGACTAGGCCAGCCAGGGTGGACTGGGTTCGACCTTGGTCTGGACCAGGTCGACAGCCCTGTCGACAGCCCTGTCGACCTGGCTAGACCAAGTCGACAGCCCAGTCGACCTGGGTGTCTTAGGCGGGACTTTTCCTGCCCTGGCCAATTGGGCCCGATTTTTAATTTTAGACTTGATTCAGAAACTTCCGGAGGCTATATCTTCTTCATACGTACTCCGTTTTTCGAAAACTCGGACTCTATTTCGCGTATTTTTCCGAGACGAACGCAATGGCGTATCCCGTTTCCCTTAGTTCTTTGATTTCAAATTAAGTATACTTTAATTTGTTAATTCCACAGTTGTAGAATACACGGGGTGTTACAACACCCGATACGGTCACTCACTAAGGGAATGCCATAACATCGGTGGAGTATTTTAAGTGAATATAGAACAGAAAAATTACAACAAGACAGATATAAGTAGTACTTGAGAATTTAAAACATCATTTCATTGCAGCGGAAAGTAAAACATGTTTGGTTACACCAAAACCATAAACAAGGGTCAAGTACATATTATCCATCCTGATAAAACAAAAGTACATAATCCCACTACATAACTTAATAGCCATAATAGAAAAGATAAACTGAGCTTTACATCCCTGGTCCAAGCTCCAAAAGATAGATAAAGTAGTCTGATCAAAGCCCACTAGTGCTAGGCCCACTCTAATAACCTGAGGGTTGGGAAAAAAAGATAAAAACAACGGGGTCAGACATAAGTCTGAGCGAGTCCTATAACCTTAACAATACAATCATTAAAGTAATTAGGGTATGATATAAACAAGGTACGGTACCTCTGTGGATAATGACTACACTAAGTAGCCAACTAAACACAGGATGTACTAAGATAACCGAAAAGACGCATTTACCCACCTAAGGATAATTACTACACTGCACCACCCCAGATCTACCCACCCAAGGGTAACTCCTACACTGCACCACACCAGTTCTACCCACCCAAGGGTAATTCCTACTTAAAGGTTGATCCCACTAAGAGTACTTAGTAATTCTTAATAGTAGTTTCGTGTACCCCTAGCTGACTGCATAGGTGCCGTCTGCCCCTATCTCCACTAGGTGTACCCACTACTCCCAAGCGATCGGCTCCCTAACGTAGATACCTGTACTGGCCCCACAATGGGGTGTATCACTCCCCAAAGTGGCAACCCGATACAACAAATGGTGCATGGCTGATATCTACACGATGCAACAACGTCTTACCTACCAGCCCTGGTCTACACACGCATATGAAACCCGTTGGACTCGCGTTGCCATCGCTAACCCGTTTTGGCCTCTTACAGTCAAGCCCAATATGCGTGTCCCGTCCTCGACTTGGGTCGAGCCCACAAAGGTACGTTTGGGATATTGGTTGAAATGGGCCCCCACAAGCTACCCACCTAAGCTTGTCATTTCTAGTGAATCCCACTTAACCCTTTAACCATGTCCACTTACATGTTACAAATTTTGGTTAAGTCTTTTAATCATATTTTAATTGCCACTCAAGGCCCCCATAAGCTACTACTTAAGCTTGTCCTTTAATCATATTTCAATTGCCACTTAAGGCACCCACAAGCTACTACTTAAGCTTGTCATTTAATCATATTTCAATTGCCACTTAAGGCACCCACTAGATTTCCACATGCCACCCAAGGCACTTACTTGATTCCCACATGCCACCCAAGGCGCTTACTTAATTCCCACATGCCACCCAAGGCACTTACTTAACCCTTTAATCATGTTTAATTACATATTCCACTTTGGTTAAGTATTCTAATCGTATTTTCTATTGCCACCCAAGGCAACCCACTAGTTTCCTCATGCCACCCAAGGCACCCCCACTAGTTACTACATGCCACCCAAGGCACCCACTTAACCCCTCATGCCCCTCTACATGATAATTTGGTTAAGTGTTTCTTAATTAATTAAGATCGTAACCTTTGTAAAGATCTCTCACATTAGACTGTCTTTTATGGCAGCTGGATATGCCGGTTGGTTCCCGGCAGCCTTACACCATAACAGAGTCTAACCTCGTGTCTTTACACTTGTCACGTATTTAGTTTATGACTAAGACCTCTCACATTGGGCCAATCATTTGTAGCCGCTGGATTTGCCGGTCGGTTCCGGGCAGCCTTATGCTACAAAAGGGTCCAACCTCGTGTCTTAGTAGATTAATTACACCTAATTAATCACCCCCATAATTTGTATTAATTATCCCTAATTAATTACAAATATTTAAGAATATGGGTAGACCTAACTCAATAGGTAAATTCCCAATTCCACAATATGGGTAGACCTAACTTAATAGGTAAATTCCCAATTATGTCCATCCACTTTATGGTATGTTTAATCATACCCACTTCACACAATTTTATGTGTTCATTAATTTTTACCCCATTGTCCCCATGTAAATACGTTAACATGGCATACTTCAAAAGATAAGATTCATCATACACACAATGGGTTCAACTTAGCATATCATTAGCATTATCATGGGTTTAAAAGGTGTCAACTTGTATATATGACCATAAACCCAACTTGCATAAATAACCAACCCAAACTTGCATGAATCACATATGTCATAAAGATGGTAACTTGCTTAAATGTTCATGTCATGGACCTATCATAAAGGTGTCAACTTGCATACATGTCATAGGTCTAAAAGGGATGAACTTGCACATGTACTTATGTCATACATAGAGGCAAACTTGCATATATTATGCATATCATAAAAAGAGACAAACTTGCATATGAACTTGCATCATAACTTGCATATGAACTTGCATCATAACTTGCATATGAACTTGCATCATAACTTGCATATGAACTTGCATAACATGCCATACTTAGAGGCAAACTTGCATATATTATGCATATCATAAAAAGAGACAAACTTGCATATGAACTTGCATCATAACTTGCATATGAACTTGCATCATAACTTGCATATGAACTTGCATCATAACTTGCATAAAACCAAATACTTAGCATGCATAAAACCAAATACTTAGCATGCATAAAACCAATTACATAACTTGCATAACATGTTATATATAAACTTGCATATAATCTCACATATAGCTTGCATAACATGTTACATATGAATCAATGTTCAACATAGTGTTTTGCATAATGAGCATCATAAAACATAGCATTAAACTTGCATATAGCATAAAACTTGCAAAACACACAACATACACTATACTAAACTTGCATAAACACATTGATCCACAAACATAGCCATATCTTATCATATCCTATCATAATCAATTTAACAATTGATTATTAAGGCTATAGAAACTCACCACTAAACTCCAATAAGCAAACCCTTGCCAAAAATCACCCAAAAACTCTAGCCTTGAACATAAAGCTTGCAACTTGATGATGAATGCAAGCTAATGATCACTCATACAACTCAAAGATGCTTGTATGAACATGAAAGCCTTCATAGAAATAGTATTAGAATGAGGATGGAGGCTAGGATTTTGAGTGGAGGCCATGATCATAGAAAATTTTGGCATAGTTTAGTTAGAGGATAGGATTATGATCATTTAGGGCTAGCTTAGGGTCTTATTTATAGGATTAGGATTTGTTTCTAACCCTTAGATTAACCCTAATTCTATTTAGAGCCATCAGATTTCGTCCAGCCCTCCAAAACACAGCCCAAAACTCAAACTGGTGCACCTAGGCCAGAATCAGCCGACAGGGCAAGTCGACAGCCCTGTCGACTACCAAGTCGACAGGCATGTCGACAGGCAAGTCGACAGCCCTGTCGATAGCCAAGTCGACTTGGCTGGGCGGGAGTTTTCCCGCCTGGCCCCCATTTCTGCATGTTTCGAAATTCAAGTTTCCCGAAAACTTCTTTGGGCCTTAACCGGGTCATACGGACTCCGATTTACAAAATTTCGGACTCTATTTCGTGTATTTTTCCGAGACGAACACAATGACGTAACCTGTTTCCCCTTATTCTCACATCTGAGATTACTAATTCTGTAATTAGTGAATATCAGTGTTAAATGAAATTCGGGGTGTTACACAATGTGAGATTTCTAATTTATAAACGATATGGAAAACGATGATGTATAAATTATGTAGTCAATGTATGAGTTATATAAGCGTTGTACACCTCTTGTATAAGCATTGTATAAGTTGTACGTACGATGTATAATTCATATATGCGTTGTAAAATTTATATATGTGTTGAAATAGATGTGAATTGCTATATATAAATATATATATACGCCCCTCATCCACAAACCATGGACGATATTTATTGGTTGTGATTGGTGTGAAAATAGGTTGATTACGAATGGTTGATTGAAATTGTTTGTTATTGAAATTGATTCATTGTGGTTGAAAAATACCCGTTTGTGGTTGAGAAATATTTGGTTGAAACCACATAGGATTAGTTTGTGGAAATGAAATAAAAATATACATGTCGCTTGCGTGCGAACTAGATGCATAATTCCCCATTGTAAAAAACCGCGAGGTTTTAAGGTAGAGCGAGGAGCCGTACTAGGGACGGTCCCGGTTTTAACTACCCTACCGTTATGCTGCCGAAATTTTGAATAATATTCATGTGTTTGAATTATTTTCATGTGTTGAGTCGATATTCATTTGTGGGATTGAAATTCATGTGTTGAATGGTGTTCGTGTTTTAAATATAAAAATCACCTTTTTATCATCTATATGAACTATATAAAATAGTCGAGTGTTGAAATAAATTGTTTTGTAATAAAAAAATCCCATTTTTATCACCAATATGAACTATATAAAATAATCTGGTTTTGAAATAAATTGTTTCACATTAAAAATCACATTTTTACTATATAGATGAATTGTAAAAAATAGCGAAGTGTTGAAATAGAAGACAGTTGGATAAAAATATCATTTTTATCAAATGTATGAAAAGAATATGGTTTTGAAATCGAAGAATCGATATATATATTTAAATAGAATTGAAATATATCGAATAACGATGCTGTAGTTCATATTTTGAAATCGTGATTTCAAACGATTAGTGCGGGAGATCCGACCATCGGATTTTCCTGAAATCGCAACCATTGGGTTCGCTTTGGAAATATCTTTCCAACGGCACCAACTTTGTAAAAATCCAACGGTTGGATTGTCTAGAATGTTTAATTCAAATCTGAAGAAAAACAACACCAGAATCGATTATATTTACATATATATATAAATATAATTATATTAATTCGAATAACGACGCTGCAGTTCGTATTTTGAAATCGAAACTTCAAACGATTGTACCGGGAGATCCGACCGTCGGATTTTCCCGAAACTGGAACCGTTGGATTCGTTTTGAAAAGATCTTTCTAATGAGGTAAATTTTGTGAAGATCCAATGGTTAGATTTTTAGATATGTGTAAATCAAATCTGGAGAAAAACAGCGCCATAGCCGCGTTATGGCCCGAAGCGTCATTTTGAATAAATTGGCTATTTTAAAATAAATAAAAATAGCGATAAATCATTATAAAATATTATAAACGATATGGATGTGAAATATAGAAAATAACCGAAGGTTGGCTAAGTCGAATGGTTTCTCGGGTATTGATCTGATGTTGGTTTTGGACGTCGGGGTTAATATTTGGGAAATCGTTCTCTTACTGATTGACGGTTAGTGACTAATGAATTGAAATGATGCGTGTGGATGATAGTGTTGCACTGGTTTATTATATACACGAGTTGCTCAGAAAGACCGGGTTTATCCCATTCTGAATAACTGAATCGACGATAAGAGATCGAAGATGAAGACGGTGGTTGAAGACCGGAGATCTTCACCTCGTTTGGATGGTAACCGAGGTCTTGATTGGGAGGCATCTCGAAATATGGATAATGAGTGGTGATCGTCCAGACGTATGTGGTGATCGATGGGTTTGCGAGGTATATATTGCCTCCGGTTTCGTTCAGACCCAGAACGGACTTGAAAATGGACTGTGTGTCTAACATTGGATTTTATTTTGTGTTGATTGATCTCTATTAAATATACATCTGTTTGGCAGTAGAGAATTTATTCTTTTGCTTAACGCCCTTCTCTGAAACGCACGAGCTCAGAGGTTGTATATCGATGGACATCAGTCGCATGGCATGAATTGCTAGTGTGGCATGCCTAAGTGGCAAATGATCAGGGCTTCTATTGAAAAGCAAAGTCTTGTGGTGATGATCAAAGCACCGCCTGTGTGGCGTAGCCTTGTGTATAACGTGAAATCGCAAGCCTCACACCCGGTATGAACCAGAAATGGGAGGAAGGACCTCAGGGAGGACATGCGTTTCTTTCTAGCTAGAAGTGGCGTCAGTGGTTTTACATGCCCTGACGAGTTTGACTTATGTGGTTGTTACTGTTGTGAGGCGCCTCGGTTAGATCGGACGATCCAGGTCCGATGGAGTCATTCGTTGGCTCATTTACACCCCATAGGGCGGGGAAACACATTGTTCAGGCATTTTAATCCACATCGGTAGACCGGACCTGACGATCCAAGGGATTGACTAAGTACTTGCCCTGAGACTCGGGCTAGACAGTCTCGAATTCTGTAAGGACTATCTTTTGCCTTGGTTCATGACGGAAATCCAATTTCCAAATACGTGACTGTGCGGTTTTGATTGTATATATATATGGCGACATGATATATGGTACCCATGTCGTCTATGACTGATAGTTATGATTGAAATTGTTTTTGAAACATATAAACACTAGTAATAATATCAAATGCTTTTGTTTTATTCGTATCAATCATATTTTGGCCATTATAAGGAAAAACTCTATCCTCCGGTTTGCGTTGTATTGTGTGATGGGAACTGAGTCTTATAATGGCTTCATTTTTATAAAAAGCATAGCGATGTTTAAAAGAATGATTTGTTTTAAAGCACTGGCAATCCAATGGAGTAGACCCGTTCCACGAAAGTGGTGTGGTCCTGTGATTAGCCATATTATAAATGTGGTTAGTAGATTTCTCATACCATCCCATGACTGACTCGTAGTTTGTTTCACTTTCAAACTCGGGTGCCCCTTTTTCTACACGGGCAGTCTTGTATTCAGGTTTAGCTGGTTCTTTTTAGATAGCTGGAACTGAAGATGGATTTTATCATTTATCTATTTTTATGTTGTTCAGTTTCTATTGTACATTATGTTTGTTTTCCGCTGTTGGCATTTGTGTATATCTGAACTGCATTTGTACTAAGTATGATCCTGTATATTGTGTAACACTGATGATTACTTTTATCCAGTATATTCTATTGTTCACTATCTGGTGTATTTATTTAATTCTGTTCTTCTATTATCTGTTTCTCTTTTATATTCCAAATATTACCCTTGTCTCTGTCAGTACGGGAAATGGGTCGTCACAGTTAAGCAGGATCCTGGATTGAAGCCTGAAGCTGGGTCCAGAATATTGATGGCATTCCGCTGAGATTAGTTCCGCTGCATTATATTTCTTTTGTCGTAATTTATCTTCCCCTGTACTTTATTAATTGTACTCTGATATATTCTGTACTCTGATGTAACATTTATTATTGATGTTATAAAAGTCTGTGTTGTTGTCCTGATGTGTTGTATGCCCAAAGTTAACGTATGCGGAATTTGAACGGTCCTGATCGATCTTGCGATCGATTAGGGGCAGGCAAAAATCCGTGTCGTCGCATTTGGTATCAGAGCTCTGGTTAGCTCAAATCTTTGGGGTACAACTCGTTAGAACTAAACAAAAGACTCACCAGAGGTTGGATTAGTAATATCCAATAAGAATACTCATTACAGATGGGATCAACAGTATCCTAGAATGAGAATACTCATTAGAGATGGGGTTAGCAATGCCCTAGAATGAGTCAGAGTGAAGAAGAGTTCATAATTAACGTACTTGTAACTATATATACAATTCGATTTTAGAAAAAATGATTTTGAAAATATAAAAGTTATATATTTTTGAAAAATTAATCAACTAATTGATTGATAATTGAGTTGTGTGAATATGAGTTCAACTAATAAAATTATTAAACTATAAAAGAATGAGAATTAAATTAGTTAAATAAACAACTTTAGCTTCATTTCCTTTTCGAGGCGAAAAGATTTTAAGTGGGGGAGATTGTAACAACCCGCAAATTCTAAACCAATTTAAAAAATTTATTTTAGAAAATTTTAATGAATTTTAAGGATATAATATAATTTATATAAATAGTAATGGCTAGAATTCATTTTAATCGAAGTTAAAACGAATAAATTTAATTTAAATATAAAAGGAGATAGAAATGGCGCAGTAGTTTGAAATTTTGATTTTAAACTTTAACTAAATGTACAGGATTCAAAATAAATCAGAATTGAGTGAAACCAGAAATATTTAAATCTGTTTAATCATATCTTTCTAACGAATATGAAAAATTGAAATTTCGTTTTAAAGATCAAAAGTTATGGCCAATTCAATATTTAGAAAGGTCGCTGTAGAATTTATTTTTATATATATATTATATATGGCCCAAAGGACTACTTTTCACATATGAAGGAAAATGGACTCGAAACCACTTCCATTGAGAACGGAATAATTTTTCTGCATTTAAAAAGTATAAACACTTATATATTTTGAGTTTCAGAATTTATTTGTTTAAAAATTTATTTTTAATATTAAATATATAGAACTTGAAAATAGTCAATTTTCAAATGACCTCCGTTTTCGACGAAACCACTTTTGTTGGAACCGGAATGTCAAATTATAGCTAGGTTTCAATTTTTAGAATTTTTCGAAGTAATATGTGAGCATGGAAAAAGAAAATGTGTTTTGACTACTTTAGTTAAATTTAAACGACTTGAAAATAGCCATTTTTCAAACAGTCTCGGAATTCAACGAAATTAGTCTTGTTAGAACCGTATCGCCATAAGAAAGCTAAAAATAAATTTTCTGGAATTTTTAGAGGTCATTTGTGGCCCCGGCATATTTAAATGTGCGGTCAATATTTAATTAATTTTTAATGGAATTTTAAATAAAATTCTACAGATTTCAGAATTGGACCCCGAGACCTATCCCGTTGCGTTCAGAAGGCCTCAAAACGTTAGGATCGACAATAAGCAAGCCCAATTCGGAGACAGCCCGCATTTTTACCTTTATAACAAACTTTACGATGAATAAATAATAAAATAATATATATAATCCGAAAATAACCCTAGCCGCCGCCTATTCAATTCGAAGGCCAGAATCATCCGAAATTCAAACCTTAATTTCTCTCAATCCGTTCAACGAAAATCAACAAATTATATATCAAATCGAAGAGAATTCAGAGAGCTTTCCATCCATACGGATGATGGGTATCATTGGTATCTGGATTTTGCGAATTTGGAGCAGGAAGGGCCGCTGTTTGGGTTCGGGTCTCGAGGCGAGGTGAGAGTCGAGTTCGTCGGTGCTTAAGGCGTGGGTCGAGTTCGGCTAGGGCTTCGTCGTGGCGGTGGTCGATCAGCGCCAAGATGGCCGAGGGAGGGTGCGACGTGGAGGTTGAAAGGAGAGAATGGGTTAGGCTGTAACGATAGAACGAGGAAGAAGGTTTATTATTTTAATAATATTTATTTATTTAATATTTAATTTATACAATCTTTGAAATGCGATAACTTTCTTATACGAGGTCCGTTTTACGAACCGTTTGTTGCGTTGGACTCGTCTTTCACAGATCTTCGCAATGGCGCATACCAGAGCTGAAACGGTGACAGTTGAATTTTCAGCCAGATCAATGTGAGAACTCTAATTTTTATTATTTAATTATTTTTCTCGCGTTAAAAATTATTGTATTATAATACTAATTCAGATCTGAAATGTTCTGTGATTGATGAATTGTTTATTGTTGTTGGTGGTATGTTTTGTTGTTCACGATAGGCTAGATCTGCATTGAATTTTATATACTGTTGAATTTATTTGTGGTTAGAAAATTAAATCTAAATTTGGATTTAAATCATATTTCATTCAGATCTAGTTGCTCTAATTTATTTTAAATTATTAAAATATTATTTTTATTATTTTAACATGAACAATGAAATTTGAACGACAAATAAAAATTTATTTTTATTTGTTGATGTTACAATAAAATTTAAACGACAAATAAAACGTATCTTTATTTAATGATCTTACAATAGAATTGGAACGACGTATAAAAACTCATTTTTATTTGTTGATATCACCATATAAATTGAATGATATATAAACCTTATTTTTATTTGTTTACCTTACAATAGAATTTAAACAACAAATAAACCTTATTGTTATTTGTTTATTTTAGAACAGGATTTGAACGACAAATAAAATATTATTTTTATTTGTTTATTTACAATAGAAAATGAATAACAAATAGAATATATTTTTATTTGTTTCCATTACAACAGAATTTAGCTAACAAATAAAATCCTATTTTTATTTCTTTACATTTACAACACGATTTATGAATTACAGTAAAAAAAAATCTTTATTTTACTGTCGCATTAAACGTAAGATGTTCTAGGATTAGTATAACAATAAAATACTAAATTTTATTGTTGATATTAAAAACATATTAGTAAAATAAAACTTTATTTACATTGTATTTGTAAATTAAAGGTTATATTTGGAAACCACCTTCTTGTTTACATTTTCATGTAAATAAAAATACATGTTTTGGAAATCACAATTTTGCTTATATTTTATATGTAAATAAGAAATTGTTTTCAGAAGTTACATTTTTGTTTGCAAATATATTTTAAAATATAATTTATTCTTTTATCTGAATTCACTGATGCTAATAAACTTTAAAAATAAATTTTATTCTTTTACTTGCATTTACCAATGCAATTATATATTGAAACAAATTATTCCTTCATTTGCACTCACCAATGCAAATACATATATTGAAAATAAAGTTTATTCCTTTATTTGCATTTATCAATGCATATATGCATTGAAATTAAGGTTTATTCTTTTATTTGCATTTATCAATGCAAATATTCAATGAAACTAAAGTCTACCTTTTATCTACATTCACAAATACAAATATACACATTTTTATGCATTTAATAGAATTTGTTAAAAGTATACTTTGAAAATAAATCTTGTTCTCTTATTTACATTCACTAATACAAATATACTTTGAAAACAAAACTATTCTTTTGTTTGCATTCACAAATGCAAATATACCTTGGAAATAAATGTTGTTTCTTTTATTTGCATTCACAAATGCAAATATACTTTGAAATAGAATATACTTTGAAATAAAATATATTTTGAAATATAGTATGCTTTGACGTGAAATAAACTTTAAAAAATGAAATTTGTTCTTTTATTTGCATTAATTACTGCAAATAAACTTTACAAATGGAAGTTGTATTTACTAATGCAAATGTACTTTGAAAATAAGGATTGTTCTTTTATTTGCATTCACAAATACACATATATATATATTGAAAACAAAGTTGTTCTTTTATTTGTAATCACTAATGAAGATATACATTCAAAATAGAATTTGTTTCTTTAATTGCATTCCTTGTTTCAAATAAGCTAGAAACAAAGATTACACTTACTTATTTATTTATTTGCATTCCTTATTGCAAATAAAACCTTAAAATAAAGTTCATCTTTGTTTGCAATTCATTGATGCAAACAAACCATCAAAATGAAAGTTGCATTTTTTATTCATAATTTTGATATGTATAAAGTATTGTTTGAAAGTGACATTTTTATTTACACCCTTCAATGCAAATAAAACATGAATTAAATCTATCATTTTATTTTCAAATTAAGAAATACCTTTTATTCACATTTTTAGATATAAATAAAGGATAGGATTTAAAATTTACATTTTAGTTACATTCTAAGGGTTGCAGAAATGGAAAAATAATGGTTCATTTTATTTTCTTTTTAAAGGACAATAGAAAGAATAGTTTTTAGAAGTGCATTTTATTGCATTTCTATATGAAGTGAAAAGAGCCAATTTGTCAAATGTCTTATATGAAATAAAGGGAGTTCTTTTTGTCACTTCAAAAAAAATGAATTAAAAATGTTTATTTAAGCTTTCGTAAAGAATGAATAACTAAACATTCATATTTTTATCGTTAGAGTAAAATAGACAAAAACCCACATTTTTTTTCTAAATTAAAAGAATGAAACAAAATATAGCACTGGAATATTATATTAGAATTGAAACACAAATTAATCACTATCGTAAATTTACATCAGTTAAAACCAATTATTCATTTTTGTTAATTTATATTAGTAAAAACAATTATTCATTTTACTCAATTTATACTAGTTAAAAACAAAATATTCACTTGTATCAATTCACACCAGTTAAAACCAATTATTTACTTTTGTCAATTTACATTTGTTGAAACCAATTATTTGTTTTGTCACTATAGAGTTGTTAAGATAAAGATATTCAATTTTGTTTTGTTATCACTTTTCCATGAAATAGGAATAGACATTTTTAGTCATCTTTATTCTATTTGCATACTCCAATACAAATGTACATAAAAATGAAGATGTTCTTTTGTTTGCATCTCTTGATGCAAATAAAACATATATTAAAAAGTTACAACTCTATTTGTAACTCAAATGTGAACGAACACATAGTTTCAAAAGATTACATTTTTATTTGTCTTTTGATGCAAATAAAAATATAGTTTTAGAAATTGTCAATAGAGACGAAGTTATTATTCTTATCGTTCATTGCAATAGAATTACATATAATATAAAGGAGACATTTTCTTGTCATGGTTATATATTGCGTATTACACTTCCATTCACAAGTTACCCGACTTGTTTATGTGATTGGGACGATTATTTTCATACATTGCCCAAGTGCACAAATTAGTTTATCATTTGTTTATTGGTTGGAACCCCACACGGGTGTTGGGATAAAAATTTACATACACTAATCCCAATATTCAGTTGTATGTTGATCATTAGATCGACAGGCTGCGATGAGCGTTATTATTTAATTTTAACGTTTACACAGTGGAAATTACACTTTGTATGTAATGGATGACTTGATGATTATACTATTCTTGGCATATATAGGATGGATGTGAAACCTATATAATCCAAATTATACGGTAAATGTTTGAGTCGCATTTCGATTCAGGTGTTCTTTTAAATAAGAATATTTTTACATTAGAAATCCTTTTATATAAATTATATATTTTCATAAAAAAATATTGTTAATCAACTATATGTTAAAACAAAGAATATTTGTAAAAGATAAAAATTTGTAATATAAAGAAAGCTTCCCATTTAGAATCTTTTATGTAAAGGATATTTTTAATGATTATTTTAAAATATGTTTTTTAAAAGATTATTAGGATTTGCAATTATATTTGTTGATATGAAATAAATTGATATGTGAAGTGGATTTATCGTGGACGATGTTTTAAATGACAATTGTCCTTTAATCCAATTTACATTGAAATTATTATTTGGAATTTATAAATCTATTTTATAGATTTAAAAGGGCATTTTCTAAAAATCAAGTTTTCCAATTTAATATATTAAATTGGAATTAAGTGGAAATTCGATTAGTAATAATCGAAATGGGCTTCTGTAAAAGAAGACCGATATTATATATGGAATTGAAGAGGCTTTGCCGTTATTCCATTTATATTATTAGTCCAATACATAAAGCTATATCGATTATGTATTGATTTGATTTCTGTGGAATTCCATATTTGGGAAATTGATTTGTAGGTTTATTGTGAACTGTGTTTAAAGGACACTAGTTCTTTAACCTGTTTAAGACAAGATTTATTCCTTAAAATAAATGACCTTGTAAGAATGATTTTTGATATCAAATCAAAACTGTAGTTTTAATAAATCCTTGAAGGAAGATTTAAGATTTTATTTTCAGAATTTATCTTTGATAAAATTAATGAGAATCTTCTAATATGAGTATCTTATTAAAAGAATACTCGGAGTTGGAATGTGGCGTAATGTGTGATCTTCCAATATTTGCTTCTAATCACAAAATACGCGAGTTATTCGGAAAGACCGGGTTTAACCCATTCTGAATAATCATCACGACGATTAAGAGTCGAAGATGAAGACGGTGATTGAAGACCGAAGGTTTTTCACATCATTGGGATGATGATGACTGGGATCTTGAATTGGGATTGGCCTTCCAAGGCAAGGTATTTGGTAATGGTCGTCCAAACACATTTGGAGATCGACGGAAATATTGTTTCGCTCAGACCTAGAGCTGGCTTGTAAATGGATTGCGTGTCTGACATTGTATTCCTTTCTACTGTACTTGTTGAACGCTTCTGATTATATATTTCTGTTTGGTAGTAAAGAATTTATTCCTTACTTATCACCCTTCTCTAAGACGTATGAGCTTAGAGGTTATATATATATATATATATATATTGGTAGATGATCAAGAATATGGTAGGGTCTGACAATGTGACATGCTAAGATGCAAATGATCAAGGCTTTGTTGAAAAGCAGGCCTTGTGGTTGACGATCAAAGCACAGTCTATTTAGGCATAGATTTGTGTATATCGTGACTTCGCGAGCCTCACACACAGGTTGAGTCTAAAACGGGAGAAGGGAACGCAGGGAGTGCACACGTTTCTTTCTAGCTAGAAGCGGTGTCAGTGCTTAAACTGGCTGACATTTTCTTATGTTGTTGATGGAATTTTTGTGAGGCCTCGATTTATTCTTATCGTTCGCCCACGGTCAATTTGTAGGTCCAATATGATCAGGGAGCGTGTGTTCAAGCATAATTAATCCACTAAAGTATTTGTGGACCGGCCCTGCTGTATCCAAGGGTTCGCCAGCTTCCGAATCCTGAGACATTGCTAGAGTGCCTCGAATCGGTCAGGAGCTCCTCCCTAGACTTGACTCATGATGGAAACCCAATTTCCAATACGCCCCTTGCGGTTTTGATTGTATAACTAGTATGCCGACATAGTAGATGGTAGTTATGCCATCTAGGATTGGTATTATATTTGAAATGTTATATATATATATATATATATATATATATATACACACTAATAATATCGTTTTTACGTATCAAACATCTTTTGACCATTATAAGGTAAAACCCTATCCTCCGGTTTGCGTTTCATTGTGTGATGGGACCTGGGTCTTATAGTGGTTTCATTTTTCTAAAAAGCATTACGTTATTTGATGATTTACTTTATTTTATGCACTGGCAATCCAATGGAGTAAACCCGTTCCGCGTTAGCGGCATGGTCCTGTGATTAGCCTACTTATTAGACAAGTTAAGTATAGATTTCTCATACCAGTCCCGTGACTGACCTGTAGTTTGTTTCACTTTGCAAACTTGGGTGCCCTCTTTCCACACGGGCAGTCGAGTAGCATTTTTGCAGATATAGTTAAGCAGGATCCTGGATTGAAGCCTGAAGCTGGGTCCAGAATATTGATGGCCTTCGGCCGAGATTAGTTCCGCTGCATTATATTTCTTTTCTTGTAATTTATCTTCCGCTGTACTTTATTAAGTGTACTCTGATATATTCTGTACTCTGATGTAACATTTATTATTGATGTTATAAAAGTATGTGTTGTTGTCCTGATGTGTTGTATGCCCAAAGTTAATGTATGCGGAATTTGAACGGTCTTGATCGATCTTGCGATCGATTGGGGGCGGGCAAAAATCTGTGTTGTTACATTGACGAACCGTAAGTTGCGTTCGAATCATATGGACGGACACTACGCGAACTGACTGGAAGTCCATCTGAGCTCGTTACAATTTATGGCGAAATAAAATGTCTGATCAGAATCAACTAACGCAAATCGTTATATAACGGTTAACGCGTAACGTGAGTAAATCTCATTAACTCTGAACAGTTTATATTTCATGTTGTATTCTTAGAACTGTTAAATATTGGCTGATTGACTGTGTGTTGACCGTTTGATTGAACTGCTAGTCAGTTAGTTGAATTTCTATATTGATTCTATGTAACAGAATATATCATATGGAACTGAAAGTGATGTTAATTTTATATTGTATAACATCTGTGGATGAAGGGAGGCAGGTTGGAGGAATCCAACTGGATTCCTCAACATTTATTTTACTATGATTCATATATAGTGATATATGATGTGATATATAATCTGTTGTTGATTATGTGTGTTTGGACGATATTTATCGTTGCTATATGGTGTGTTAAATACCATATGAAATACTGGATGTGGGAAAGGGGATTTTCAAAGTGTATTTTGAAAATGAATTATTTATATAAAATCGATGGATTTTATATAGAAAAGGAAAAGGATTTTTATAAAAGAAAATAATTATAAAAATCAAAGAAATATAATATATTATAAAGGAAATATTTATCTTTGGATAAATAGATATATATAAGTCTGAACTTATATATGAAAAAGTAAACAGATAAAAGGAACAGATTGATTTATAAATGATATTTATAAATTAAGTTAAATATTTATCATTTGGATAAATAGAATATATAAGTCAGAACTTATATAAAGAAGTAAGAATCGATTTCAACATCGATGGTTGAAACTGAATAAGGACAACGAGTTAATCAGTTAGAGTAAAACCGTAGAGATAAACCAGTTAGAGTTAAACAGTTAGAGTTAAACAGTTAGATTTAATCGATAGAGTTAAATCGAACCAGATTTATTCAAATGGAGTTAATCGAATTAGTTATTCAATAGAGTTAAATAAATAGGAGTTAATCGAATTAGTTATTCGAATAGAGTTAAACACATAAGAGTTATCGATTTTAGTTAAATCGAAAGGAGTTATCGAATCTAGTTATTCGTAAGAGAGAAAGGAGTTATCGAATCTAGTTATTCGTAAGAGAGAAAGGAGTTATCGAATTAGTTATTTGAAATGAGTTATCGAATTAGTTATTCGAAAGGAGTTATCGATTATAGTTTAATCGAAAGGAGTTATCGATTATAGTTATTCGAAAGGAGTTATTGATTATAGTTTAATCGAAAGAAGTTATCGAATTATTTATTCGAAAGGAGTTAAGTAAGGAGTTAAGTAAATAAAGTTAATCGATTAGGGTTAAATAAATAGAGTTAATCGAATTTAGTTTATTCGAAGAAAGGTTATCGAATCTAGTTATACGTAAGAGAGATTATCAAATATAGTTATTCGAAGGGAGGAGTTATCGAATAGAGATTTATTCGAACGAGAGCTACGTAAGGAAGTGTTAAAGAGTTAAAAGGTGAACTTACCCTAATTCGAGATTTGAAATGTTGTTCAGTTAAGGTCTGAGAGGTAGTTATACCCCGACTTGATCGACATCGTTTTTAATTTAGAAATGGTTAAGGTTTGAGAGTGAAAGTGGTTAAGTGAATTTAGTAAAATAAGTATAGTGGTTTGAGTTGTCGTCGCGAGGTTGATCTAAACATCTATTTAAATCCAAGTAAAGAAGATTTGGAAATGTTTTCCAAATAGAATCAGAAACTTAATCAAATATAGAAGTAGGAAATATGAATATATATATATACATATGATTGATGATTGATTGGTAGAATTTCCATTTGGAAATAATATCGTGGTTTGCACAACTGTTTTTCTTTGATGGTTAAATCACAGACTATCGAAGTTTTGACCATTTTAACGTTGTTAATGTGGAGAGACCGGTTGGATTATTATCCAAAGAACCACTCTGTATTGGCATAAGCGTTGCGAATCATATATGCCAAAGAAAATCGAAGACGGAGTAAAGTGCAAGGGCTATTGTATAAGTCTTAGATAACAGTGCCTAAGATGGATATCCTGAATAGTACCTTCGGTTCATCCTGTTCCTGGATGAATTGTATGGATGAATGTCTGACAGAGTATTTCCAGAAAAGTCACGTACATTAATTTCTTCAACCGTACCAAGAGTGGAAGCGGAGAAGGAAAATTCTTTAGCTAACACGTAATGTACTGTTGTAGACGTCAATCGGTGATTTGATGGATTTGACGATGTGACATTCGAAGTGAATCTAGTGTGATGATAAAGCGTAGCTTCTAGCCTCACATCCGGTAAATGACAGAAATCGGGCAAGCAACATGGCTAAGTCGGTCGCTCCGAAGTAGGGTGTATAATCACCTGATCTAGAGTTTCATTTACTTCTAAAAATCTATTGTTGTTGCTGTCACATTCGAGAAACGATTGCTGATCCCAACCGTTGGTGATGTACATTCGATACACTCAAGCGAAATGAGTGGTCGGTCATGTGTGGCCGGGTTGTAAGATGTTCTTGTTGGACCCAGTGTATTCCTTTCTAGAGGAACACTAGCGAAAGGTGGTTCCATACCTTGTCATAGTTGGAAATCCATTACCCAATACGTGCTTGCGGTTTTGATTGTATACTATATATGTAGAACGTGAGATGAAAGCGTTTCTGCTAGATGAATATTATATTGTGGTTTATAGACATTATTATAATATCAAAAGGTTTTTGATATAAAGATATTTTGGATTCTCATAAGGGAAAAACCCATTCCGTTATACGGCGTGGTCTTATGAGATATCGATTACTTGTTCGAACTGTTTTAAACTGTTTTACTCATACCAGTCCCATGACTGACCCGGAGTTTATTTTGTTTTTGTTTTCCCTAAACTCTTGGGTGTCCAATTTTGTACGGGAAGTCAAGTAGTCGGGATTTACGGATACTTGAAGAGCTGGAGCAGGAGGCTTCAGGATCATATAGCTATAGTTAATTTCCGCTGTGTTGTAAGTGTTGTACTTTGAAAATGATGTATATTCAAATACAAATGTATATTTCAAAGTTATGTTACATATATTATATGTTATTCGTTCCGCTGTGAGATTCGTGTTACTCTGATGTTGTGTTTTTCTTCTTCTTCTATTATAAATTTCTATCTTATCTTTCCTCACCCTCCATTTTCTTTCTATTAATTTCCTGATTTTGAGTTTAATTTAGGGTTGGACTTGTGTTTTTGGTCAGCTCAAATTGGACCAGATTTTCGGGTCATTACAATAATCATTAGAATTACACAGTATACAGGATCATACTTAGTACAAAATACAGTCCAACTTTACATAAATGTCTACAGTGGAATCAAAACATAATAGGTACAATAGAAGCTGAACAAAGTAAAAAGAAAGAAATGATAGAATCCATCTTCAGCTCTAGCTATCCTGAAAGAGTCTGCTATAACCTGAATACAAGGCTACCCATAAAGAAAATAGGGCACCCGAGTTCGCAAGTGAAACAAACTACGAGTCAGTCATGGGAAAGATATGAGAAATCTACTTAACATATTTTACAATAAGGCCAATCACAGGACCATGCCGCTAATGCGGAATGAGTTTACTCCATTGGATTGCCAGTGCCTTAAAAACAAGTAATTCATTTAAACATCGCAATGCTTTTTATAAAAATGAAGCCATTATAAGACTCAATTCCCATCACACAATGCAACACAAACCAGAGGATAGAGTTTTACCTTATAATGGCCAAAATATGCTTGATACGAATAAAACAAAAGCATTTGATATTACTACTAGTGTTTACATGTTTCAAAAACAATTTCAATCTTAAGTTTCAATCATAGACGACATGGGTACCATATATCATGTCGTCATATATAAGTATACAACCAAAACCGCACGATGTCGTATTTGGAAATTGGATTTCCGTCATGAACCAAGGCAAGGGATCGTCCTTACCGCTTCGAGACAATCTAGCCCATGTCTCAGGAACTGCCGCAACTGCCCCCTGGATCGTCAGGGCCGGTCCACATGGAGTGGATTATAATGCCTGAACACTGCGTTTCCCCACCCTATGGGGCGTAAACTGGTCATATCCAACCAAAACCATCGGCCCAGGAGCGACCGATATAACCGAGGTGCCTCGCTATCCATCATCCACATAAGTAAAATGCCCTGGCGTGTAAAACCCAAAACACCACTCCTAGCTAGAAGGAAACGCAGGTCCTCCCTGAAGCCCTCTCCCGTTTCTGAACATACCGGGGTGTGAGGCTCGCGAATCAACGCTAAACACAAAGCTAGCTATTCAAAGCCCTGCTTTGATCATCAACCACAAAGCTCTGCTTTTCAACAAAAGCTTTGATCACAGCATCTCTGTATGCCACGTTATCAATCTACAATGTCAGACACATATCCATTTACAAGTCCGTTCTAGGTCTGAACGGAACTGGAGGATCTTTATTCCTCGCACATCTGAACGATTAACAAGTACGTCTAGACAACCACCACTGTTACCCCTTCAGGGCAGCAACTCCCATCCAAGGCATAAGTAGCCATCCATCCGACCTCAAGATCATTGGTCTTGCACCGTCTTCATATCTTCGACTTCTTTCCATCGATTAATTATTCGAAATGAGAATTAACTCAGCCTTTTAAAATAATCCATGCATATTTAGAATTCAAATCAATTCATTTCAATGGTTAAATTATTCGAGTAAATTCAGTTTATTTCAATTCCATATCGTTTATATTGTTTTATCACGATTTATCGCTATTTTTATTTATTTAAAAATAGCTGATTTATTCAAACGACGCTTTAGGCCATAACGCGGCCAAGGCGCTGTTTTTCTCCAAATTTGATTTACACATATCTGAAAATCTAACCATTGGATCTTCACAAATTTTATATCATTAGAAAGATCTTTTCAAAGTGG
Source organism: Allium sativum (assembly GCA_030737875.1). NCBI lineage: Eukaryota > Viridiplantae > Streptophyta > Magnoliopsida > Asparagales > Amaryllidaceae > Allium > Allium sativum. The sequence goes on from CM060912.1 coordinate 850,674,341, forward strand.
ATCCAACGGTTCCAGTTTTTGGAAAATCCGACGGTCTGATCTCCCGGTGCAATCGTTTGAAGTCATGATTTCAAAATACGAACTGTAGTGTCGTTATTCGATTTATTTTAATTATATATATATATATATTATCCATTCTGGTGCTGTTTTCATTCAGATTTGAATTCAACATTCCAGACAATCCAACCGAATGATCTTTGCAAAGTCAGTATCTTTGGAAAGATATTTCCAAAGCGAACCCAATGGTTTCGTTTTCGGGAAAATCCGATGGTCGGATCTCCTGGTATGATCATTTGAAATTACGGTTTCAAAATATGAACTACAGCTTCGTCATTCGATTTATTTTAATTATATATAAATATAAATATAATTCATTCTTCTATTTCCAAACCATTTCATTTCATACGTGTGATAAAAATGATATTTTTATCCAACAAATATTTATTTCAACACATGCCTATTTTTAACAATTCATATATATAATAAAAATGTGATTTTTATTGTCAAAACAATTTATTTCAAACACGATTATTTTATATACTTCATATAGATCATAAAAATGTGATTTTTATTGTTAATTTCAGAAATGAAAATTTTTAGCGATTCATATATATTATAAAAATGTGATTTTTATTGTCAAAACAATTTATTTCAAAAATGTAGATTTTTAGCCATTCATATATATTATAAAAATATGATTTTTATTGTTAAAACAATTTATTTCAAAAATGCGATAAAAATGTCATTTTTATCGTTCAAACCATTTTTATTTCAAACCTTCGATAAAAATGTTATTTTTATCGTTCAAACCATTTTTATTTCATACCTTCGATAAAAATGTTATTTTTATCGTTCGAACCATTTTTATTCCATACCTTCGATAAAAATGTCATTTTTATCGTCCAAACAATTTTTTTATCTCATACATTCGATAAAAATGTTATTTTTATCGTTCAAACTATTTTATTTCATTCATTCGATAAAAATGTCATTTTTATCGTTCAAACAATTTATTTCATAAACGAATATTTTCCCAACACATGAACATATTCCAATACATGAATATAAATCAAACATAGAAATGTTTCAGAAAATTTCGGCAGCATAACGGTAGGGTAGTTAAAACCGGCACCGTCCCTAGTACGGCTCCTCACTCTACATTAAAGTCTCACAGCTTTTGACAATGGGGATTTCAATATATAGTTTGTACGCAGACGAATTTTCCCATATACTAATCCTATTGGGATTTCAACCACAATCAATCATTTCCAATCAACCATTCATGATATTCACCAAATTTCACATCAACCAAATCCAAACAATCACAACCAATATATATCGTCTATTGTCTGTGGACGAGGGGAGAATATATACGTATATAAATATATTTCGATTTCATTTCTATATATTTCAATACTATTTCAACGCATATATGACTTTTACAATGCATATATAACTTATACATCGCACATACAACTTATACAATGCTTATACATGATGCGTACAATGTTTATATAACTCATACATCGACCGTATAATTTATACATCGTCATTCCATATCGTTTATAATTCAAAAATCTCACATTGGGTTCCATTCCTCCAAAAATTGTAGAAGACTCAGAAAAATATCCGGTCTCTTCTAGAATGTGGAGGACATCCACATGAGTCCACTGTCTCTTGTTTCACTGGATTTCGACAACATAGCAAAAAGATATGATTTTTCTAAGTTTGATCAACTTTGCAACAGTTTTATGGTGTTAAAATTGTTAAAAATAAAACAGCCATACCTTTCAGTTAATCACTCAAAACTAGGTTTAGATTTTAATCCAAATCCATAGCACAAGGTTGTAATCGAGTGATACAACGTCGTAGGGGAAGGGTGGTCGCACCTGCGCAGGGTGGTGCGATGGCGTTCGGTGGTGGATCCAGATCACGGCGGCGCTCCAAAGCGAGCAACTTTGAGGACTCGGTCCTAACAAAATACCTAACGAGGAGGGGCAGGGTTTATATGGATCTAAAGCCTAGAGGACCCTCTACAAAACCCCAACAAGAGTGTTGAATTTTATTGAGAGATTCAAGAGAATTGAGGTGAGAAGCAAGGAAGAGCTGCCGCCGTTCATGAGATTGGGGTTACGGGTTTTGAGCGGAACGATAAAGTGAAATGGAGAATTTTCATTGCTGATTATTTTTATTTTTATTTTTAATTCTTTTATTTTAAAAAATTAGTGTTTCTCCGTACGAACTCCATTTCAAACCCAACGACTTTCGTCCCTAGCAAAATACCCTCATTCCGAACACAATGAGATATGTTTCGTAAGCCCTGCGACTGTTTTAGTCAGTTTCACTTCAAATTAAATTATAAAACATTTAATATTTGATTTAAACATACATTTCAATTTGTCGGGGCCACATACTAATCCCAAAATTCCAGAAAAATAAATCTAGCTATATTTCGATGATAAGGTCCCAATAAAACTAGTTTCGTCGAATTCTGAGACCGTTTGGAAAATGGCCATTTTCTGGTCGATCCAAATTGACTGAAATCAACCAAACACATTTTCCTTTTCCATGCTCGCATATTAACTTCAAAAATCATGGAATTTGAAACCTAGCAATAATTTGACATCCTGGATCCAACAAAGGTGGTTTCGTCGAAAATGGAGGTCGTTTGCACAATGGCTATTTTCAAGGGCTATATAAACTCCATAGCGACCTTTCTGAAAATTCATTTGGCCATTAACTTTTGATTCCCGCTACGAAATTTTGATTTTTCAGATTCGTTAGAAAGCCATTCATAAACATATTTAAATATTTTTGGTTTCATTAAAATCCATTTGATTTTGCATCTGGTACAGTCAGTCAAAGTTTGAATTCAAATTTTCAAACTGTCGCGCCATTTCAGGCCTTGTTTATAAATATAATAAATATATTTATTTTACAACATCGATTCAAATAAACTTTTGGTCATTATTACTTAAAATAATTTATTTTAAATATTCAATATCCACTAAAATATCCAAATTAAAGTTTTTAAATTGGTTTTGATTTTTCGGGTTGTTATAAGTGTATGACATGAAAATATTTTTAGGAAGATAAAAATATGATTTTTAGCTTATGTGTACTATTTATAAAATGGTTATACAAAATAAAATTGTTTGCTAATTAAAAATATAATTTTTAACGTATGTATGTTATTTATAAAATAGACATGCTAGATTTTTGGAAGGATTTAAGATTGAAAAATTAAAGAATGACAGAGTGGAAACCAAAGGTGAGAACTTCTCACTCTAATTTTGTTTACAGCTAAATATATACTAGGATGTAGACGGTACTTAGTAGCACCCGACACCTTTGATTGAAACCATGGAGGTTTAGTTTATTTGATTGATTGTTAATAAATAGAGTTTTGCAACCCTATTAAGAAATTATTTGAATTTGGTTTGGTATGTGAATTGAATTGATTGAATTTGGTTTGTGTATGGCACGAGCCAGTATTAAGCTAGGGATAAGGCTAAACCTTATTCCAGTTCTAGTATCGTGCTGTTATGCTGCCGGAATTTTCTAAAAATTGTTAGGAATATTTAATTAGTTGAAAATATTATTTTTAGCTTATGACTGCGATAAATAAAATAATTATTGGATAGTTAAAAATAAGCTTACACATCCATTTACTACTCGGATGACTTGTTTATGCTCCCCTATTTTTGTGGTATCGATTGGGTCGATAATTTTTACACATCACCCAAGTGCACAAATGATTATTATTGTTTGTTATTTGAAATCCCACATGGGTATTGGGATGATAGTTGGCATACACTAATCCCAATTGTTTAATTGTTTGTCAATCGATTGGTTGATGAACTGTACAAAGCGTTATTTATTTATTTTAATGGTAATACAGTGTAGAATGCACTCTGGATGATGGATTATTGTTTATCATTGTTATTATATACATGTGTTGTATGGAATCCATATAAATAACATTATATGGTAATTGATTGGGTCTCATTCCAATTTGGAAAATAACGAATATTTTAAAATAATATTCAAAAAAAAAGGATTAGAAATATGCATGTATTGAATAAAATATTCATGTGTTGGATAAAATATTTAAACAATAAAAATATCATTTTTATTGAATGTATAAACCTTAAAAATATTCATGTGTTGAATAAGATATCCATGTGATGAATAAAATATTTAAACAATAATTTAAAATACTATTCCGTAAAAGATTGAAATGCGAATCTGTTGTCCGGTTTTGGATGGAAACAAAATTATTTAAATATGTGAAGCAGTATTGATTAGATATGTGCCATTTTAACACGAATGATATTTATATCGATTTTGTCCATTTTTATAATGAATATCAAAAAGGAGATGATTTCAAAATCTGATATTTTGAAAATATTATCATTTATATATTATAATGATATAGAATATTCAATTTTGATTTAAAATTGAAAATGAAGTTGGAATCATTTTTGAAATGAATTTATAAAATACATTTTATATGGAAATTCATGAAATATATATTATATATTTAATGGCCTGAATAGATCTCACCGCGCCGTGACCGATCGTGAATTTCAACCATTGACTTCGAATTGATTTTATGGGAGATCCAATCGTCTGATTCTCCTAAAACCGAAACCGTTGGGTTCGTATAGAAAATATATTTCCAACTAATATAAAAGATTTGAAATCTAATGGTTGGATTTGGAATTATGTCCAGATCAAATTTGAAAATGGTCGCTGTAAGTGCAGTTCGATGACCATTTATGGAAATCGACTGAAAGGGCCTTAATAATTAATAAAAATATTAGTAATTTGTGTAAAATCATAATAAATGATTTGGAAAGAATTTGGATGAAAAATTCCACGTTTTTAAAGATAAAAATAATTTTTTTCAAAATGAACTGGTTATTAACTAGAATAATAATCCAATATCTTTAAAGCAATAAATTGGATTTGAAATGGTATTAAAAGTAATCAGAATTTTCCAATAAATAAATTGGAATGGAAATAATCTTCGGAATATTTCGTTATTGGATTCCTTAGTAGTACGGATACTGTTACAGGAATTTGGAAGATACAGATATCGTTATTCCCAATACGATATCTATTAGTTTCGGAATTTGATATTGAATATAAGTCGATATAATTTCTATTCAGAGCCTTGTATTTAATATTAAATTGGATTTTGGGTTTGTCATGAACGGTGTCTTCAGTAACACTATTCGTAAACCTAGTGAGAAATGAATAAATCTTTTAATTAAGAATTAGGGTACCAATTAATTAACATTTAATTGGAATTGAAATGAAAGTTAATTGTGGGTTTATCGTGAACTGTGCTTTAAACGACATTCGTTCTTTAACCCGATTAAAGAAAGGATTACATGTCTATCATTGTATTTCGAACTATATGGTTGATCTCTACTGAATATGTATCTATTTGCTAGCGGAGAATTTATTCTCTTGCTTAACACCCTTCTCTAAGATGTATGAGCATAGAGGTTATACGTAGGCAGAAATCAACATTACGGAGTAGATTTTCGATGCGGCATGTTTGATTTCCCAATGTTAAACAATCACTAATATTTATTTTTAGGAATATTAAAACTAAGTGGTGTTTTAATGAATCTTTAATTAGATTGAAATGTGAATGCGATAATTTAAATTATCAAATTTGGGAAGTGATCGGGAATGGAGTATCACCAGTTTTGCTCCAAAGCGATAGTTAAATCTTTGATTAGATTTGAACGTGAAATGGTAATTAATTTTACCGATAACACTGTAGTGTTAGATATGGAGTATTACCAGTTTTGCTCCATGGGATAAATAGGTTGGGATCGGGAAATAAAACAAATGATCACTTTTGTAAGGTGCGCTAATCCCGACTAGTTTGGATAAGCCTTAATTTGGTTTGAATTGATATCCAAAGAAAGATTAAAGAATAAATTTGAAGAATTTATCTTTGATAAAATTAATGGGAACCTTTCCCTAATGATGTGAATATTTGAATAAAAGAATACTCTGAATTGGAATGTGGCGTATGTTGTGTTTGTGTAGCACTTGTTTATAATATACACGAGTTATTCAGAAAGGTTAGGTTTATACCCATTCTGAATAACTGATTCGACGATAAGTCGACGATGAAGACAGTGGTAGAAGACCGGAGTTCTTCACATTGTTTGGATGATTACTGATGTTTTATTGGACTGTACACCCAAGACAAGGTAATAACAGGTGATCGTCCAAATGTACTTGGAGATCGACCAGATATGCGAGGACCTCTCTCCTGTGTTGGACATATGGGATGAGGAATAAGGTGCCTACGGTTTCATTCAGACCCAGAATGAACTAGTAAATGGATATGTGTCTGACATTGGATTTTATTCTGTGTTGATTGATCTCTATTAAATATATATCTGTTTGGTGGCAGAGAATTTATTCTTTTGCTTAACACCTTTCTCTAAGACGTACGAGCTTAGAGATTATATATCAATAGATACTAGTCACATGGCGTGATTTTCCTGTGTGGCATGCTGAGATGCAAATGATGGAGGCTTCTGTTGAAAAGTAGAGTCTTGTGGTTGATGATCAAAGCACGGCTTTAAATAGCATAGCTTTGTATGTAGCAATAATTTGCGAGCCTCACACCTCGTTATGAGTCGAAAACGGGATCGTGACTGCAGGGAGTGCACGACGTTTCTTTCTAGCTATGGGTGCTGTCATGGTATGGAACCTAGACATTTACATATTTTTACCTATGTGGATGATGGACTTTGAGGCGCCTCGGATATATCGTTACTATGGAGCCGATGGATAGGTCCTATAGGACCAAGAAACGTGTGTTCAGGTATAACTAATCCGCTAAGTATGGACCGGCCCTGAAGATCCAAGGGTTCGCCAGCGTCCGAACACTGAGGCATTCTCTAGAGTATATCGAAGCCGGCGAGGATGATCACTTGCCTCAACTCATGACGGAAATCTAATTTCTAATACATGTCATTTCGGTTTTGATTGAAGAGCCTAGTGTGGCGACATAGTAGGATGGGCTACTATGTCGTCTATTATTGATATATTTCTATTTGAAGTGATTTTGACACTATATGCTTATAGTAATATCAAAATGATTTGTTTTAAACGTGCCTAGCATGCTTGGCTATTATAGGGGAAAACTCTATCCACCGGCTTGTGTTGCATTGTGTGATGGGACCTGAGTCTTATAATAGCTTCATTTTTCCAAAAAGCATTGTGTTGTTTACAAACTGTTTATGCACTTGTATTTTTGGGGATAAACCCGTTCCGTATATTTGATTTCAAAGTAAAGTTTTAAATAACTGTTTTAGTTCTCACACCAGTCACATGACTGACCTGGAGTTTATTATTTTAACCTAAACTCTGGGTGCCCCTATTTTCCACACGGGCAACTAGTAGTTGGTTTTTTTGATATTTCTTTTCCACGATCCTGGACTTACAGCTGGAACTATATTCGGAAAGCTCTATATCCGTGTATTTTTTTCAGTTGTGTTATGTATTATTTTTCCGCTGCTAATGTAATTTTAATCTCTGATATTTTTCTGATGTATATAATTTATTCATACTCTGTTATAATCTTGTACTCTGATGTACTTGTTGTAATAGCAATGAAATGTTCTTCTGTTTGTGTTCTGATTTTTTGTGTTCTTAACTCAATCCGTGCTTTCCGGTTAGGGCGAGTTTGGGTCGTTTCACCTTGGCTCTATGGTGTAACTCAACAAAGATAGGGTTAGTGATATCCTAGATTGAGTTGGAGTGTATATATATAAGAAAGCATATTTGTAAATTTTGTTTACAAATATTTTTTGTTATGTTGTTTGATCGGTTCAAATTGAACTGGTAATTAATAAAATATTGTATTGTAAAGAGGGTAAATGAAATAATTTTACCCAAAACATATTTTGTTTAGAAAAGAAAATAATTTTATCAAATTATTGATATTATTTTGTTGATTGATGTAAATGAATTCAAATGAGATTGTAAATTTAAATGGTTTAATATGACCAGGAGTATTTCACATAGAATTTGTGAATAAGAAATTTTAATGTATTATTAAATAAATCATAATTTAACTAAAGATAAGTTAAATAAAATGGAGTGGTTTGGTTAAATTGGTTATCCATTGTTTGCTTGTTGAAGGTAGATTGGTTGAATAATAAAAATTCATTAACAATTGAATGAATTGAAAACTAAAGAGATAAATTTAAATATAATGAATATGAATAGAATCAATATGAAATGAAACTAAATGTTTGGACCCTGTATGTGTTATTTGCATTGCATATTGAGTTAAGTGCAGGTTGGAAGAGGAAGAGTTGTTAGTGCTTTGCTTTGCGATTAGAGTATTGATTGCCCGACAAATAGGTAAACCTTAATATATTATTTGGATGATTGATTTTATAACCCTGAGTTGGGTAATCGTTTAGCTTTGTTTTTTTTTTGATTGATGTGAGGCCCGAAGTGGTAGTTGTACTTTTTCTAATCGAGACATGCAGAGGAGACACTAGCAAATTTTTCATAAAATTGTTGAACTTAGAAATTATTTTTGATGATATTTCAAAAAAAAATTATAGGGTTTGGAGCATTCTTCTGGCTTAGTAATTTCGAGGATGAAATTCTTGTAAGGGAGGAAGAATGTAACGACCCAGAATTTTCAGTTATTTGGAATTGAATATTTAAATTTGTTTTAAGTATTATATTAGAAATATTAATGGATTTTAATATTGAATTCATTTATAAAACGATGACTAAACAATTAATTTAGTTTAATTTATAAATGAACTCGTAACGACTCTATAGTTCGTATAATTGAATTTTGAACTTCAATTGAATATATAAAATTTATTATTAGTTGGAATTCTGTGAAAAAAGAAACGTTTGAATTTATTATATTATTGTTTTGTAATGGAAGAGAAAAATCGAGATTTCAGCTTATATATTGTGAGTTATGTCTAAATAAAATTTTCAAATAGTCGTTATGGAAATCATTATAAACGATAACGTTTATTTAGTAAATTATAAAAGGATTTCTATATAATTTGGATATCATTTAACTTGAAAATGTTATTACTGAGTTATAATTCCATATTGATTGAATTTGAAGCTATATAATATTTTATATATACAACAATAATAATTTATTATTATTACGTTTAATTGTTTGGAATTAAATTAATATTATATCGATATTATATAAGCGTTAGAAAAGCAGTTTTTCAAACAACCTCCGTTTTCGGCGAAACGAGTTGTATTGGGATACGTATAGCTAATTATTGCTAGATTTCCAGTTTGGAGTCATTCGGAGTTGCTTTGAGAGTGTGCGATATTTAAATGTGTGAATATATTGGAACTAAAATAATGTCGTTGTGCAAACGGAGTCGGTTTTCAATGAAATTTATTTTATTGGATCAAGAACGTCAAGACATAACAGTATGTCTATTTTTATTGCATTTAGAGATTGGGTGTAATGGTGCATATATCTAACGTGTAACATTAAACAGCGATGAAACTAAATTAACCGTAATGGTTTAAAAATTTCTACCCTAAGCTAAAATGAAAAAATTAAATTAAAAATAGGTTCCTCTCAGCCGAAGGAAGAAGGAAACTACTGCTACCTTGTTGAAATTTTAATACTCCTGCAAAGAGAGATGGACATGTCTAACTATGTTTACCTAGCACCCTAACTTCTACACTTCGATGTACCCATTTCAACGTACCAACCTATTTTAAAAAAAAATTACAACTTGCACATGCCTAAAACTAACATCAGCTATGAAAGGAAACAATATCACAGCTAACCTATTTCTCCTATGTTTTCAACTACACCTATATGTTTTCAAGTACAGCTAGCTAACCTGCTTCCTCTTTCCTGTTTTCTGAAATCAATCGTGCACCTATCGATGGAGACCATGAAACATACCATGTATGTGAGTGTGCAGACCTACCCTTCGAAATCATGCGAGCAAAGTATCTCACGTTATAAATAGGAGCTTCTTCTTCTTTGTTCTTTTGGGTTTACAGTGTAGAAAAAATGTCCATTAACGCCTTTAAAAATTTATTCCAGCGTCTGTTTACCTCCTAAAATTGCGTTATATGTTTCAAAGGATTCAGAAAACCACTCTACATATTTTCAAAATTTACAAAATTTGAATGATGTTGTTATATGTTTGAATTCAAATATTAGGTTTTAATATATCTTGAGTTTTAGAGCCTATTGCGTGAATAGAAGTATGGAGGAGGGATCGGGAAAGCGAAGTGGTTAGGTTGAATTTTTTTCAGGGTATATGAAGGGAAAACAATGTTGGACCTGGTATAGCATGGTGGAATGTCGGTCGGTGGAGGAGGGCTTCAGAAGGAGGGTAGATGTGGTCGGGAAGTCAAGCATTGGTAGGAGAGTCGAATGGTGTAATCGGATTTCGGTTTCAAATTTGATTTGGGTGTATCATTGTTTTGATGGACGGTTGGGAACATATTTACGTTTTAGGAGGAAGAGCAGTATTGATGAGGAAGGAGATAACCCTGTAGGATATGGGTCGTGATTTTTTTTACAATGGGTAACGTGGGCTTTGGAGGCATCAGCGGGCTTGGGCCAACAGGTTTTTTCTAAGGGAAAAAAAGAGAACGCATGGATCTTCAGACTTAGGGATGGGATCGGGTAGGAATATTTTGAAAGATCGAAAGGGGCGGAGCAATGCATGCAATATGTGGAAGTATAAATTAGTCGGGGAAGAAAGCTAACGTGCTGGGCTTTGGGAAAGGTGGGCTCTGTGCCTTTCCCAAAAAAATATAATGGAAAGAAGATAACGCATGGGAAGGAAAGTTTCGCAGTAAGGAAAACAAATCAAACTGTGGGAAGAAAACAATGCAGGTGACAGTAGGGAAGAATAACTATATGCAAATGTTTTTGTATTTGTGGGCTGAGCGGTAATAGGTAACGCCCATTGTAATTAAAATTTAAGTTTTAGTTTAATTTAAATTGTTTTGTAAACTCGTTAATATCATATCTCGCTTCTATATGATCATAATTGTGTGCAGTCTGTCTTGTTGGAACCATATAGACGAAGGATTCGAGATGGAGCATTTTGGATCAGCACAGGAAACAACCAGAATTTTTAAAATGCGAGTTTAATTTAATTTAAAACAAGTGGTTTAATCGACATAATCAAACCAAGGTGAGTTAAACTCACTCAGTTGTCCCGCTTATAATTATTATAAGTCGGGTTTAATGTTTTTGTGCCTTGTTTGCAAATTATTGGATGATTGTTTGAATGTATGTTGAATATTGATATAATGGATTTAAATTAAAATTTGTTTAATTTAATCGAACCTAATTTTTATTTTTCACGGTTATTTCGAAACGAGGTAACTTACCTAATTGGTTACGTTTGTAATAATATAAACATATTAAATTTAATTGGATGCTTGAATTATTATTATTAGTCAATCGTTATTAGTGAATTAATTATTCGTGTTTATTTTATATTATCGTATTGAATGGATTGCCTTATTTGAGATATCCTATTTGGATGCAGGGAAAAAAGGTTGGAGAGATCCAACTGGATTCCTCAAATTTATTTTTTATTTTTCATATTACCGCTATATGAACTGTTTAAACAATATGATAGGATTATTGAATTGGTTATTGATTGTTGAATCCAAATTCAACAATTGTTTTGATATTAACCAATGAAATAATATTGGTTGAGAAATAAATAGCAGATGGCCTTAATATACATCATTTTATAAAGATTGATTTACCATCAGGTAAATTGTTAGAAATGAAGTTACGAGATTATTTTATAACTGAAGATAGATTTTAAAATAAATTATTTTGAATGGAATTTCATAAAAAGGAAATAAATATTTATATTTATTACTTAAGTTTGAGAAGTTATTAAATGATTTTCTAAAGCTGATAAGCAAGTGAAAAGAAATTGACGTAATGATTAATAACTGAGATATATTGTTTTAAGACACGGTTAAAATGGAAATGTACTGAAATGGGTATTATTTATTTAATAATAACTAAAGTGGTAAATCATGGGATTCAAAAGGTATTAATGGAGGCTTTTGAAGCGATAAGGCTTATTTGTAGTTAAATGATATTTTTAAGTGATTTAATATTAATAATAATATAAGCTAAGTTCAAATTGATATTTAAATTATATTCGTATTGGATTCTAATTAAATGGAATTTGTAAAATCCAAGTTAGACGAAGTATAAAAACCAATTTTTATTTGAATATATTTTTGGAATGGCTTGCATTTGAATGACATAAAAGCCCAAGATACGAAATTGAAGAATTGGAATCTAACTGGATATCAGTTAAATGATTTTCTGAGTATTGACCTGATGTTGGTTTCAGCCTTCGGGTTTGATATATAGGGAGTTATTTTCTTACTGGTTTATGGTTAGAACTAATGGAGATTTGAAATGGAAATCAAGACAAGAACCCAACTTCGAATTCAAATTGGTTAGGCAGGTTTAATTATAAAGATGCAATCTAGATTCATTATATTAAATAAGAGATAAGGTTTCATCAAGGTATAATTAGAAGGGATTTATTTTGATATTGGGAATGAATATCGGTTTTTGTATTACAACTGATATCTATCTTTAAGATAAGAATGTTTTTGATCAAGGTTTGAGAGGTAATTAAAATACCCCAACTTGAAACGACTTTAGGATTATCGGAGGATGATATTAGTTGTAATCGTGAAATTGTTAGAAGTAATTTATTTGGAAAAATAATAATGTAACATTATTTGAAGAATTGGTGAATATATATGTCTTGAGAATATGAAATGATATTTCCGTAATAAAAGAAGTAAAAGGAGATTTGTGAAAATATAACGATATTTTCAAAATAAAGAGATGAGATTTAGATTTTGTTATTCTAAAAGGGTAAGTGATGATTATGGTGTTCAAATATCGAAAACAAAAGGAGAATTTGTAACGACTGTTATACGAATGATAAGTTGAATCAATTATAGAAAATAAGTAATGTTGTAGCAAATGTTTTGAAATGACAGTTAACGTGAAATTGATATGATTTTAAGATATTTTCTAAGTATAATGATTTGAGAATATTAGTATATTAAAACTAATATATTATTTTAGGTCTTCCAACTGATATATTATTTTTAAGGCCAAGTGACGCTATATAATAAACCAATGAATCTATTTTATTTTTATGGCTATTTAATTTGATAGTTAAATAACTGAATATCAAAATCATGCCTAATTCGTTGTTGGTATGGAAAGACCGGGATCAAATTTATATTTGAAAACTGTTCTGAACCAACAAATACGTAAACAAAGAAGATATCTGACGTTGATCGAGATGGAGCAATTGAAGACCGTAAATCTTCATGAATGAAAGAACTATTGTTAGATTTCTCTAGCTGATCCCTAGAGATATTTTGACAGTGATTATGTCGTGATTGAAATCCATGGGTTGCAAGGACTGCTCTCTACTGATCCGTAGAGTAACTCATAGTATGTGGTAGGAGAGTGCCTTCGGTTTGTACAGTCCCAGGACAACATGTATGGATGAATGTCTGATGGAGTATTTCCAAAAGGGTCACGTAAGTTGATTTCTTTAAATGTACCAAGTTGGTAGCAAAGCAGGAAACTTCTTTCGCTTAACACTCAGTGATTTTTCATGGAAATCAGTTAGTGATTTTCTTGCGGATCTGACGATGTGACGTTCAAAGTGAAGGGTGGCCAGATGTTCTAAAAGATAATTATAACCTCAAGCCTCATCATCTGGGAAATGACAGAAATTGGGCAGGCAGCATGGCTACGTGGGAATCTCCAAATTAGGGTGTATATCACCTTCCTAGAGAAAATCCATTTCCTTCTTTATTCTATCGATGTAGTCTCCTTCAGGAAACATTGGGTAGCTCCCAACCATTGGTGATATAAATTCAATATACTCAATCGAAATGACTGATTGGTCATGTGTGGCCGGGTTGTAAGATGATCTTGTTGAACCTAGTGTATTCCCCTCTAAAGATACACTATCGGCAGGTGATTCCATAACTTGTCATAGTCGGAATCCAATATCCAATAAGTGTCTGCGGTTTTGTTTGAATATTATGCATGTGGAGCATGGGATGTAGGCGTTCAGCTAGATTGTTATTTATTTAATATAGACATTATCATAATATCAGAAAAGATATGATTTCAAAATGTTTTGGGATATCGTAAGGTAAAAAACGTCTGTATTTATGTGTGGATTTGGTCTTACGATTATCCTTTTCTTTCGAAAAGATTTTGATTTTAAAAATCAAGTTGGATGATACCCTAAAACTTAGTGAGTTTTTCTCGCGTTGGTTCACCAGAGTGATCTGGCATTTGCGATGCTCGGGTTAGACCGAGTTTTTACATGTTCAGACTATCGGATGCTTGAAGTCCAGAGACGGGTTGGAGGTGTTCAGACAAGTATTATTCTGCTACATGTAGTATATAAGGATAGATTATTATAACTGTCCAGATGTATTGATGTACTCTAATGATTGTAAGTTTATTTCAAGCTCTCAATAAAGATTTATTTAAATATTATATTTTGTTCCACTGTGATGTGAAACTCTGTATTGTGTTGATTCTTCTTCTTATTATTCTATTCCAATTTTCATTCTTTCTTATCTCACCTTCTAACTTTTTCCTTTTAGCTTTTTGGGTTTTCAATACTTGAGTTTGGACACAGGAAGTACTAGTATATGAATTCGAGCATCGGAAATTTCGGTGACACTACACAAACCCCATAGACCTATTACTTATCTAAATCGGAGCCATGAAGTTGAGCCATAAACTATAAAAGGTCCATATCATTAAAGGTTGAAGTAAAATCTCTTGTAGGACAAGGCAGAATGTTAAACTTTGTTGACAGAAGTGATGATCTTGATTTATTTCATAGATAAAGAATGATACAAAATGATGTAGAAGATGTTTTTGTTTCTACCATCAATTGATTATACAATGAATAATTAGTCTTGACAATGATGTATGCAACGTGTTTATATGGTTGCATTTACAAGTGCTTTTTTTTGTTTTGGGCTTGGCAGTCCAAACATTCTTGTGTCTTCTATTGGGCTTTGACCAACTTCGCAACTGGCTTTGTAATATATCCTTCGGTAGACAATTCAATAGATTATCCCCCCCCCCTCAAATCAATGTTAGGGTTAGGGTTTCATGGCTGCTACATTGGTGATTCTCTTGCTTCTTTTTATTCGATTAGGCAAACATTTTACTATTTATATCAGATCTATCCTCTTCAAGACTTCATATTGACTCAGATCTGCTATTCTTCAGTAGATCTGGGTTGTATTTGTCTTCAATTTGCTTGCAGTCCTTAAGTTTAGCATCACAGATGTTGCTTTTGTGAGTCTTTCTATGACGACCGCCCATAACTCCTGCACTTAACAAAGGAAATAATGCGTTGAAAGACGTGCCAGGCAGATTTGGACGATCATTGAGGTAAAATAACACACATGAAACATGTCATATAACTCAAAGTGTAGGGATAAAATAAAATAGAACATATACAACAGGATATAATAGTGAAGGACAATTGAGCAGAATCTTAAGCTTTTCATATCATCATGAGAATATCTATAAAACACTGGATCACATTAGAATCTGTACAATAAGCCTCAATTCATGTTCACTCAAAGCAACATCCATCAGCGAAAACAACATATACGTATAGACGAATATAATATGTCAGCCTTCAGCTCATCATCGCCTAGCAGCATCGTCCTTATCAAGATCTACTATCTGTACCTACTACTCAGTCTGCCCATCCAAAACATGGAAGAACAAACCAAGGAAATAAGAGGAAACATAAAACCTTTGTAGCGACCCGAACTTCCCCGGTCTCCGAAGAGATGAGAAAGAACGAATTACTGTGAGTACAAGACAAAACAGAACACAAACAGAAGAACATTTCATTGTATATTACAACAATTCCATCAAAATACAAGAATATACAGAGTATAAATGAGTAAATTACATTCATAAATATCCGAGATTACAATAAGTTACATAGCAATGGAAAATAATACAAAGCACAACTGAAGGTGATATACGGATACAGAGATTTCCGGATATCATTCCAGCTGTAAACCAGGATCCTGTGGATATAAATCTGCAAAACCAAAACTACTAGCTGCCCGTGAGGAAAATAGGGTCACCCAGAGTTTAGGTTAAAACAATAAACTCCAGGTCAGTCGTGTGACTGGTGTGAGAACTAAAACAGTTATTTAAAACTTTACTTTAAAAGAGAGTAATTCATGGGACCACGCCGTATAACACGGAACGGGTTTTCTCCCAAGAATACCAGTGCACAGAATAAACAACGCAATGCTTTTTCGAAAAATGAAGCTATTATAAGACCCAGGTCCCATCACACAATGCAACGCAAGCCGGAGGATAGGGTTTTCCCTTATAATAGCCAAACATGCATGGTACGTTTCAAACAAATCATTTGATACTATAATAAGTGTATAGTGTCAAAACATTTCAATCATAAATATCAATCATAGGCGGCATAGCTACCATCTACTATGTCGCCATACTAGTTCTACAATTAAAACCGCGATACACGTATTGGAAATTGGATTTCCGTCATGAGTCGAGGCAAGGGGCAAGATCCTCTCTGCGTTCGAGACACTCTAGCAAATAACTCAGGACTACACACTCTGGGCAATCCTGGATGCTTCAGGGCCGGTCCTCACTTACGTTAGAGGATTAGTATTCCTGAACACACGTTTCCCGGTCCTTACAGACCTATAATCGAGGCGCCTCGCATTCCAACAACCACATAGGTGAAAAGTATATAAATGTCAGGGCTGGTAAGTCACTGACACCACCATAGCTAGAAAGAAACGTCGTGCTCTCCCTGCAGTCCGTATCCCGTTTTTAACTCATACCGAGGTGTGAGGCTCGCGAATTCACGTTATACACAAAGTTGCCGCGTAGGCCGTGCTTTGATCATCAACCACAAGACTCTTCTCTTCAACAAAAGCCTTGATCAATGCATCTTAGCGTGCCACACAGGCAATTCATGCCATGCGACTGATGTCCATCGATATACAACCTCTGAGCTCGTACGTCTCAGAGAAGGGCGTTAAGCAAAAGAATAAATTCTCCGCCGCCAAACAGATGTATATTTAATAGAAATCAATCAACACAGAATAAAATCCAATGTCAGACACACAATCCATTTACATGTCCGTTCTGGGTCTGAACGAAACCGGAGGCACTTTCCTCGCATATCCATCCATCTCCAAGTACGTCTGGACGATCACTAACTGATTCCCTCATCTTGGGTGTACAGCCCAATCAAGATCATCGGTAATCACCCAAACGATGTGAAGACTTCCGGTCTTCAACCACCATCTTCATCTTCGACATATCGTCGAATCGGTTATTCAGAATGGGTATAAAACCCGGAATTTCCGAACAACCCGCGTATATTAAAAATATTACACAAACACAACATACGCCCGATTCCAATTCCACATTCTTAGGGAGAGGTTCCCATTAATTTTATCCAAGATAAATTTTTAAAATTTTTCCTTTAATCTTCCTTTGGATGTCGTTTCAAACCAAATTATGGTTTTCTAAACTAGACGAGATTAACGAACCACAATGAAGTAAATTTTTTTTTATTTCCCAATCCCAACCTATTCATCCCATGACCACGGTGTTATCGGTAAATTAATTACCATTTCCCGTTCAAATCTAATTAAAGATTTAACTATCGCTTTGGAGCAAAACTGGTGATACTCCATATCTAACACCACGGTGTTATCGATAAAATTAATTACCATTTCCCGTTCAAATCTAATTAAAGATTTAACTATCGCTTTGGAGCAAAACTGGTGATACTCCTTTCTGGCTCGTTTGCCAAATTTGATATATTTAATTATCAATTCACTTTTCAATCTAATTGCAGATTCATTAAAACTCCTTTTACTGGGTTAAAGAACTAGTGTTATTTAAAACACAGTTCACGATAAATCCAAATCACATTCTATTTATTAGCGGGTTAAAGAACTGGTGTTATTTAAAACACAGTGCATGATAAACCCATGAATCAATTCGATTTAAACCATTTCAAATCCAGTTTATTTATTTAAAAATAAATGGGTTTCAATTTCAGTTCAAAACTAGTTCATTTCGATAAAAACTTATTTTTATCTTTTCAAATATGGAGTTTTTCATCCCAATTTTTCCCAAATCATTTCTTATGATTTTACACAAATTATTGATATTTTTAATAATTTTATCAAGGCCCGTACAGTCGATTTCCACCAATGGCCATCGAACTGCACTTACAGCGACCTTTTTCAAATTTGATTTGGACGTTTCTCCAAATCTAGCCGTTAGATTTTGAATTTCTAATATTCCTTAGAAATCTCTTTTCGATACAAACCCAACGGTTCCAATTTTAGGAGAATCCGACGGTCGGATCTCCCGTAATGTCCGTTTGAAATAAATGGTCGAAATTCACGAACTGCAGCGGCGCGGCGCGTTCTATTCAGGCCATTATATTATATATATATAATATATATAATATATATTTCGTCGATTTCTATTTAAAACGAATTTTATAAATAGTTTTGAATTCGTTCTCAAAAAAAATTTCAACCCTTATTTCAGATTCAAATCAAAATTGAATTTCCTATTATAAATCCTTCTTACTTTCATTTCTATTTGATTTCAATTCAAATCGACTTTAATTCGATTCGAATTCATTTCATTTTATATTCAATTTAAATTCAGTTCGTTTTCTATTCAATTTGAATTCAATTCGTTTTCTATTCAATTTGAATTCAATTCGTTTTCT
Organism: Allium sativum; assembly: GCA_030737875.1. Lineage (NCBI taxonomy): Eukaryota > Viridiplantae > Streptophyta > Magnoliopsida > Asparagales > Amaryllidaceae > Allium > Allium sativum. The sequence goes on from CM060912.1 coordinate 850,693,243, forward strand.
ATTCAATTTGAATTCAATTTGTTTCTACTCAATTTGAATTCAATTCGTTTTCTATTCAATTTGAATTCAATTCGTTTTCTATTTAGTTTGAATTCAATTCGTCTTCTATTCAATTCATTTCGAAATCGTTTTATATTCAATTCATTTTTGTTTTAAATTCAAAAACGAATATAATCGATATAAATATCGTTCGCGTAAAAATGGCGCATCACTAATCAACACGGCTTTATATTCAACAAATGGATCTATATTTCTTTCAATACACGACTCTATATCTTTGTCAACACACGACTAATCTCAGCGAATGAGTACTGTCCACGTGTGACTATTTTTGTTATTTAATATATTTATGAAAATTAAGGTATCTATCGTTTGATTTAAAATTAGACTCCAACCGTAAACTAGTAAGAGAACAATTCCCTGAATATTAACCCCGCAGGCCGAAACCAACATCAGATCAATATCCAAGAGACCACTCATCTCATCTATTTTCCAGTTGATTTCTAATTCTATATATGATAAAGATGTAAATTTTATTATTAAAATATTTCGTTCAACACATGACTAATCTCAACGGATGAGTACAGTCAACACATGAACCTTTATTTTATAGTGATAAAGATATAAATTTTATTGTTAAAATATTTCGTTCAACACATGACTAATCTCAACGGATGAGTACAGTCAACACATGAACCTTTATTTTATAATATTCTTTATCTTCTAAATTGGAATGAGGCCCAATCAATAACCATATAATATTAATTATATGGATTTTCATACATCACACGTATATAATAGCATTGAAAAATAATCAACCATCAACCAAAGTGCACTACACTGTATAAGCAACAAATATAGATATCTAACGCTTATAACAGCCTGTCAATCAATCGATCGACATATTAAATCAATCAGGATGAGTGAACTTCAAATTTCATCCCAACACCCGTGTGGGGTTTCAAACAATCAAACACAGATTTTAGTTATGCTGTTGGGCGATGTGTAAAATTTATCGACCCGATCAATTTCAGTCAAATCATTGTATATAAACAAATCGGCCGATTTGTTTATAGATATTTATTTATTCACTTTCACGTTAAAAATTATATTTTTAATGACCAAATTATTTTATTCAACCTATGAATGTTCTATTCAGGTCATTAATTCAATAAAATGATATTTTTATTTTTCTAACATATTTTAGAAAATTTCGGCGGTATAACGGCACGATACTAGAAACGGGACGAGGCCTAGCCTTATCCCCGGTCTAGTGAAGGCCCACGCCATTCACACATCAATCAAATCCATTCATTTCACCAAACAATTCAATTCAACTCAAGTATTCTAACTAACTACACAACCAAACAATTTAATAAACAAGCCATCCATGGTCTGTGGATGACGGGTGTCGGATGCTACTAACCGTCTGCATCCTAGTATATATATATAACTAGAAAAAGAAATTGAAAGGTGAGAAATTCTCACGGAAAGCTATCCAACACCATGACTCTTCATTTATAGAAGTCTTCGTCGTTCTCGCCTTTCATCACTTTCGTCGCCCGTATTCACTACATATGTAAAAATGAATTTTTACTTCGCTATTCAATATATAAAAATCGAATTTTTACTATGTCATTCATTATATAAAAATCAAATTTTTACTATGTTATTCAATATATAAAAATCGAATTTTTACTATGTTATTCAATATATAAAAATCGAATTTTTACTATGTTATTCAATATATAAAAATCGAATTTTTACTATCACGCTATATGGATAAAAATTCTATTTTTACATTGCTACTATATAGATAAAAATTATATTTTTACCTCGCTATTCTCTATATAAAAATCTCGCCTTTTCTATTTTAAAAATCTCGCCTTTTCTATTTTAAAAATCTCGCCTTTTCTAATTTATAAATCCAATCATTTCTATTCGAAAAATCAAATCTTTTCAAGGGTAAAGATCAAATCTTTCCTTGCTTTAAAATTCTAATCTTTTTATAGCCATTCATATATATAAAAATAAACCTTCCTACTTATAAAAATCAAACTTTTCATGTTAAAAAATCTATATTTTTCTCATATACATTTTAAATAAAAACTATAATTAAAACTGAATTATAGAAATTAAAACTGAATTTTAATATATAAGACAATCACCTTTCGTTTGGGGGGGGGCGCTGCTGCACCATCGTTGGAGGGGGTCGGAGAGGAGGCCGTGGGGGTGGGGACTGGCGTAGGCGGTGGAGGCGTTGGAGCGTCGGCAGGAGGGGGAGGGCGAGGTGGAGCGGGTGGCGTTCGATGTGGGCCAGAGGCTGTCGCGAGGCAAAGGGGGGCGCAGCGAGGGAACAGGGAGGGAGGAGGAGGAAGGCGAAGCGGGAGGAGAGGCGGTGGCCCAAGCTGTCACTAGCGGCGGCGCGTTGATCGGGGGGGGGGGGGGGGGGGGGCTGGAAATCGCGATTTCGTTTTTTTTTCTTTTTTTTCTTTATTTCATCTCGATTCTGAAAAGTGAGAATGGGGGGGGGGGGGGGCAGAGTATAAGGGAGGAGAAAGAGGTTTTTAAATTTTTAATTAATTTAATTAATTTATTTTCAAAAAGTTGACTTTTACATACGACCTCGAAACGAGGTCCACCGCCTGTCGTCCATAGCGTTTCACCCCCATTCCGAACACAATGGGATAAATAGCGCAAGCTGATTCGACTGTTTCGATCAGTTTTCGTCAAAATCAACGTATAACTCTATATATTGAATTTGAACGCGCATTTCAATTTACTGGGGTCGCATACTAACTGAAAAATTGCAGAAAAATATTTTCTAGCTTCGTATTGACGATACGATCTTAACAAACTAGTTTCGTCAAATTCTGAGACCGTTGGAAAAATGGCCAATTTCCAGTCGATTAAAATCAACTAAAACTAGACAAATGCGTTTTCATTTTCCACGCTCACATATTGATTCGAAAAATTATGAAATTTGTAATCTAGAAATAATTTGACATCACGGATCCAACAAAAGTGGTTTCGTCGAAATCCGAGGTCGTTTGCAAAATTCCTATTTTCAAGGGCCTGAATTCCATAGTGACTATTCAGAATTTTCAACTGGACATATCTTTTGATTCCCGCTTGAAATTTTGATTTTTCAGATTTGTTGGAAAGATATTCACAAATGGATCCTAATGTTTCTGGTTTCACTAAAATCCAGTTTGTTTTGCACCCGGTACATTCAATTGAAGTTTGAAATCGAATTATCGAACTACCGCGCCATTTTCAATTCCTTTTACAATTATATAAAAATATTTATATTCTAACGACGGCGTATATAATATATACGTTCTAAATATATTCAAAATAAATTTTCTCATCGATATTATTTTAAATAATCTATTTTAAATGTTCAAAATTCGCTAAAATTGCCAAAATAAAAAATTTTAAACTGCCCCGCATTTCCGGGTTATTACAATCTCCCCCACTTAAAACTTTTCGTCCCCAAAAAGGAACAAAGTCGAAAGTGGTTTGATTAATCATCTCTACGTTCGATCTGGCTTTCATTCTCCAACTTTTCAGTTTCTGAGAATTTTCAAATTTTCAAAAATTTGCCTAACACCCTAAATTTTCAAAAAATTTCGCCATAACCTCCCCTGCACCGGGAGCCACGGGAAAATCCCGAAATTGCCATTTAGGCCTTCTGATCTCAAAAAGAAAAAGCCAATAGGCTCATAAAATCATCATCACCCAAACAAAACAGTAAATTATGTAGTAAACATGTACTTATTTGTCGGGCAAACAAATTTTATTCTTCGGCTCTAGCCTCCTTGCTATGACCTGTTCAATGTAAGCACATGTATATGCAAGCAAATGCGACTAATTTCAATAATATTCAATATTTGATGCAATTAGGCATAATGGTTCAAAAATTCCATTAGGCAACAATAATCAAACAACACAAACATCAATCAATTAGTGGATTAACGTTTCAAATTCATAATTTTGATATATATACAGAAAATCTTGTTTTGATGCCAATTCACAACAATGTGTTCTAGCTATATAAGTTTTGGTTCTCACACCAGTCTAATGGAAATATATAGATATCATACCTTCGAAACTCGAACACACACTACTGATGCTATATAGTCATCAGTAGAATCATCTCCGGGCGACTAGAGTGTGATTCCATATCTATCTAATATTTTAAAACTTTGAATATACGTTCATGACGCGTATATGCAAAACCTTTATATATTAGATTGTCCAAATCAATATAAATAAATTATTCAAATACGTATAAAGCGATTTAAATTTTCAAAACAAAATTGTTTTCATTTGAAAAATATACTCTTCACACTCATTCTAGGATACTACTGATCCTATCTCTAACGAGTCATTCTAATTGGATATTACTAATCCAATATCTGATGAATTCTTTCGTATGGTTCTAATATGTCTTGTTCTTGAGCTCTGTAAACTAAAGCTCTGATACCAAATGTAGCGACCCGAACTTCCCCGGTCTCCGAAGAGATGAGAAAGAACGAATTACTGTGAGGACAAGATAGAATGGAACACAAACAGAAGAACATTTCATTGTATAGTACAGCAATTCCATCAGAATACAAGAATATACAGAGTATAAATGAATAAATTGCATTCAATAAATATCAGAGATTACAATAAGTTACATAGCAGCGGAAAATAATACAAAGCACAACTAAAGGTGATATACGGATATAGAGCTTTCCGGATATCATTCCAGCTGTAAACCAGGATCCTGTGGATATAAATCTGCAAAACCAAAACTACTAGCTGCCCGTGCGGAAAACAGGGGCACCCAGAATTTAGGTTAAAACAATAAACTCCAGGTCAGTCATGTGACTGGTGTGAGAACTAAAACAGTTATTTAAAACTTTACTTTAAAAGAGAGTAATTCAAGGGACCATGCCGTATAACACGGAACGGGTTTTCTCCCAAGAATACCAGTGCATAGAATAAACAAAGCAATGCTTTTTCGAAAAATGAAGCTATTATAAGACCCATGTCCCATCACACAATGCAACGCAAGCCGGAGGATAGGGTTTTCCCTTATAATAGCCAAACATGCTTGGTACGTTTAAAACAAACCATTTGATACTATAATAAGTGTATAGTTTCAAAACATTTCAATCATAAATATCAATCATAGGCGGCATAGCTACCATCTACTATGTCGCCATACTAGTTCTACAATTAAAACCGCGATACACGTATTGGAAATTGGATTTCCGTCATGAGTCGAGGCAAGGGCCAAGATCCTCTCCGTGTTCGAGACACTCTAGCAAATGTCTCAGGACTACACACTCTGGGCAATCCCGGATGCTTCAGGGCCGGTCCTCACTTACGTTAGAGGATTAGTATTCCTGAACACACGTTTCCCGGTCCTTACAGACCTATAATCGAGGCGCCTCGCATTCCAACAACCACATAGGTGAAAAGTATATAAATGTCAGGGCTGGTAAGTCACTGACACCACCATAGCTAGAAAGAAACGTCGTGCTCTCCCTGCAGTCCGTATCCCCTTTTTAACTCATACCGAGGTGTGAGGCTCGTGAATTCATGTTATACACAAAGCTGCCGCGTAGGCCATGCTTTGATCATCAACCACAAGACTCTGCTTTTCAACAAAAGCCTTGATCATTGCATCTTAGCGTGCCACATAGACAATTCATGCCATGCGATTGATGTCCATCGATATACAACCTCTAAGCTCGTATGTCTCAGAGAAGGGCGTTAAGCAAAAGAATAAATTCTCCGCCGCCAAATAGGTGTATATTTAATAGAAATCAATCAACACAGAATAAAATTCAATGTCAGACACACAATCCATTTACAAGTCCGTTCTGGATCTGAACGAAACCGGAGGCACTTTCCTCGCATATCCATCCATCTCCAAGTACGTCTGGACGATCACTAACTGATTCCCTCATCTTGGGTGTACAGCCCAATCAAGATCATCGGTAATCACCCAAACGATGTGAAGACTTCCGGTCATCAACCACCGTCTTCATCTTCGACATATCGTCGAATCGATTATTCAGAATGGGTATAAAACCCAGACTTTACGAACAACCTGCGTTTATTAAAAATATTACACAAACACAACATACGCCCCATTTCAATTCCACATTCTTAGGGAAAGGTTCCCATTAATTTTATCCAAGATAATTTCTTTAAAATTTATCCTTTAATCTTCCTTTGGATGTCGTTTCAAACCAAATTATGGTGTTCTAAACTAGTCGAGATTAACGAACCACAACGAAGTAATTTTTTATATTTCCCAATCCCAACCTATTCATCCCATGAAGCAAAACTGGTAATACTCCATATCTAACACTACGGTGTTATCGGTAAATTAATTACCATTTCCCGTTCAAATCTAATTAAAGATTTAACTATCGCTTTGGAGCAAAACTGGTGATACTCCATATCTAACACCACGGTGTTATCGGTAAAATTAATTACCATTTCCCGTTCAAATCTAATTAAAGATTTAACTATCGCTTTGGAGCGAAACTGCTGATACTCCTTTCTCGCTCATTTGCCAAATTTGATAATTTGAATTATCAATTCACTTTTCAATCTAATTGCAGATTCATTAAAACTCCTTTTACTGGGTTAAAGAACTAGTGTTATTTAAAACACAGTTCACGATAAACCCAAATCACATTCTATTTATTAGCGGGTTAAAGAACTGGTGTTATTTAAAACACAGTTCACGATAAACCCATGAATCAATTCGATTTAAACAATTTCAAATCCAGTTTATTTATTTAAAAATAAATGGGTTTTAATTTCAGTTCAAAACTAGTTCATTTCGATAAAACCTTATTTTTATCTTTTCAAATATGGAGTTTTTCATCCCAATTTTTCCCAAATCATTTCTTATGATTTTACACAAATTATTGATATTTTTAATAATTTTATCAAGGCCCATACAGTCGATTTCCACCAATGGCCATCGAACTGCACTTACAGTGACCTTTTTCAAATTTGATTTGGACGTATCTCCAAATCCAGCCATTAGATTTCGAATTTCTAATATTCGTTAGAAAGCTCTTTTCGTTACGAACCCAACGGTTCCGGTTTTAGGAGAATCCGACGGTCGGATCTCCCGTAATGTCCGTTTGAAATAAATGGTCGAAATTCACGAACTGCAGCGGCGCGACGCGTTTTATTCAGGCCATTATATTATATATATAATATACATAATATATATTTCGTCGATTTCTATTTAAAACGAATTTTATAAATAGTTTTGAATTCGCTCTGAAAAACAATTTCAACCCTTATTTCAGATTCTAATCAAAATTGAATTTCCTATTATAAATCCATTTTACTTTCATTTCTATTTGATTTCAATTCAAATCGATTTTAATTCGATTCGAATTCATTTTGTTTTCTATTCAATTTAAATTCAATTCGTTTTCTGTTCAATTTGAATTCAATTTGTTTTCTATTCAATTTGAATTCAATTCGTTTTCTATTAAATTTGAATTCAATTCGTTTTCTATTCAATTTGAATTCAAACCGTTTTCTATTCAATTTGAATTCAATTCGTTTTCTATCCAATTTGAATTCAATTCGTTTTCTATTCAATTTGAATTCAATTCGTTTTCTATTCAATTTATTTCGAAATCATTTTATATTCAATTCATTTTTGTTTTAAATTCAAAAACAAATATAATCGATATAAATATCGTTCGCGTCAAAATGGCGCATCACTAATCAACACGGCTTTATATTCAACAAATGGATCTATATATCTTTCAATACACGACTCTATATCTTTGTCAACACACGACTAATCTCAGCGAATGAGTACTGTCCACGTGTGACTATTTTTGTTATTTAATATATTTATGAAAATTAAGGTATCTATCGTTTGATTTAAAATTAGACTCCAACCGTAAACTAGTAAGAGAACAATTCCCTAAATATTAACCCCGAAGGCCGAAACCAACATCAGATCAATATCCAGAAGACCACTCATCTCATCTATTTTCCAGTTGATTTCTAATTCTATATATGATAAAGATGTAAATTTTATTATTAAAATATTTCGTTCAACACATGACTAATCTCAACGGATGAGTACAGTCAACACATGAACCTTTATTTTATAGTGATAAAGATATAAATTTTATTGCTAAAATATTTCGTTCAACACATGACTAATCTCAACGGATGAGTACAGTCAACACATGAACCTTTATTTTATAATATTCTTTATCTTCTAAATTGGAATGAGGCCCAATCAATCACCATATAATATTAATTATATGGATTTTCATACATCACACGTATATAATAGCATTAAAAAATAATCAACAATCAACCAAAGTGCACTACACTGTATAAGCATCAAATATAGATATCTAACGCTTCTAACAGCCTGTCAATCAATCGATCGACATATTAAATCAATCAGGATGAGTGAACTTCAAATTTCATCCCAACACCCGTGTGGGGTTTCAAACAATCAAACACAGATTTTAGTTGTGCAGTTGGGCGATGTGTAAAATTTATCGACCCAATCAATATCAGTCAAATCAGTGTATATAAACAAATCGGCCGATTTGTTTATAGATATTTATTTGTTCACTTTCACGTTAAAAATTATATTTTTAACGACCAAATTATTTTATTCAACCTATGAATGTTTTATTCAGTTCATTTATTCAATAAAATGATATTTTTATTTTTCTAACATATTTTAGAAAATTTCGGCGGCATAACGGCACGATACTAGAAACGGGACGAGGCCTAGCCTCATCCCCGGTCTAGTGAAGGCACACGCCATTCACACATCAATCAAATCCACTCATTTCACCAAACAATTCAATTCAACTCAAGTATTTTAACTAACTACACAACCAAACAATTTAACAAACAAGCCATCCATGGTCTGTGGATGACGGGTGTCGGGTGCTACTAAACACCGTCTGCATCCTAGTATATATATAACTAGAAAAGGAAATTGAAAGGTGAGAAATTCTCACCGAAAGCTATCCAACACCACGACTCTTCATTTATAGAAGTCTTCGTCGTTCTCGCCTTTCGTCACTTTCGTCGCCCGTATTCGCTACATATGTAAAATCGAATTTTTACTTCGCTATTCAATATATAAAAATCGAATTTTTACTATGTTATTCAATATATAAAAATCGAATTTTTACTATGTTATTCAATATATAAAAATCGAATTTTTACTATGTTATTCAATATATAAAAATCGAATTTTTACTATCACGCTATATGGATAAAAATTCTATTTTTACATTGCTACTATATAGATAAAAATTATATTTTTACCTCGTTATTCTCTATATAAAGATTTCGCCTTTTCTATTTTACAAATCTCGCCTTTTCTATTTTAAAAATCTCGCATTTTCTATTTTAAAAATCTCGCCTTTTCTAATTTATAAATCCAATCTTTTCTATTCGAAAAATCAATTCTTTTCACGGGTAAAGATCAAATCTTTCCTTGCTTTAAAATTCTAATTTTTTTATAGCCATTCGTATATATAAAAATAAACCTTCCTACTTATAAATATCAAACTTTTCATGTTAAAAATTCTATATTTTTCTCATATACATTTTAAATAAAAACTATAATTAAAACTAAATTATAGAAATTAAAACTGAATTTAAATATATAAGAAAATCACCTTTCGTTTGGGGAGGCGCTGCTGCACCATCGTTGGAGGGGGTCGGAGAGGAGGCCGTGGGGGTGGGGACTGGCGTAGGCGGTGGGGGCGTTGGAGCGTCGGCAGGAAGGGGAGGGCGAGGTGGAGCGGGTGGCGTTCGATGTGGGCCAGTGGCTGTCGCGAGGCAAAGGCGGGGCGCAGCGAGGGAACAGGGAGGGAGGAGGAGGAAGGCGAAGCGAGAGGAGAAGCGGTGGCCCACGCTGTCACTGGCGGCGGCGCGTTGATCGGGGGGGGGGGGGGGGGGGTGGGGGCTGGAAATCGCGATTTCATTTTTTTTTCTTTTTTTTTCTTTATTTCATCTCGATTCTGAAAAGCGAGAATGGGGGGCCAGAGTATAAGGGAGGAGAAAGAGGTTTTTAAATTTTTAATTTATTTAATTAATTTATTTTCAAAAAGTTGACTTCTACATACGACCTCGAAACGAGGTCCATCGCCTGTCGTCCATAGCGTTTCACCCCCATTCCGAACAAAATGGGATATGTACCGCAAGTTGATTCGACTGTTTCGATCAGTTTTCGTCAAAATCAACATATAACTCTATATATCGAATTTGAACGCGCATTTCAATTTACTGGGGTCGCATACTAACTTGAAAAATTGCAAAAAAATATTTTCTAGCTTCGTATTGACGATGCGGTCTTAACAAAACTAGTTTCGTCAAATTCTGAGACCGTTGGAAAAATGGCCAATTTCCAGTCGATTAAAATCAACTAAAACTGGTCAAACGCGTTTTCATTTGCCATGCTCACATATTAATTCAAAAAAGTATGAAATTTGGAATCTAGCAATAATTTGACATCACAGATCCAACAAAAGTGGTTTCGTCGAAATCCGAGGTCGTTCGCAAAATTCCCATTTTTAAGGGCCTGAATTCCATAGCGACTATTCAGAATTTTCAACTGGACATATCTTTTGATTCCCGCTATGAAATTTTGATTTTTCAGATTCGTTGGAAAGATATTCACAAATGGATCCTATTGTTTTTGGTTTCACTAAAATCCGGTTTGTTTTGCACCCGGTACATTCAATTGAAGTTTGAAATTGAATTATCGAACTACCGCTCCATTTTCAATTCCTTTTATAATTATATAAAAATATTTATATCTAACGACGGCGTATATAATATATACATTCTAAATATATTCAAAATAAATTTTCTCATCGATATTATTTAAAATAATCTATTTTAAATGTTCAAAATTCGCTAAAATTGCCAAAATAAAAAAATTTAAACTGTCCCGCATTTCCGGGTTATTACAACCTTGAGTCAGACAACCGTCTGAATGAGCGATAAAACTATCTAACATCATTAATAAAGTATATGATAAATAAGCAGTTCGACCATCTGATCTGCCAACATCAACCGAGAAGAAACCCAAACCATCTCTTCCACAACCTAGAATGATAGCCTTCCCAAAAAATTAGAGAAGAAACTAACGGTACATTCATATCAACTAATTATCAAGCATGAACCACTCTAGTCAAGTTCAACACCTCCTAAGCACAAGCCCCGAAGGCTTAAACCATCATCAGACCAGCACCTAAGAGATTTCTACCTTGATGTCGAATAATCCACATAAGATGATATTAGCAAACAATAACATTCATGACTCTGGCTATTACCATCCGCCTTGCCTTGAATCCATCGTTAATGTTATGACTGGCCCATCGTATCATCCATCAAGGGCTAGCTCTAGCAAAACTCTGTGTGCCATAATGACTCATATCTAGGCCCATCGTGACTACCTAGGGTGCCCAACTAATCATCTAGTCCTTTAGGCGTCCCAATTATACCCCTGCTTTGGGTCCGCTAGAACCTCCGAGTAACGACGATCCCTTGGCTCTTAAACTCTCTAGTCGTCGTCATCGACGACTATATCCGTAAGCTCAAATCATCTCTAGAAACCATAATCCACGAGCTCAAATCATCTTGAGTCATCTTCGGAACTTCGTTGCATCATCACACGATCAACGAACCCATAACCATGCTTTGAACTTCCCATTTAAATTCACATCGAAGTTACACTCATCATCGAAACAAAAATAAATTCATTTGGCCAATTTATGATCGACTCTTCATAATCCATTTTTGGATCGTAACCAACAATGGACCATACCACCAATCCATTAACTAACGATCGACCTAATCCATCCTGTCAACATTGACTGACCCGAACGCCTATTGAATGACCCGACTCTTGGCCGATCCATCATTGCCTCTCTGAACCACATCACATCACAACGTGTGATCGACATTGATTTCAATACTTTGGCTGATCCAGTCCAACACGTGATCCATGATCCAAACGTATAAGGTCCATCCGCTCTTCCTATATGGCGCACCCAATTCTTGCACCTATGAACTGATCCCTCACTTTAGTCCATTCTGTGCAATCCATCATGTTTTTTCAATCCAAGCTTTGCTCAATCCATAGTCCAGTGCCATACATTTGAAACAGTCTGCTCCATCTGCTCGATCCCAGGCATGCAATCCATTATTCCCGATCCAGGCTACATTATATCACAACTTTTAATGCAGCGCTCCCTCATTTTCGCGCAGACCCAACACTTTTTCCCAATCAATGAGATCCATCCCTAGTCACCATTCCATGTGATCCATCAATGCAAACTATTTGATCCAACCTTACACGTGAGCCAAGAACGATCCATGCATTTCCATGCTTTCCCCACAAGCCCGATCTGTAATCTTCCCTGATCCATCAGCATGTCGGAGACCCGATCTATCACCAAACACTACTTCGATCCATACGTAAGCACAATCCATGTTTTCACCACGTGCACATTTTCAGATTCACCTGCTCCTAAAAATTCATGTAACCTACAATCCGGTCCATGCTTTTTGGCCATGTTGCAAGCGATCCATACACTCGTACAACCGAACCATACGATCTACACTTTAACGACGAACATTTATGCATCCATCTCATTCAAATCGAACAATTTCAATCAAGCAATCATTAATAAAATCAAACAATCATCAACAAATATTAGCATGAAAAATAATCACCATACAATCATCTAAATTCAGCAAATCATGATAAAACAATAAAGAATCAATAATTGGATCTAAACTTACATCAACATATGATTTCTATAACGTACCGACTTTTCCATACCCTTTGAGTTAACAATTTCAACCCACGTCCAACCCAAATTGCACGAAAAAGCAAATAGTTAGGAGAAATAATTTAGAGGGTGAGATAAGAAAGAAAGAAATATTAGATTAGAAGAAGAAGAAGAACAAGCACAACACAGAGTCTCACATTGCAGCGGAACAAAATATAATATAGAAATAAATCTTTACTGAGAGCTTTGAAAAATACTTACAATCATCATCAACACAACTGAACAGTTATAAGATCATGTCCTTATATACAATCATATAGCGGAATAACGAGTAGATAATTTAATATGTTTGAACTCTTCCAGCCCGTCTCTCCACAATACCTGATAACCTGAACCTATAAAACTTGGTATAACCTGAGCATTTCAAACATCGAATCAGTCTGGTGAACAAGAGTGAGAAACCCACTAAGTTTACAACAACATCCAACTTGATTCTAAAGTTAACAATCTTTTCTGAAAGGAAAAGGATAATCATAAGACCAATTCTACACATAAATATGGACGGTATCACCTTACGATAACCCAAAACATTTTAAGAATCAATACTTTTATGATATTATAATAAAGCCTAATACAAATAATTAACAAACTAGAGGAACGCTTGCATCTTACACTCCACATACATAGTAAAACAATCAAAACCACGGGTGTTTATTGGAGAATGGATTTCAACTAGCAAGGTATAGGACCACCTTCTGATACTCTATCTCTAGAGAGGAATACACCGGGTTCAACCAAAACATCTTGCAACCCAGGCTAAATATGACAGGCCCCTCACTTCGCTTGAGAGTACTAAATGTATTGTCACCTATGGTTGCTAGCAACATAACCATTCCTGAGAGATACAAAAGCGAAAAGAAGAACAAATAATGAATTTTCTCTAGATTGTGACAATACATCCGAATTTGGAGCGACCCACGTTGCCATGCGACCTACGTCACCATGAGACCTACCTGATTTTATACCATTTCCCTGTTGATGTGGCTTAAGGTCATAAATATCTTTAGAACAACTAGCCACCATTGACTTTGAATGCCACATCGTCAGATCTGCCAGAAAATCACATATTGACATTCATAAAAATACTCTAGTTGTTAAACTAAGAGAAGGTGTCTTCTCCGCCACCAACAGAAATACATTTGAAGAGATCAACATACGTGACTCCTTTGGAAATACTCTGTCAGATATCCATCCATACGAATTATCAATGAATAGGATGAGCCGAAAGCACCCTCCTACCACATTCTATGTATCACCTTATGGATCAGTAGCGAGTAGTCCTTGCAATCCGAAGATTTCAATTACGATAGGATCACAAGTCATGATAACTCTGGCATACCAGACCAGAGAAATTTAATGACTAGTTCTTCAGCTCATGAAGATCAACGGTTTTCGATTTGCTCCATCTCAAATTAGCTTCTTCCATGTTTACGTATTCGTTGGTTCAAAATGGTTTTCGAATATAAATTCGATCCCGGTCTTTCTGTACTGACAATCGTGTGGGTCAGATGAGATAGTCGGTTACTTAACATCAAATAAACAACCATTCATCCATAAAAAGAAAATAAATTCATTGGTTTAATACCAAACATCATTTAGCTTCTTTAATTAACCAGACGTGGATTAAATAGTAAAACTTCTATTTTGGAAAACATTCCATTTTCTTATTTTAATTTAAGAATATTCAATTATCATTACACTTCTACTCATTGACTCCTCATTGTAAATTGGTAAGTGAATAGATCTCTCAGTATCAACCCCGAAGGCCGAAACCAACATCAGATTGACCCCTCGAAACTTACTCAACTCAACCAACATACAATAGGTTCCAATTTCTTTAAAAAACACATCATATTTCCTTTTTACTATTTTTAAAACGAGTATAATCCTTTATAATATCACTAATAATTTCCACATTTTATTTAAAATACCATTTCATAAAAATTTAGCTAAATAGTTCGACTTAACCTTTATAAATAAATATTACAGATTACCTTTCGAAAACCCTTCACCTTTTATTTATCAAAACCATTAACCTTTCATTCACAAATTGCTTTCAGTTATACATTCCTTAATCCTTCGTTTTATAAATCCACAACCATTCGTTTTATAAATATATTAACAATCATTTTATAAATCCATAATCATTCACTTTATAAATATATTTCTATTTGCAAATATACATTCCTTTTACAACTTCCTCCATATAATCCACTTTATACAGATTTCCATTTATAACTCACATTGGCAAATCTTGCCTTAAAATCCCATTTATCTCAGTTCCACTTACTTGGCTAATCTCATTCACTAAAACCCATTCAATTGCATCTCATATATTTGTAATCAACATCCAAAAAAACATTCATTTGTTATTGAAAAACACTTTTAAATTCTTCAAATAAAAACACAATCTATGACATGAAATCTCGATTTTTCACTTTCATACGAAAATTATAATAAAAAAGATTCAAACGTTTCTTGTTTCACTTATATTTGATCTTGTATTTTCAATTAAAGTTCAAAACTCAATATTACAAACTGCCGCACCATTTGAAGCTCGTTCTAAATTAAATATTAATTTAAAGTTCAAACTTCCATTAATATTCCAGTTATAATATTTAAAACACACTAATATTCAAATACAAATGACCAAAAAATCTGGACGTTATAATTTCAATGTTAATATATGAATTAACTATTATAACCTGGTAGATTAGATCCTACAATGTGATCCGAATTCAAAACATACTTACCTCGATTAGATTTTGGTGAAAAAAACTTGAAATGATGAAATTCTGATCAAACCAACTCATATACCCAATTGAATCTGTATGAGAGATGCTTATCACTCACCAAATCCACAAAATAGCTTGAAATCAATGAATCTCTAATCCAGACAGCGAAGAATGACCTTCAAATCAGTTAATTTGATGCGATCTAACCTTCTTCGATGTTGATCTTTAATCTTCTTATGCAAATCTATGAATTGAAACGAAGTGGAGAGGTATTTGGTTGAGCCGGAGAATCTCAGTCATCCAACCAAATGAGAAATGAGGAAACTAAGAATTCTCTTTACCCCTACTATCCTATTTATAGCCAATAACTCCTAGCCCTAATGGGCCTCACTAATCAACCCACTGATGACTAATTAGCCTGTCCAGAAAACTACCAACATTAAAACAGTGTTTCCTCCCAAACTGCTTAACCAAATCTTTAATGTGACAACTCTATGGTGTAATCCCAAGCTATGTTTCTATACTCTGCTTATGTACTTGACCTTAAAGATGTGGACTATTTCTTTAAACACCATGACACGAGATTGTCCCCGACATGTGTGTGTGTATATATATATACCAGTACATATGGCACGTCCGTTGGACGTATGCAAAGAAAAATGTGAATTAAATTCTTTTTAATGTAAAAAGATACTCCTAAACAACATTTTGGACTCAATGAAAGTGGTTTCAAGTCCAAATTCATCCTATGCAAAATGTGATTTTTTTGGACACAAATGATGATTTAAAAATTGAAATTTTAAATTCTAACGTATTTTCTAATAAAATTATACTAAAAATAAATTTTAAATTTGTAAGTGCAAATGGAAAAAAATGTAATCATTTTATGTAAAAAATTGTTATTTCATAGACGAAGAGTGAAAATAAATGAATCATACATAAAATTTACAGTTTGGAGTATATATTAAGACGGCCAGAGGAATAAACATGAACATTTAATGAATAATTATGGAACTATAATGATTAACAACATACCTCCTAAAAGAAAAATATTGATAATTCCACATTAGTATTAATTCTAATGTTATGTAGTTCATTTTATATAAAAGAGTACTTCTAAAGTTGTATGTGTGAATACTAAACATGTTAGTATGCCTACAGTTGCAAATATTTACCATCACATGGTTGCAAAATCTAAAGTAAATAAACTTATTAATAATCAACTTTCCATAGTCTTTGTATTTAGATATATATAGTATTGCATCATTTTCAAGAGTGCCACATACCTACTGGTAGAGTTAGGATGCTCCTAACTCTAACAAAATCATATCACTTTTGTGTACAATAATTATCAATTGGGAATAATTTTAACTGCAATTACTAGTAACAAACCAAGAACTAATTTTATTGAAGATAATAGAAATAAATTATGATTTCTAACCAAAACCTAACTCTATATGATTTTCAAGATTAACAAAGCAAGAAATGAAATAATGGATATTTATTAAAGAAATAAATTATGTTATCTATTAAAGATTTATTTTAGCAGTTTAAATATGAATATTTGAATTCACTTGTAATTTAGAGTGAAAATTTCTAAATAAATCACGAACTGATGAGAGATTATGATTTTTGCTGAGAGTGGATGAAAAAGGAGAATTCAATTGGTATTTTGTTGTGTTTCTCATAGAATATATGTGATTGTTCTGAACGTTTCTTGGAAACTTTTACGTTCTTGTTGTTTGGGTCAGTTTTAAGGTTAAAAGCTGAATAAAATATACAAAGAAGCGCGATTCATAAGAATAACACATTAGCATTGTTATGGAGGAAAAGTGTACAAATTACATTTGAGCCATTTTCGTATTCAATCATTAGAATATAATAAACTAATATAACAACAGTTAAGCATAGATTGGTATAATTATATCTAGTTCAAAATTTTTATCTAAAGAATAAATCTTAGATATGGACTAACTATCATGCTAAAAAACACAATTCTAGAAAAAATTATGCCTAACATAGCCTTATAGAACAAAATATTTGTAACGACCCGGATTTTTCGAATAGTTTAGTTTAAATATTTAAAATGGATTTAAATATTTTGTTGATAATATAAATGAATTTTTTATATTTATGTTATCGATTTAAATATCGACTTTGATTTAATATCGAATAGATTAAATTATCGTAATACGAAGTAAATTAAATTCAAATTTAAAACTGAATTAAAGTCAGTTCAAATAATCAATACGAAATTCTGTTTGAATCAGAATAATAATATTGGTTTATTTTCAAAGAAAAAATTGTTTTGATATTTAATTTAGATTGATTTAAATTAATATCAACTCTAGAGGATCAATTGAGACTTCGAGACCTATCCCAGTGTGTTCAGAATAGTGTTATTACCCCAGGAATGACCCTTGTTGCGTTCGAACAAGAGTTAGAAGATTTTGGAGAGTTTAAGTATGTGTACATATATTAATATCCATTAAAAATCAAAAGGGGGAGAGGCAAACACGTCGGCCTCTTTATCTCCACAAAATAATGACCTTGATGTTTAATTATGAACTGCATCCTTCTGTATAAAATAAAAGGGCGATTCCCCTTAAAAATCAGAACCCTCGAAGCTTTGAAATCAAATGAAAATGTCCACATTATATTTTCCCTTCCTCAGTGAATTAGAAATCTGAAAAGCTTCAACTCAAAAACAAAATGGTCGCACTTCATAAACCCTCTAATTCGAGTCCTCAACGTCGTCCAACTTCCGTTCTTCATGAGCGCGAGGGTGATTTCGGATCTCGATTTCGAACTGGGAGTAACGGATTTGGTTCACGATGATATCGGAGGGGCTTTTCGGGGTCAAATTCGGTTCAGTAACCCAGGGAGAGTTTGCGGTGTCTTCCAAGGAAGGATATGATTTAAAGGAGAGGTCGCGACAATAATGTTTCGGTCTGAGGCTAGGAGGAAGCGTCGAGCCTGCTTTCACGATTTGAGGAAGATGAGTCTCGAGCTAATGGAGATTTTGAGCAGTTATGGTGTGGTTTGGGTGTGCGATCCTGGTATTGGAGTTCGATGATTAGGCTGGAGTTTAGCGATGGGTGGTTTAGGGTTTGACAGTAGGATGTGAAGGAGTCGAACATGTTGAATGGTGTAGAAGAGTCACAATTAGTTTTTGGGAATTTTGGGATTTTGTACAACGAGATCGGCTCAGAGAAATCTAAGAAATTAAGGTAAATAATCAATGCTAATTAAGTTTATAATTTATTTATGTTAGTCAATAAATTATAAATTAAAATTTTCAAACTCATTTAAAGTCAAAAATATAACACCATATATCACGTTAGGTTTATAGTTGTAAACTGTACGAGTTGAAGTTGATTTGCAAATTCTGGGAGTCGATTGGAATTAACTTTGAAAACCAATGCAAAAGAGTCAAAAATGGAATGCCAGTAGGAAAATCTGGTGAGTAAAATCTCTTTCACCTTAATTAGAATTATTTTTATGTCGTTAAAAATAATTGTTGTTGCTGATTTGGATTTTTCTGGTTGCTTTAAATATATCAGTTATTTAGGATTGACTATTATATATATATATATATATATATATATATTGGGTTGATGGTTGGAATGATTCCCGCAGTCTCATTAGCGGATGCCCGCAGTACCATAAGCAGATGATTTCCCAAAGCGCCCCACAAATATATATTAGTGGATGACCTTTTATACCGCGATATCCTACCTCGAAGCAAGATGGTATTATTTATATGCTAACGTCTGTGGATGCCGGAAAACAGGTTGGAGGAATCCAACTGGATTCCTCAAAAATATTATTGTTTGTTTGTTATCACATATATTATTAAATATGATGTGTTTGAAACATATGGTTGAAATTGAGTGGTTTGAATTGTCGAATGTCACTGGCTCAAAAATGTTGATGTATAAAATATCATGAAAAGGATATTTCAGATTTTCAAATAGAATTGAAAGGTGAATTTGAATATAGAAAATTCAAATTGAATTCAAATAGAAGTGAAAATGGAATTTGAATATAAAAAATACAAATAGAATTGGAAATATGAATTTAAAAATAGAGTTTTGAAATCATTTTGAAAAGGGAATGGTGGCATATATTTCGAGATTCGAAATATAAAAATAGAGTTTTAAATAGGATTTTTGAAATGAAACTTGTTGTAAAATTTGAAAACAAGGAAGTTAATATGTAAAAGGGTTTATAAATTTAGTAAGATAAGAAAATGGGATTTGTAAATTTAAATTTGAAATCAAATATGAAACTTGAATTGAAACTAGAATTAAATTAGTTGAAAAGCAAGTTAGGAATATATTTGAACATGTTAAGCGAAATAGGCAAAAGAGTTGACTAACGAATTAATTAACAAGTTGAGTTAAAACAAGTGTGTTAAGTTGGAATGAATTAGAATGATTAGATATATGTTAAGCAGGTATAGGAATGAAGTTAATGAAGATATATATTAGAATGCCCGACCAAAAGGTATGTATTTAATTCGTATATGAGATTTATGCGCCGTATCGGCAAGATGCTTGGCTGTTTCTTTTTCTTTTTGAATGGAGAGGCCTATGTGGCAGTTTGGGGATTTTCCCGATGCTCCTGGTACAAAGGAGGTTATGGCGAATTTTTCCTGGAATTTAAGGAGTTAGAATATTTTTAAGAAGATTTGATAAACTAGAAATCGATATATCGATATATATAGAATTCGATAATGAAACGAACTTAAAATAGAATATTATAAACTAAAAGGAATTTTATAAATAAAATCCTGCGAGATATACGGTTTAAAGTGAACGATGATTTTTAAAAGCAAATGATTTGAAGATTTAAAATAATCGTGTTGATAGGAAGTTAATCAATGGAGTTAAAGAAATAGAGTTAAGTAGAATTGGAAATTGACTGGAAATTAGTTGAGTTGAACGACTTTTTGAGTATTGATCTGATGTTGGTTTCGGCCTTCGGGGTTTATACTTAGGAATTGTTCTATTACTAGTGCACAGTTAGAGTTTGATAGATGTGGAAGAATAGTGATATGTAAATAGGCTATGGGAATGTTTCCAGAGTTAATAACATATATTTTCTTGATATAGAAAATAAGGAAATATGAACATACATACATACATATATATATATACACGATGATGTGATCAATAATTCCATTTGAAAATAAGATTGTTGTGTGTACACGATCATTTTTCATTCGACAGTTAAATTGAGGCGATACCGCGAAATCCGGTAGGCTTTGCAACCATCCCTTCATCCTCCAGTACAGCAGGTAAAACCCACCGCGGTTCCCAATGGTCCCCCAGCCCCTTGTTTTACGGCGACCCTCTCGAGTCTCGCGGCTACTACCGAACTAACCCACTAAACTGGGAAATGTAGGGGTAAGAGTCTCCCGTTCGCCACCAAACCGCGAAGCGAGAACCCCCTATCATGTGTACCCGGCCTACTCAGGGCCAGCAACAAGGACTGGTATGAGAAATCTACTCAACACATTTAAAATATGGCTAATCACAGGACCATGCCACTTTCGTGGAACTGGTTTACTCCATCGGATTGCCAGTGCTTTAAAACAAATCATTCTTTGAAACATCGCAATGTTTTTTATAAAAATGAAGCCATTATAAGACTCAGTTCCCATCACACAATGCAACGCAAACCAGAGGATAGAGTTTTTACCTTGTAACGGCCAAAATATGCTTGATACAAATAAAACAAAAGCATTTGATATTACTAGTGTTTATACGTTTCGAAAACAATTTCAAATCATAAGTATCAATCCTAGATGGCATTAATGCCCCATACCATTATGTCGCCATATATAGGTATACAATCAAAACCGCACAGTCACGTATTTGGAAATTGGATTTCCGTCATGAACCAAGGCAAAAGATAGTCCGTACCGAATTCGAGACGCTCTAGCCCGCCCCTCAGGATCAGAACGCATCGGCCCTTGGAGCGACAGGGCCGGTCCACCGATGTGGATTAAAATTCCTGAACACTACGTTTCCCCGCCCTATGGGGAGTAAGTGAACCAACGAATGACTCCATCGGTCCCGGATCGACCAATATATCTGAGGCGCCTCGCTATCCATCATCCAGATAAGTAAAATGTCCGGCCGTGTAAAAACACCGACACAACTCCTAGCTAGAAAGAAACGCATGCCCTCCCTGAGGTCCTTCTCCCGTTTCTGGTTCATACCGGGGTGTGAGGCTTGCGAATTCACGTTATACACAAAGCTACGCCACACGGGCGGTGCTTTGATCATCAATCACAAGACTATGCTTTTCAACAGAAGCCCTGATCAGTGCATCTTAGCATGTCACACAGGCAATTCATACCATGCAACTGATGGCTATCAATCACATAGAATAAATTCCAATGTTAGACACACAATCCGTTTACAAGTACGTTTTGGGTCGGAACGAAACCGGAGGCACTATATACCTTGCAAATCCATCGATCTCCACGTACGTCTGGACGATCACCACTCATTATCCGTATTTCGGGATGCCTCCCAATCAGGACATCAGTTACCATCCAAACGAGGTGAAGGTTTCCGGTCTTCAACCACCGTCTTCATCTTCGATTTCTTATTGTCGATTCAGTTATTCAGAATGGGATAAACCCGGTCTTTCTGAGCAACTCGCGTATATAATAAACACGTGCTATACAAACACTACATACGCATCATTTCAATTCATTAGTCACTAACCGTCAATCAGTAAGAGAACGATTTCCCAAATATTAACCCCGAAGGCCGAAACCAACATCAGATCAAAATCCAGGAAACCATTCGACTTAGCTAACCTTCAGTTAATTTCTAAATTTCACATCCATATCGTTTATAATATTTTATAATGATTTATCGCTATTTTTATTTATTTTAAAATAGCCAATTTATTCAAATGACGCTTCGGGCCATAACGCGGCCGTGGCGCTGTTTTTCTTCAGATTTGATTTACACATATCTGAACATATAACCGTTGGATCTTCACAAAATTTACAACATTAAAAAGATCTTTTCAAAACGAATCAAACGGTTCCAGTTTCGGGAAAATCCGATGGTCGGATCTCCCGGTACAATCGTTTGAATTTTCGATTTCAAAATACGAACTGCAGCGTCGTTATTCGGTTTAATATAATTATATTTTTATATATATAAAAAATATAATCGGTTCTGGCGCTGTTTTTCTTCAGATTTGAATTAAACAATCCAGAAAATCCAACCGTTGGATTTTTACAAAGATGGTGCAGTTAGAAAGATATTTCCAAAGCGAACCCAACGGTTGCGATTTCGGGAAAATCCGATGGTCGGATCTCCCGCACTAGTCGTTCGAAATCACGGTTTCAAAATACGAACTACAGCTTCGTTATTCGATATATTTCAATTCTATTTATATATATATATATATCGATTCTTCGATTTCAACACTATATGGCTTTCATACTTTTGATAAAAATGATATTTTTATCTAACTGTCTTCTATTTCAACACTTCACTATTTTTAACAATTCATGTATATAATAAAACTATGATTTTTATTGTAAAACAATTCATTTCAAAACACGATTATTTTATATAGTTCATATAGATGATAAAAATATGATTTTTATTATAAAACAATTTCTTTCAAAACACGACTATTTTATATAGTTCACATAGATGATAAAAATATGATTTTTATTATAAAACAATTTATTTCAAAATATGAATACCATTCAACACATGAATTTCAATTCAACGAATGAATTTCGATTCAACATTTGAAGGTTTTCTACAGTTTATATAAATAGATAAAAAGGTGTGAAAACCCGTAACTTCCCCGTAAAGGAAAGAGCGGATAGTTCGAGAACAAGCCACAAAATAGAACGCAGGCGGAAGAACATTTCATTGCTATTACAACAATGCATCAGAATACAAGAATATGCAGAGTATAAACAAATAAATATTACACAGAAATATCAGAGATTTAAATTACATAGCAGCGGAAAATAATACAATACACAACTAGAAGAGATACACGGATACAAAGCTTTCTGGATATCGTTCCAGCTGTAAACCAGGATCCTGTGAATATAAATCTACAAAACCAAAACTACTAGCTGCCCGTGTCAAAATAAGGGCACCCAGAGTTTAGGTTAAAACAATAAACTCTAGGTCAGTCATGTGACTGGTGTGAGAACTAAAACAATTATTAATCTTTATTTTAAAGTTAGGTAAATCAAGGAACCACGCCGTATAACACGGAACGGGTTTCCTCCCAAGAACACCAGTGCATGAAACAACAGCACAATGCTAAATAAGGAAAAATGAAGCTATTATAAGACCCAGTTCCCATCACACAATGCAACGCAAGCCGGAGGATAGGGTTTTTACCTTATAATAGCCAAGAATGCTTGATACGTTTAAAACAAATCATTTGATACTATTATAAGTGCATAGTGTATAAAACAACTTCAAATCATAAGTATCAATCATAGGCGGCATGAATGCCCCATACCACTATGTCTCTATATATAGGTTATACAATCCAAATCGCAATGTCACGTATTTGAAAATTGGATTTCCGTCTGTGAACCGAGGCCAGGGATCGTCCTCTACCGATTCGAGACGCTCTAACCCGTGTCTTAGGAACAGAACGCATCGTCCCTTGGAGCGACAGGGCCGGTCCACCGATGTGGATTAAAATGCCTGAACACTGCGTTTCCCCGCCCTTTAGGGCGTAAGTCTGGTCCGTCTACCGAGCAGAATGCATCGGTCGAAACCGATATAACCGAGGCGCCTCACAACAGCAACAACCACATAAGTCAAACTCGTCAGGGCGTGTAAAACCACTGACGCCACTTTTTAGCTAGAAGGAAACGCATGCCCTCCCTGAGGTCCTCTCCCGTTTTTGGTTCACAACCGAGGTGCGAGGCTCGCGAATCAACGTTACACAAAGCTATGCCACACAGGCTGTGCTTTGACCATCACCACAAGACTTTGCTTTTCAACAGAAGCCTCGATCAATTGCATCTTAGCATGCCACACAGGCAATTCACTCCATGCGATTGATATCCATCAATATATAACCCCTGAGCTCGTACGTCTCAGAGAAGGGCGTTAAGCAAGAGAATAAATTCTCCGCCGCCAAACAGATATATATTTAATAGAGATCAATCACATGGACTAAAATCCAATGTCAGACACACAGTCCATTTACAAGTCCGTTCTGGGTCTGAACGAAACCGGAGGCACCTAGTACCCCGCATATCCATCGATCTCCAAGCACGTCTGGACGATCACCAACTGTTTCCATCTTCTTGGGTGTACAGCCCAATCAAGATCATCAGTAATCACCCAAACGACCTGAAGACTTCCGGTCTTCGACCATCGTCTTCATCTTCGACTTATCGTTGTATCAGTTATTCAGAATGGGATAAACCCGGTCTTCCCGAATAACTCGCGTATATTTTAAATAAGTGTTACACAAACACAACATACGCCTCATTCCAATTTATCAGTCACTAACCATAAATTAATCAAGAGAATAATTCCCCAAATATTAACCCCGAAGGTCGAAACCAACATCAGATCAATATCCAGAAAACCATTCTGCTAGGCTAACCGATAGTTAGTTTCTAAATTTCACATTCATAGGGAGAGGTTCTCGTTAATTTTATCAAAGATAAATTCCTTGAATTTATTCTTTAATATTCTTTTGAATTTTGATTCAACTAGTCGGGATTAACGAACTTTACCGAAGTAATCATTTGTTTTAATTTCCCAATCCCAACCTATTCATCCTATGAAGTAAAACTGGTAATACTTCATATCTAACACCACGGTGTTATCGGTAAATTCAATTACCATTTCACGTTCAAATCTAATTAAAGATTTAACTATCGCCTGGAGTAAAACTGGTGATACTCCATTCTCGATTATTTCAATCTAATTAAAGATTCATTAAAACTCCACTTAGTTTTAATCGCTAACTGGGTTAAAGAATCAGTGTCATTTAAAACACGGTTCACGATAAACCCAAAATCACATTCCATTAATTATCGGGTTAAAGAACGAGTGTTATTTATAACACTGTCCACGATAAACCCAAAAATCAATATCAATTCAATTCCAATTAAATATTATTTAATTGGTACACTTCATTAAATCTAAATAAAAAGATTTAATCTTTTTTCAACTGGGTTCAAGAGCAGTGTTAGTGAAGACACCATTCACGACAAACCCAAATCACATTTGATATTCAATACAAGGCTCTGAATAGAAAATATATAGGCTTATATTCAATATCAAATTCTACGATTAACAAATGTCGTATTGGAAATAACGATATAAATACATATCTTTCAAATTTCCATAACAACATCTGTATAATCACAAAATCCAACATCGAAATATTCCGAAGACAATTTCGATTCAAATCCATTCCGATGCAATCATTGGAAATTTTGGTTATTTTTAGAACCCTTTTCAAATTCAATTTATTTATTTAAAAATAAATAGAATTATAATTCTAGTTCAAAACTAGTTCATTTCAATAAAAATCTATTTTTATCTTTTCAAATATGGAGTTTTTTATCCCGATTCTTTTTAAATCATTTCTTATGATTTTACACAAATTATTGATTTTTTTTATAATTTTATCAAGGCCCTTACAGTCGATTTTTATCAGCGGCCATCGAACTGCACTTACAGCGACCTTTTCCAAATTTAATTTGGACATAATTCCAAATCCAACCATTAGATTTCTAATTTCCAATATTCGTTAGAAAGCTCTTTTCGATACGAACCCAACGGTTCCGGTTTCAGGAGAATCCGACGGTCGGATCTCCCGTAATATTCGTTCGAAGTTAATGGTCGAAATTCGCAAACTGCCGTGGCGTGGCGCGTTCTATTCAGGCCATTTATATTATATATATATAATATATATAATATATACTTCGTCGATTTCAATTCAAAATGTGCTTTATAAATCGTTTTAAATCCATTTTCAAAACGGTTTCAACTTCATATTTAATTTCAAATCAAAATTGAATATTCCAATATAAATTCGTTTTAAATTCATTTCAAATCGATTTCAATTCAATTTCAATTTAATTCAATTTCAGTTCATTTTCAATTCGATTCAAATTTCAATTCGAATTCATTTATATTCAATTTCAATTCGAATTCATTTCTATTCAATTCTTTTCAAAATATCAGATTTTGAAATCACTTTCGATATTCATTATAAAATGAATAAAATCGATATAAATATCGTTCACGTCAAAAAAAAAAAAATGGCGTCAATCTAATCAACACGACTTCATATATTTCTATTTTCAAATATTTCTATTTCAAATATTTTTTTTTCGAAACTGGAATGAGGCCCAATCAATTACCATATAATGTTAATTATATGGATTTTCTACAACACATGTATACGATAACAACGATGAATAATCAACCATCATCCAAAGTGCATTCTACACTGTATAAGCATCAAATATAAATATTCAACGCTTATAACAGCCTGTCAATCAATCGATCGACATACAACTAAACAATCGGGATTAGTGTACGTCAAATATCATCCCAATACCCGTGTGGGGTTTCAAACAATCAAACACAGATTTTTATTTGTGCAGTTGGGCGATGTGTAAAATTTTGTCGTCCCAATCAATGTCCTTCAAATAGGCGTACACAAAACAAACCGTCCGGTTTGTAAATGAATATTTATTTATTCACATTCACGTTAAAAATTATATTTTTAACGATCAAACTATTTTATTCAACCTATGAATATTCTATTCGATTCATTTATTAAATAAAATGTTATCTTTATTTTTCTAACTTATTTTTAGAAAATTTCGGCGGCATAACGGCACGATACTAGAAACGGGACAAGGCCTAGCCTTATCCCCCGTCTAGTAATGGCCCACGCCATACACATATCAATCAAACCAATTTCAATTCACCAAACAACCAAATTTAGATCAAATAATCTAACTAACTACACAACCAAGCAAACAAGTCCATGGTCTGTGGACAATGGTGTCGGGTGCTACTAAGCACCGTCTGCATCCTAGTATATATTTTTAAACTAGAAATGAAGATTTAAAGTGAGAAGTTCTCACCCAAGCTAAACCAAACGCCATGACTCTTCATTTATAGAAAATATTCGTCGCTCGCCTTTTGTCACTTTCGTTGTCCGTAGCCAATATTTTCTATCGCCCGGATTTGTTGTTCTGGCTCCAGAATTTGCAAACGAGCCTCAATCTTCACAAAAACCTTTTTTCTAATACAAGCACGCCATTCTGAACAACTTTTGCCTAGTGGTCTTCTTGCCGAAAATGTGCTATTTCGCCGGAAATTGCGAAAAGACAGCAATTTGACAGTGTTGGAACAGCAGATTTCGGACGCGTTTTCCCGACAACTCCACAATGCAAAATAGGACTTATCATATACCAAATCGAAGAGAAAATTGTGATCTTCGACTTTGGTCTTGAGGAACTTTGGCTAGAAACGCACGATTTGGGAGTTATTTGCGAAATAAGGACAGTGTGTTTTATGCAAAACGGGAATTTTGGTGAAAATGAGTTTTTGAGTATAGCGGGGCCCACGGCCGGAGCTGGGCTAGGGGGTGGCGGTGCTGGGTCTGATTGGGCGTGGGGAGGGTGCTGGTGGGTGGTGGCGGTGGTGGTGGTTGGTGGTTGGGGCCTAGGGTTGCAAATTAGTAGAGGGAAAGAGGAGGGGAGAGATAGGAGGAGGAAGAGGAGGAGGAGGAGGTGGCGCCGGAGGGAGGAGGTGGCGGCCAGAGGTGGTGGTGGCAGTGGAGGAGGGGCGGCAGCCCTCTTGGAGGAGGAGGCCACTTTTTTTTCTTTTTTTTGAAGAGAGAGAGAAGTGAAATTATGAAGAGAGAAATGGAGTAAAAGTGATTATATGCTAGTTTCTCGCGTATCGCCCGAACGCTAACGAACTCCAATCGCCGCGGATTTCGGACACAAGATAGTAGACGTGAAGACGAATCCAACGTAACAAGTTTCGTCGAATTCCGAGTTCGTTTGACCGTTCAAAAAAAATCACGAATATGCTCAGATATTGCTCAAAAATGCGATTTTGGCGCACCTTTTCTTCTCGCACGCTCACACACTAACTCCAAAAATCGTGCCCTCTTGGATTTCACTATTATTTAACGATACGAGTCCAGAAAAAAAAGTAGAATCGAATTCTGAGGTAGTATCAGTAATGTTCCTTTGTAAAATGACTGCTCATTTTACCCTGAACTGTTTTAGCTCGCACGGCCATATACTGACTCCGTTCGACGCGCCCTTTGGAACATAACAATAATTTGTCATTATGAATCCATAAAAATTTATCTCATCGAATTCTGAGCTCGTATGCAAAATTTCACTTTTTAAGGGTTATGTATTGTTAACCGAACAACTCCAGCCCATAGCCACTATTCCGGATATCGGAATATATCGAAGCTTATACTTTTCGGAGTTCTAAACGGCATTTTGAACTCAATGGAAGTGGTTTCGAGTCCAAATTCGTCCGTATGCAAAATATGACTTTTTGGCGCCGTATGTAATTTACATAGCGACTATTCTGAATTTTCAACTGGGCATAACATTTGATTCCCGCTATGAAATTTCGATTTTTCGGATTCGTTGAAAAGATATTCTCAATTAGATTCCATTATTTTTGGTTTCACTAAAATCCGGTTTATTTTGCACCCGGTATGTTCAATTGAAGTTTGAAATCGAATTATCGAACTACCGCGCTGTAACACCCCGAATTTTAGTTAATACTAAATTTCACTAATTATAGGATAAATAATCTCAGATGTGGGAATTGGGGGTAACGGGCTGCGTCATTGCGTTCGTCTCGGAAAAATATGCGAAATAGAGTCCGAGTTTTCGAAAATCGGAGTCCGTATGGCCCAGTTAAGGCCCAATGAAGTTTGCAGAAAATTCAAAGTTAAAAACAGATTCAGAAATTTAAATTCAGATTTTAAATTAGAACCAGCGGGGCCAGGCGGGAAAGTTCCCGCCTTGACCATGTCGACAGGGCTGTCGACAGGCCTGTCGACAGGGGGAGTCGACTTGCCTGTCGACTTGCCTGTCGACACAGGGTGTCGGCCCTGATGGTCTGGGTGCACCAAATCTGGTTTTTGGCTAAGTCTTGGGCTGTGTTCTAGAGATTTCCTAAATCTAACGGACCTAATCTAATCTAGGGTTAATCTAAGGGCCTAAAACACAACCTAATCCTATAAATAAGACCCTAACCCTACCCTAATTCATTCATAATTAGATCTTGTAACTAAACTATGGCAAAATGAAACTTGATCATGGCCTCCACAAATCAATGAAGAGAGTTGCAAGCTAATCAACCTCCAAATCAACATCTTCTTCAACTAATTCCACTTCATAAGTTTGCTAATCTAGGTTTTGGTGAGTTTCTATCACTTTGATGATCAATTGTTAAATTAAGTAGATGAGATATGATGAGATCTATGGTTTTGCATGAGGATTAATGGGTTTTCAAGTCATATGATATGATGTGAATATGCTAATCTATGTTTAATATTAATCCTATGTTTATGCATGTTGAATATGTGAGTTTATGTATGTTGAATATGTGAGTTTATGCATGTTGAATATGTGAGTTTATGCAAGTTGGATATGTGGGTTTATGCAAGTTAAGTGGTGGGTTTATGCATAATAATTAATTGATTTTATGCATGCTAAGTAGGTGGTTTTATGCATGCTAAGTGTTTGGTATTATGCATAAATCATGACATGCAAGTTTACCCTTTTAAATGTGATGCGTACATATGCAAGATGGCACCTTTATATGCTATGAATATATACGTGTATGCATGTTTACCCTTCTTTAAGATGCAAGTCATATATTCAAGTTCAACATGTTATACAAGTTATGTATGCAAGCTCAACATGTTATGCAAGTTTATGTGTATGATGTTATGTAAGTTATGTGCATGTTGTTATGCAAGTTCATATGCAAGTTATGTGTATGATATTATGCAAGTTATGTGCATGATGTTATGTGAGTTATGTGTATGTTGATATGCAAGTTATGTTTAGAATATTATGCAAGTTATGTGTATGATGTTATGCAAGTTAACATGTAACATGTTGTGCGAGTTCACACCTTTAAGACACATGCAAGTTCACCTTCGTATAACCTATGAACACTTATGCAAGTTGCCTTTATACATGAAACATGTATGTTCATGCAAGTTGGGTTATTTAGTAATGCTAGTTGGGTTAATATCATAATGTAAGTGAACACCTTTTAACCCATGTTAATGCTAATGTATACTAAGTGAAACCCATGTTAATTGTGAAAGAAACTTCTCTTGGAAATATGTCGTGTTAGCTTAAGTACGTGGGGAAAACGATGGGGTTAACAGACATGTTAATGAAATGGTGTGAAATGGTTATGATTAAGCATACCATAAAATGAATAAGCATAAGTGGGAATTTACCTATTGAGTTAGGTCTACCCCATGGGAATTTACCTATTGAGTTAGGTCTACCCATGTTATGAAAAACTTGATATTAATTAGGGATAATTAATATGGGGGTGATTAATTAGGTGTAATTAATCAACTAAGACACGAGGTTGGACCCTTTTGTAGCGGAAGTCTGCCCGGAACCGACCGGCCATCCAGCGGCTACAAATGATTGGCCCAATGTGAGAGGTCTTAGTCATAAATTAAATACATGATTAAAGTAAAGACACGAGGTTAGACCCTTTTGATGACAGAAGTCTGCCCGGAACCAACCGGCATATCCAGCAGTCATAAAAGACGGTCTAATGTGAGAGGTCTTTATGAGGTCATGATCTTAATTAATGAATTAAGAAACACTTAACCATATTAGCATGTAGTGGGACATGAGGGGTTAAGTGGGTGCCTTGGGGTGGCATGATGAGACTAGTGGGTTGCCTTGGGTGGCAATGGAAAAATACGATTAGAATACTTAACCAAAGTAGAACATGTAATTAAACATGATTAAAGGGTTAAGTAAGTGCCATGGGTGGCATGTGAGAATACGATTAGAATACTTAACCAAGGTGGAACATGTAATTAAACATGATTAAAGGGTTAAGTAAGTGCCATGGGTGGCATGTGAAAATCTAGTGGGTACCTTGTATGACAATTAGAATATGATTAAAGGACTTAACCAAAGTTTATAACATGTAAGGGGACATGGTTAAAGGGTTAAGTGGGATTCACTAGAAATAGCAAGCTTAGGTGGTAGCTTGTGAGGGCCCATTTCAACCAATATCCCAAACGTATCTTTGTGGGCTCGACTCTAGTCGAGTGACGGGACACGCATATTGGGCTTGACTATAAGAGGCCAAACCGGGTTAGCGGTGGCAACGTGGGACCAACGGGTTTCATATGCGTGTGTGGACCCGGGCTGGTTGGTAAGTCGTTGTTGCATCGTGTAGATATAAAGCCGTGCACTGTTGATATTATCTGGTAGCCACTTTAGGGGAATGATACACCCCAATCGTGGGACCAGCACGGGTATCTACGTAGGGGAGTCGATCGCTTGGGAAGTAGTGGGTACACCTATGTAGTCAGATAGGGGTACACGAAACTACTGAATTACTAAGTACACTTAGTGGGATCAACCTTTAAGTAAGAATAACTGGTGTGGTGCAGTGTAGTAATTATCCTTGGGTGGGTAGATGCGTCTTTACGGTTGTCTTAGTTTATCCTAAGTCTACCAAGCTGCTTACTGTAGCCATTCATCCCCAGACGTCACCGTATATCAAGCTTATGTCTTCTCTGGTTACTTTAATGATTGTATTGTTAAAGTTATAGGACTCACTCAGACTTATGTCTGACCCCGTTGTTTTTATCTTTTTCCCAACCCTCAGGTTATCAGAGTGGGCCCAGTACGAGTGGGCTTTGATCAGGCTGCTTTATTCTCTTTTGGAGCTTGGACCATAGGTGTAGAGATCAGCTTACCCTTTTCTTTTATGGCTATCAGTTCATGTATTGGGATTATGTACTTTTGTTTATCAGGATGGATATTTTTGTACTTGACTCTTATTGGGTTTTGGGATGTAACCAAACATGTTTTACTTTCCGCTGCAATGAAATGATGTTTGAAATTTTCAAGTATTACTTATATCTGTCTTGTTGTAATTTTTCTGTTCTATATTCACTTAAAATACTCCACCGATGTTATGGCATTCCCTTAGAGAGTGACCATAGCGGGTGTGGGGTGTTACACGTGGTATCAGAGCAAAAGGTTACCGGAACAGATAAAATTTTTAGAAAACTATTTTTCTAAAAACATTTTTGGAAGAAATATTTTCAAAAACATGTCTTTAAAGAGAAAAGTTTTTGAAAGAAAAACATAATCCCCGATAGCCATATCTTTATCTTTCGAAATTCTCCGTTTTGAAACTTTCCTTTTTCGTCTCAGCATGGCTGAAGATCTTTATCTTCCGGACGGTGTAGCGGTACCAGTATGGTATAGGAGGTTGTTAGAGGCTAGGGCCGCCGCTGTAGGTCCAGCAAATGTTCCTCCTCCACCCGTTGCACTCGTTCCTCCTCGCACGGATACTTTTGCTATGACTTGTAGGAAGTTTAAGGCTATGGGAGGAAAACCTTTTGTGGGAGCTAGGGATTGGCTTAATGAGACGGAAGAATTGATGGAAATCTTGGAAGTGGAAGAGGGAAAGAAAGTCAAGTTAGCCGCTTGGTTAATGGAAGGAGAGGCCTCGTTCTGGTGGGAGGTCACTAATGGAGAACGCTCTATTGACTCTTGGGTGGATTTCAGGCAAAGGTTTGAGGCAAAGTTTCTCTCAAAAGCGGAAGAAAATATGCACGTGGAAAGGTTCTTGAACTTAAAGCAAGGGAACTTGTCAGTGAAAGAATATGTTAACAAGTTTAACCAGTTAGCGAAGTTCAATATAGACTTGGTAAA
This sequence comes from Allium sativum, assembly GCA_030737875.1. Lineage (NCBI taxonomy): Eukaryota > Viridiplantae > Streptophyta > Magnoliopsida > Asparagales > Amaryllidaceae > Allium > Allium sativum. The sequence continues at coordinate 850,726,860 of CM060912.1, forward strand.
CACACCGGAAGAGAAAGCTTTAAGGTTCGTTAAAGGCTTGAACGAACCGATGCACGGATTGGCTATGTCTCACATCCCTATGGGGGCCACTTTCGAGAAGCTAGTGGACATGGCACTTATGCATGAGGAAGAGAAGGGCCCCAATGCTAATAAAGCACACGAGAAGAAAGGAGATCAGAAGAAACCGCAACAGCAAAACAAGGGTAGGAAAGGCAACAGTGGCAAGGGAAAGAAGAGGTGCTTCAATTGTGGGACACTAGGCCACCTAAACAAAGATTGTCGCAAGAAGACTAAGACTGGCTGCTTCCACTGTGGCGAAGCAGGGCATCTGATGAAAGACTGTCCAAAGAAGGAGCAAAGGACGGGGTCTACCTCAGGAGGACAGGTGCAAGCTCTTGTGGCACCAGGTCAGGCTAGGGGGCAAGTACAGGCTCTCGCGATTCGGGAAAGAGGTAGAACTATTTCTATTGAAAGTCTAGTTTTTCTGATCGATCATCCTGTTCGTACTTTATTTGATTTTGACGCATTGAGTTCGTTTATCTCATCATTATTAGTAGAGTCACTGCACTGAGACACCAGTTGGTAGATGATCCCTTAGTTGTTTCAAACCCAATTGGGCTCCATGATGTGTTTGGGTTTGAAAGTTGCTATACTTAGCGTTGAATTTAGATGTGATGCTTTTTGGGCTTCACGGGCTATGGGTTAGTTTTGGGCATGGACTGGTTATCCAGTAATGGTGCCGTTCTTATTGCGGAGGGAGAGTTGTTAGGCTTATGACCCGCTGGGGTAACACTCTCGAGATCTCTTGTAACCCCATGGAATCTGTTATGCTAAAATCGCTTGACACGTCGGTCGAGAATTTGCAATCTATAGAGTGGTCCGGGAATACTCGGATGTGTTTGGAGGAGGTGAAGGGCTTACCTCCGGAGCGGGAGATTGACTTCCAAATATATCTGGTAGACAATGCCAAACCAGTGTGCTACGTGGCTCCTCGTGAGAGGAGGGAACTCCATAAGCAAGTAGGCAATTTGCTTGAGAAGGGGTTTAGAAGACGAAGTATATCGGAGTAGGGTGCTCCGGTAGTTTTTGCCACAAAGGCGGATGGGTCCCTCAGACTTTGTGTAGGCTAAAAGAGAGCTAAATAAACTCACAAAGAAGAATAGACACCCAATGTCGAGGATTGATGATCTCTTTGATCAGTTAGTGGGCGCCTCAGTATTTTCGCAGTTGGACTTAACCACGAGGTTTCGTCAGTTGGGAATGACTGAGGATAGTATAGAGAAGACTACCTTTAGGACTCCGAATGGTTTTTTTTTATGAGTGGCTGGGGATGCCATTTGGTTTGACGAACGCCCCCGCACATGATGAGAAGGGTGTTCAGGGAGTACCTAAATAAGTTCGTGATGGTCTTTGTAAATGACATCTTGGTCTTTTCTAAGAGCGGAATAAGTTTTCGTATGTGCTCAATAGGATGAGCTAAGCCAGTTATGGGATAAACGGTGGTTTTGGAGCGAGACTGGCGAGGACATCCAGAGTTGGACAAGGGCTTAATTATTTAGCCTTTTTACTAGTATCATCTCACGTAGGTCGTCTGAATTCGAAGGAGGTATCCCTTGGGTGTTTGTCTGATATTGGTTTAGGCCTTTGGGGCTCGCATTTGGGGGATGCCGAGTTCGACTAAGGTGGTCTGCGTGAGAAATGAACAGTTGTGATGATTTTGGATGATATCCTGGTGGGGAAGAGCATGCCCTACATCTTAGGGAAATGTTGGAGACTCTTCGAGCGCATAGTCTTAGGACAGCAAAAATGGATGGGATTCTTAGCATCCTATGAGTTTGAGATAGCATATACCCATGGCAAGGGTAACGTGGTGGTGGACGACTTAAATAGAAAAAGGTTGTCCTTGAGTTCATTGTTCGTTGAATGACGGAGCTTAGAGTTTATTTCTATGTTTGACTTTAGACCTTCCGTTGACTTTGTACCCGGTTTGCTAGCCTCCTTGGAGGTTAGGCCTACTCTTTTGGGGTATGTTGGCGGACCACAGCGGGACGACCCACGGTTGGTTGAGTTAGAAGTTCATGAGGAGGGGGAGTCGTCCAGCCATTTGAGTGGGTACACCCTAGGTGGTAAGGGGTGGTTGCGTAGTGACGGTAGACTTTGTGTACCGCAAGACGAGGGTTTGAAGAAGACTATTCTTGATGATGCACACCGTTCTAGGATGACCACTCATCCTGGTAGGGACAAGATGTAGCAAGACATGAAGAAAGTTTTCTTCTGGGCCGGTATGAAGAAAGATGTGGTCGAGCATGTCGCTCGATGCTTGGTGTGCCTATAAGTAAAGGCGGAGCAAAAGAAACCTGGTAGTGGGATAGCATCTCGAAGGATTTTGCTGACCGGTTACCCAGATCAAGAAAGGGTAATACGGGAATTTGGGTTGTGGTAGATAGACTTACTAAGAACACCCATCGTATACCCGTGAAGAGTAAGAGAACTGCTCCATGACTAGCTTCAGTTTACATTCGAGAGATTATTAGATTGCATGGTGTACCTTCTAGTATTGTGAGTGATCGAGATCCTATCTTCACTAGTGAGTTTTGGAAAAGTTTGCAAGAGACGGTAGGGACTCAGTTGTGTCTGAGCACCGCATATAATCCTCAGACGGACAGCCAAACTGAGAGGGTGAATCGTGTTCTTGAAGACCTTATGAGGCTTTGTATCTTGGATTTTGGAGATACACGGGAGGAGCATCTTCCATTGGTGGAGTTATCGGACAGACTTAGTAGTGTACAGGATGTATTCCATGGGAGCAAGTGCCTACATGAAGACCGCAGAGGTGGTAGAGCCGAATTTGCTTAGAAAAGTGGAAGTGGAGCGTGATGCGACGATTCGACGAGCTCCTACTTGCATCCTTGGGTCAGAGATTTGGAAGTTGAGAAACAGAGAGGTTCGACTAGTCAAAGTGAGAAAGGGGAGAAAGTGAGAGCAATGCTACTTGGGAGACAGAAGCGAAGATGCGTTCGTAATACCCATCCCTTTTTGAGGGTATGTGCTTTAGACGTCTCCTTTATCGGTTGACTAGTGCTTATCTTATCCTTAGTATGTCCTTTCATTAGTACCTTTGACCTTTAGATAGGGTAAACCTATGGTTGAAACATGTGTTTGAGACATGTTATGTTTGATGGATGCAAATGGATGCAAGTGTTTGCTAGCGGTTGCTCGTGGATGCATATACACACACTCTAGGCACTAGATCGGCTCCATCACTTCATATTGCATATTGCATAAAATTGTATGTAGGAAGCTATATTTATGGATGTATAATGATTGCGTTATCATATGGATGATGCATTTTGGTGAATGATTGTGCACTCATGTAGATATTGTATGTGTCGATAGGGTTCTCTCGCATACATAATGGATGCATGGCACTATCATGGTTTGCATATGTTCATACATTAGATAGGGAACATATACACACACTCTTTGCATATGCTCATACATCATTAGAAATTGTTTTAAGGACAATGGATGCCCGTGTTTGATGGATTGAGTAGATGGTTGTTTGGATGGTAGGATATGCATTCTCCTTAGCTTAGAGATTTCGGGGACGAAATCCTTTAAGGAGGGGAGAATGTAACACCCCGAATTTTAGTTAATACTAAAATTCACTAATTATAGGATAAATAATCTCAGATGTGGGAATTGGGGGTAACGGGCTGCGTCATTGCGTTCGTCTCGGAAAAATATGCGAAATAGAGTCCGAGTTTTCGAAAATCGGAGTCCGTATGGCCCAGTTAAGGCCCAATGAAGTTTGCAGAAAATTCAAAGTTAAAAGCAAATTCAGAAATTTAAATTCTGATTTTAAATTAGAACCAGCGGGGCCAGGCGGGAAAATTCCCGCCTTGACCATGTCGACAGGGCTGTCGACAGGCCTGTCGACAGGGGGAGTCGACTTGCCTGTCGACTTGCCTGTCGACACAGGGTGTCGGCCCTGATGGTCTGGGTGCACCAGATCTGGTTTTTGGCTAAGTCTTGGGCTGTGTTCTAGAGATTTCCTAAATCTAACGGACCTAATCCAATCTAGGGTTAATCTAAGGGCCTAAAACACAACCTAATCCTATAAATAAGACCCTAACCCTACCCTAATTCATTCATAATTAGATCTTGTAACTAAACTATGGCAAAATGAAACTTGATCATGGCCTCCACAAATCAATGAAGAGAGTTGCAAGCTAATCAACCTCCAAATCAACATCTTCTTCAACTAATTCCACTTCATAAGTTTGCTAATCTAGGTTTTGGTGAGTTTCTATCATTTTGATGATCAATTGTTAAATTAAGTAGATGAGATATGATGAGATCTATGGTTTTGCATGAGGATTAATGGGTTTTCAAGTCATATGATATGATGTGAATATGCTAATCTATGTTTAATATTAATCCTATGTTTATGCATGTTGAATATGTGAGTTTATGTATGTTGAATATGTGAGTTTATGCATGTTGAATATGTGAGTTTATGCAAGTTGGATATGTGGGTTTATGCAAGTTAAGTGGTGGGTTTATGCATAATAATTAATTGATTTTATGCATGCTAAGTAGGTGGTTTTATGCATGCTAAGTGTTTGGTATTATGCATAAATCATGACATGCAAGTTTACCCTTTTAAATGTGATGCGTACATATGCAAGATGGCACCTTTATATGCTATGAATATATATGTGTATGCATGTTTACCCTTCTTTAAGATGCAAGTCATATATGCAAGTTCAACATGTTATACAAGTTATGTATGCAAGCTCAACATGTTATGCAAGTTTATGTGTATGATGTTATGTAAGTTATGTGCATGTTGTTATGCAAGTTCATATGCAAGTTATGTGTATGATATTATGCAAGTTATGTGCATAATGTTATGTGAGTTATGTGTATGTTGATATGCAAGTTATGTTTAGAATATTATGCAAGTTATGTGTATGATGTTATGCAAGTTAACATGTAACATGTTGTGCGAGTTCACACCTTTAAGACACATGCAAGTTCACCTTCGTATAACCTATGAACACTTATGCAAGTTGCCTTTATACATGACACATGTATGTTCATGCAAGTTGGGTTATTTAGTAATGCTAGTTGGGTTAATATCATAATGTAAGTGAACACCTTTTAACCCATGTTAATGCTAATGTATACTAAGTGAAACCCATGTTAATTGTGAAAGAAACTTCTCTTGGAAATATGTCGTGTTAGCATAAGTACGTGGGGAAAACGATGGGGTTAACAGACATGTTAATGAAATGGTGTGAAATGGTTATGATTAAGCATACCATAAAATGAATAAGCATAAGTGGGAATTTACCTATTGAGTTAGGTCTACCCCATGGGAATTTACCTATTGAGTTAGGTCTACCCATGTTATGAAAAACTTGATATTAATTAGGGATAATTAATATGGGGGTGATTAATTAGGTGTAATTAATCAACTAAGACATGAGGTTGGACCCTTTTGTAGCGGAAGTCTGCCCGGAACCGACTGGCCATCCAGCGGCTACAAATGATTGGCCCAATGTGAGAGGTATTAGTCATAAATTAAATACATGATTAAAGTAAAGACACGAGGTTAGACCCTTTTGATGACAGAAGTCTGCCCGGAACCAACCGGCATATCCAGCAGTCATAAAAGACGGTCTAATGTGAGAGGTCTTTATGAGGTCATGATCTTAATTAATGAATTAAGAAACACTTAACCATATTAGCATGTAGTGGGACATGAGGGGTTAAGTGGGTGCCTTGGGGTGGCATGATGAGACTAGTGGGTTGCCTTGGGTGGCAATGGAAAAATACGATTAGAATACTTAACCAAAGTAGAACATGTAATTAAACATGATTAAAGGGTTAAGTAAGTGCCATGGGTGGCATGTGAGAATACGATTAGAATACTTAACCAAGGTGGAACATGTAATTAAACATGATTAAAGGGTTAAATAAGTGCCATGGGTGGCATGTGAAAATCTAGTGGGTACCTTGTATGACAATTAGAATATGATTAAAGGACTTAACCAAAGTTTATAACATGTAAGGGGACATGGTTAAAGGGTTAAGTGGGATTCACTAGAAATAGCAAGCTTAGGTGGTAGCTTGTGAGGGCCCATTTCAACCAATATCCCAAACGTATCTTTGTGGGCTCGACTCTAGTCGAGTGACGGGACACGCATATTGGGCTTGACTATAAGAGGCCAAACCGGGTTAGCGGTGGCAACGCGGGACCAACGGGTTTCATATGCGTGTGTGGACCCGGGCTGGTTGGTAAGTCGTTGTTGCATCGTGTAGATATAAAGCCGTGCACTGTTGATATTATCTGGTAGCCACTTTAGGGGAATGATACACCCCAATCGTGGGACCAGCACGGGTATCTACGTAGGGGAGCCGATCGCTTGGGAAGTAGTGGGTACACCTATGTTTTCAGATAGGGGTACACGAAACTACTGAATTACTAAGTACACTTAGTGGGATCAACCTTTAAGTAAGAATAACTGGTGTGGTGCAGTGTAGTAATTATCCTTGGGTGGGTAGATGCGTCTTTACGGTTGTCTTAGTTTATCCTAAGTCTACCAAGCTGCTTAGTGTAGCCATTCATCCCCAGACGTCACCGTATATCAAGCTTATGTCTTCTCTGGTTACTTTAATGATTGTATTGTTAAAGTTATAGGACTCACTCAGACTTATGTCTGACCCCGTTGTTTTTATCTTTTTCCCAACCCTCAGGTTATCAGAGTGGGCCCAGTACGAGTGGGCTTTGATCAGGCTGCTTTATTCTCTTTTGGAGCTTGGACTATAGGTGTAGAGATCAGCTTACCCTTTTCTTTTATGGCTATCAGTTCATGTATTGGGATTATGTACTTTTGTTTATCAGGATGGATATTTTTGTACTTGACTCTTATTGGGTTTTGGGATGTAACCAAACATGTTTTACTTTCCGCTGCAATGAAATGATGTTTGAAATTTTCAAGTATTACTTATATCTGTCTTGTTGTAATTTTTCTGTTCTATATTCACTTAAAATACTCCACCGATGTTATGGCATTCCCTTAGAGAGTGACCATAGCGGGTGTGGGGTGTTACACACGCCATTTTCAATTCATTTTATAATTATATATAATTATTTATATTCTAACGACGACGTATATAATATATTCGTTCGAATTCCATTCAAAATAAATTTCTCGTCTATATTATTTAAAATAATTCAATTTAAATAATCAAAATTCGCTAAAATTGCCAAAATAAAAATTTTAAACTGGCCCAGATTTTCGGGTTGTTACAATCTCCCCTACTTAAAACTTTTCGTCCCCGAAAAGGAACAAAGTCGAAAGTGGTTTGATTAATCAACTCTACGTTCGATCTGGCTTTCATTCTCCAACTTTTCAGTTTTTGAGAATTTTCAAATTTTCAAAAATTTGGCAAACACCCTAAATTTTCGAAAAATTTCGCCATAACCTCCCCTGCACCGGGAGCCACGGGAAAATCCCGAAATTGCCATACAGGCGTTCTGATCTCAAAAAGAAAAAGAAAAAGCCAAGCGGCTAGCCAATAGGCTCATAAAATCATCGTCACCCAAATAAAATAGTAAATTATAGTAAACATGTACCTATTTGTCGGGCAAACAAATTTTATTCTCTGCTCTAGCCTCCTTGCTATGACCTGTTCAATGTAAGTACAAGTATATGCAAGCAAATGCGACTAATTTTCAATACAATTCAAGATTTGGTTCAATTGGGCTATATGGTACAAATTTTTAATTAATCAACATATAATCAACAACACAACCATCAATCAATTAGTTGATTAGCTTTTCAAATTCATAACTTTGATATATATTCAAAAATCAGATTTTTGAAGCCAAATCACAACAATAAGCTCTATCTAGTTTCGGTTCTCACACCAGTCAATAGGAAATATATAGAAATCTCACTTTCGTTGCACGAAAATAAATACTAGCGATGGTGCCCCATCACCAGAATTATCCTCGGGCACTAGAGTATGATTCTATAACTATCCAGTATATTAAAACTTGGAATACACGTTTGCAAGACACATATGCAAAATCTTTATATATTGGATTGTCCAAATTCATATAGAATAAATAATCAACTACGAATAATTGATTTAAATTTTCAAAACAAAATTTTGTTTTCATTTTTAAAAAATATACTCTTCACACTCGTTCTAGGATACTACTGATCCTATCTCTAACGAGTCATTCTCATTGGATATTACTAATCCAATATCTGATGAATTCTTTCATATGGTTCTAATGTGTCTTATTCTCTGAGCTTTGTAAACCAAAGCTCTGATACCAACTGTGAAAACCCGTAACTTCCCCGTAAAGGAAAGAGCGGATAGTTCGAGAACAAGCCACAAAATAGAACGCAGGCGGAAGAACATTTCATTGCTATTACAACAATGCATCAGAATACAAGAATATGCAGAGTATAAACAAATAAATATTACAAAGAAATATCAGAGATTTAAATTACATAGCAGCGGAAAATAATACAATACACAACTAGAAGATATACACAGATACAAAGCTTTCCGGATATCGTTCCAGCTGTAAACCAGGATCCTGTGAATATAAATCTGCAAAACCAAAACTACTAGCTGCCCGTGTCAAAATAAGGGCACCCAGAGTTTAGGTTAAAACAATAAACTCCAAGTCAGTCATGTGACTGGTGTGAGAACTAAAACAGTTATTAATCTTTATTTTAAAGTTAGGTAAATCAAGGAACCACGCCGTATAACACGGAACGGGTTTCCTCCCAAGAACACCAGTGCATGAAACAACAACGCAATGCTAAATAAGGGAAAATGAAGCTATTATAAGACCCAGTTCCCATCACACAATGCAACGCAAGCCGGAGGATAGGGTTTTTACCTAATAATAGCCAAGAATGCTTAATACGTTTAAAACAAATCATTTGATTCTATTATAAGTGCATAGTGTATAAAACAACTTCAAATCATAAGTATCAATCATAGGCGGCATGAATGCCCCATTCCACTATGTCGCTATATATAGGTTATACAATCAAAATCGCAAAGTCACGTATTTGAAAATTGGATTTCCGTCTGTGAACCGAGGCCAGGGATCGTCCTCTACCGATTCGAGATGCTCTAGCCCGTGTCTCAGGAACAGAACGCATCGTCCCTTGGAGCGACAGGGCCGGTCCACCGATGTGGATTAAAATGCCTGAACACTGCGTTTCCCCGCCCTTTGGGGCGTAATTCTGGTCCGTCTGCCGACCAGAATGCATCGGCCGAAACCGATATAACCGAGGTGCCTCGCAACAGCAACAACCACATAAGTCAAACTCGTCAGGGCGTGTAAAACCACTGACGCCACTTTTTAGCTAGAAGGAAACGCATGCCCTCCCTGAGGTCCTCTCCCGTTTTTGGTTCACAACCGAGGTGCGAGGCTCGCGAATCAACGTTACACAAAGCTATGCCACACAGGCTGTGCTTTGATCATCACCACAAGACTTTGCTTTTCAACAGAAGCCTCGATCATTTGCATCTTAGCATGCCACACAGGCAATTCACTCCATGCGATTGATATCCATCAATATATAACCCCTGAGCTCGTACGTCTCAGAGAAGGGCGGTAAGCAAGAGAATAAATTATCCGCCGCCAAACAGATATATATTTAATAGAGATCAATCACATGGACTAAAATCCAATGTCAGACACATAGTCCATTTACAAGTCCGTTCTGGTTCTGAACGAAACCGGAGGCACCTAGTACCCCGCATATCCATCGATCTCCAAGCACGTCTAGACGATCACCAACTGTTTCCATCTTCTTGGGTGTACAGCCCAATCAAGATCATCAGTAATCACCCAAACGACGTGAAGACTTCCGGTCTTCGACCATCGTCTTCATCTTCGACTTATCGTCGTATCAGTTATTCAGAATGGGATAAACCCGGTCTTCCCGAATAACTCGCGTATATTTTAAATAAGTGTTACACAAACACAACATACGCCTCATTCCAATTTATCAGTCACTAACCATAAATTAATCAAGAGAATAATTCCCCAAATATTAACCCCGAAGGCCGAAACCAACATCAGATCAATATCCAGAAAACCATTCTGCTAGGCTAACCGATAGTTTGTTTCTAAATTTCACATTCATAGGGAGAGGTTCTCATTAATTTTATCAAAGATAAATTCCTTGAATTTATTCTTTAATATTCTTTTGAATTTTGATTCAACTAGTCGGGATTAACGAACCTTACCGAAGTAATCATTTGTTTTAATTTCCCAATCCCAACCTATTCATCCTATGAAGTAAAACTGGTAATACTTCATATCTAACATCACGGTGTTATCGGTAAATTCAATTACCATTTCACGTTCAAATCTAATTAAAGATTTAACTATCGCCTGGAGTAAAAATGGTGATACTCCATTCTCGATTATTTCAGTCTAATTAAAGATTCATTAAAACTCCACTTAGTTTTAATCGCTAACTGGGTTAAAGAATCAGTGTCATTTAAAACACGGTTCACGATAAACCCAAAATCACATTCCATTAATTATCGGGTTAAAGAACAAGTGTTATTTAAAACACTGTCCACGATAAACCCAAAAATCAATATCAATTCAATTCCAATTAAATATTATTTAATTGGTACACTTCATTAAATCTAAATAAAAAGATTTAATCTTTTCTCAACTGGGTTCAAGAACAGTGTTAGTGAAGACACCATTCACGACAAACTCAAATCACATTTGATATTCAATACAAGGCTCTGAATAGAAAATATATCGGCTTATATTCAACATCAAATTCTACGATTAACAAATGTCGTATTGGAAATAATGATATAAATTCATATCTTTCAAATTTCCATAACAACATCTGTATAATCACGAAATCCAACATCGAAATATTCCGAAGACAATTTCGATTCAAATCCATTCCAATGCAATCATTGGAAATTTTGGTTATTTTTAGAACCCTTTTCAAATTCAATTTACTTATTTAAAAATAAATAGAATTATAATTCTAGTTCAAAACTAGTTCATTTCGATAAAAATCTATTTTTATCTTTTCAAATATTGAGTTTTTCATCCCGATTCTTTCTAAATCATTTCTTATGATTTTACACAAATTATTGATATTTTTAATAATTTTATCAAGGCACATACAGTCGATTTTCATCAGCGGCCATCGAACTGCACTTACAGCGAACTTTTCCAAATTTAATTTGGACATAATTCCAAATCCAACCGTTAGATTTCTAATTTCCAATATTCGTTAGAAAGCTCTTTTCGATACGAACCCAACGGTTCCGGTTTCAGGAGAATCCGACGGTCGGATCTCCCGTAATATTCGTTCGAAGTTAATAGTCGAAATTCGCGAACTGCCGCGGCGCGGCGCGTTCTATTCAGGCCATTTATGTAATATATATAATATATACTTCGTCGATTTCAATTCAAAACGTGCTTTATAAATCGTTTTAAATCCATTTTCAAAACGGTTTCAACTTCATATTTAATTTCAAATCAAAATTGAATATTCCAATATAAATTCATTTTAAATTCATTTCAAATCGATTTCAATTCAATTTCAATTTAATTCAATTTCAGTTCGTTTTCAATTCGATTCAAATTTCAATTCGAATTCATTTATATTCAATTTCAATTCGAATTCATTTCTATTCAATTCTTTTCAAAATATCAGATTTTGAAATCACTTTCGATATTCATTATAAAATGAATAAAATCGATATAAATATCGTTCACGTCAAAAAAAAATGGCGTCAATCTAATCAACACGGCTTCATATATTTCTATTTTCAAATATTTCTATTTCAATTTTTTTTTCGAAACTGGAATGAGGCCCATCAATTACCATATAATGTTAATTATATGGATTTTCTACAACACATGTATACGATAACAACGATGAATAATCAACCATCATCTAAAGTGCATTCTACACTGTATAAGCATCAAATATAAATATTCAACCCTTATAACAGCCTGTCAATCAATCGATCGACATAAAACTAAACAATCGGGATTAGTGTACGTCAAATATCATCCCAATACCCATGTGGGGTTTCAAACAATCAAACACAGATTTTTATTTATGCAGTTGGGCGATGTGTAAAATTTTATCATCCCAATCAATGTCCTTCAAATAGGTGTACACAAAACAAACCGTTCGGTTTGTAAATGAATATTTATTTATTCAAATTCACGTTAAAAATTATATTTTTAACGATCAAACTATTTTATTCAACCTATGAATATTCTATTCGATTCATTTATTAAATAAAATGTTATCTTTATTTTTCTAACTTATTTTTAGAAAATTTCGGCGGCATAACGACACGATACTAGAAACGGGACAAGGCCTAGCCTTATCCCCGGTCTAGTAATGGCCCACGCCATACACATATCAATCAAACCAATTTCAATTCACCAAACAACCAAATTTAGATCAAATAATCTAACTAACTACACAACCAAGCAAACAAGTCCATGGTCTGTGGACAATGGTGTCGGGTGCTACTAAGCACCGTCTGCATCCTAGTATATATTTTTAAACTAGAAATGAAGATTTAAAGTGAGAAGTTCTCACCCAAGCTAAACCAAACGCCACGACTCTTCATTTATAGAAAATATTCATCGCTCGCCTTTTGTCACTTTCGTTGTCCGTAACCAATATTTTCTATCGCCCGGATTTGTTGTTCTGGCTCCAGAATTTGCAAACGAGCCTCAATCTTCACACCAACCTTTTCTCTAGCACAAGCACGCCATTCTGAACAACTTTTGCTGAGTGATCTTCTTGCCGGAAATGTGCTATTTCGCCGGAAATCGCGAAAAGACAGCAATTTGACAGTGTTGGAACAGCAGATTTCGGACGCGTTTTCCCGACAACTCCGCAATGCAAAATAGGACTTATCATATACCAAATCGAAGAGAAAATTGTTCTCTTTGACTTTGGTCTTGAGGAACTTTGGCTAGAAACGCACGAGTTGGGAGTTATTTGCGAAATAAGGACAGGGTGTTTTATGCAAAACGGGAATTTTGGTGAAAATGAGTTTTTAAGTATAGCGGGGCCCACGGCCGGAGCTGGGCTAGGGGGTGGCGGTGCTGGGCCTGATTGGGCGTGGGGAGGGTGCTGGTGGGTGGTGGCGGTGGTGGTGGTTGGTGGTTGGGGCCTAGGGTTGCAAATTAGTAGAGGGAAAGAGGAGGGGAGAGAGAGGAGGAGGAAGAGGAGGAGGAGGTGGCGCAGGAGGGAGGAGGTGGTGGCCAGAGGTGGTTTTGGCAGTGGAGGAGGGGCGGCAGCCCTCTTGGAGGAGGAGGCCACTTTTTTTTCTTTTTTTTGAAGAGAGAGAGAAGTGAAATTATGAAGAGAGAAATGGAGTAAAAGTGATTATATGCCAGTTTCTCGCGTATCGCCCGAACGCTAACGAACTCTAATCGCCGCGGATTTCGGACATGAGATAGTAGGCGTGAAGACGAATCCAACGAAACAAGTTTCGTCGAATTCCCAGTTCGTTTGACCGTTCAAAAAAAATCACGAATATGCTCAGATATTGCTCAAAAATGCGATTTTGGCGCACCTTTTCTTCTCGCACGCTCACACACTAACTCCAAAAATTGTGCCCTCTTGGATTTAACTATTATTAAACGATACGAGTCCAGAAAAAAAAGTAGAATCGAATTCTGAGGTCGTATCAGTAATGTTCCTTTGTAAAATGACTGCTCGTTTTACCCTGAACTGTTTTAGCTCGCACGGCCATATACTGACTCCGTTCGACGCACCATTTGGAACATAACAATAATTTGTCATTATGAATCCATAAAAATTTATCTCGTCGAATTCTGAGCTCGTATGCAAAATTTCACTTTTTAAGGGTTATGTATGGTTAACCGAACAACTCCAGCCCATAGCCACTATTCCGGATATCGGAATATATCGAAGCTTATACTTTTCGGAGTTCTAAACGGCATTTTGAACTCAATGGAAGTGCTTTCGAGTCCAAATTCGTCTGTATGCAAAATATGACTTTTTGGCGCCGTATGTAATTTACATAGCGACTATTCTGAATTTTCAACTGGGCATAACTTTTGATTCCCACTATGAAATTTCGATTTTTCGGATTCGTTGAAAAGATATTCTCAATTAGATTCCATTATTTTTTGTTTCACTAAAATCCGGTTTATTTTGCACCCGGTATGTTCAATTGAAGTTTGAAATCGAATTATCGAACTACCGCGCCATTTTCAATTAATTTTATAATTATATATAATTATTTATATTCTAACGACGACGTATATAATATATTCGTTCGAATTCCATTCAAAATAAATTTCTCGTCTATATTATTTAAAATAATTCAATTTAAATAATCAAAATTCGCTAAAATTGCCAAAATAAAAATTTTAAACTGGCCCAGATTTTCGGGTTGTTACAATCTCCCCCACTTAAAACTTTTCGTCCCCGAAAAGGAACAAAGTCGAAAGTGGTTTGATTAATCAACTCTACGTTCGATCTGGCTTTCATTCTCCAACTTTTCAGTTTTTGAGAATTTTCAAATTTTCAAAAATTTGGCAAACACCCTAAATTTTCGAAAAATTTCGCCATAACCTCCCCTGCACCGGGAGCCACGGGAAAATCCCGAAATTGCCATACAGGCCTTCTGATCTCAAAAAGAAAAAGAAAAAGCCAAGCGGCTAGCCAGTAGGCTCATAAAATCATCATCACCCAAATAAAATAGTAAATTATAGTAAACATGTACCTATTTGTCGGGCAAACAAATTTTATTCTCTGCTCTAGCCTCCTTGCTATGACCTGTTCAATGTAAGTACAAGTATATGCAAGCAAATGCGACTAATTTTCAATACAATTCAAGATTTGGTTCAATTGGGCTATATGGTACAAATTTTTAATTAATCAACATATAATCAACAACACAACCATCAATCAATTAGTTGATTAGCTTTTCAAATTCATAACTTTGATATATATTCAAAAATCAGATTTTTGATGCCAAATCACAACAATAAGCTCTATCTAGTTTCGGTTCTCACACCAGTCAATAGGAAATATATAGAAATCTCACTTTCGTTGCACGAAAATAAATACTAGCGATGGGGCCCCATCACCAGAATTATCCTCGGGCACTAGAGTATGATTCTATAACTATCCAGTATATTAAAACTTCGAATACACGTTTGCAAGACACATATGCAAAATCTTTATATATTGGATTGTCCAAATTCATATAGAATAAATAGTCAACTACGAATAATTGATTTAAATTTTCAAAACAAAATTTTGTTTTCACTTTTAAAAAATATACTCTTCACACTCGTTCTAGGATACTTCTGATCCTATCTATAACGAGTCATTCTCATTGGATATTACTAATCCAATATCTGATGAATTCTTTCGTATGGTTCTAATGTGTCTTATTCTCTGAGCTTTGTAAACCAAAGCTCTGATACCAACTGTGAAAACCCGTAACTTCCCTGTAAAGGAAAGAGCGGATAGTTCGAGAACAAGCCACAAAATAGAACACAGGCGGAAGAACATTTCATTGCTATTACAACAATGCATCAGAATACAAGAATATGCAGAGTATAAACAAATAAATATTACACTGAAATATCAGAGATTTAAATTACATAGCAGCGGAAAATAATACAATACACAACTAGAAGAGATACACAGATACAAAGCTTTCCGGATATCGTTCCAGCTGTAAACCAGGATCCTGTGAATATAAATCTGCAAAACCAAAACTACTAGCTGCCCGTGTCAAAATAAGGGCACCCAGAGTTTAGGTTAAAACAATAAACTCCAGGTCAGTCATGTGACTGGTGTGAGAACTAAAACAGTTATTAATCTTTATTTTAAAGTTAGGTAAATCATGGAACCACGCCGTATAACACGGTACGGGTTTCCTCCCAAGAACACCAATGCATGAAACAACAACGCAATGCTAAATAAGGAAAAATGAAGCTATTATAAGACCCAGTTCCCATCACCCAATGCAACGCAAGCCGAAGGATATGGTTTTTACCTTATAATAGCCAAGAATGCTTGATACGTTTAAAACAAATCATTTGATACTATTATAAGTGCATAGTGTATAAAACAACTTCAAATCATAAGTATCAATCATAGGCGGCATGAATGCCCCATACCACTATGTCGCTATATATAGGTTATACAATCAAAATCGCAAAGTCACGTATTTGAAAATTGGATTTCCGTCTGTGAACCGAGGCCAGGGATCGTCCCCTACCGATTCGAGACGCTCTAGCCCATGTCTCAGGAACAGAACGCATCGTCCCTTGGAGCGACAGGGCCGGTCCACCGATGTGGATTAAAATGCCTGAACACTGCGTTTCCTCGCCCTTTGGGGCGTAAGTCTGGTCCGTCTGCCGACCAGAATGCATCGGCCGAAACCGATATAACCGAGGCGCCTCGCAACAGCAACAACCACATAAGTCAAACTCGTCAGGGCGTGTAAAACCACTGACGCCACTTTTTAGCTAGAAGGAAGCGCATGCCCTCCCTGAGGTCCTCTCCCGTTTTTGGTTCACAACCGAGGTGTGAGGCTCGCGAATCAACGTTACACAAAGCTATGCCACACAGGCTGTGCTTTGATCATCACCACAAGACTTTGCTTTTCAACAGAAGCCTCGATCAATTGCATCTTAGCATGCCACACAGGCAATTCACTCCAAGCGATTGATATCCATCTATATATAACCCCTGAGCTCGTACGTCTCAGAGAAGGGCGTTAAGCAAGAGAATAAATTATCCGCCGCCAAACAGATATATATTTAATAGAGATCAATCACATGGACTAAAATCCAATGTCTGACACACAGTCCATTTACAAGTCCGTTCTGGTTCTGAACGAAACTGGAGGCACCTAGTACCCCGCATATCCATCGATCTCCAAGCACGTCTGGACGATCACCAACTGTTTCCATCTTCTTGGGTGTACAGCCCAATCAAGATCATCAGTAATCACCCAAACGACGTGAAGACTTCCGGTCTTCGACCATCGTCTTCATCTTCGACTTATCGTCGTATCAGTTATTCAGAATGAGATAAACCCGGTCTTCCCGGATAACTCGCGTATATTTTAAATAAGTGTTACACAAACACAACATATGCCTCATTCCAATTTATCAGTCACTAACCATAAATTAATTAAGAGAATAATTCTGCAAATATTAACCCCGAAGGCCGAAACCAACATCAGATCAATATCCAAAAAACCATTCTGCTAGGCTAACCGATAGTTAGTTTCTAAATTTCACATTCATAGGGAGAGGTTCTCATTAATTTTATCAAAGATAAATTCCTTGAATTTATTCTTTAATATTCTTTTGAATTTTGATTCAACTAGTCGGGATTAACGAACCTTACCGAAGTAATCATTTGTTTTAATTTCCCAATCCCAACCTATTCATCCTATGAAGTAAAACTGGTAATACTTCATATCTAACACCACGGTGTTATCGGTAAATTCAATTACCATTTCACGTTCAAATCTAATTAAAGATTTAACTATCGCCTGGAGTAAAACTGGTGATACTCCATTCTCGATTATTTCAATCTAATTAAAGATTCATTAAAACTCCACTTAGTTTTAATCGCTAACTGGGTTAAAGAATCAGTGTCATTTAAAACACGGTTCACGATAAACCCAAAATCACATTCCATTAATTATCGGGTTAAAGAACGAGTGTTATTTAAAACACTGTCCACGATAAACCCAAAAATCTATATCAATTCAATTCCAATTAAATATTATTTAATTGGTACACTTCATTAAATCTAAATAAAAAGATTTAATCTTTTCTCAACTTGATTCAAGAACAGTGTTAGTGAAGACACCATTCACGACAAACCCAAATCACATTTGATATTCAATACAAGGCTCTGAATATAAAATATATCGGCTTATATTCAATATCAAATTCTACGATTAACAAATGTCGTATTGGAAATAACGATATAAATACATATCTTTCAAATTTCCATAACAACATCTATATAATCACGAAATCCAACATCGAAATATTCCGAAGACAATTTCGATTCAAATCCATTCCAATGCAATCATTGGAAATTTTGGTTATTTTTAGAACCCTTTTCAAATTCAATTTATTTATTTAAAAATAAATAGAATTATAATTCTAGTTCAAAACTAGTTCATTTCGATAAAAATCTATTTTTATCTTTTCAAATATGGAGTTTTTCATCCCCATTCTTTCTAAATCATTTCTTATGATTTTACACAAATTATTGATATTTTTAATAATTTTATCAAGGCCCATACAGTCGATTTTCATCAGCGGCCATCGAACTGCACTTACAGCGACCTTTTCCAAATTTAATTTGGACATAATTCCAAATCCAACCGTTAGATTTCTAATTTCCAATATTCGTTAGGAAGCTCTTTTCGATACGAACCCAACGGTTCCAGTTTCAGGAGAATCCGACGGTCGGATCTCCCGTAATATTCGTTCGAAGTTAATGGTCGAAATTCGCGAACTGCCGCGGCACGGCGCGTTCTATTCAGGCCATTTATATTATATATATAATATATATAATATATACTTCGTCGATTTCAATTCAAAACGTGCTTTATAAATCGTTTTAAATCCATTTTCAAAACGGTTTCAACTTCATATTTAATTTCAAATCAAAATTGAATATTCCAATATAAATTCGTTTTAAATTCATTTCAAATCGATTTCAATTCAATTTCAATTTAATTCAATTTCAGTTCGTTTTCAATTCGATTCAAATTTCAATTCGAATTCATTTATATTCAATTTCAATTCGAATTCATTTCTATTCAATTCTTTTCAAAATATCAGATTTTGAAATCACTTTCGATATTCATTATAAAATCGATATAAATATCGTTCACGTCAAAAAAAAAATGGCGTCAATCTAATCAACACGGCTTCATATATTTCTATTTTCAAATATTTCTATTTCAAATTTTTTTTCTTTTCGAAACTGGAATGAGGCCCAATCAATTACCATATAATGTTAATTATATGGATTTTCTACAACACATGTATACGATAACAACGATGAATAATCAACCATCATCCAAAGTGCATTCTACACTGTATAAGCATCAAATATAAATATTCAACGCTTATAACAGCCTGTCAATCAATCGATCGACATACAACTAAACAATCGGGATTAGTGTACGTCAAATATCATCCCAATACCCGTGTGGGGTTTCAAACAATCAAACACAGATTTTTATTTGTGCAGTTGGGCGATGTGTAAAATTTTATCGTCCCAATCAATGTCCTTCAAATAGGTGTACACAAAACAAACCGTTCGGTTTGTAAATGAATATTTATTTATTCACATTCACGTTAAAAATTATATTTTTAACGATCAAACTATTTTATTCAACCTATGAATATTCTAATCGATTCATTTATTAAATAAAATGTTATCTTTATTTTTCTAACTTATTTTTAGAAAATTTCGGCGGCATAACGACACGATACTAGAAACGGGACAAGGCCTAGCCTTATCCCCGGTCTAGTAATGGCCCACGCCATACACATATCAATCAAACCAATTTCAATTCACCAAACAACCAAATTTAAATCAAATAATCTAACTAACTACACAACCAAGCAAACAAGTCCAAGGTCTGTGGACAATGGTGTCGGGTGCTACTAAGCACCGTCTGCATCCTAGTATATATTTTTAAACTAGAAATGAAGATTTAAAGTGAGAAGTTCTCACCCAAGCTAAACCAAACGCCACGACTCTTCATTTATAGAAAATATTCATCGCTCGCCTTTTGTCACTTTCGTTGTCCGTAGCCAATATTTTCTATCGCCCGGATTTGTTGTTCTGGCTCCAGAATTTGCAAACGAGCCTCAATCTTCACACCAACCTTTTCTCTAGCACAAGCACGCCATTCTGAACAACTTTTGCTGAGTGATCTTCTTGCCGGAAATGTGCTATTTCGCCGGAAATCGCGAAAAGACAGCAATTTGACAGTGTTGGAACAGCAGATTTCGGACGCGTTTTCCCGACAACTCCGCAATGCAAAATAGGACTTATCATATACCAAATCGAAGAGAAAATCGTGCTCTTCGACTTTGATCTTGAGGAACTTTGGCTAGAAACGCACGATTTGGGAGTTATTTGCGAAATAAGGACAGGGTGTTTTATGCAAAACGGGAATTTTGGTGGAAATGAGTTTTTGAGTGTAGCGGGGCCCACGGCCGGAGCTGGGCTGAGGGGTGGCGGTGCTGGGCCTGATTGGGGGTGGGGAGGGTGCTGGTGGGTGGTGGAGGTGGTGGAGGGGCCCACGGTGGTGGTTGGTGGTTGGGGCCTAGGGTTGCAAATTAGAAGAGGGAAAGAGGAGGAGAGAGAGAGGAGGAGGAGGAGGTGGCGCCGGAGGGAGGAGGTGGCGGCCAGAGGTGGTGGTGGCAGTGGCGGAGGGGCGGCAGCCCTCTTGGAGAAGGAGGCCATTTTTTTTCTTTTTTTTGAAGAGAGAGAGAAGTGAAATTATGAAGAGAGAAATGGAGTAAAAGTGATTATATGCTAGTTTCTCGCGTATCGCCCGAACGCTAACGAACTCCAATCGCCGCGGATTTCGGACACGAGATAGTAGACGTGAAGACGAATCCAACGAAACAAGTTTCGTCGAATTCCGAGTTCGTTTGACCGTTAAAAAAAAATCACGAATATGCTCAGATATTGCTCAAAAATGCGATTTTGGCGCACCTTTTCTTCTCGCACGCTCACACACTAACTCCAAAAATCGTGCCCTCTTGGATTTAACTATTATTAGACGATACGAGTCCAGAAAAAAAAGTAGAATCAAATTCTGAGGTCGTATCAGTAATGTTCCTTTGTAAAATGACTGCTCGTTTTACCCTGAACTGTTTTAGCTCGCACGGCCATATACTGACTCCGTTCGACGCGCCTTTTGGAACATAACAATAATTTGTCATTATGAATCCATAAAAATTTATCTCGTCGAATTCTGAGCTTGTATGCAAAATTTCACTTTTTAAGGGTTATGTATTGTTAACCGAACAACTCCAGCCCATAGCCACTATTCCGGATATCGGAATATATCGAAGCTTATACTTTTCGGAGTTCTAAACGGCATTTTGAACTCAATGGAAGTGGTTTCGAGTCCAAATTCGTCCGTATGCAAAATATGACTTTTTGGCGCTGTTTGTAATTTACATAGCGACTATTCTGAATTTTCAACTGGGCATAACTTTTGATTCCCGCTATGAAATTTCGATTTTTCAGATTCGTTGGAAAGATATTCTCAATTAGATTCCATTATTTTTGGTTTCACTAAAATCCGGTTTATTTTGCACCTGGTATGTTCAATTGAAGTTTGAAATCGAATTATCGAACTACCGCGCCATTTTCAATTCCTTTTATAATTATATATAATTATTTATATTCTAACGACGACGTATATAATATATTCGTTCGAATTCCATTCAAAATAAATTTCTCGTCTATATTATTTAAAATAATTCAATTTAAATAATCAAAATTTGCTAAAATTGCCAAAATAAAAATTTTAAACTGGCCCAGATTTTCGGGTTGTTACAAAAGGTGATTTTTATATTTAAAACACGAATACCATTCAACACATGAATTTCAATTCAACGAATGAATTTCGATTCAACACATGAAGGTTTTCTATAGTTTATATAAATAGATAAAAAGGTGATTTTTATATTTAAAACACGAATACCATTCAACACATGAATTTCAATTCAACGAATGAATTTCGATTCAACACATGAAGGTTTTCTATAGTTTATATAAATAGATAAAAAGGTGATTTTTATATTTTTAAAATAATTTATTCAAAACACGAAGTGTAACACCCCACTCCCGCTATGATCACTCACTAAGGGAATGCCATAGCATCGGTGGAGTATTTTATTGAATATAGAACAGAAAAATTACAACAAGACAGATATAAATAGTACTTGAAATTTAAAACATCATCTCATAACAGCGGAAGTAAAACATGTCTGGTTACATCATAAAACCACAATAAAAGTCAAGTACAATATCCATCAAAATAAAGAAGTACATAATCCCGCTCTCATACAATAGCCATGACAAAAGAAAAGATAACTGGGTAACTGGAGCTTTACATCTATCCAAGCTCCTAAAGACTGGAACAGCAATCCGATCAAGCTCCACTACAGCTAGGATCCACCGTAGGACCTGAGGGTTGGGAGAAAGATAAAAACAACGGGGTCAGACATAAGTCTGAGCGAGTCCTATAACTTTAACAATACAATCGTTAAAGTAACCAGAGAAGACATAAACTGATATACGGTAACTAATGGGGATGAATGGCTACACTAAGCAGTCAACTAAGCTAAGATAAAAGATAAAGACGCATCTACCCTTCCAAAGGTAAATTACTAAACTGCACCACACCAGTCATTCCTAACTTAAAGGTTGATCCCACCCATGGATTTATAAAAATTAACTTAACAGTTCTCGCGTACCCCTAGGTGACTAAGTAGACGCCACGGGGCCCTACAATCCACTAGGTGTACACACTACTCACCATTCGATCGGCTCCCTAACGTAGATACCCGTGCTGGCCCCACCGTGGGGTGTACCATTCCCCAACGTTGCAACCTGATAAAACTAACGGTGCACGGCTTATATCTACACGATGCAACAACGTCTTATTTACCAGCCCGGGTCCACACACGCATATGAAACCCGTTGGTCATGCGTTGCCACCGCTAACCCATTTTGGCCTGTTATAGTCAAGCCCAGTATGCGTGTCCCGTCCTCGACATGGGTCGAGCCCACTAAGATACGTATGGGTTACTGGTTGAAATGGGCCCCCAGCACAAGCCATCCCCCTAAGCTTCGCCCACACACTAGTGTTTCCCACTTAACCCTTTAATCATGTTTAATTACATGTTTCATCTTGGTTAAGTATTTTATCATATTTTTTATTGGCAACCACTAGCAATTTCCACATACCACCCAAGGTACCCACTTAACCCCCATGCCCCACTACATGCTTATCTGGTTAAGTGTTTCTTAATTGATTAACACTGTAACCGTGTAAAGGACCCCTCACATTGGATCGTCATTTGTAGATGCCTGGTTAAGCCGGTAAACTCCGGGCAGTCTTACACTACAAACGGGTCCAACCTCGTGTCATTTACCCTTGTTACGTATTTAATTTATGATTAAGACCCCTCACATTGGACCGTCATTTGTAGATGCCTGGTTAAGCCGGTAAACTCCGGGCAGTCTTACACTACAAACGGGTCCAACCTCGTGTCTTAATCGATTAATTACTCCTAATTAATCACCCCCATAATTTGTGTTAATTATCATGTTTATTTTAGGAATATGGGTGCACCTAACTTAATAGGCAAATTCCCAACTCCAAAGTGTGGGTACACCTAACTTAATAGGCAAATTCCCAACACATAGTATGGGTACACCTAACTTAATAGGCAAATTCCCATACTATGTTCATTTATTTTATGTTATGCATAATTATATTAATTTCACACAATCTTATTAACATATGCATTTAATTAACCCCATCGTTCCCACGTAATTTCGTTCTCATGACATAACACATATAAAAGGTGTCAACTTGCATATGTATGAACATGTTTCAAAAGTGCCATCTTGCATATTAACAAACACATAACTTGCATATGAACTTGCATAACATGTCACATAACTTGCATATTTACTTGTATAACATGTCACATAACTTGCATATTAACTTGCATAACATGTTACATAAACTTACATATTAACAAATACATGACTTGCATATGAACTTGCATAATATGTCACATAACTTGCATATGAATTGCATAACATGTTACATAACTTGCATATGAACTCATAAACTTGCATATGAAGAAACATACAACTTGCATAATTATCATACATGTAACTTGCATATTATCATACATGTAACATGCATATTAACATATGATCACAAAGCACAAAACTTGCATAACCGACATACATTAGCAAACTAACATCATGTCATATGACTTAAAACCCATTAATCCACAACAAAACCTTATGATCTCATCATATCTCATCTACTTAGTTTAGCAATTGATCATTAGAGTGATAGAAACTCACAACTAGCCAATTTGCACTCCAAATGAAGAAGATTAAGATGCTTAGAATGGATTAGAGGTTGATTAGAGAGTGATTAGCTTGCAACCCTCTTCATAAATTAGTGGAGGCTCCTTCTAAGATTTAATTTGGCGGCATGTAGCCCTCAATTCTATTTTTAGTATGGATTAGGGTAGGTTTAGGGTGTATTTATAGATTAGGTGAGTGTTTTAGGCCCTTAGATTAACCCTAAATTAGATTAGGACCCTTAGATTTCGGAACCTTCCAGAAACCAGCCCTAAGACCAAGCCCAAACCCTAAACTGGTGCACCCAACCACAGAACTCTCTAGAAACTGTGCAGGTTTCCTGTCCCGACATGGGCGCACTTCCCAAGTGCGGCAGTGTATTTTTGTGCTGGCGCACTTCACAAGTGCGCCAGTGCATTTCTGGCCTGTTTCGGGTTTTTCTGCCTAACTTCGTTCGTCCATATCTTTTTCATACGGTACCCGTTTTACGCAAACTCGGACTCTATTTCGCGTATTTTTCCGAGACGAACGCAATGACGCAGCCCGTTTCCCCTGATTCTCACATCTGAGATTAATTATACTTTAATTACTAACCATTAGTGTTAATTGAAATTCGGGGTGTTACATTCTCCCCTACTTAAAGGATTTCGTCCTCGAAATCTCTAAGTCAAGAAGAACGTATCCTACCAACCAAACAACCATCTACTAAACCATCAACCACAAGCAACCATTATCCTTAGAAACTTCTAATGATGTATGAACATATGCAGAAAGTGTGTGTATATGTCCGTATACTAATGCAAAATCAGGCGGTCTACTAATTCAGTCGACCTCCTTAATGCAAACCATGATAGTGCCATGCATCCAATATGTATGCGAAACCCTATTGACACATACAATTTCTATATGCGTGCACAACCATACACAAAAATGCATCATCCACATGATAACACAGCCATGATACATCCATCAATCTAACTACCACATCCATTTATGCGATATGCAACATGAAGTGACTGAGCCGATCTAGTGCCTAATGTGTGTGTATATGCATCCACGAGCAACCACTAGCAAACAATTGCATCCACATGCATCCATCAACCATAACATGTTTCAAACACATGTTTCAACCATAGGCTTTACCCTATCTAAAGGTCATAGGTACTAGCGAGAGGATATACTAAAGATAAGATAAGTACTAGACAAGCGATAAAGGAGAAGTTAAAAGACATACTCTCAAAAAGAAATGGGTACAAAGAACGCATCTTCGCTTCCATCTCCCAAGTAGCATTGCTTTCGTCATCTCCCCATTGCACTTTAACTAGCTGAACTTCTCTGTTCCTCAACTTCCTAGTTTCTGACCCAAGGATGCGAGTAGGAGCTCGTCGAATCGTCGCATCACGCTCTACCTCTACATCTCTAAGCAAGCTCGGCTCTACCACCTCTGCGGTCTCATGTAAGCACTTCCTCAAATGTGATACATGGAATACATCATGAACACCACTAAGTCTGTCGGGCAACTCCACCCTATATGCCATCCGTCCAATCCTTTCCTTAATAGGAAACGGCCCAACAAACCTCGGTGCTAACTTCCCAACGGACCCAAAGCGAACAACATTTCTCAACGGAGATACTTTGACAAAAACCATGTCCCCAACCTCAAACTCAAGATCCGTCCTTCTCCGATCCGCATAAGATTTCTGTCTATCTTGCGCTGCCTTCATCATTCTTCGAATCAAATCAATCTTCTCTGAAGTCTCTCTGACCATATCTGGCCCAAGCAAGATCTTATCCGTAGATTCCCACCAACATGTAGGAGATCGACAAGGCCTTCCATAAAGAGCTTCGAAAGGTGCCATGCCAATACTAGACTGAAAGCTGTTATTATATGCGAACTCCACCAAAGGAAGATGTTCTTCCCATGTACCTCCAAAATCCAAGATACAAAGCCTCAAGAGAACTTCTAAGATACGGTTCACCCTCTCGGTCTGACCGTCCGTCTGAGGATGATATGCGGTGCTCAAACACAACTGAGTCCCTACCGCCTCTTGCAAACTTCTCCAAAACTCACTAGTGAAGATAGGATCTCGATCACTCACAATGCTGGATGGTACGCCATGCAATCTAACAATCTCTCTAACATAGACTGAAGCAAGCCATGGAGCGGTCCTCTTACTCTTCACGGGTATAAAATGGGCACTCTTGGTAAGTCTATCTACCACAACCCAAATTCCCGTATTGCCCTTCCTCGATCTCGGTAACCCATCGATGCAATCCATCGAGGCACTATCCCACTTCCATTGTGGAACTTCCAATAGGTGTAGCAACCCACCGGGTTTCCTTTGCTCCGCTTTAACTTGTTGGCACACTAAGCATCTAGCCACATACTCGGCCACATCTTTCTTCATACCGGCCCAGAAGAAAACTCTCATCATGTCTTGGTACATTTTGTCTCCACCGGGATGAATAATCATTCTTGAACGATGTGCATCATCCAAAATAGCCTTCTTCAAACCCTCATCTTGCGGTACACAAAGTCTACCGTCTCTATGCAACCATCCCCTATCATCTATGGTGTATCTACCCAAATGGCTGGACGACTCCCCCCTTATAAGCTTCTCTACCAACTCAACCAACTGTGGGTCGTCTCGCTGAGCCTCGCCAATCCGTCCCAAAAGAGTAGGTCTAACCTCCAAGGATGCTAACAAACCAGGTACAAAGTCAACAGAAGGTCTGAAGTCGAACAAAGAAAGAAACTCCAAGCTTCGCCGTTCCACGAACAATGGACTCAAAGATAGCCTTTTTCTACTCAAGGCGTCCGCCACCACGTTACCCTTGCCAGGGGTATACGCTATCTCGAAATCATAGGATGCTAAGAACTCCATCCACCTTTGCTGTCTTAAGTTTAATTCCTTCTGAGAGAATAAGTACTTCAATGATTTATGGTCAGTGAACAACTCGAATCTCTCACCAAGAAGATAATGGCGCCAAGACTTAAGTGCGAAAACAATCGCGGCCAACTCTAGATCATGGGTAGGGTAATTCTTCTCATGCACTCTCAATTGCCTCCCTCCATAGGCTATTACCCTTCCCTCCTGCATCAAGACTGCGCCTAATCCTGTCCCACAAGCATCGGTATAAACAACAAACGGCTTACTCCCATCTGGAAGCACTAAAACTGGAGCGGTGGTCAAAGCTCTCTTTAACCGTCGGAAAGCATCATCACAATCTACGTCCCATGAGAAAACCAGATTCTTCTTCGTCAAGCGGGTTAATGGGGCTGATATCTTCGCGAAGTCTTTGATGAACTTCCTATAATATCCTGCCAACCCCAAGAAACTTCTTACTTCGATAGCATTTCTAGGAACTTTCCAATCCTGGATAGATACTATCTTTGCGGGATCCACAGCTATCCCTTCCTTAGAGACCACATGCCCTAAAAATCGCACTTCTCTTCTCCAAAAATGACATTTAGAGAATTTAGCTTTAAGACTATGTGTTCGAAGAGTCTCTAACACTTCTCTGAGATGTAAGGCATGCTCTTCTTCACTCTTGGAAAAGACCAAGATGTCATCCACAAAGACCACTACAAACTTATTCAGATACTCTCTGAACACTCTACTCATCAGATCAACAAAGTATGCAGGGGCGTTTGTCAACCCAAATGGCATCACAATCCACTCATAAAAACCATCTGGAGTCCGGAAAGCAGTCTTCTCTATACTGTCCTCCGCCACTCTCAACTGATGAAACCCTGTAGCTAAGTCCATCTGCGAAAACACTGAGGCGCCAACCAACTGATCAAAGAGATCATCTATCCTCGGTAATGGGTGTCTATTCTTCTTCGTGAGCTTATTAAGTTCTCGATAATCCACACAAAGTCTCAGGGACCCATCCGCCTTCGTGGCAAACACTACTGGAGCTCCCCACTCCGATATAATTCGCCTTATGAACTCCTTCTCAAGCAACTCCCCTACTTGCTTATGAAGTTCTCTTCTCTCACGAGGAGCCATGTGGCGCACTGGCAAAGACACTGGTTTGGCATTATCCACCAAATAAATTCGGAAATCTATCTCCCGCTTCGGAGGCAAACCCTTCACCTCTTCAAACACATCCGGATATTCCCGGACCACTCTGACAGAACGCAAACTCTCGACCGAAGCATCGAGTGATTCAAGATAACTTAGCGAAACAGATTCCATGGGATTACAAGAGATCTCGAGAGTATTACCCAAGCGGGTCATAAGCCTGACAACTCTCCTTTCACAATCAAGAACGGCACCATTACTGGATAACCAGTCCATGCCCAAAATCAACCCATAGCCCGTGAAGTCCAATACAAAAGCATCACATCCCAACTCAACGCTAAGTATAGAAATCTTCAACCCCAAACATATCATAGACAGATATATGGAGCCCCCAATTGGGTTTGAAACAACCAAGGGATCATCAACTAGACTGGTGCCTAAGTGCAGTGACTCAACTAACGATGATGAGATAAAAGAATGCGATGCGCCAGAGTCAAACAAAGTACGAACTGGATGATCAAACAGAAAAACCATACTTTCAACGGAAATAGTTCTACCTCTCTGCTGAATCGGTGGAACTGAGAGAGCCTGAACTTGCCCCCCTGCCTGAGCTGGTGCCATAAGAGCTTGCACCTGACCTCCTGAGGTAGACCCCGTCTTCTGCCCCTTCTCTGGGCAGTCCTTCACAAGATGTCCTGCTTCACCACAATGAAAGCAACCGGTCTTCTTCTTTTTGCGACAATCCTTGCTGAGGTGGCCTGGGGTCCCACAATTGAAGCACTTCTTCTTCTTCTTCCCCTTGTCACCATTGCCTTTTCCACCCTTGCCTTTTTGTTGTTGTTGCGGTTTCTTCTGATCCCCCTTCTTCTCTGGTGCCTTAGAACTCTTATCATCCTCATGCATAAGTGCCATGTAGACAAGCTTCTCAAAGGTGGCCCCCATAGGAATGTGAGTCATAGCTATTCCTTGCAATGGTTCGTTCAAGCCTCTAACGAACCTCAAAGCCTTCTTCTCCGGTGTATTCACCAACTCTATGCCAAACCTTGCTAATTGATTGAATTTGTTGACATATTCTTTCACCGTGAGATTCCCTTGCTTCAAATTCAAGAACTTCTCCATAAACAGATTCTCTTCCGCCCTTGAGAGAAACTTAGCCCCAAACCTTTGCTTGAAATCTGCCCAAGAGTCAACAGGGCGTTCTCCATTAGTGACCTCCCACCAGAATGAGGCCTCTCCCTTCATTAACCAAGCCGCCAACTTGACTTTCTTTCCCTCTTCCACTTCAAAGATATCTAGCAACTCTTCCACTTCCTTAAGCCAATCTCTAGCCTCTACGAAAGTCTCTGAACCTAGAAAAGGTTTTCCTCCTATAGCCTTGAACTCCTTGCAAATCTTAGCAAAATTATCCACTCTAGGCTGAGGAGGAGGAGCGGTTGCCTCTGGTGTAGTAGCATTGGCTGGACCCGCAACCGCGGCCCTAGCCTCTTGTAACCTCCTATACCATAGTGGTATAACTATGCCCTCCGGGATGTTAAGATCTTTAGCCATGCTGAAACGAAAGAGGAAAGATTCAAAAAGGAGATTCCGAAAGATAAAGATATGGCTATTGGGGATTATGCTTTTCTTTTTCAAAAACTTTTCTCTTAAAAGACATGTTTTTGAAAATACTTTTTCCAAAAATAATACCTTTACTATTTTTTAAAAAAAAAGTATTTTTCTCGAAAATTTATCTGTTCCGGTAACCTTCAGCTCTGATACCACGTGTAACACCCCACTCCCGCTATGATCACTCACTAAGGGAATGCCATAGCATCGGTGGAGTATTTTAGTGAATATAGAACAGAAAAATTACGACAAGACAAATATAAATAGTACTTGAAATTTAAAACATCATCTCATAACAACGGAAGTAAAACATGTCTGGTTACATCATAAAACCACAATAAAAGTCAAGTACAATATCCATCAAAATAAAAAAGTACATAATCCCACTCTCATACAATAGCCATGACAAAAGAAAAGATAACTGGGTAACTGGAGCTTTACATCTATCCAAGCTCCTAAAGACTGGAACAGCAATCCGATCAAGCTCCACTACAGCTAGGATCCACCGTAGGACCTGAGGGTTGGGAGAAAGATAAAAACAACGGGGTCAGACATAAGTCTGAGCGAGTCCTATAACTTTAACAATACAATCGTTAAAGTAACCAGAGAAGACATAAACTGATATACGGTAACTAATGGGGATGAATGGCTACACTAAGCAGTCAACTAAACTAAGATAAAAGATAAAGACGCATCTACCCTTCCAAAGGTAAATTACTAAACTGCACGACACCAGTCATTCCTAAATTAAAGGTTGATCCCACCCATGGATTTATAAAAATTAACTTAATAGTTCTCGCGTACCCCTAGGTGACTAAGTAGACGCCACGGGGCCCTACAATCCACTAGGTGTACACACTACTCCCCATTCGATCAGCTCCCTAACGTAGATACCCGTGCTGGCCCCACCGTGGGGTGTACCATTCCGCAACGTTGCAACCTGATAAAACTAATGGTGCACGGCTTATATCTACATGATGCAACAACGTCTTATTTACCAGCCCGGGTCCACACACGCATATGAAACCCGTTGGTCATGCGTTGCCACCGCTAACCCATTTTGGCCTCTTATAGTCAAGCCCAGTATGCGTGTCCCGTCCTCGACATGGGTCGAGCCCACTAAGATACGTATGGGTTACTGGTTGAAATGGGCCCCCGGCACAAGCCATCCCCCTAAGCTTGGCCCACACACTAGTGTTTCCCACTTAACCCTTTAATCATGTTTAATTACATGTTTCATCTTGGTTAAGTATTTTATCATATTTTCTATTGGCAACCACTAGCAATTTCCACATACGACCCAAGGTAACCACTTAACCCCCATGCCCCACTACATGCTTATCTGGTTAAAGTTTTCTTAATTGATTAACACCGTAACCGTGTAAAGGACCCCTCACATTGGACCGTCATTTGTAGATGCCTGGTTAAGCCGATAAACTCCGGGCAGTCTTACACTACAAACGGGTCCAACCTCGTGTCATTTACCCTTGTTACGTATTTAATTTATGATTAAGACCCCTCACATTGGACCGTCATTTGTAGATGCCTGGTTAAGCCGGTAAACTCCGGGCAGTCTTACACTACAAACGGGTCCAACCTCGTGTCTTAATCGATTAATTACTCCTAATTAATCACCCCCATAATTTGTGTTAATTATCATGTTTATTTTAGGAATATGGGTGCACCTAACTTAATAGGCAAATTCCCAACTCCAAAGTGTGGGTACACCTAACTTAATAGGCAAATTCCCAACACATAGTATGGGTACACCTAACTTAATAGGCAAATTCCCATACTATGTTCATTTATTTTATGTTATGCATAATTATATTAATTTCACACAATCTTATTAACATAGGCATTTAATTAACCCCATCGTTCCCACGTAATTTCGTTCTCATGACATAACACATATAAAAGGTGTCAACTTGCATATGTATGAACATGTTTCAAAAGTGCCATCTTGCATATTAACAAACACATAACTTGCATATGAACTTGCATAACATGTCACATAACTTGCATATTTACTTGTATAACATGTCACATAACTTGCATATTAACTTGCATAACATGTTACATAAACTTACATATTAACAAATACATGACTTGCATATGAACTTGCATAATATTTCACATAACTTGCATATGAACTTGCTTAACATGTTACATAACTTGCATATGAACTCATAAACTTGCATATGAAGAAACATACAACTTGCATAATTATCATACATGTAACTTGCATATTATCATACATGTAACTTGCATATTAACATATGATCACAAAGCACAAAACTTGCATAACCCACATACATTAGCAAACTAACATCATGTCATATGAGTTAAAACCCATTAATCCACAACAAAACCGTATGATCTCATCATATCTCATCTACTTAGTTTAGCAATTGATCATTAGAGTGATAGAAACTCACAACTAGCCAATTTGCACTCCAAATGAAGAAGATTAAGATGCTTAGAATGGATTAGAGGTTGATTAGAGAGTGACTAGCTTGCAACCCTCTTCATAAATTAGTGGAGGCTCCTTCTAAGATTTAATTTGGCGGCATGTAGCCCTCAATTCTATTTTTAGTATGGATTAGGGTAGGTTTAGGGTGTATTTATAGATTAGGTGAGTGTTTTAGGCCCTTAGATTAACCCTAAATTAGATTAGGACCCTTAGATTTCGGAACCTTCCAGAAACCAGCCCTAAGACCAAGCCCAAACCCCAAACTGGTGCACCCAACCACAGAACTCTCTAGAAACTGTGCAGGTTTCCTGTCCCGACATGGGCGCACTTTCCAAGTGCGCCAGTGTATTTTTGTGCTGGCGCACTTCACAAGTGCGCCAGTGCATTTCTGGCCTGTTTCGGGTTTTTCTGCCTAACTTCGTTCATCCATATCTTTTTCATACAGTACCTGTTTTACGCAAACTCGGACTCTATTTCGCGTATTTTTCCGAGACGAACGCAATGACGCAGCCCGTTTCCCCTGATTCTCACATCTGAGATTAATTATACTTTAATTACTAACCATTAGTGTTAATTGAAATTCGGGGTGTTACACGAAGACCATTCAACACATGAATATGATTCAACGAATGAATTTCTATTCAACACATGAAGGTTTTCTATTCAACAGACGAATATAATTTCAAAATAGGAAAATAATTCTAACACATGAATATTATTCAAAATTTCGACAGCATAACGGCAGGGTAGTTAAAACCGGGAACGTCCCTAGTACGGCTCCTCGCTCTACCTTAAAGCCTCGTAGCTTTTGACAATGGGGAATCATGCGTCTAGTTCGCACGTAGGTAGCATGTACATTTTTTTTCATTTCCACAAACTAATCCTATGTGGTTTCAACCAAATATTTCTCAACCACAAACGGGTATTTTTCAACCACAATCAATCCATTTCAACCACAAACAATTTCAATCAACCATTCGCAATCAATCAATTTTCACACCAATCACAACCAATAAATATCGTCCATGGTTTGTGGATGAGGGGCGTATATATATATATATATATATATATATATATATATATATATATATATTAATATATATAGCATTACACTTCTATTTCAACACATATATAATTTTTACAACGCATATACAACTTATACATCGAACGTACAACTTATACAACACTTATACAAGAGGTGTACAACGCTTATATAACTCATACATCGACTATATAATTTATACATCGTCGTTTTCCATATTGTTTATAAATTAGAAATCTCACTTTTCACATTTCGTATATATATACAATTCACAGTCACAACACAATCAAATAAATCGTCCATGGTCTGTGGACGTATGTGAACAGTTCAGATATGCAGTTATAATATAAATAACTGTATAAGAAAATTTATAGTGAGAGAATTCTCACGTTAGGATCCCCTCCGCCAGTTTTTATCTGAATTTCTGAATCGTTCGAATCTAAATTTGCCTGAAATTCCAACATGCTCTGTTTTGGACGCGGTCAGCTTTGTTGCGAAGCTCTCGTTGAGACGAGTCCAACGCTTCTGAAATCTTCGAATTTCGTTCTCGTATGGAGAAGTTATGTCAATCAACGTGTTAATTACATAATTAAAGCCTTAAAATATAATTAATTATTAATTACTTCCACTCCCTACCCTTAGCCCCTTCTTGCTCACCATGACTTTCTGAAGTAAATCGCACCCATGGCTCACCGTGAAAACCCTAACACGCAGCGCCCTTCAGGCCACCGAACTTCGATCGTCCCCCACCACGAGATGCGCCGGAGCGCCGCCATCCCCCTCGCCAAACGGTGGAGAACCCGGTGGGCCCACGTGCCCCCAAAAACTCCTCCCACTGTGCTGACTTCTAGCATGAAATTCAAGCAGACCACCACGTTAAACCAAATCATAGTCGTTGATCTTGTAGAGATTGACGAGATCTTCCATTTCTCTTGAGAATTTCTGAAATTGATTGAATGGATTGAGGTATTGAGAGGAGCGAAGTCTGAAGCAATTTGAATCGCCCATTCAGAAATGCGGCGGCCTGAGGTTCTGACCTAGGGTTTGGGAAAATAACCCTATTTATATAATATTATTTTATTATTATATTCGGAAAATATTCGTTCGTTGATACGAATTCCAATTCGAACCCAACGACTGTCGGTTCCAGCCAAATACCCCCATTCCAAACGCAATGGGATATGCCCCGTACGCCAATTCGACTGTTACAGTCAGTTATTCTTCAAATTGAAATATAAATCAATATATATTTAATTTAAATGTACATTTCAAATTACCGGGGCCACAAACTGATTCGAAAAATTCCAGAAAAATAAATCCAGCTATGTTTTGACGATACGATCCCAACAAAACTAATTTCGTCGAATTCTGAGACCGTTTGCAAAATGGCCTATTTCTGGTCGATCCAATTTAACTGTAATTGACCAAAACACATTTTCCTTTGCCACGCTCACATACTAGCTTGAAAAATTATGAAATTTGAAACCTAGCAAAAACTTCACATCCCGGATCCAACAAAAGTGGTTTCGTCGAATTCCGAGGTCGTTTGCAAAATGGCCATTTTCACGGCTATATAATTTCTAAAGCGACCTTTCTAAAAATTCATTTGGCCATAACTTTTGCTTTCCGCTATAAAACTTCGACTTTTTAGATTCGTTAGAAAGGTATTCACTAACAGATTTAAATATTTTTGGTTTCACTCAAATCCGTTTTGTTTTGCACCCGGTACAGTCAGTCGAAGTTTGAATTCAAATTTTGGAACTACCGCACCATTTCAAGCTGTATTTATAATTCAGTTTAATTATATTCATTTCCAATTGTCGATTCAAACTCAGTTTTCATCTTTATTATTTATAATATTTAATTTAAATATTTAAAACCATTATTTTATCCAATTTAAAATTTTTAAATTGGTTCAGATTTTCCGGGTCGTTACAATCTCCCCCACTTAAAACTTTTCGTCCCCGAAAAGGAATTAAGTCGAAAGTGGTTTGATTAATCAACTCTACGTTCAATCTAGCTTCGACTCTCCAACTTTTCAGTTTTTGAGAATTTTCAAATTCTTCAAAAATTTGGCTAACACCCGGAATTTTCGAAAAATTTCGCCATAACCTCCTTTGTACGAGGAGGAGTTTGGAAATTTATTGGGCCATATTTGGTACCTAATAAATCCTATAAAGCATACACATATTTATAGTGATAAAATCTTGTGTTTACAGGGAAGCGTGTATAGATAATAACTCAGAGAATAAATTCTCGTCACCCTGTCAAAGCCTGAGTGAGTGTGTATTTTAATTGCTCCAGAGGATAAATCCTCGTCACCTCGTCCCGTGTGGGAAATAAGTAATCCATGTGCCGTATCTAATGACTAGAGTGACGTGATTATTATCAACTCCAGACCAGTGTGGTTTTTTTTATTAATCCAGCAATTTTATCGTTAACATTTTATATGTCCGTATCAGTCATCAGTTCAACCTGTAAAATAAAGTCATCGCCATACAAGCCTCTCGCTCGTATGGTAAATCTTTCACCTCGTCACACAGGCTCCAAATGCTTATGTGGTATATGATGAAGTATGCCTCTCTTCCAGAAGTATGCCATGTAATGTAGTTCAAAATTAATTGTTACTATCCTATGGCGACGTTTATGATTACACACAGAACAACCAGCACTCTGTATCCAATGGCATTCACAGGAGTTGATATAATAATATTTCGCATCCAACTCATTAAGGTTTACCTATTTGTTGGGCACGCAAATAAAATCTTTACTCAACAGCTATCCAATTACCTGTTCAAACATATATAATGCACATGTATATATTTCTATTTATTTCTAAATCAGTTCAAGTGTGAGTTAATCGAATAAATCCTACCATTCTTCCTCTTATTAATTAAATTAACTATCGTTTCAATAATTTAATTAATCTAATTTACTATCACACAACAAAACCAACAATCAAATTATTTTTTAACTTTTTCAAAAATACACTAATCAATTTCCAAACTCTCTTCTTTTCAAATATATATCTTTTATATATTCAAAAATCATATTTCTAAAACCAGGCTATATATATAATCACAAATACGTTATTTATAAACATATAACTCTCAACTCGTTTTGGGGCACTTCTGACCCCATCTCTAACGAGTTGCTCTGATTCTGCTATACTCATACTAGGATATTGCTGATCCTATATGTACTGAGTTACTCGTCCTAGAACACTACTGGTTCTATTTCTGACGAGTTCGTTAATATGTTATATTCCAGAACTAAGCTTAACCAAAGCTCTGATACCAAATGAGACGATACCGCGAAATCCGGTAGGCTTTGCAACCATACCTTCATCCTCCAGTACAGTAGGTAAAACCCACTGCGGCTCCCAATGGTCCCCCAACCGCTTGTTTTACGGGGCCCTCTCGAGTCTCGCGGCTACTGCCGAACCAACCCTCTAAACTGGGACATGTAGGGGTAAGAGTCTCCCGTTCGCCACCAATCCGCGAAGCGAGAACCCCCTATCATGTGTACCCGGCCTACTTAGGGCCAGAAACAAGGACTGGTATGAGAAATCTACTCAACACATTTAAAATATGGCTAATCACAGGACCACGCCACTTTCGTGGAACGGGTTTACTCCATTGGATCGCCAGTGCTTTAAAACAA
The DNA here is from genome assembly GCA_030737875.1 of Allium sativum. Taxonomy (NCBI): domain Eukaryota; kingdom Viridiplantae; phylum Streptophyta; class Magnoliopsida; order Asparagales; family Amaryllidaceae; genus Allium; species Allium sativum. The sequence continues at coordinate 850,763,913 of CM060912.1, forward strand.
ATCATTCTTTGAAACATCGCAATGCTTTTTACAAAAATGAAGCCATTATAAGACTCAGTTCCCATCACACAATGCAACGCAAACCGGAGGATAGAGTTTTTACCTTATAACGGCCAAAATATGCTTGATACGAATAAAACAAAAGCATTTGATATTACTAGTGTTTATACGTTTCGAAAGCAATTTCAAATCATAAGTATCAATCATAGACGGCATTAATGCCCCATACCACTATGTCGCCATATATAGGTATACAATCAAAACTGCACAGTCACGTATTTGGAAATTGGATTTCCATCATGAACCAAGGCAAAATATAGTCCTTACCGAATTCGAGACGCTCTAGCCCGCCCCTCAGGATCAGAACGCATCGACCTTTAGAGAGACAGGGCCGGTCCACCAATGTGGATTAAAATTCCTTAACACTATGTTTCCCCGCCCTATGGGGCGTAAGTGAGCCAACGAATGACTCCATCGGTCCCAGATCGACCGATATATCCGAGGTGCCTCGCTATCCATCATCCACATAAGTAAAATGTCCGAACGTGTAAAAACACCGACACAACTCCTAGCTAGAAAGAAACGCAGGCCCTCCCTGAGGTCCTTCTCCCGTTTCTGGTTCATACCGGGGTGTAAGGTTCGCGAATTCACGTTATACACAAAGCTACGCCACGCAGGCGGTGCTTTGATCATCAATCACAAGACTTTGCTTTTCAACAGAAGCCCTGATCACTGCATCTTAGCGTGTCACACAGGCAATTCATGTCATGCAACTGATGGCTATCAATCACATAGAATAAATTCCAATGTCAGACACACAATCCATTTACAAGTCCGTTCTGGGTCGGAACGAAACCGGAGGCACTATATACCTTGCAAATCCATCGATCTCCAAGTACGTTTGGACGATCACCACTCATTATCCATATTTCGGGATGCCTCCCAATCAGGACATCAGTTACCATCCAAACGAGGTGAAGGTTTTCGGTCTTCAACCACCGTCTTCATCTTCGATTTCTTATCGTCGATTCAATTATTCAGAATGGGATAAACCCAGTCTTTCTGAGCCACTCGCGTATATAATAAACATGTGATATACAAACACTACATATGCATCATTTTAATTCATTAGTCACTAACCGTCAATCAGTAAGAGAACGTTTTCCCAAATATTAACCCCGAAGGCCGAAACCAACATCAGATCAAAATCCAGGAAACCATTCGACTTAGATAACCTTCAGTTAATTTCTAAATTTCACATCCATGTCGTTTATAATATTTTATAACGATTTATTGCTATTTTTATTTATTTTAAAATAGCCAATTTATTCAAACGACGCTTCGGGCCATAACGCGGCCATGGCGCTGTTTTTCTTCAGATTTGATTTACACATATCTGAAAATCTAACCATTGGATCTTCACAAAATTTACATCATTAAAAGGATCTTTTAAAAATGAATCCAACGGTTCCAGTTTCGGGAAAATCCGACGGTCGGATCTCCCAGTACAATCGTTTGAAGTTTCGATTTCAAAATACGAACTACAGCGTCGTTATTCGATTTAATATAATTATATATATATATATATATATATAATCAGTTCTAGCGTTGTTTTTCTTCATATTTGAATTAAACATTCCAGACAATCCAACCGTTGGATTTTTACAAAGTTGGTGTCATTGGAAAGATATTTCCAAAATGAACCCAACAGTTGCGGTTTCGGGAAAATCCGATGGTCGGATCTCCCACACTAATCATTTGAAATCACGGTTTCAAAATACGAATTGCAGCTTCGTTATTCGATATATTTCAATTCTATTTATATATATATATATATATATATATATCGATTCTTCGATTTCAAAACTATATGGTTTTCATACTTTTGATAAAAATGATATTTTTATCTAACTGTCTTCTATTTCAGCACTTCACTATTTTTAACAATTCATGTATATAATAAAATAGTGATTTTTATTGTAAAAAAATTCATTTCAAAACACGATTATTTTATATAGTTCATATAGATGATAAAAATATGATTTTTATTATAAAACAATTTCAAAACACGACTATTTTATATAGTTCACATAGATGATAAAAATATGATTTTTATTATAAAACAATTTATTTCAAAATATGAATACCATTCAACACATGAATTTCAATTCAACGAATGAATTTCGATTCAACACATGAAGGTTTTCTACAGTTTATATAAATAGATAAAAAGGTCATTTTTATATTTAAAACACGAATACCATTCAACACATGAATTTCAATTCAACGACTGAATTTCGATTCAACACAAGAAGGTTTTCTATAGTTTATATAAATAGATAAAAATGTGATTTTTATATTTAAAACACGATTACCATTCAACACATGAATTTCAATTCAACGAATGAATTTCGATTCAACACATGAAGGTTTTGTAACACCCCGTATGTTGAATAACTTGCTATAATATAAAACAGGGCAGAATTAAATTTTAAATTCTGAATCAGGGGAAACGGGCTATGCCATTGCGTTCGTCTCGGAAAAATACGCGAAATAGAGTCTGAGTTTTCGAAAATCGGAGTCCGTATGACCCAGTTAAGGCCCAACGAAGTTTTCAGAAAATTCAAATTTCGAAAAACAGATTTCAAATGCAGAAATGGGGCTAGGTGGGAAAATTCCCGCCTGCACCAGGTCGACCCCGTGTCGACTGGGGAGTCGACACACATGGGGGCGTGTCGACTGTAGTGTCGACACCCCTGTCGACACAGGTGGCTCGGCCAGTTTGGTTGGGTGCACTGTTTTGGCTTTTGGGCTGTGTTTGGTGGCTTGTGACGAGATCTGATGGCTCTAAACTATCCTAGGGTTAATCCTATGGCCTAAAACACTTAACTAATCTATAAATACACCCTAAGACTACCCTAATCCATACTAAAAATAGATACAATGCCATCATGCCGTCAAAATGCAACTTGAAGGAGCCTCCATCAAATTAAAGAGGAATATAGCTTCTCAAATCAACTTCTAATCAACTCTTGCAACTTAATCTTCTTCATAGGAGTGCTAATCAACAAGTTGTGAGTTTCTATGCCTTTAGCAAGCAATTGCTAAACTAATTATGATAGGATATAATGAGGTTATGGTTGTGTATGTGGATCAACGCAAGTTATGTTATCATATGCAATATGTTCATGATTTTAGTTATGCAAGTTTTATGCTATATGTTCATGATGCTAGTTATGCAAGTTGTATGCTATATGTTCATGATGCAAGTTATGCAAGTTTGATGCTATGTGCCTATGAAGCTAGTTATGCAAGTTGGGTGTAATTTATGCTATATGTTCACGATGCTAGTTATGCAAATCACTATGATAAACATTGATCCATTATGACACCATGTTATGCAAGTTTGGTGTTTGATTATATGCAAGTTCATATATGACATGTTATGCAAGTTTGGTGTTTGATTATATGCAAGTTCATATATGACATGTTTTGCAAGTTTGGTGTTTGATTATATGCAAGTTCATATATGACATGTTATGCAAGTTTGGTGTTTGATTATATGCAAGTAACATGTGCAAGTTTACACCTTTGTATGGTATGCATACATATGCAAGTTAACCCCTTTGTATGTCATACATACATATGCAAGTTTACCTCTTTGTATGACATAAGTAACTTATGCAAGTTACCCTCTTTATGACATATGTGATTCATGCAAGTTTGGGTTGATTATTTATGCTAGTTGGGTGTGATGCTATGGTCATATATGCATGTTGACACCTTTAAAACCCATGTTGATGCTAATGCAAGTTGAACCCATTGTGTTTATGATGAATCTCCCCTTTTAAGTATGTCATGTCAATGTATTACATGGGGAATGATGGGGTTAATATTCATGTTAATAAAATGGTGTGAAGTTGGTACGATTATGCATACCATAAAGTGGATGGACATAATTGAGCCAATTATGTACATCGTTAAATTTGTAATTAATTAGGGATAATTAATACAAATTATGGGGGTGATTAATTAGGTGAAATTAATCGACTAAGACACGAGGTTGGACCCTTTTGTAGCATAAGACTGCCCGGAACCGACCAGCAAATCCAGCGGCTACAAATGATTGGCCCAATGTGAGAGGTCTTAGGCATAAACTAAATACGTGACAAGTGTAAAGCCACGAGGTTAGACTCGGTTATGGCGTAAGGCTGCCCGGACCCGACCGACAAATCCAGCTGCCATAAAAGATAGTCTAATGTGAGAGGTCTTTGCAAAGGTTACGTTCTTAATCAATTAAGAAACACTTAACTAGATAAGCATATAGTGGGGCATGAGGGGTTAAGTGGGTGCCTTGGGTGGCATGTGGAAATCAAGTAAGTGCCTTGGGTGGCATGTGGAAATCTAGTGGGTTGCCTTGGGTGGCAATAGAAAATACGATTAGAATACTTAACCAAGTGGAAACATGTAATTAAACATGATTAAAGGGTTAAGTGGGATGCACTAGAAAATGGGACAAGCTTAGGTGGGTAGCTTGTGGGGGCCCATTTCAACCAGTAACCCATATGTATCTTATTGGGCTCGACCCATGTCGAGGACGGGACACGCGTACTGGGCTTGACTATAAGAGGCCAAAACGGGTTAGCGGTGGCAACGCAAGTCCAACAGGTTTTCATATGTGTGTGTGGACCCGGGCTGGTAGGTAAGACGTTGTTGCATCGTGTAGGTATAAGCCGTGCATAGTTGATTGTATCGGGTTGCCACTTTGGGGAGTGATACACCCCACTGTTGGGCCTGCATGGGTATCTACGTTAGGGAGCCGATCGCTTGGGGAGTAGTGGGTACACCTAGTGGAGATAGGGGCAGACGGCACCTATGTAGTCAGCTAGGGGTACACGAAACTACTAGTTAAATTTTCTAAGTCCTTGGGTGGGATCAACCTTTAAGTAGGAATGACCGTTGTGGTGCAGTGTAGTAATTACCCTTGGGTGGGTAGATGCGTCTTTACCGATATCTTAGTGTAGTCGGCTGCTTAGTGTAGTCATTTATCCCAGTCATTATCGTACCAAGTTTATATCATACCCTAATTACTTTAATGATTGTATTGTTAAAGTTATAGGGCTCACTCAGACTTATGTCTGAACCCGTTGTTTTTATCTTCCCCCCCTCCCCCAGGTCCTCAGGTTGGGCCTAGCACTAGTGGGCTTTGATCAGATTTCTTTATCTATCTTTTGGAGCTTGGACCGTTGATGTAAAGCCCAGCTTATATTTTCTATTATGGCTATTAGTTATGTAGTGGGATTATGTACTTATGTTTTTATCAGGATGGATATTTAGTACTTGACTCTTGTTTTATGGTTTTGTAACCAAACATGTTTACCTTCTGCTGCAATGAAATGATGATTTAGTTAACAAGTATTATTTATATCTGCCTTGTTGTAATTTTTCTGTTCTATATTCACTTAAAATACTCCACCGCAGTTAAGGCATTCCCATAGTGAGTGACCATAGCGGGTGTGGGGTGTTACACGTGGTACCAGAGCTGAAGGTTACCAGAACGGATAAAACTTTTAGAAAAACTATTTTTCTGAAAACATTTTTGGAAGAAGTATTTTCAAAAACATGTCTTTTAAGAGAAAAGTTTTTGAAAGAAAAGCATAATCCCCAATAGCCATATCTTTATCTTTCGAATTCTACGTTTTGAATCTTTCCTTTTTCGTATCAGCATGGCTGAAGATCTTAACTTTCCGGAGGGTGTAGCGATACCAGTATGGTATAGGAGGTTGATGGAGGCTAGGGCCGCCACTGCAGGTCCAACAAATGTTCCTCCACCAATAGTAGCACCGGATCTTCCTCCCCCTCCTCCTCCTCGAGCGGATACTTTTGCTAAGACTTGTAAGGAATTTAAGGCTATGGGAGGGAAACCTTTTCAAGGATCAGAAACTTTTGTGGAAGCTAGGGATTGGCTTAAGGAAGTGGAAGAGTTGATAGATATCTTTGAGATGGAAGAAGGAAAGAAAGTCAAGTTTGCTGCTTGGTTAATGAAGGGAGAGGCCTCATTCTGGTGGGAGGTCACTAATGGAGAGCGCCCTGTTGACTCTTGGGCGGATTTCAGGCAAAGGTTTATGGCAAAGTTTCTCTCAAGGGCGGAGGAAAACTTGTATATGGAAAGGTTCTTGACTCTAAAGCAAGGAAACCTATCAGTGAAGGAATATGTCAACAAGTTTAATCAATTGGCAAGGTTTGGCATAGACATGGTGAATACACCGGAGAAGAAGGCTTTGAGGTTCGTTAAAGGCTTGAATGAACCGATGCATGGATTAGCTACGACTCACATCCCTATGGGGGCCAACTTTGAGAAGCTAGTAGACATGGCACTTATGCATGAGGAAGAGAAGGGTCCCAATGCTAATAAGGCACCCAAGAAGAAAGGAGATCAAAAGAGACCTCAACAGCAACAGCAAAACAAGGATGGGAAAGGCAACGGTGGCAAGGGAAAGAAGAAGTGCTTCAATTGTGGGACACCAGGCCACCTAAGCAAAGATTGTCGGAAGAAGAAGAAGTGTGGCTGCTTCCACTGTGGCGAAGCAGGGCATCTAGTGAAGGACTTCCCTTAGAAGGGGCAAAGGACGGGATCTACCTCAGGAGGACAGGTGCAAGCTCTTATGGCACCGGGTCAGGCAAGGGGGCAAGTTCAGGGTCTCGCGGTTCCACCGATTCACGAAAGAGGTAGAACTATTTCCATTGAAAGTCTGGTTTTTCTGTTTGATCATCCTGTCCGTACTTTATTCGACTCTGGCGCATTGCATTCGTTTATCTCATCATCATTAGTTGAGTCACTGCACTTAGACACCAGTCTAGTAGATGATCCCTTGGTTGTTTCAAACCCAATTGGGGGCTCCACTTATTTGTCCATGATATGTTTGGGTTTGAAGATTTCTATACTTAGCGTTGAGTTTAGATGTGATGCTTTTGTTTTGGGCTTCACGGGCTATGGGTTGATTTTGGGCATGGACTGGTTATCCAGTAATGGTGCCGTTCTTGATTGTGAAAGGAGAGTTGTTAGGCTCATGACCCGCTTGGGGAAAACTCTCGAGATCTCTTGTAATCCCATGGAATCTGTTATGCTAAGTTATCTTGAATCGCTTGTCGCTTCGGTCGAGAGTTTGCGATCTATGAGAGTGGTCCGGGAATATCCGGATGGGTTTGAGGAGGTGAAGGGCTTACCTCCGAAGCGGGAGATTGACTTCCGAATATATTTGGTGGATAATGCTAAACCGGTATCTTTACCAGTGCGCCACATGGCTCCTCGTGAGAGGAGGGAACTCCATAAGCAAGCAGGGGAGTTGCTTGAGAAGGGGTTCATAAGACGAAGTATATCGGAGTGGGGTGCTCCGGTAGTTTTTGCCATGAAGGCGGATGGGTCCCTCAGACTTTTTGTAGACTATAGAGAACTCAACAAGCTCACAAAGAAGAATAGACACCCATTGCCGAGGATTGATGATCTCTTTGATCAATTGGTTGGCGCCTCAGTGTTCTCGCAGTTGGACTTAGCCACGGGGTTTCATCGGTTGAGAGTGGCTGAGGATAGTATAGAGAAGACTGCCTTTAGGACTCCAGATGGTTTCTATGAGTGGCTTGTGATGCCATTTGGTTTGACGAACGCCCCCGCATACTTTGTTGATTTGATGAGTAGGGTGTTCAAGGAGTACCTTAATAAGTTCGTGGTGGTCTTTGTGGATGATATCTTAGTCTTTTCTAAGAGTGAAGAAGAGCATGCCCTACATCTTTGGGAAGTGTTGGAGACTCTTCGAGCGCATAGCCTTAAGGCTAAATTCTCTAAATGTCACTTTTGGAGTAAGGAAGTGTGGTTCTTGGGGCACGTGGTCTCCAAGGAAGGGATAGCTGTGGATCCCGCGAAGGTAGTGTCCATCCAAGATTGGAAGGTTCCGAAGAATGCTACCGAGGTGAGGAGTTTCTTGGGGTTGGCTGGCTACTATAGGAAGTTTATCAAGGACTTCGCGAAAATATCAGCCCCATTAACTCGCTTGACGAAGAAGAATCTGGTCTTCACATGGGACGTAGATTGTGATGATGCATTCCAACGGTTAAAGAGAGCTTTAACCACAGCTCCAGTCTTAGTATTGCCAGATGGGAGCAAGCCATTTGTTGTTTATACCGATGCTTGTGGGACAGGACTGGGCGCAGTCTTAATGCAAGAGGGAAGGGTAATAGCCTACGGTGGAAGGCAGTTGAGAGCGTATGAGAAAAATTACCCTACACATGATCTAGAGTTGGTCGCTATTGTTTTTGCGCTTAAGACTTGGCGCCATTATCTTCTTGGCGAGAGATTCGAATTGTTCACGGACCACAAATCATTGAAGTAATTGTTTTCTAAGAAGGATTTGAACTTAAGACAGAAAAGGTGGATGGAGTTCTTAGCATCCTATGATTTCGAGATAGCGTATACCCCTGGCAAGGGTAACGTGGTGGCGGACACCTTAAGCAGTAAAAGGTTGTCCTTGAGTCCATTGTTCGTGGAACGACGAAGCTTGGAATTTATCTCGATGTTTGATTTTAGACCTTCCGTTGACTTTATACCCGGTTTTCTAGCATCGTTAGAGGTCAGACCTACTCTTTTAGGACGGATTGGTGAGGCACAGCGGGACGACCCACAGTTGGTTGAGTTAGTAGAGAAGCTCATAAGGGGGGAGTCGTCCAGCCATTTGAGTGGGTACACCCTAGACGATAGGGGGTGCTTTCGTAGAGACGGTAGACTTGGTGTACCGCAAGACGAGGGTTTGAGGAAGGCTATTCTTGATGATGCACATCGTTCAAAGATGACCATTCATCCCGGTGGGGACAAGATGTACCAAGACGTGAAGCGAGTTTTCTTTTGGGCCGGTATGATGAAAGATGTGGTCGAGTATGTCGCTAGATTCTTGGTGTGCCAACAAGTGAAAGCGGAGCAAAAGAAACCCAGTGGGTTGCTTCACCCATTGGAAGTTCCGCAATGGAAGTGGGATAGCGTCTCGATGGATTTTATTGATGGGTTGCCGAGATCGAGGAAGGGTAATACGGGAATTTGGGTTGTGGTAGACAGACTTACTAAGAGTGCCCATTTCGTACCCATGAAGAGTAAGAGGACTACTCCATGGCTAGCTTCAGTTTACCTTCGAGAGATAGTTCGGTTGCATGGTGTACCTTCTAGCATAGTGAGCGATCTAGATCCTATCTTCACTAGCGAGTTTTGGAAGAGGTTGCAAGAGGCGGTAGGGACTCAGTTGTGTTTGGGCACCGCATATCATCCTCAGACGGACGGCCAGACCGAGAGGGTAAATCGTGTCCTGGAAGACCTTTTGAGGCTTTGTATCTTAGATTTTGGAGGTACATGGGAAGAGCATCTTCCATTAGTGGAGTTCGCATATAATAACAGCTTTCAATCTAGTATTGGCATGGCTCCTTTTGAAGCTCTTTAGGGAAGGCCTTGTCGATCACCTACATGTTGGTGGGAATCTACGGATAAGATCTTGCTTGGGCCGGATATGGTTAGAGAAACTTCGGAAAAAATTGATTTGATTCGAAGAAGGATGAAAGCAGCGCAAGATAGGCAGAAATCTTACGCGGATAAGAGAAGGACGGATCTTGAGTTTGATGTTGGGGACATGGTCTTTATTAAAGTATCTCCATTATGGAATGTTGTTCGCTTTGGGTCCGTTAGGAAGTTAGCACCAAGATTTGTATAACCGTTTCCTATTAAGGAAAGGATTGGACGTATGGCATATAGAGTGGATTTACCCGAGAGACTTAGTGAGGTACATGACGTATTCCATGTGTCACATTTGAGGAAGTGCCTACATGAGACCGCAGAGGTGGTAGAGTCGAGCTTGCTTAGAGAAATGGAGGTAGAGCGTGATGCGACGATTCGACGAGCTCCTACTCGCATCCTTGGGTCAGAGGTTAGGAAGTTGAGAAACAGAGAGGTTCGACTAGTCAAAGTGCAATGGGGAGAGGATGAGAGCAATGCTACTTGGGAGACAGAAGCGAAGATGCGTTCACTATACCCATTCCTTTTTGAGGGTATGTCTTTTAACTTCTCCTTTATCGTTTGTCTAGTACTTATCTTCTCTTTAGTATGTCCTCTCATTAGTATCTTTGACCTTTAGATAGGGTAAACCTATGGTTGAAACATGTGTTTGAGACATGTTATGATTGATGGATGCGTGTGGATGCAAGTGTTTGCTACTGGTCGCTCGTGGATGCATATACACACACTTTAGACACTAGATCGGCTCAGTCACTTCATATTGCATATTGCATATAATTGCGTGTAGGTAGCTATATTAATGGATGTATAATGGTTGTGTTATCATATGGATGATGCATTTTGGTGTATGGTTGTGCACACATGTAGAAATAGTATGTGTCGATAGGGTTCTTTCGCATACATATTGGATGCATGGCACTATCATGGTTTGCATTAAGGAGGTCAACTGAATCAGTAGACCGCCTGATTTTGCATTAGACAGGGAACATATACACACACTCTTTGCATATGTTCATACAACATTAGAAACTTTAAGGACAATGGATGTCAGTGTTTGATGGTTTAGTAGATGGTTGTTTGGTTGGTAGGATACGTTCTTCTTGACTTAGAGATTTCGGGGACGAAATCCTTTAAGTAGGGGAGAATGTAACACCCCGTATATTGAATAACTTGCTATAATATAAAACAGGGCAGAATTATATTTTAAAATCTGAATCAGGGGAAAGGGCTATTCCATTGCGTTCATCTCGGAAAAATACGCGAAATAGAGTCTGAGTTTTCGAAAATCGGAGTCCGTATGACCCAGTTAAGGCCCAACGAAGTTTTCAGAAAATTCAAATTTCGAAAAACAGATTTCAAATGCAGAAATGGGGCTAGGCGGGAAAATTCCCGCCTACACCAGGTCGACCCCCGTGTCGACTGGGGAGTCGACACACATGGGGGCGTGTCGACTGTAGTGTCGACACCCCTGTCGACACAGGTGGCTCAGCCAGTTTGGCTGGGTGCACTGTTTTGGCTTTTGGGCTGTGTTTGGTGGCTTGTGACGAGATTTGATGGCTCTAAACTATCCTAGGGTTAATCCTATGGCCTAAAACACTTAACTAATCTATAAATACACCCTAAGACTACCCTAATCCATACTAAAAATAGATACAATGCCATCATGCCGTCAAAATGCAACTTGAAGGAGCCTCCATCAAATTAAAGAGGAAGATAGCTTCTCAAATCAACTTCTAATCAACTCTAGCAACTTAATCTTCTTCATAGGAGTGCTAATCAACAAGTTGTGAGTTTCTATGCCTTTAGCAAGCAATTGCTAAACTAATTATGATAGGATATAATGAGGTTATGGTTGTGTATGTGGATCAATGCAAGTTATGTTATCATATGCAATGTGTTCATGATGTTAGTTATGCAAGTTTTATGCTATATGTTCATGATGTTAGTTATGCAAGTTGTATGCTATATGTTCATGATGCAAGTTATGCAAGTTTTATGTTATGTGCCCATGAAGCTAGTTATGTAAGTTGGGTGTAATTTGTGCTATATGTTCATGATGCTAGTTATGCAAATCACTATAATAAACATTGATCCATTATGACACCATGTTATGCAAGTTTGGTGTTTGATTATATGCAAGTTCATATATGACATGTTATGCAAGTTTGGTGTTTGATTATATGCAAGTTCATATATGACATGTTATGCAAGTTTGGTGTTTGATTATATGCAAGTTCATATATGACATGTTATGCAAGTTTGGTGTTTGATTATATGCAAGTAACATTTGCAAGTTTACACCTTTGTATGATATGCATACATATGCAAGTAAACCCCTTTGTATGTCATACATACATATACAAGTTTACCTCTTTGTATGACATAAGTAACTTATGCAAGTTACCCTCTTTATGACATATGTGATTCATGCAAGTTTGGGTTGATTATTTATGCTAGTTGGGTTTGATGCTACGGTCATATATGCATGTTGACACCTTTAAAACCCCATGTTGATGCTAATGCAAGTTGAACCCATTGTGTTTATGATGAATCTCCCCTTTTAAGTATGTTATGTCAACGTATTACGTGGGGAACGATGGGGTTAATATTCATGTTAATAAACTGGTGTGAAGTTGGTATGATTATGCATACCATAAAGTGGATGGACATAATTGAGTCAATTATGTACATTGTTAAATTTGTAATTAATTAGGGATAATTAATACAAATTATGGGGGTGATTAATTAGGTGTAATTAATCGACTAAGATACGAGGTTAGACCCTTTTGTAGCATAAGACTGCCCGTAACCGACCGGCAAATCCAGCGGCTACAAATGATTGGCCCAATGTGAGAGGTCTTAGGCATAAACTAAATATGTGACAAGTGTAAAGACACGAGGTTAGACTCGGTTATGGCGTAAGGCTGCCCGGACACGACCGGCAAATCCAGTTGCCATAAAAGATAGTCTAATGTGAGAGGTCTTTGCAAAGGTTACGGTCTTAATCAATTAAGAAACACTTAACCAGATAAGCATGTAGTAGGGCATGAGGGGTTAAGTGGGTGCCTTAGGTGGCATGTGGAAATCAAGTAAGTGCCTTGGGTGGCATGTGGAAATCTAGTGGATTGCCTTGGCTGGCAATAGAAAATACGATTAGAATACTTAACCAAGTGGAAACATGTAACTAAACATGATTAAAGGGTTAAGTGGGATGCACTAGAAAAAGGGACAAGCTTAGGTGGGTAGCTTGTGGGGGCCCATTTCAACCAGTAACCCATATGTTCTTATTGGGCTCGACCCATGTCGAGGACGGGACACGCGTACTGGGCTTGACTATAAGAGGCCAAAACGGGTTAGCGGTGGCAACGCAAGTCCAACGGGTTTTCATATGCGTGTGTGGACCCGGGCTGGTAGGTAAGACGTTGTTGCATCGTGTAGGTATAAGCCGTGCACCGTTGATTGTATCTGGTTGCCACTTTGGGGAGTGATACACCCCAATGTGGGGCCAGCACGGGTATCTACGTTAGGGAGCCGATCGCTTGGGGAGTAGTGGGTGCACCTAGTGGAGATAGGGGCAGACGGCACCTATGTAGTCAGCTAGGGGTACACGAAACTACTAGTTAAATTTTCTAAGTCCTTGGGTGGGATCAACCTTTAAGTAGGAATGACTGGTGTGGTGCAGTGTAGTAATTACTCTTGGGTGGGTAGATGCGTCTTTACCGATATCTTAGTGTAGTTGGCTGCTTAGTGTAGTCATTTATCCCCAGTCATTACCGTACCAAGTTTATATCATACCCTAATTACTTTAATGGTTGTATTGTTAAAGTTACAGGGCTCACTCAGACTTATGTCTAACCCCGTTGTTTTTATCTTTTTCCCCCCAGGTCCTTAAGTTGGGCCTAGCACTAGTGGGCTTTGATCAGATTTCTTTATCTATCTTTTGGAGCTTGGACCGTTGATGTAAAGCCTAGCTTATCTTTTCTATTATGGCTATTAGTTATGTAGTGGGATTATGTACTTATGTTTTTATCAGGATAGATATTTAGCACTTGACCCTTGTTTTATGGTTTTGTAACCAAACATGTTTACCTTCTGCTGCAATGAAATGATGTTTCAGTTAACAAGTATTATTTATATCTGTCTTGTTGTAATTTTTCTGTTCTATATTCACTTAAAATACTCCACCGAAGTTAAGGCATTCCCACAGTGAGTGACCTTAGCGGGTGTGGGGTGTTACAGGTTTTCTATAGTTTATATAAATAGATAAAAAGGTGATTTTTATATTGTTAAAACAATTTATACAAAACACGAAGACCATTCAACACATGAATATGATTCAACGAATGAATTTCTATTCAACACATGAAGGTTTTCTATTCAACAGACGAATATAATTTCAACATAGGAAAATAATTCTCACACATGAATATTATTCAAAATTTCGGCAGCATAACTGCAGGGTAGTTAAAACCGGGACCGTCGCTAGTACGGCTCCTCGCTCTATCTTGAAGCCTCGCAGCTTTTGACAATGGGAAATCATGCATCTTGTTCGCACGTAGGCGGCATGTATATTTTTTTCATTTCCACAAACTAATTCTATGTGGTTTCAACCAAATATTTCTCAACCACAAACGGGTATTTTTCAACCACAATCAATCCATTTCAACCACAAACAATTTCAATCAACCATTCGCTATCAATCAATTTTCACACCAATCACAACCAATAAATATCGTCCATGGTTTGTGGACGAGGGGCGTATATATATATATATATATATATATATATATTAATATATAGCATTTCACTTTTATTTCAACACATATATAATTTTTACAACGCATATACAACTTATACATCGAACGTACAACTTATACAACGCTTATACAAGAGGTGTACAACGCTTATATAACTCATACATCGACTATATAATTTATACATCGTCGTTTTCCATATTGTTTATAAATTAGAAATCTTACTTTTCACATTTCGTGTATATATACAATTCACAGTCACAACACAATCAAATAAATCGTCCATGGTCTGTGGACTTATGTGAACCGTTCAGATATGCAGTTATAATATAAATAACTGTACAAGAAAATTTATAGTGAGAGAATTCTCACATTGGGATCCACTCCGCCAGTTTTTATCTGAATTTCTGAATCGTTCGGATCTGAATTTGCCTCAAATTCCAACATGCCATGTTTTGGACGCGGTCAGTTTTGTTGTGAAGCTCTCGTTAAGACGAGTCCAGCGCTTCTGAAATCTTCGAATTTCGTTCTCTACGGAGACGTTATGTCAATCAACGTGTTAATTACATAATTAAAGCCTTAAAATATAATTAAGTATTAATTAATTCCTCTCCCTACCGTTAACCCCTTCTTCCTCGCCGTGACTTTCTGAAGTAAATCGCACCCATGCCTCACTGTGAAAACCCCAACACGCAGCGCCCTTCAGGCCACCGAACTTCGATCATCCCCCACCACGAGATGCGCCGGAGCGCCGCGATCCCCCTCGCCAAACGGTGACGAACCCGGTGGGCCCACCTACCCCCAAAAAATCCTCCCACTGTGCTGACTTCTAGCGTGAAATTCAAGCAGACCACCACGTTAAACCAAATCATAGCCGTTGATCTTGTAGAAGTTGACGAGATCTTCCATTTCTCTTGAGAATTTCTGAAATTGGTTGAATGGATTGAGGTACTGAGAGGAGCAAAGTCTGAAGCGATTTGAATCGCCCATTCAGAAATGCGGCGGCCTGAGGTTCTGACCTAGGGTTTGGGAAAATAACCCTATTTATATAATATTATTTTATTATTATATTCGGAAAATATTTGTTCGTTTATACGAGTTCCAATTCGAACCCAATGACTATCGGCTCTAGCCAAATACCCCCACTCCGAACGCAATGGGATATGCCCCGTACGCCAATTCGACTGTTACAGTCAGTTATTCTTCAAATTCAAATATAAATCAATATATATATCTAATTTAAACGTACATTTCAAATTACCGGGGCCATAAACCGATTCGAAGAATTCCAGAAAAATAAATCCAGCTATGTTTTGACGATACGGTCCCAACAAAACTAGTTTCGTCGAATTCTGAGACCGTTTGCACAATGACCTATTTTTGGTCGATCCAATTTAACTATAATTGACCAAAACACATTTTCCTTTGCCACGCTCACATACTAGCTTCAAGCATTATGAAATTTGAAACCTAGCAATAACTTCACATCCCGGATCCAACAAAAGTGGTTTCGTCCAATTCCGAGGTCGTTTGCAAAATGGCCATTTTCACGGCTATATAATTTCTATAGCGACCTTTCTGAAAATTCATTTGGCCATAACTTTTGCTTTCCGCTATGAAACTTCGATTTTTTAGATTCGTTAGAAAGTTATTCACTAACAGATTTAAATATTTTTGGTTTCACTCAAATCCGTTTTGTTTTGCACCCGGTACAGTCAGTCGAAGTTTGAATTCAAATTTTGAAACTACCGCGCCATTTCAGGCCTTGTTTTTAATTCAATTTAATTATATTCGTTTCCAGTTGTCGATTCAAACTCAGTTTTCATCTTTATTTTTTAAAATATTTATTTTAAATATTTAAAATCCACTATTTTAGCCAATTTAAAATTTTTAAATTGGTTCAGATTTTCCGGGTCGTTACATCAATCACCGATTATCAATGTTTTGACCATTTTAACGTTGTTAATATGGAGAGACCGGTTGGATTCTTAATCCAAAGAACCACTCCATATTGGCATAAGCGTTGTGAATCGTATATGCCGAAGAAAATAGAAGACGGAGTAAAAGTGCAAGGGCTGTTGTATAAGTCCTAGGTAGAGATTGCCTAGGATGGATGTACTGAATAGTGCCTTCGGTTTCGTTCAAACCCAGAACGAATGTAAATGGACGAATGTCTGACAAAATATTTCCAATGATCAAATGGGTGGGTCTGTATAATTATATATTGTTGAAACGGATTTATTCCCTTAGTATAACATCCAGAACATTTGTGTAAACCAATTAAGGATTAACGGATCTGATAATGTGGCATTCAAAGTGATCGTGTTATCAATGAATGGAAAGTAATCGTAGCCTCTGGCCTCAACAACCGGGAAATGACAAAAATCGGGCAGGCAGCATAGCTATGTAGTTAGCTCCCATTAGGGTGTATTATCACCTATCTAGAGATTCATTTAATTCCTTATTCTATTCGATGCTGTCCCATTCGGGAAACGGTTGCTGATCCCAACCGTTGGTGATATACATTCGATACACTCAAGCGAAATGACTGGTCGGTCATGTGTGGCTGAGTTGCAAGATGTTCTTATTGAACTCGGTGTATTCTCCTCTAGAGGTACACTAGCGAAAGGTGGTTCCATACCTTGTCATAGTTGGAAATCCATTACCCAATACGTACTGGCGGTTTTGATTGTACACTGTATATGTAGAACGTGAGATGAAAGCGTTTCTGCTAGATGATTATTATATTGTGGTTGACAGGCATTATTATAATATCAAAAGGTTTTTGATATAAAGATATTTTGGGTTCTCATAAGGGAAAAACCCGTTCCGTTATACGGCGTGGTCTTATGAGATATCGTTTACTTGTTCAAGCTGTTTTAAACTGTTTACTCATACCAGTCCCATGACTAACCTAGAGTTTATTTTGTTTTGTTTTACCTAAACTCTTGGGTGCCTAAATTTGTACGGGCAGTTAAGTAGTTCAGGTGTTTACAGATATTTGGAGGAGCTTGGAGCAGGAGGCTTCAACGTTAGTTATCTAGTGTTATTTCCGCTGTATAGTAAGTGTTGTACTCTGATAATGATGTTTGTATATACAGTTCAAATTTTGTATTCCAAAATCTGTTATATATATATATTATATTTTGTTTCGCTGCGATGTGAGATTCTGTGTTGTGTTTCTGTTCTTCTTCTTCTATTCTAAATTTCTTTCTTTCTATTTCTCATCCTCTAACTTCTTTCAATAATGATTCGTATTTCTATGCAATTTGGGTTGGACGTGTGTTGTATTTAGTCAACTCAGATAGTACGCACTTGCGGGTCACTACAATATTTCAAAGTGGAAATGTTTAAAATGATAACTTCACAACATCCTGCTGTTTACTTAGTAATTTTGAGCAAATAACAAAAGGCAAAAGTGCTTGGACACATAAATTGAATTTTTGAAAAAAGATGGTTCTGAAATTAGTAAGAGTTGTTAACAAATATGCGTCTATCATCAGCATATCTACTTCTTCTTATATCTGCTGGCAAACGCTTACTAAAGTATCTTGCGCTATTTTGCTGCACATAAGCTATTGACAAACACTTAACCAAATTTGCATTTATGTTCATACCAAATGGATCTAAAATACCAATACTTAAATAATTTGAAATGTTGAAGAGTTATGCTAAGATTTTCGTGCCAAATATGCATTATAAAATAAGTAGCATTTTCTAGCTATTTGAAAAAATTAGTAACACTGCAGCGTTGAAGAGGCAAAGGAGGAAGGGTTCACAAGAATAAATGGACTTGTTGCAAGCATTATCATTTATATTCATGGGTGCCAACCAATAAAGGTTGAAGGCAATATGAGCCTGATAAAAAAAAATTCATGTGATTCTGTTGCTGTTGTCATGCTTTATTTGCTTCAAAAACAACACAGATGTCTGCTTCACGAACTGGACAAAAAAATATATCTCCACATTTTGTACAAAAACCACGGTAATTGCAAAACTCTGCAACTCACCACTGACAGATCTTCTTCATTTCTTTGAATAATATGATTCAACTTAAGATTAATGAAAAGCTCAGCCTTTCTATCAGTCTCATCTTTTTTACCAAGCACCTGGCCCCACAATAAATAAAATTCACCCAGTTATTTAAGAAACTGAAATGTACCATAAACGCCATAAAAAGATAAAGTTGACTTCTTGATCAAATTATATAGTGCAATGCATTTATTAATATAGCTATTGATTGATGTCAATCCATTTCCACCAATTAGATGGCAAGTATAAGCTCATTCTCCCTAAGGGAGAGTGTGCTTAGCATTACTCAATTATATATACAAACAACTCGTTTATTTAATATTTTTGCTTGCGATTATAAATAGCACCCCCACAGTGTGAGTTAGTGGAAGACTGAGTTGCACAGGCAAATTGTTCTGAGCATTCAATTTGGGAACGCAATACATGGAAGAGCTAGTATAAGTTGTTAATGCGCATACATTTATATGATAGGACATACCTTCCTAACCAAATGGGTTAGTCGAAGAATCTGGTAAGCAACACATAATAGATTGCAAAACATTAATTGTTGGGATTTGTTTTGTGTTATTCATGTATAGATACCACCATTCTATCTTATATTTTGTCATTATATCAACATTTTATTACCCATATACAATATCTACATTATAAGAATAGATGATACCACGTGGTACATTACTTAAAAGAAATTTTAAATTAAACAAATTCAACTAATTTTACCCATAAACTAAAGATATTTAAAAATACAGCAATAAAAAATCCCAAATCTATTACTTATACTGGATAGGAGAAACCAAATCAATTTGGTTGAGACATCTATCTTATTTGAAAGTCACGCATTTCCCATTTCTCGCATTGTTCAGTTTCTATAATTCACCTTTCAACCGATTCCACTTTCCTCCCTTTGCAGTGCTTTCTTCTTCCATAACTAATATCTTGCCCTTTTCTCATCCAACAGTGTGTTGCCCTTTTCTCATCTAATAAACCCAATTTACAAATAGTTGACAGGCCATGTCTATTTTCCTTCCAACAAGAAAACACACCGTTTTCAAATCCCATATTTTCAAGTCACATTCAATAACTGTTCGTTCTGCCCCCAAATTCTATCATCTCTCTAGCGAAAGTTGCTCTTCCAACAATGAAAGACTTTCCGATTGGCATCTACAGAGGGTAACATACAACTAGGGCAGATATCAAAACAGGTACAACATGTCTGCAAGCAAACGATAATGCGTAACAGGTACAATTGCTAGATCCTTGACCGTCAAAACTTCTAATTAACCACAGTATGGTACAATTTTCCCTTTCATTATCCAATTTCTCATTTGATTCATCTCATTTCTGAAAACATGTTACATATAATTGTTTGTGTGTTCTGATGTAAATGGACAAATTAGATTTTTGCTTTAGAACTGCTGGTAAGTCAACTATATATTCTCTTCTAGGTTTTTGTAATTTATAGATGCGTTTAATGATAGAATAATATAATTTTCTTCATAACACACATCCTATTAAGAGTAATAAAACTATGGTTACATTACGTTGTTTAAAGCGTTTAATATTTTCTACTTCACTGAAAGTCTTCAGCCACAGTAATTGAATAAAAGATGAAGTAACCACCTAACATTTCCATTCAGTACTCTACTCCCCTATGACTGTAAAAAAATTATTCGTATGTTCTCCCCGAAGTTTACTGTGTTACAATTTGAATGTTTACTGTCTACATACTGTGTAGCTTGGAAATGTTGAGGACTGCCTTTTTCGTCTTCAACATTTGGCTTCAATGTAGAGTATCATTTTTTCTAATATGTTCACTTATTTAACTATTTGTCTTTTTGGTCACAGTCCCAAAAATTATACAGCTTGGATGATGATAATAAACATCACGGCTCTTTGCGCTCCAGCTGACTTAGATGTGCTGCAAAATTTGGGTACATTTCACATCTAGTCATACAATTCTACCATCAAATAAAATTTAACATATACTGGAAATTTTGCGTCTATTTCGCTTTGATTGGGGTTGCATTCTGCTTGGGGTTCTCTCTTCTTTACCATACCGGGAGAGAACTTCTCATCACTGCAAGGAAAGAACTGATGGCAAACAGATTGTTGCGTATCTAAAAAATAGATGACTAAATGGTATGACTCAATTATATTTAAAACAATTCATAGTTTGTGAATTTCATTTACGTTTGTTTTCTACAGCTTAATACTTATGCCCAAAAGTGGATCAAAGTTTAATCTTAGTTGCAAGTAATACTAAATCCCTTCTGTCATTGGTATTTTAAATCATTTCTTATATGTAAATTGTAGATTTCTGCAGTGGTAAAGTTTTTACTGCTATATAATATATTATGACATCCTAAGTTTCCTTATTCCCTCCTGTTGGGCTTACACCTGCGAAATTATCATTAACGCCAGTTTTTCATTTCAAGAAAAACACAGCCTGTTGTACTAATTCTGTTTTTTTTCCTTCTTCTTGATCAGTAAATAAAGAAGTGGATGACTCAAAAACTATTTATCGAAAAAGAAATTCATTAAGGTGATAAATTGTTACTTCCCTTTTTTTGGCTTATAACAAAAATGTAAATGGTTAAATTCAAGAAATGGAACGAACTTCCATTTTCAAAAACCATTGTGGATTGAAGTATGTCATTACTGTTTTATTATTATACCAGATGGTGGAAAGAGATTTTGAATGCCACAATATCAACAAAAAATTGACAAGAAGACTATCATGTAATGATAGTTTTTTAACTGAATTTTATGTATTGGCCTACATGTATTGTTCAACATTCTCTAACACAACGTCAGCCTACATAAATAATAGGTGAAGAAATGATTTCAACATACATACTCTAAGCGGTGGTGTAACTTAAACATAGGAGATTTTGTTTTTGATGAAAACTGAAAATAGATCCTCATATGAAAATATAAATTTTGGCATAATGTTTAGATGGTTTGGTTATGTTTGGGTAATAATTGTAGTGTGAGTAGTATGCTTTACTAGGTTAATATTGATCTAATGTCAAATGATTTTTTTAACAGAGCAAGTACATCAGCGGAAAGCCTGCAAACCTAATAATATTGCTCTAAATATGGATTACATGAGGCAATCAGGAAAAAATAAAAGATGAACCAACTATATTTTCATTCTTTGGCACTTTCAAAGTGTGTAAAAATTTAAGTAAAATAAAAAAATTGATAAATATTTTCGTATATATCGTTGCAAAGTACCTGAAGATTTCATACTTCATTTAATGATTTATTAAATTTTAGTCTGAATGTATATGATTATTAATGAAGTAGTAGATAATTAACATCTCTAATAGAAGTTTTCGTAGTACTTCTTATACGCTTAAGCCACAAAATTCGTTACCATAAATGGTAAATGTATAGTGAATAAAACTGTGTGACTTTTTTTCTGCATACATAAATTTTCAAAGTCCTTTACATCTGACTTCATGAGGTACAAAATGTTAAAATATTTGGGATTAAACATTAGTATTGTCTATGATAATTTTTAAATAGTGTCGCCATGATCATGCAAATGGTCCCAGTTATTTAGTATTAAAGTTAGTATGTAAATTGCTACGGTAATAAAAAAAAGCATTAGTTTTCTCCCATGCATTACTCTAGAAAAGCCTGGCAAGTTTTTCCATTTGAAAACAAAGACAGTTGCAACAATTGATTGCTAAACATCCTTTACCCTCCGGTTCCAATAAAATTTGAAATTTTTAGACCATTCTATTTCAAACGATACATAGAGGATTTGATTAGTTTTCTCTCTTCAGTAATAACATGGTTCTAAACTTCAAATTCAACTCTAATCATCAAAATTTCCTCACATCACATGGCTCAAGTAAGATAAAAAATCACATAATAGAACTGCTCAATTTAAATGGCGATATGATATATATGGTTATTATGTTGATGTTACGTATAATTGCCAACATACATTTCAATGGTTCTCTTTTGGTCTTCTTTACTTTAAGAACTAACATAATGCTAAAATTATGAAGTGAGATTAAAAAATTGATTTCCATAATTTAGTTTTTTTGACCAGCGCTCTTTTTCTGTGCTTTACATTTGGTAGAGCTGCCAGGTTAGTAACTAGCTATACTCCTCATAGATATTTGCTATATATTTTTATAAGTATCAGTCATCAATTTTTTTGAGGTATGTATTAATTGCAACTTCATTTTTCCACTTAAAATTTGAATATGTTGACAAATTCATATTATTTTTATGGTCTTTTCTTTCTAGTTGGATAGATCTATGGTTGAACTTAAATTCTGAATTGGTTAATGATTTGAACGTTGGAAAATACCAAGCATAAGAAGTTACAACTAGCAAGGTTTTTATATCTGGGTTATATGTATATAAAGTTTAGGTGACATTAAAGGTTAAGTTAAAAACATTGGGTTCATGGTTTGCATGCATGTCCACAAAATGTTAGTTGATAGTCCCAACCCAGTAAGATTCTGTGTTGATCCTCGCTCATCTATTTTGTCTAAAATTACCTCTCCACATTTCCAGTTATGTTTTAAGTAACCATTAGAATGATGAAGCTATAAATTATACCCCTTTTTGAACATAAGTACTATCTAGAAAACTTTGTTTACATTCCACAGCCATACTCTACAGTCATCAGGACAGCGGTGTTAGTTTAGCATAGAATATGTGAGATGACTAATGAAATTTATATATTACCGAGTCACTTAAAACTACGAAAAGGATGGCCTTTCTGTAGCTTTTTCAGCTAAAAATTATTATCATTACTCCCATTATCAACATCAATATATTCAAGACATTGATTGTTTTGACTAATCCATCATATTCATTCTTATTCAAAATATTATCCTCGAGTTGGTTTAAGCAAAAATCTGGCTTAACCCATTCAGTATTCTTATATAACAAACTTTTTTATTGTTGATTTATAGAAATTTGGTAAAGCTATGATATTGATACAAGTTTGTTTCTTTCATTTTTTGAACTACACTTCCTTATTTTACTTACATGTTCCCATTTATACGGTTATGCTACTAACATTAAGATAAAGTTGTGTAAAAATCCAAAGAACCCAAAAATTAAGGTGTCAACGTATTTTTTTTAATTTGTGTGAAGTACTTGATATATATTAAGGAAAAAATTATAATCATCCTAAATTATGTGTAACTTGCTTTTCTAAAACCCTTGACATAAGCGTTTGGGATTCATGCGGTATATAAGCATTGATGATGATAATTTTTTTCATTCAGATATGGAAATATATTTTTTTTGTCTATTAGTATGTCTGATTGTTCAGGCCAGAATCAAATATTCTGAACATGATTATTAGTTGTTCATTAGATTTATTAGAAAGCTGCATAATCAAAACAGGCATTTTATTACCAATAAATTTTCTTATGTAATTTATGTATGAAATATAATGATGCCCTTGGGTAGAAAAAATAACCATGCTTCTCTACAAATTCATTTTTAATTCATTTTGCACCTTATATTTTTGGCTTCTGGATTTTAGTTTTATGTGCATCAAAATTATGTTTTAATACCGACAAATAATCAAATTCATGTTTACTCTTTAATCATACTTCCAGTTTCATTTTTGGTTTGTTTCAGCGACATCCTACTGTATCACTTGCATAATTATTATAGTTTAGACTTAGTACATTTCTTTTACGAATATTTAACTACAGGACATCATATAAATTGCTACCCATCTGATACATCTCCATTGCCCTGCATATTCTACTTCACTATAAATTTATCCTTTCAATTTAATCATGCTCAACTTATCCTAATAAATACCTATAAAGCCTAATGCACTTGCCAATATTAAACTTAGTGAACAATTTGGATGTTAGTATCTCAGATGTGAGATATTTATAAAATTTGTTTGCATACAAAATTTTGATGATAGAAAGTGACTTTGACGAAGTTGATGAGAACCTGATGTTAAATATTATGTGACAACATTTCCCTTGCATTTTAAAGCATTCTTACAGAATTTTGTATCACTTAATATTTCTTTCTATTGTGTAATCTAATTTAAATATATTTTTATTGATCATATTTATAATTTCATTTGCTTTTATTTACAATGTCTTAATAGAAAATATTCAAACTACAGCTATTACAGTTTTATACTAGGCCCTACAGGCGCAGTCTTTGTTACAATTTGTATATTTCCAAAATTATTTTTTCATAGAAGTTCGTTACCATTTATGTTGATATTTGCAAAAGAGGTTAGTACACTTTACATACTGGGAATGACTCTTAACATGGTTTATGAAAATTTTAGATTTTGTGTTATCGTTTTGTATGACAAAATTGATTCACCAGTTATATTGGTATGTGTACAAAAATCTAGCAGGTCTTCTATATTTGGAAGAATTGATAACATGTTTTTTTAGAATCTTGAGTTGGATAAACTAACTGTACATGAATAAATTGAGCCATTATTTATGCAGTTGATTTCACAGGATTAATTATGCTTCCAATATTGAGAAGAGTTTTAAGAAAAGTCATATAAAATCTATTTTAATGTGTAATTATTGGATGTTATTATTTCAAATAATGCAAATTTGCAGCAATATTGAAGCATGGCCTATATTTAACGTGAAGTTATGATTTCTTTTACAGGAAAATCTACATTTGTGCTTGGTCCCTGTGTTGATCAACGAGAGTACTCTTACAATGTTTGAGAGTTAATTGGGAGTGACAGCGTTTGCAGTTGCACAGAAGCAGGAGTGACTAACCACTCTTTGATGCTCGAGAAGCTTCATACTACTTAGAATTAGGATAAGACCGAGAAAAGACGGTGAGGCTGCTAATAAAGGCTTAACAGAGCTGTGTTTGCACCAAAAGGGTAAGCTATGAGAATTGTATGTGAATGAATTTGAACATAATGCGCTAATAACATCATGCTTGCAGTTATTAGATGCATAAAGGCCAGATACACAGAAGTGACGAGGCATAGAGATGAACTGAAATAACACCAGATGAGACAGATATACTAGCTATACTCCAAACCTAGAAGTACCGAGTTGCAATCGGAAATATAGTTGGAACAATTATGAACCCTCTGTCTTACTTCAACTATGGGTATCATGGACATATGAACCATCTTAGAGAAAAAAGTGGCATAGGAGATGGTCCGTCATTCAAGTATGTTCATATGATTTCTACCCATTGCTTATGTTCTTTATTTACCTTTTTGTTTGACGTGCATAATAGTTAAACCATCACTTATATTATACTACTGCGTTGCACGTGTATTGATCATTTATACCTATTACTTTTATTCTGATTTATGGTTGCTGAAATTGTACTGTATTCTAACACAAACAACCATGTCCTTTTTACCCATATGAAATTCAAAGTTTACACTTGCAATTATGCTCACTGCTCTGTTGTTATGCATTGCATACTAACTGCTACTTATCTTCGTGTTCCATATGAGGATGATAATGCTCATAATGCAGAGGCAACAACTAGAAGGACAGTTCGGGAGAATCGACAAGGAAACTGATCTTTGATGCTCAAACTTACGCCATCCCTTTGCTCTATTGTATTTTGTAATTGTGATGTTTATATATTGTGTCAATTATTTTCTAATTTTCAGTCTGCACTTCTTAAGCTATGGTTTGGTAGGTATGTATATGCATATATCAGTATGCATATGTCTATATTTATAACTATATTTCCCTGGATGTTTTGTTTATCCTCTCTTCTATATTTCCCTCTGGGTAATAGAAGGTTTACAGTTTACAAGTTAAACCATGGTCTGCATTGCTACCAACAAGCATTCATGTTCTCTCTTCTGTACATGTGTTTTCAAAAAAGAAAAATGCCAGTTCAATATTATTTCATGTTTATGAACAATGTCTTATGCATGTTCTTGTATTTACATTTCCTCCTCCTGTACACCATTTTTTGTACAGCAACATTAAGTTTTTGACCTGATTGCTTCCTATTTTTTTTACTCTTATACTAACTATAAAGGCAAAAAATGCTTTGTATTTTC
The DNA here is from genome assembly GCA_030737875.1 of Allium sativum. Lineage (NCBI taxonomy): Eukaryota > Viridiplantae > Streptophyta > Magnoliopsida > Asparagales > Amaryllidaceae > Allium > Allium sativum. Next base: position 850,790,275 of record CM060912.1, read on the forward strand.
TGCGGAATTGATATGCTCTAGAATTAGTAGACTAACAGTTGAATTTGTACTTTCATCCATGCGTGCGGTGAAATTTTGTACTTCGGCATCTTGTTGGGCATTTTCTCCAGAGGCCGACAACTTTACATATGTTAGATGTAACAATCACTGCATCATGTTCTTTGACTATGAAGTATCATTATTATGTCATGTACTTGATAAGACTACTTAGTGGTCATATTACAGTATAGGATTTTGTTTCGTCGGTGGATTTGATCGTTGCTCACCCCAATTAAATCTGCCTTTGCTTTTTTACCACACTATATGTTCATGTTGTCTCATTTACTGTGATTAGGTGACTGACATTGTTTAAAACCATTTTCCTCCTTCCTACAAGGTAATTAAACTGCAAGAATGAAGCATACTCGCATGAAAGCTACTCACTTTTGTTAATGAATTGAAGTCGTGCTGTAGTAAGATGAATAGATATATTAATGTTCGATTTGAACCCGTCATTACTCACATGCTCTTCCGTCCCTATATTTGGAAATAATGGGGAGTATATCACTGCCCGTGTGCATAGCACGGGCTACACACTAGTTTACATATAAACAAAATTGCTCGTCCAGATAAATATAAGATGAAGGCATTTAAAATCAACTTGTGAAATTAGAAGATAATCAAACAAATCAACTTGTGAAAATATCCAAATTAAAATCATGTTAATTCCATGTGAGCTGGCCAATATTACAAAATAGGATTATAAACACATATATCATAGTAAAGTAATAAGTTTAAACAAATAAAATGAAGGGATGATGGCAATCCGCCAAATGACGAATCCAATGGCGGCCCTCATTATGCTCCACTGAAACTTTCCAACTTTCTAGTAGTGAAAATATCAACCCAAGATCAAAACATGAAAATGGGGGATTATAGTATCGTACAATTGAACACGAATGATTTCTACAAAATAATTTCTACAGCTCACTACCATCATTCTAAAACTTTATAAACAATGCAAAACATGAATGATTAACGACAAACTTTGAAATGAGAACGGAGATGCTACAAATAATCTTAGTCCATTCCAGATAAATTAGGAATGTCATGCTAAGTGCACAAATGAAATTATTTGTACAGCTCACTATAATTATTTAAGATTCTGCAGATAGTACAAAACATGAAATACAATGGAAATATCCAAAAAAAATGATAATTAAAAAAAATCCGTAGTCGATCCCCAAATAAATGATGTGCTAGACTATGCAAACTACACGAACAAAGAAAGTTTCACAACCTACTACCATTATTCAACGACTGCACATACAACGGAGCATAAGAAAGACTAAGGAAATTCCTAAAATTGAGAACAATGTTAAAACTAAACTTCATTCTTCCCCTAATAGCATAAAAGCCCATGCCAAATGCATAAATATGATGATGCATCCCAATACGGGCATGTTATAAAAAACACACAAGTGAAGTTCTCAACCTAAAAAATTAAGTTAAGGAGCAAAAACTAATGAATATCAAATCCAAAGCGAATTATGGGATGTAGAATCATTGCTATAACAGAACCATCATATCAAAAAACATGCACATAAGTATCATACAGAGAACTATGATATTAGACAATGTCTAAGTTTAATTATAGACTGAATAATTCTAAAGATTCTAACTACTCTTCGTTTATAACTGAAGCTACAACATAGTTAGCATAGCTAGCTAACAAACCTTTAAGAAAAATATTAATCCCTTGGTATATTGTATTATTATCATCAACATCATTTTTGGTATTGTGTATTATTAGAATAGAAAAAACCTAACTATTGTTGTACTGAAAGCAATCTTTCAAGCAGCATATTGCTACATACATGGTCATTGGGTGTGTTTCCAAAATCCAAGCTGTTGTTTATCATGATTGTAGCTATTCTAATTTTATAGTTGATAACTAAAATAAAATAAGTTTCAAGTCAAATAATGTTTCCAATCAAAATGTTTTACCAACTCTAGTTAGCAATGCTCTACCGTTCTCTAGTTGGAATGACGGTCAACAATTTAACTCATGTGACTTTAAGAACGATAGTGGTATATACTTTAATGAAAATACTCATTGCACTACAAATTTGAATGGTTCAATCCAAATTTTAATTCAACTATATCAAAAAAATAGTGCAATTTTTTATTCTGGCTACTGCATCCTATTCAATGAATTAGTAAGTTAAACAAAATAATAAAGCACCTGAATAACAGACATCTTTAATAATAAATTGCTTTACGTCTATTAATTTTTTTCCCTTATGCTGATCATATGCGAATTTTTGAGGAAAAAAAAACATAAACCAAAATGAGATAACAAAAAAAAAAGCAAAAATAATATTTATGGCTTGAAGTGGTTCATTAGGGTAACTGAATACACAATAACACATGTAGCACTTATGTTTTTGCGCTATATTTTAGCGTCCCATCAAAAGCACTGAATCTTAGGTCTACTGGTTTCAGTTGTATGTTGCTAGGAAATATCATGTTAGTTTCCCCTTACACAGGGAGTGTATAACATTTGAATTCATATTGTATGCTGAAAATAAATATGTAATATCTTTTGTTCTTATTATAAAATGAAGTTCACTCATTTTTAAACACACATGCATAAATTTATACAAACTGCTCCAAACTCCAAGGTTTGTGTATAAGTTGCTCGGTAATTATCCGTGGAAGTTATCACGTGAGATTCAAAAAGGAGACAATATCCCTTTTTTAGTACTCGCACTAAAACTCTGAGAAAGTTTTGAATTATAAAATAGGTCTAACACTCGAACAATATGGATATTATTTTGAAAAATGAAGAAATATAATTAGCATAAAAGAATTGAATTACTTTTAAAATGAGAAAACATAGGTCTTAAGATAGTGTTAAG